>JAUIMM010000107.1:1200000-1800000 GCA_031769625.1 Taudactylus pleione
TTGTGTGCACTGTGGCTGCACGTGCATCAACAAAGGAGCAGCGCCAAGCGTGCGCCTGTGTCCCATAAGTAAAGGGCCGGCTGGCTCATTTCTTAAAGGGTGGTGTAACCCACAAAGTGCACTACTCTCCAGCAAAAATAAAAAAATATTTTCTGTGTTTGTGTGCGCTTTAGCCGCACGTATATATCAATATATCATAAATGGAGAACCAAACTCTCTCCGATAAAAATAAAATAGGGAAAGATCAAGAACCACTTCCTCCTAGTGCTATTGCTGCTGCTGGGAGTTGTTCATCATCCCAGAGAGGAAGTAGGAACATCTCTACTTTTACTAAACAATTGACCCTCCAACAGTCCCTAGCGATGAGGATGAAGTACGACAGCAGTCATCCTGAAGCAAAACGTATAACTGAGGCCTTGACTGCTATGTTGGTGTTAGACGTGCATCCGGTATCCGCCATTAGTGCAGTGGGATTTAGACAATTGATGGAGGTAGTGTGTCCCCGGTTCCAAATCCCGTCTAGATTCCACCTGCATCCTCAAAGCAGCAGCGACAAGCATGCGTCTGTCTGTTAAAGGGTGGTGACACCCTCAAAGTGTGCTACACAAACAATTAAAATATTGTTCTTTTTTTTCGGTCGTTGTGAAATGTGTGGGCTGTAGCCGCACCTGCATCCTTAAAGCAGCAGCGACAAGCGTGCGTCTGTCTGTTAAAGGGTGGTGACACCCTCAAAGTGTGCTACACAAACAATAAAAATATTGTTCTTTTTTTTTCTGTCTTTGTGAATTGTGTGGGCTGTAGCCGCACTTGCATCCTCAAAGCAGCAGCGACAAGCGTGCGTCTGTCTGTTAAAGGATAACATCGGTGACAGCATCCAAGTAGGCATGTCAGACAGTCCGTACCAGTACTGGCAGGAAAAAGAAGCAATTTGGAGGTCCCTGTACAAACTGGCTCTATTTTACCTGAGTTGCCCCCCCTCCAGTGTGTACTCCAAAAGAGTGTTTAGTGCAGCCGGGAACCTTGTCAGCGAAAGGCGTAGGAGGTTGCTTCCACAAAATGTGGAGAAGATGATGTTCATAAAATGAATTATCAACTCTTCCAGGGAGACCAGCCTCCAGAACGTACAGAGGGACCTGTGGTTCCAGCGGGGACGAATTAATACTCTGTGAGGATGAGGATGTACACACTGAAGAGGGTGAGGAATCGGTGGATGAGGAGGATGAGGATGACATCTTGCCTCCGTAGAGCCAGTTTGTGCAGGGACAGATTAATTGCCAGCTTGTTTTGTGGGGGCCCAAACGAACCAATCATTTCAGCCACAGTTGTGTGGCAGACCCTGGCGCTGAAATGATTGGTTTGTTAAAGTGTGCATGTCCTGTTTATACAACATAAGGGTGGGTGGGAGGGCCCAAGGACAATTCCATCTTGCACCTCTTTTTTTTCTTTGCATTATGTACAGTTTGGGGCCTAGTTTTTCAAACTGCCATCCTGTCTGCCACTGCAGTTTCACGCCTAGATGGGTCACATGTTTGTGCCGCCCACTCGTGTCGCTTAGCATAGTCTTCCAGCTACCTCGGTGCAACCTTTTGGACATAAAAACACTATTGTGAGGTGTGAGGTGTTCAGAATAGACTGGAAATGAGTGGAAATTAAGGTTATTGAGGTTAATAATAGCATAGGAGCAGAAAAACCTACAAATTCTGTGATTTTAGCTGTTTTTATGCTTTTTTTCAAAAAAATACAGATCCAAAACACAAAACCCAGAACCCAAAACACGGAAGGGTGGTTTTGGCAAAACCAATCCAGATCCAAAACACGAAGAAAGATCCAGATCCAAAACCAAAACACAAAACACGAAAAGTGGCCAGTGCACACCCCTAATTATAACACAGTACTGAATATTGCCCATAAGTAGGAATATTGACATAACATATACACTTAGAGAATAGGAACATGGAATATATACAGCTACTGATACTATATCAACTGCTATAACCATAGCATTTCAGACCTGATACGTAGGTTCTGTTCCTTCCTGCTCATTGTGTCCATTCCCTGGAAAATTTACCAAAAATATTACCTAATAAATTACTTATCATTTGCAAAGTACAGTTCAACTGAAATAACAAAATTGAAATATGAGTAAGGAACATGGAAAAACAACAACTTTAATATAACATGAGCATACAGTAATAAGGCATAGTACACAAGGACATTATTTTAAAATAGCAAAGCATCAATGAACTAGCTTTTAATCATCTATTTGAAGCAACTATTGCATAAAAGGTTTTGTTAATGTTTTTGTTAGTATTGTTTTTCAGTGCCTGTGTGTATAACTCGATAGATAAAATACAAATAGGGGAACAATAAAAAGTACTAAAATTGCAAAATAAAGAACAAGAAATGCTGCTGGAAATTACACATAGAAGGATAGCCCACTTTTACCCATAGCAGTGCCCATCTGCTGTATATAAAATGTTGCATTAAAAAATAAAAAAAAATGTTTTTAACATAAGCTTTGGTAAAAATCATCCAAATCACTCTGGTTATGAAACTAAGATACAGATTGTAGACCCTTATTTGAATCAATAATTGTATAAAGAATACTAACATTGGCACTGCTTAATATATCCTTTTCATCCCACATTAAATTATTTCTTTTCTTAACACATCACTTGTATCCTTTAGATAAACTTTGCTCTTTAATGGTTGACATAAACAACGACAAAGGCACTGCGCTGTAATCACCTATGACTGGATAATTGTTTTGTATACGATCAAACACATATTGTATAATAAAAATATTTTTACTTCTAAAAAATGGATACACACATTACATACAATACATGAAACACATAAAAACACTTGGACATGAAAAAGGAAACAATTGAATAGATATATAGTAGCAGCATATATATTCGTATCAGAGAGTAGATCTTCTATTAAGCATGTGTCTAATGATTAGAAACACATCCGTTTCATAGTATCACATCAAGGAATTGAAAAAATGCTGAATATGTCTTTTGTACATATAGTTCAGGGATACTGCATTCTGACACCTGAAATGAGTGATTGATATAGTTGTTTTTATCCTGTAGCTGTAAGGGATGATATTCGGTCCTGCTGGCGTCCCAGCAATGTTAGACTTGGATAGAAACCAGGTATAATGTGAGACTTCTAATGTGTTGTGAAGTCTCTCCGTGGGAGAATATGTCCGTCGGCACAGATGGAGTTTAAGCGGCAGACATAAAATATAAGTCTTGAAAAAGTCTCTGTAATAGAGAGACGAAACGCGTTGACGTCACTGCCTGCCAAGTCCTTCTACTGCATTCCATACACCTGTACCTGGGATAGATTTTGGAGCCGATCGTGTAATCACAGACAGCGGAGACATTGGTCTTACGGAGCGCTATTATTCAGCCCCCCACAGCGAATCTATCTGTTTGGGAGAGCGCTACCATCCAGCTGCCGATAGCAGTAAGAAATACTCTCTCCTATACTAATCATACGGAAAGAAGGATATTTTATGTCTGCCGCTTAAACTCCATCTGTGCCGACGGACATATTCTCCCACGGGGAGACTTCACAACACATTAGAAGTCTCACATTACACCTGGTTTCTATCCAAGTCTATTATTGCTGGGACGCCAGCAGGACCCAATATCATTCCTTACAGCTACAGGATAAAGACAACTATATCAATCACTCATTTCAGGTGTCAGAATGCAGTATCCCTGAACTATATGTACAAAAGACATATTCAGCATTTTTTCAATTCCTTGATGTGATACTATGAAACGGATGTGTTTCTAATCATTAGACACATGCTTAATAGAAGATCTACTCTCTGATACGAATATATATGCTGCTACTATATATCTATTCAATTGTTTCCTTTTTCATGTCCAAGTGTTTTTATGTTTCATGTATTGTATGTAATGTGTGTATCCATTTTTTAGAAGTAAAAATATTTTTATTATACAATATGTGTTTGATCGTATACAAAACAACTATCCAGTCATAGGTGATTACAGCGCAGTGCCTTTGTCGTTGTTTATGTATTTATATTTAGAGTTCACACAAAACTCTAAGCAGCTGCAGCTAATCACGATTGACAATTTTACGTTTATTTTTATTTTTATTAGCGCCAGGAGTTGGATAATATTTTACCCTTTTTCTCTTTAATGGTTGAATATAAAAAAATCAACCAATGCTGATAGATTACTTGTTAGACTGTTATATCTCAATATAATCGGCCTCCCTAGGCTTTGAGGGTTCCTTGTGTATTTTGTTAATACATCCCCACAATTTATGCATTAGCAATAATCTACAAGGAACCCATCCCTCAGGGAGATCGATTATATCGGGATGTAACAATCATTATCATGTGAGTGTAATTCATATTAAATTTGTTTTTACCTGTCAAAAGGTCTCTGCACTACTAATTTTGTTTGTTGTGTTCTCCCAATCCCATTGCTTTTGGGTGATGGAAAAAGTGGAAGTACCATTTGTGTGTTCACTTGAAAGAACTAAGGACAAGTGAACCATATTTATTCACCTGCTAATAAAGAAGGACCCTTTCAAGACTACATCCTATTAAAGGAAAATTATCAGTGTGAATATCATTGTTTTGACCTGGTCTGTGAATGGTTCACTTGCTCATACAGTATAGTGTGTTTACTGGGGTGTTTAATTGAAGTATATTTTATGTTTTCAATTATTCTATGTGATTAGGCTACATGGCAATAGGATAAGTGCTAGTGAGTTACACACTTTGCTTTGGTTATGACTCGATAGCCAGTATGGAATGTAGATAACTTACAAACAGTGCTTTTGTACAAGTGTTAGATAAGATGCATTCCTATAACTCAGTATACCTCTTTGTGTTCATTTTGGTCATGTATAATATAATACATACCATAGTAAAATTAATTTACAAAGAGGAGGCATGCAGATAGCAGTTACATTTAGCAGCACATAAACTGAGCCCAATGATCTGCCGTTTAGTTTTTCTAAAACTTGCAATTATCAAGAATAGAAAATTTGTGAAAATTGTTGGTAAAATATTCAATAATACTGAGGAGTGAAAAACGAAATTGTTTAAAGCATCTAATGAACCTCCATGTCTATTCTGCTGCTGGGCTCTCTGAGTTCAACAGTCATTGCTGTTGTCATCTCTGCTTATAGGTCCCTATTTATCAATTTTTTTACTAAAGTCATGTGGAAATTATTGTTTTTATGCCCTAATATGTTACTATCACTTAAATTTATCAAAGGACTTTTGGATGCCCTCAAATTTGCATATTTTTAGTATGCAGATTGCATACCTGTAATGGGAAATGCAATCTGTTACAGATTTACTAAACACAAATTTTAAAAATACTAACTGTAACATAATAAAATGAGAAGGTGCTCAGTGATCAGCAATCCCTGGGTTCAGGTAAGTTTTATTTAATTATTCTTTATTATATCTATTTATTTACTCTGTGATAATAGTAAGACTATAGTTTATTTGACACACAGGCTGATCACAGAAGCCATCTCTGGGGGAAGGGGCATTGGGGCAGCAGGACAGTGAAGGGGTAGCCAGCATACGTACATGCACATTCTCAGGGTATTTTTTGCAAAAAATACCCAAACAGTGCGAGGAGGGGATTTGCAGGGAAATGGCTTTTTCGCAAGCTCTGTCCCAGGATGCAAATAATATTACATTCACAATTATTGCATTGCAAATGCAATAGATATTTTCACAATAATACTGCAATTTGTTTTGCACATATTACACATTGTGATACATATGGCAGATAGACTGAACCTACAGAGCTCACCTGCTAATGTTATTGTTATACAGTATCGGTGTAGTAGCTGGTCCCATTGATTACAACCATCATTCCTGTTGTAATATCTGCTGGGCTGTTGGACCCAATGAGCTCAACTGTCATTTTTGTTTCCATATACACTACTGTTCAAAAGTTTGGGGTCACTTAGAAATTTCCTTATTTTTGAAAGAATATCACTGTTTTTTTCAATGAAGATAACATTGAATTAATCAGAAATACACTCTATACATTTTTAATGTGGTAAATGACTATACTAGCTGCAAACGTCTGGTTTTTAAAGGAATATCTACATAAGTGTATAGAGGACTAAGGGCCTGATTCAGAGCCGGACGCAATTAGCGCTCGCTTGTCCAGAAAATAGGGGTGGCTATTCCAATCAACCGTTCACTCTTTGCGGTCTGTTCATGCCTCTAGGTCTGAACGAGCGAACAAAACTTGCGGTCGTTTTTTGGGAAACTACGCCCCCTGGCCACTCGCATCCTACGTCATGTCCGCTATTTATTAGATTAATCGAGTACATCGACCAGGGTATGAGCTGTTCGCTATTCTTGTGGTTGGCTTTTGCTACCACAATTTTGCGAGCAGTTCTGGCTATAAAATAACCCAGTGACGTGGTCAATGACGCTGCTGTTTTAATTATGAACACCCTTAAAACGCCCGTTTTGACCTTTAAGCACGCCTGCGTTCTGATCTCCACTCCCCGTTTTCAAGCACCTTCCCCTGTTACCACCCACAAACACCTCCTCCTGTCACTCAAAATAGCAGGCATTCGCTATTTAGCGAGCACACGATTTTCGGCCGCACTGACTGGTTCGCGCATGCGCATTAAAATCCGTACGCATGCACAGTTGTGCGAACATCGGTCGGAACGAACGAGCGGCCGCTTACGAGCGGCTCTGTATCAGGCCCTATATCCAGAAACCATCACTCCAGTGTTCTAATGGTACATTGTGTTTGCTAAGCGCGTTAGAAGACTAATGGATGATTAGAAAACCCTTGAAAACCCTTGTGCAATTATGTTAGAACAGCTGAAAATGGGTTTGCTCTTTAGAGAAGCTATAAAACTGGCCTTCCTTTGAGCTAGTTGAGTATCTAGAGCATCACATTTGTGGGTTCGATTATACTCTCCAAATGGCCAGAAAAAGAGAACTTACATGTGAAACACGACAGTCTATTCTTGTTCTTAGAAGTGAAGGCTATTCCATGCAAGAAATTGCCAAGAAACTGAACATTTCCCACAACAGTGTGTACTACTCCCTTCAGAGAACAGCACAAATAGGCAAATAAATGGGAGGCCCTGGTGCACAACTTTGCAAGAAGACAAGTATATTAGAGTCTCTAGTTTGAGAAATAGAAGCCTCACAAGTCCTCAACTGGCAGCTTCATTAAATGGTACCCGCCAAACACCAGTGTCAACGTCTACATTGAAGAGGCAACTCCGTAATGCTGGCCTTCTAGGCAGAGTGGCAATGAAAAAGCTATATTTGAGACTGGCCAATAAAAAGAAAAGGTAATGTGGTGGTCTGGGGCTGCTTTGGTGCTGGTAAAGTGGGAAATTTGTACAAGGTAAAAGGGATTTTGAATAAGGAAGGCTATTATTCCATTTTGCAATGCCATGCAATACCCTGTCGACAGTGCTTGATTGGAGCCGATTTCCTCCCCCAACAGGATAATGACCCAAAGAACACCTCCAAATTATGCAATAACTATTTAGGGAAGAAGTGTGCAACTGGTATTGTCTGTAATGGAGTGGCCAGCGCAGTCACCAGATCTCAACCCCATTGAGCTGTTGTGGGAGCAGCTTGACCATATGGTACGCAAGAAGTGCCCATCAAGCCAATCCAACTTGTGGGAGGTGCTTCAGGAAGCGTGGGGTGAAATTTCTTCAGATTACCTCAACAAATGAACAGCTAGAATGCCAAAGGTCTGCAATGCTGTAATTGCTGCAAAAGGAGCATTCTTTGACGAAAGCAAAGTTTGAAGGACAAAATTATTATTTCAAATAAAAATCTTTATTTCTAACCTTGCCAATGTGTGGACTATATGTTCTATTCATTTTGCAACTCATTTGATAAATAAAAGTCAGTTTTCATGTAAAACACGAAATTGTCTGGGGGACCCCAAACTTTTGAACGGTAGTGTATGTTCAGCTGTTCATTGAGCTTGACTGCAATAGCTGTTATCATCCCTGTTTGTCTGCTGGACCCACTGAGAGCAACTCAATGAAAAGACCAACTCTCATCGTCTTTGCTTCTCTGTCTGACTCAGAGCTGGACGTAGCATGGATGTTGCATGCAGTTGGCAGTCTGATAATAACGGTGGCGTGAGAGACAGCATGGACAGTAAATGACAGCGTGTGTTGAGTCAAATCACTTCATGTGAAAAAGATATGTAAGTGTGGTACCTTTATGTTCTGGCTCCGTTAGCACTACTTTTGAAAAAACGGCAAGTGCCGAGAAACGCGTCAAGCCTACCCCACCGGCTACCTGCCGCACTATTGATACCACTGAGTATTATTGACTGTTCACCGCAATAAACGGTCCTTCCACCGGCTCAAACTACAGAGACCACAAGACAGGTTCTCCGATAGGATATCTGCAATACCGCTCATCACTGCCCACGGCCGACCCTGCTGCAGAGAGTCTACCTGAGGAGTCATAGGTTTCACGTGAATGGTGGTTGGCCCACAAGTTCACTCGAATTGGACCAGCCCCACAGGGCTAATGGAGCCAGAACATAAAGGTACCACACTTACTCAAGGGGCAGAAACATATCTTTTTCACATCAAGTGATTTGACCCAACACACGCTGTCATTTACTGTACATGCTGTCTCTCACACCACCGTTATTATCAGACCGCGGTTGAAGTTTGAAGTAATTCTCTTACACTAACATACTTAAAAGAGAATATATAATAATGCTACTACAATGGAAAATCAATATTGACTCTCTTGTTTCAATACAATCACTGCGGATCATCAGTAGGTCTCTGTGTATAAGGTTGTTAACCCTTTCAAATCCTCCAATCACTGGCCAGTGCTTATGTCGTATTTATCCAGTACCCTGACGTCCAGATGAAAGTATTATACGGGAGAGATAACCTTTCCTATTTTTTCAATGAAATAACACTACTAACAGGAACTGGTTACATTATCTGGCATCAACACTTAGATTGGCAACATTGTTGCAGATCAGCATGATTTTGACACTGAGGATAAATAGGGTTGCGAATTTCTACCAATGATTGTGACCTAACGTATTAGGCTGTGCATTGATTTGTTTGCATGTTTCAGTTTTTATTCTAATACTGATTCTTATTTTTCTGTGTTTTTATTAATTTTTATTTATATTTTAATTTTATTTTTATCATCTATTTATTCTCTGATCAATTCTACCTTTCACTAATGAATTCAGTATTCCCATTAAGTGTTCCTTTATATGTATTATATTGGTTCCTTTATATTTTCCAGAGAATTATTTAAAGACTTTTTTGATTGTACCTGATACACCTGTGTTGAATTTACTCTTTAGAGGTAGCGCTCCACAATTGTGTTTCCTATGTAAGTGAAATTGGCTGCACACATAGACACACAGAAGCACAGACAGGAGGTCATAAACAAACCATATTCATGCAGATAGTCTGCCCCTACCAAAGCATTTTTCAATGGTGCGACTGATGGCATGACTGACTACAAGTGGGCATCTCAGTACTTGTTCACAGGGGAAGGGCTTTGTAGCGGCATTAGAGTAAAGTCACAAATGCAAATGTGTTGAAAGATGATTCAATGTACAGATGTGTCCACATACACGTTAAACATCCCTTCCAGTCGCGCCATGCCGTGTCGTGACTCGCTTGCGCTGAGCATCTTTTTGTGCAACTTTTTACCTTCAACTGAGTCTTATTCGCAAAACGATATGAATAGGACGCACAAGATCAAGACGTACGGCAATCCTATATTCTGTGGCTGTATCTGCATGTGTATTGCTACGTTACAGTGTCAGCGGCTGTGATATTTGAATGTAGCGTTTTGTGTGCAGATGTGGTAATATAACTTGCCGCATATCATTTTAATCAGGATAAGCTGCCCGTGTGTCCTATTCACATCACTTTGCGAATAAGACGCATTTACATGTAAACAGTCACAGGAAAAGATGCTCAGCTCCGCCGAGTCGCACGGTGCTCACGTGTTATGTTTAATATGACTTGTAGTGCATGGAGTTAAGCTGGACGTGGACACATCTGTATGGCTTTGAATCAGATCCTATGTGCTCATTCTGCAGAAGCAGCCTACTATTTCCCTTAGATGGGGAGTGATAAAATAGTTTCCACCTCATTCATTCACCTGCAAACCTTGGATCAAATGTTTCTCCCCACTCGCTAAACAAATTACCCTAGCTAATCCACTTTCCATCACATCTCACAATCCCCTCTGCCACGCGCCACATATTTTCTCTTTTTCCTACTTACCTTCACCACACCTCTCTGGTCACAATGCCAACGCCAGCATGCCAACACTTATTGGAATCCCGATGCCAACATCCTGACCGCCGGGATCCCTGATCAAGTAACCTGATCAGGATGCTGGCATTGGGATTCTGACCACTGGGATCCCGAGCGCTGGCATCCCGTACCCATCACCCCCCCTCTCCATTGCTCTCTCTCCAGTATCATTTTTCTCCTTCCACTATTTTCCTCCTCCACTACCTCCCTCCTTGGCTGCTTGGAAGGACTGTTCTATTTACTGTACACCCCAGTGGCCCAGAGAGCAGAAACCAGCCTCACACCTACAAATCAAACACCCTTGTCTTATTTTTCTCCCTGATCTTACTTCACTTTTGCTTTGCATTTTGAAACACAATATCTGTAACAAACAGGCATCCATGTAGGAACTTTCATATCACAATCCCTAAACCTCCTTGTTATTATAGAAAACCTCTCTCATACTAGGGACTTACTCAGCCACACTCCCAGAAAGAGAAAAGATGGTGACATGCAATAGGCATTCTACATATTGGCGCATTTACCCACGGTTGTGAGAGGATCGCACATAATTGAATTAACTCCACTGCTTTTCATACAGGAAAAATCACCATTTTACTTGCCAAGCAAACATACATAATATCTACTGTAACTTGTGTTCTAAGCACTGATGCCTTTTGCACCTTCAACTCTCTTCTCTGCACAATTGCGACTCCTCCTCCCTTTCTCCTATCATCTTCTCCTATCATCTACTTCAAAGACAATATTAAATCAATTTGATAAGATATTTCCTGATGCCAATCCTGCACACCCTACAGAGCTTTTTATACATGCCCCAATTCAGTTAATTCTTTAAAGTAATTGCCTGTTTTACTTCTGTGCATGCATCCTAATGGTTACAGCTGGGGGACACAGATTGTAATTGAATGGAGATCCATGCAATTTTGAAGGGTAATCCTGGGCAATGACTGGGGAGCGGCTACCAGCAGTGGGCATGTCAGGGGCATATGTTGAAGTTCCACTGGCACTGGCAAACATCAAAATAGTTTAATCATTGCTAATGTATACTTTATTAATGCAATTGCAAATATATGCAAATGCTGAAATATATATATATATATTGTGATGAGACAGGGGTAATTAGCGTGGTAGACGGTGGATTGGTGCAGTATTTAGGTGCTTAGTGAGGGTCCACACACAGCTTTCAAGTACATAAATTCAATGGTGCTTTACTTTCCAGCTTGGAAACCAGGAAACAAGCAGAAAATAATAACTTCGCCCCCGTTTACGGCATCTAACTCACTTTTTTTTTTTTGTGCAATCTGTTTTTTATTAAGGATTCCAAAAGGAAAAAGTACAGATATACAAGGCATAAAAAAACACCAACATATCCAGATCAAAATATATACAAATTGGAATCCAGTTTACAAATGTATATAAAAAACACAAATTATAAAGAATAATACAGGGGGAACAAAATAAAGGAAGATAAAGAACAGATGGGTTGTCAGAGGAGGGGGGGAGAGAAGGGGGAGGGTCTGCTTGTATTTAAAGATTAACTATGGCTAGATGAAAGTGATCTAGACCATATTATGTGGTTGGGTAGGTTGAAGCCATAAAGTTTTTAAATTCCTATATATATCCCTGATGACAATGGTAAAACATTTAAAACATCGGAGTAATTCTGTCTCTGAGCATTTATTGGAAGTCCTGAATGCCGCACCTCATACTGCATCAGTATATGGACTGTGAGGGCACCGGGCAGGTTGTATAACTCTTTTAAGGAGTGCCAATCCACCAAAGAATATATATATATATATATATAAATATATATATATTAATAAATAATTGTACAGTTGTACAAATAACTGTTAGGTGCTGGGTTTAGGTCGTTCATTTTGCGGAATCACCAGGAAGTACTGAGCAGCTTATCAAATATTTAAATCTATATAACTAAGACTTCTGTATTTTTTATAAATACTGTAGAGGCAGTTTTTTATTAGAATTTCTCACTGTACACCAGCAATGTACTGGGGAATATTGTGTTCTCATTTTCAAAATGATTTACTTTTTTTTGATCAGTCTTATCGGTTATCCTGTAAATGTGCCTCAGTGCAAACAACTGTCTAGGTGAATATTGGTTGAACATGACAAACATTTTTACAATGCAGTTAGTCACAAAGCTGCTGCACCTGCTCACCTACAATGATTCTTGCCAACTATTATGTACTTGCCTCTGTAGGTTTCCTCCAGGTGAGGTGGAGGAGGCCACTGTGGGGGTAGAGCAGACAAATTACACCATATACCCCAATTACAATTCAGGTAAATGCTGCATTGTGCAGTAGGAGTGGGGCTATGATGACACAATTCACCAGGAATCACATCATCACCTCCCCCGTATTGCCTATTTCAGTAGGAAGTGGTTATGATGTTTTGGAGTTCCCCACTCTTACAGTGGTCTGAGGGACTTCCCAAAAAGTGAGATGTTTCGGCAGAATGAAGAAATATGCTTACTCTATTATAATTCCATCTCCTTCTGTGTCAGTACAAATAGGCAGACAGATTAGAATTGCAGTGTAAAATAAAGCTACCCAGTATTTACAGGCAAAAAGCTAAAGCAGCCAGTATTTTCCCACATACATAAAAAAGATACAAAGAAAATCCTTGTATCCCCTTCACTGCAACATGTTATTTTCAGAAGCAAATTTGCTACACTGTTTTGCTTTGCTTCTAACTCTATTGAATCAATTATTATTATTATTAATATTATTATTATTATGACACATCAGCCTTTACCTAATTGTCTTGTCTCCATGCGTCTCTTTAGGAAATATACTAGTCCCAGTGAAATCAGGATCATTATAAAGAATTTACCGGCTACAATCCCAGCAATGATTTTAGAATCCATATTCTTGCATGTGACCAGTATATCCTGAAGTTCTGTATGAGGACCTGAAAATATAATAATTACCAAACACTGAGAAAATCATTTGTGTTGAGATAACATATTTGTGTAGAAAAAAATACCAGCAGGAGGATATCTGCAGCAGTTCCACATTGTTACATCCTGTGGATTCTTAGAGGTAAATGTACTAAGAATCATGGATAGCGACATATGATGTGGAGAGTCTATATACAAGTATAAACACAGTAAAGGACTTGAGGCAGCACAATATTTTCTTGATATGAGCAGACAATAAGAAATGAAGACCTTCCTAATCTCTTTATTGAGATTTATACTCACCAAAAATTACTTTACTTGTAATGATAAATTTTATCTCCAGCTTAGAGGGATGACGATGGGGACAGCCAGTGCCCCCACGTACACCGACCTCTACCTGGGGTGGTGGGAGAGTGCATTTTTATAGAGAACCACTAAAAATACACTGACAATGTCCTCCTATACTTTCAGTATATAGACAATATTCTAATATTAGGGGACAGTGAGATAGATCTTTTTGCGCTCATAACCACTCTAAACATAAATAATGTAAATTTGAGAGTTACGGGTGAAGCAAGTAGTTATTCAGCGAACTTTCTTGACTTATCTGTGTATGTCAAGAAAGTCTAGACCTATGTATGTTTTTGTCTGTAATTACTCTCTAAAGGGTTAATGTTAAAAAAAATTATGTAGGGTCCCCCCCAAACCTTAACAAGCCCTGGGCTCTTAAGCCGGTCCTGGTTGTAAAAATACTGGGGAAAAAACATGTAGGGTTCCCCTGTATTTTATGAACCAGCACTGGGCTCTCTGAGCCAGCCATAGTTTTAATAGGGGAGCAAATGGCACAGGGTTCCCCCTATGTTTAAAACCAGCACTCAAACCAAGCCGGTGTGTAATGCCAAAGCCAGGGAACCCTTTCACCAGGTCTCCCTTGCGAAAGCATTAACACCCAAGCTAGTCAGCCCATGCCGGGGATCTCAGGGTAGGATGGGACCCCCCAATAAAGGGGCCCCCCTCTCCCTAGCACCCAGGCTTAGGGTGAAGCCCTGGTCCATTCCCTGCACTCCTGGCCAGTGGGTGCAGGGAAAATAGTGTGAAAAATAGATATGTACTTTTGTTTTTTACAGTGGGACTACAGGTACCAGTGTGCCTGCCCTATTGCACTTGTGGAACTACAAGTGCCAACAGGCAGATGGCACCCGCACCTCAACTGTAAAAATAATAGTAAAGACACCACAGCACTCACACACCATTGAGAGTAACATTTTATTACATATAAAACATACTCACACATACTTACTACTGCCATTTGATAAGTCCACCTCTCCAGTAGAATTCCCAAGGTATTTCGGAAACAAAAAACATCCAATACTCACCTACTGTATCTAGTTGCTTGGTCCACTTATCCAGTAGACTCCAAGAGACATTGCAAAAAAACCAAAACAAGTACGCAGACCCCTCGGACATGTAGAGATATATGTGTTAACACATATATCTCCACCCCGGTAAATGACAGAAACCGGGTGTCTGTCTGTCATTAGCCGGGCCCACCAACCAATCAGAGGCCGCTCTACAGTAAGCAGCCATTGAATGGCTGTGAGCCACGTGGCTGTTTACTGACAGCAATGCAGCTTTCAGCCAATCAGCAGCCTCTGATTGCCTGATGGGCCCAGCTAATCACAGAAACCATGCGTTCTCTGTCATTTACCAGGGTAGAGACATATGTGTTTGTGCCTTATAACCAATGCAGGGAAATTATACTAATGATCCCGTTAGAATATATATATCTCTGTTTTTTTTATATAACAGCTTCATAATGGGGTAAGGTGCAATCAGGGAGATTGCTGAACTCTTCAGGGAGACAGGGAGATTGCTACTATATCAGGAAGACAGGGAGATTGCTACTATTTCAAGGAGTTGGCAAGTATGCGCTTACTGTATGCATTGGTTCAGTTAAGGCTGAATCATTTCCTGTATGTTATAAAGAGGTTTGGAATAATAGACTTTGTATTCATGGAAAGTTTTGACTGTAAGGGGGCAGCAAGGAAAAAGTGACCTAGGGGGGCACAAAATGTTAATCCTGCCTAAAATATGCTAGAAACTCCTATTGTTTCATGAGCATGTGTGTCATTGTAATGTTCAGTAGCAGATCTTACCTAGGGGCTGCGAGGCTGCAGACCCCCCAACAAAATCCACCACTTTAGTGAGCCAGTGCAATCCATGACTACACTGGCTTCACTGTGACTGGAGGTGGCTTCCCATTGGAAGTGCAACCTGCCAGTCACACTGAAGACAGACAGTCAGGGGGAGGTATCTCCCCCTGGGATTGCCAGTCCGGGCTGTGATCAGCAGAGAGTGGCTTTCAGTGGAAGCCACTGCTCTGTCTTTCGGGCAGCCCTACAGGGCTTCTCAGGGCTACAAACAATGCAGCCCTGAGAAGCTTGTGTTAAGCGTGCACATGCGTGGTGCCACTGCCACTTATGCTCATGTGCTGGTCCCAATGTCTGCCAGATTCATTGAGCAGGCACCGAGACCCAAGCCAGCAGCAGCTGCAGCAGCAGCCCCTCAGGTAAGAGGGCAGGAGCCGCTGCTGGCGATGTATAACTGCATTTTACTGTAATGGAAGAGCTGTATATTATGTATTCAGGAGGAAACTGCAGTAGCGGCAATGATCAATGTATTCCCGGCAAAACAATTTATAGATGCTGCTTGATGCACATTCCTGGTCCTGTTCTTATAACATCACTGAAGAATCTTTGCATAGATTACATTGATAAATATTGAACTCAATTCAAATAGAAGAGCAGGAACCCACATACCTAATAATATATGTAATATATTTATTAAATTTGCATGTAAAGATGTGTCCTTATCCATATTTGCTGCTTTGACGGCAATCCTGCCCACGCATCGCACCATGCGACTTGCCATGCATGTGTGCTCCAGGGTACGCCAGGCCACGGTTGTGTTTGCACCATACATGGCATGATTTGCCCCCTCAGCGGCAAAGATACAAGAGGACACATCTGTACTGTGTGTATTCACAATGAAGCTTATGATTTTGCAGTGATCAAGTATCCACAGCACATTCGACACAAAGTTTGGCTTTGGAATTGTGCAAGATAGAATTTTTAGGAACCATAGTTCCCTTGAGACTTTTTTACATCTACACAGGGACCTGTAACCTACACACTAATGGGCTGGTTCATCCCACACAATCGCTACATAAAATCAAAGATTCCAAGATCCAATCGGATCTTTCCCAGCACCCCCCATGGCGCGCCTCCTTCTGTGCATGCGAAGAAGGATGCCAGAGGGACTTCTGGGTCATAGACATGAAAGTGGCTCACTCGCAAAGGGCATCTATTACCGAGATAGCTGTCCTTTGCGTTTTTCTTCATGCATAACGGCATTATTAACACTTGCATGCATGTGAAAAGTGACGAGTCATGCATCCCGTTAATAATATGTGCAATCTACACATTACTGTATAGAATTGCATGAAATACAGTACAGTAGTTACAGTGGCATCACTAGGGGGGGTGCGTAACACACCAAGTGTCACCCTCTGAAGGAGTGACACCAAAATGTCAGCTCCTCCTCAGTGACCAGGAGTTGGGCACTGTACTGTGATGCTGGTGTGCAGTGCCTGGCTTACAATCACTGAGGAGGAGCCTGCAGTGTAGGCAGAGTCTCTGAGTGATGAAACAGGGGGAGGGGGAAGGAGTACCGTAAGGCCACACCCATTTGCCCACAAGGCCACAACATTTTTGAACATGCACACCACCAACACGTGCAGGGGATCTATTGGCCGTACTGGGTGTCACCGACCCCAGTGACACCACTGAGTAGTTTAGATCATGTAATGTATTCAAAGATTTTGTTACCATGAAAATGCACTTGTTGTCAACAGGTATTTATCATATAAATTACATTTCATATAGTTCATTCAGGAAATGTCTAAATATAATGTAACTTTAAAATTAAACAAACATAACTAAAACAATGACAAAGTAGTACCTGGTTTTCTGTTGATTTTGATACCCATGTCATTGGACCCATGGTTGTTCCTTGCTGAGCATCTGAAGATACCTGCCTCTGACGTTGCTATTTTTACCAGTGACCACATAAATCCTTCACCAATCACATTGTTTATATCTTCTCCCTCTATCCATCTCATAACAGATGGTGGGTTACTGTCCACAGAGCAGTTTAGAGTCAGACCTCCGTCTTCATTTGTGATCACAGACTGGATTATGTCAAGTTCTCTACCTAGAAACAAAGAGTCAAACTGAATGTATGATGAATATGCAATATGGTATATATGGTGCCCAGAGAAATAGTAAGCAATATACTTAGGGGCCTGATTCTGAGTTCTGACACAAGTGCAAATGCGGAGGAATCACGTGGATATCAGAATATTGTGCATGCGACAAACAAAGATATAGGCTGCGTCTGCGCATTTTCTGTATCAGGAAAATGCATATGACCGGATATTGCTAGTGTGTGCAGATTGATCCATTCATCAATGGACCACACTTTCCATGGAATGGGTGTTTCTGGTTGGTAACTCAGTGGTGACCATGCAAATGCACGGAACTGATTTGCCTCATGGGAGTATTGTAGGATTGTATGCCGGTCATGGGCGGATTGGGCTACCAGGAAAGTGGGAAGGTTCCCGCTGGGCCGGTCCCATGCACCCCTCTGCCAAGACCAGCTGATAATGCCTGTCTGTCAGGGTCGGCTGCCGCACCTCCGGGTCTCCCACAGGAGCAGTGCAACAGGGCGAGTCACCCCTCCTTTCCATGATGTTCACTGCCTGTGCACCATTTGGGGATTTCCCATGACAGGAGCCCAGTAGTAGTGAAGCAGCAGCAATAAGGACATTAAGCCAGCCTCCAACAGAGGAATGCTATGTGGTGTCAACGGCCATTCTGAGGTGCTTACAATAATCCCTCAGCACCCAGGAGACACCTCTCACTTCTCACCTGGAAGAGAGCAGTGACCCTCCGGCCAGGACCCGGGAGCTGCATAGAGTTCCTTCTCACTACTACTCCCATCCTGATTCCTGCTACCCACTACTACTCCCATCCTGATAACTGCCCGCCCTACCCCCTGGTCCCTTAGAAACAGTACCCCTCCAAACCAGGGACATACACTATCCACCCTATTTTTTTATTGTGGCGGCCAAATTTGCTTGTTTTATTTTTATTCCTGTTGGGGCTAAATGCTTTTTTAATGTCTGTTGGGGTCAATGTGTTTATATTTTTCTTGTGCAATGTTTTTCGCCTGCACATGCATCTAAGTTGCCCTGCGCTTGCTTCCCGATGATGTTTGTACAGCGTTGCAGTACAGATTCTGGCGCACGTAGTGTATTAGAAATGTGTTGGGCGTTCCTAGGCAGTTACAGGGGGCTGCTCATCAGATACAGAAGTGGAGTAGTATGGGCGTGTTGATGACATTGGTTGTGTACAGTATAGAGATGCTGAATTGCTCATATTGGAGGCCATACTCAGACTAATGATCTGCACCTAGCATAGGGCTGGTGAAAGTCTCAATGATGCAACCAATGGTGATGTCTAAGGATGCACAGAGCATGATTGCAGCATCTGTAGACACTGACAGTGGGCATCTCAGTTCATGCATGCAAGGATGAACACCAGGGAAGGGCATCATAGCAGATACAACTCCTGCAAAAGAAACAAGGAAGGCTGGTTTTCTATCCCAATCCACCCATGATGCTGGTTTTTTGACTGTCAGACAGAAATGGGCACCTGTTTTAAATTGATCTTTTGCACCCAGCTTGGGGCAGGTGCATGTCCAGATATTATTGATGACGACTGCAGACTTAAAAACAGTGGGATTGATGGGCTTTGATGTGCAGACCCATGGAACTACAACAAATACGGGCAGATTCTCTGAGTGTCCCCAAAATGTGGCCCGTTTTCTGAGAGCTATAAGTGGAAGGGCTTGTCTAACGTAAAATATTTCCATAAACACGAAAATCTTCAACTTCTAAGAAATGCTTGGTCATCTATTTCATATATATAAATTAATATATTATGTGAACCGATATATGGCCTGTCAGTACACAGGTAGTTTAGAGTTTTAAAAATAAGCAACCGTCCGTGAGATCAGAATAGAAATAACAACCTGCCTTGTGTCAACTTGAAAATATAAATAAACAGTGACAGATTTTTCTTAGGGGCTGCAGCCCCTTCAGTAAAATCCACCACTGCTCTCTGAACTCCCAGTCCCATACTAGGGATGCCATCGGGAAGCCGGCTGACATTATAACGACAGCCGGCTTCCCGACTGTCATATCCCAGCGAGAGTGAAATGCCCGGTGTCTGGATGCAGACGCCGCTCACTTCCCCGATACCGGGAGACCGGCGCCCGGCATCCCGATCGAAGGGATGCCGGGCGCTGCGAGTGGACAGCCGTGGGGGCGGGGGTTAGAGTTAGGGCTCCCGGGGGGGACTTAGTGATAGGCATCCCCCCCAGGAGGTTAGGGTTAGGCTAGGGAGAGGGAGGGTTAAGGTTAGGCACCCCCTGGGGGAGGTTAGGCACCCCCCCGGGGGACTTAGGTTTCGGCACTTAGGTTTAGGCAGCAGGGAAGGGGGGGGTTAGGTTTAGGCACTTAGAGGGGGGATTAGGGTTAGGCACTTGGGGGGAGGTTAGGGTTAGGCACCCCTAAGGGAGGGTTACAGTTAGGGGGGTAGGTTAGGTTAGTTAATACTTACCTAGGGACGACCAGGATTTCAAGCACTGTCGGGCTGCCGATGCCGGGATCTGTTCCAGTGTCTGGCTGCCGGGAATCGAACCGCCGGCCATGCCGCTTCCCCCTACTAAGCAGTGGGGGTTCCGGTTGCCTGGAAACCACCTCCCCAGCCCACACCATGGTGACCACAATAGAATTAGCATATAATACTTAAGGTGGGTACACACCAGATAAACAGACCATTGAATTTTATATATAAGAAAACTATATAACAATCAAAAAAATGCTAAGAAAATCACTTTGCTTGCTGATCCTTGAGAAAAGTGTCTTTGACACAGAATCTTATCAGGAACAGTGTTGTAACTGTGCTCTATGCTGCCCTGTGCCATCCCCCATCTCTCAACCTGTGACGTAATGACGTCATGTCAAGGGTGGTAGAGCCATCTGCTCTGGTTCCATAGGCTGCAGAATGCCTGCACACAAATGGCAGTGGTACCACATATGCGCAAGATACATGTGCTGCAGCCTCTCGAAGCCACTGGAAGTATGCTGTCTACTAATTGCAGCACAGACTGTCAATTCCAGGGGGAGAAAACACCTACCCTGGGGCTGCCTGTTCTGTGTGTGACTGGCAAGTAGTGCTTCCACTGGAATGCATGGCCAGTCACAATGTAGACAGTGCTGTCACGGACTGCAACTGGCTCACCGAGGTGACAGATTTTACTGGGGGGGGCCCTGCAGCCCTACTGCCTCTAGATAAAATATGCCACTGATGAGGACACATATGTAGTGTGTTTATTAATCATGTCACTAGTGACATGGAGGTGAGTGTGAATCCATGAAGGGCATAGAGTAAAAGTGACCGGGCCAGTGTGTTTAAAAATGTTACTCTGGGTCAGAAAGCAGAGCTTCAGTTATGGACTAGTCTTCAAACAATAAAATCAAGCCTTATATCTCTAACCTGTTAAGTGATGCTGAGTAAACCTGACTACTAGGCACCACCCCTGGTGTTTAAGGCACCCATGGGGGAACTTAGGGTTAGGCACCACTCCTGGTGTTTTAGAGTTGGGCACCACCAAGGGAGCGTTAGGGTTAGAAGGGGCGTAAAGGGTAGGGTTAACTTACGTGCCCCATCAGGATTCTGCGGCTTCGGGTTTCCAGCGTCGCCATTTCACCCGGCGACTATACAGCAACCGGGATTTCATACCCAACCTGATGCAGAGGATTGGTAAAATAAGCTCATAAGTGTAGGAGACTATTACACTGTCCAATGTTTGAATTTGCTGGTGTGAATGATGGCTTCACTCCAGGAAACACATGTGAGGTCTTAGTCTGCACTTGTCTGTGCCCTTAGAGTATTAGATAATAGCATATTGTGACCAAACATACAGTGTGTCAGGACTGAGGATGTACCTGGACTGGAGTATTCAGTATGAGCTGGTTTGGAGGCTATGTGAAGAAAACTATGTGGCTTGATTAAGTTCCTGTGCATGGAGTAACAGCTGAGGAGAAGAGCAAGCAGAACATAGGAATTAGTGAAGTGTGTGTCCTAGAAGATAATTAATGTAAGATTACTGTTATAGCAATAAATAACCATACTAGGAATGCTATAGCAATAGGTAACTTAGCTGGGACCTGCATGGGAGTAGAGAGCCGCCCAGGGCCTGGGGGAAGGGAGCGTGGCTTAATTGAGGAAGGTGTGTTCACATCCCCATAGAAAAAAACCAACGCTGCACTCTGTGATCCCTCCCACCACAGGCAGGGTGGATACAGCTACAGCTCCAGGCCCCATTGAAAATAGGCCCACTGTATCCCCTGCAGATGGTGTTGACAGGAAAAAAATATTTTCTTGTCACCACCAGCAGTCATCTATAGTACACTCTATTCATCCCCTGCCAATATAAAAGCATCACTATGACTCGCGCTGCCGGATTCCTGAAGCCCTGCCCACTCACTCGCGGCTATCTTAAGCTCTGTCCCATCGACCATGGCTCCACCCAATCATTTTGCTAAGCCTAGCCCAATCCCTCTGGCCTCCCTAGTTCAACTCCCCTTACCGAAGCTCCACCGGGTGCCCTGCCCTGACCCCACCCACATGAAGCCCTACCGACTGTCCTTGTCTGAAGTTACACTGCTGCCATTTGTATAGCAGAGCTGCTCAGCCACCTGAGGACTGGAGGACCCTAGTGAAGAGAAAAGGAGCTGGCACAAGTAAATTTATTTTTCTTCATTTTGACCCCGCAGTTTAATTTATCTATGAAATTTGGACAATCATGAGTGTTCTTCTTGCACTAGGTGGTAGTAAACAGTTTTAGGGATCCTCACCCAATCAGCAGGCTGCTCCATCCCGAGACCACCAGCCCCTGCCCACTGCCGAGGAGCAGAACCAGCGTCTCCCCCCCCGCTCCCAAGCCAGACTCCAAGAGACGTCCGCATGTGGCCACTCACCATTGGAACAGGTGAGAGCCAGAAGCGGAGCACAGCAGGGTGGTCACAGGGAGTCCGGCTCACACACACACACACCAAGCAGACGCAGTGCAAGAGCCTAGAGGAGGTGGAGAGACTGGAGAGGGAGCACTTCTGGAAGATCATCAGCACCTTCTCCTGCTATGGGTGAGTGTATGCATCCCCTACTCACTGTGAGCAGTTGGGGTATAGCATGGTCTTTCTGGCTTCCCTCTATCAATGTATCGTGTGGGCAGCAATGGTTCCACAGCAACCCTGTAGTGGTGCTATGGATGTGTATGAATAACAGCAACTATAGAACATTTCTGGTGGTCCTAAAACATAGTAGGCAACTCTTAAGCCGGGTGCACACTAGACGATATGTTTTCCGATCTGGTGGATCGGACAACATATCATCCACATCAGGCAGTGTGTACAAGCTATGTTGTTGACAACTGGCACTCTTGCGCATCGTCAGCGACATCACCCACCGGATTTGCATGCAGGTTAGGTCCAACTGGTGATAGCCCCATTATTGTTCTGTCGCCGCCGGCATTTGCAATTGTGTATACAACCCGCTGGGTCCCGCCGTTCACAATATCGCATTGAGCCTCCTTGCCCAGTACTGCCCCAGCTGCTATGTACTTTAGCCCACTCCATACCCCCAGTACTGCATGCCTCTAACCCTCTCCTTGCCCCCCCAGTACTGCGCCATCTGCTTTCTACCCTTGCTCCCTCCCTACCCTCAGCGCTGCCTGCCCCTAGCCCCCTCCTTGCTCCCCAGCACTGCCACAACTGCTTTCTGCACCTACCCCTCTCTACCTAAGGCACTGCCTACCCTTACTCCCCTCTACCCCCAAGTCTACTGCAACTTATCTCTGCCTATAAACCCAGCTCTACCCCAACTGCTACCTGCCCCCAGCACTGTCCCAACTGCTGCCTGCCCTCACCCGTCATAATATGTGGTGACCCAGAAACTGTGGAGTAGGACCCCAATTTTTTTAAGGTAAGGGGTCCCTGGTACCCACAATTATTTTTTGCTCTGCGCAGTCATTGGTCCCCAGCATTACTGTTCTGGTCAAGTATTGTGATTGAATCTCTTTTATTTTATTTTTTTTAAAAAGGCTACTGCTAAGAAGGCTGTTTATTTATTCATTTACTACAGTGGCTAGAGATGTGGGGTGAACACATAAAAATTATGGTAACAGTGGACAATAACCTAAATTATTCTAGCACTCAAGGAAAGGTAAACAATACAGTTCACACCATGCCACACAAAAAAAACATTATTGCAATAGCTACAAAGTGGTTAAAGGTAGGTTCTAGCTATGCCCTCCGTTAGCCGGACCCCATGGCACATGCACACACCGTGTGCAAACCATACCCACACACCACTGGCCATGCCCCCTCATCACTAGTCAAACCGACACAGTGCTGGTCACACCCCCTGTAGCAGCACACAATAGTCCCTATATAAATTTCAGCTCCACGACCATTTGGAACTTAAACTGGCACTGCAGCAGCGAGCAGTCTCCCACTGCAGCCCAGCACACAGCAGCATGGGCTGGGCTGCTGACAGGTAGGAGGGAGGGGGGCTTTGGACCCGGGCCCCTTTAACAAGCCCGAGCCTTTTGCATCCAGCATGGGTCTGATGTAAGTCCCATACTAATGATAATGATTAAGGATGCAAGAACAGTGGGCGGGATAGGCTGCCATATGCAGTCACAGAGATTTTTTAATATACACAGCCAGATTCTTTCATTAGCATAACATAATGAGCAGACTGACGCGGCCAGACAGAATATACTAATGACTGAATATAACGCCTTTTATTTTATATTGTAGGAACTGCCCAAAAAACTACAATAGCAAAACACCTCACTATACCTTTTGTTGAGGAAATGGTGACATCTGGAGTTCTCGGTGGATCTGTAATGAAATAAGATTTGAACTTTTATAAATTGTCCATCTTTTTTTTTAAATATAATTACTAGAGAGTAAATAAATGCTGCATTATTTAATGGGCAGCAGGCATCATACAACAAATCAGGCTGTTAAACTGTGAAAGTTGTACAGCTTTACTGATGGTGACTGCTAGGTACATAAACATTAACTTGGGGGAATATTCAATTACTAATGATGTGAGCGATGTCCCATCGGAACAGCGGAACATACCAACTGCTTATACTGCTATACCATAATTATAAGTGATATGCTCAGCTCCTTAGGGGTAAATTAACTTATACCTCTTTTCCACCAAAAACCCAGGTCCGACCTGGGTTTTTGGACATGGTTCCAACCCTGGTCAGACCAAGGTCAGACCCATTTACACTGCACCTTCGATCTGGGTTACTCCCAGGTCAGCACTGTTCACACTGAACTCAGGTCTGCCCTGCTAAACCTGTGAGGTCATAAAAAGTGGGAGGTGAATGCCCCACAACAACCAATCAGCTCATTTTAGGCATGACCCAGGTCAGATAACCCGGGTTGCACCGTTTACACTGCACCATTACCCGGGTCCATCCTGGGTCCAACCCTGGAAGCTACCTGGGTTGGATTGCAGGGTCACTTGACCTGGGTTATTTTTCAGGGACCCTTTTACACTGAGCTGCGACCCAGGTAGACCCAGCAAAAACCCAGGATTTTGCTCTGGTGTAAAAGGGGTATAAGATGCGAGTTTGGTTGAGTTAGCAGTCCCTGGAGAGTTTGCCCATTTTTAGCAACTCATGAATTTACTAACATCAAACTAGGGAAAGAATTCTCGTTTGCTACAGGACAACTCTGGAGCGTTAGCAAAGACACTTCAATTCACCGTCGGCCAAACTCATGAGCCTTTTCTCTAGTAAAGATAGGATTTTGGGAATTTACCAATATTCAAGTTTGAAAACACTGCCGAGAATGGAAAAAAACTGTGTCCAATTTGGGAAACTAATTCACCTGCCTGTGAGCTGCGAGTTCTGCAGAAACATAAACAGATCAGTGTGATCCATGTATGTTTCTGCCTGAAAAGAGGCAAGAAGGGTTAAATGTTAAAAATCAATTATGTGGATCCCCCCAATAGCATAACCATCAACGGGCTCCTGAGCCATTCCTGGTTCTATAAATACGGGGGACAAAATGTGTAGGGTTCCCCCTTATTTTATAAACCAGCACTGGGCTCTATGAGTCAATCCTGATTTTAAAAATATGGGGAAAAAATGTGTGAAGGTCCCCATATTTTTAAAACCAGCATTTAAAAGATTTAAACTAACCAGAGTGTAAAGCCACAACCAGGGGAATCTTTCACTGGGACATCCAATAAAGGGTCCCTCCTCTCCTGAGCACCACAGTCCTAGGCTGAAGCCCAGGACTCTTCCCTGCTCCCCTGGCCAGTGGATGCAGGAGTAATAGTGGGAATAATAGATCTGTACTATTGTTTTTACAGTAGGACTACAGGTGCCAGTGTGCCTGCCCTTTTGCAGTTGTCAAACTACAAGTGCCAGCAGGTGGCTGGCACCCGTACCTCCACTGTAAAAAAAGATAGTAAAAAAACCACAGTACACACATACAGTAGATAGTAAAATGTTATTTTACCATACAAGTTTTGTCCCCCATATTTTTAGAATCAGGACTGGCTTAGGAGCCCGGGGCTGTTAAGCTTTTCGGTTGAATCTCACGTAATGTGTTTTCTAATTTTTTTTTTTTTTTAAAGAAAATACATACATGCAGCCTGCACATATCTCACTGATATGTACAGGCTGCATGTTTGGGTGTGTTTGCCTGCGGTCAGAAACAGGGAACTCGCCAGAGTAAACTCGCTCTCATTCACCATCAAGAAACTCGAAACTGCAAAACTCAAATCTTTGTAAATTTGAGAATTTGGTTTTACAAAACTCTCCAGAGTCCTGACAAAGCTCAGAGAGTTTGTTCTCGAGCAAACTTGGTACAAAGTTGATAAGGGGATGTATTGTGTCTTTCTCCATTTTGTGATATATAGAGCCTTGAGATTGATTACATCCTATTTCTTCCTATAGCATATTATTGTAAATGTGGTGATATTTCTTGAGGTTGTGATCTACTCAGGCAGCTCGTTTGCGCCAACATGGTTGAAATCCACTCCTGTCTTTGGTGGGGCAGAGGCAAACTTGCTGATGGCTGGGGCAGAGGTACACTTGGTGAGGGCTGGGTAAGAAGCATACTTGGGGAAGCCTGGGGTAGAGGCACACTTGGGAATGGATGGGGCAGAGGTACACTTGGTGAGGATTGGGACAGAGGCACACTTGGAGAGCTGGGGCAGAAGCACACTTGGGAATGGATGGGGCAGAGGCACACTTGGTGAGGATTGGGACAGAGGCACACTTGGAGAGCTGGGGCAGAAGCACACTTGGGAATGGATGGGGCAGAGGCACACTTGGTGAGGATTGGGACAGAGGCACACTTGGTGAGGATTGGGACAGAGGCACACTTGGTGAGGATTGGGGCAAAGGCATACTTGGAGAGGGCAGATGCAGAGAGTAAAGAGAGAACCTCTTTTCATCAAACTAATGTGACAGGTACAACACCCCCAACCACGCCCCTAACCCCCTCCCCCTGATACTCCCAGTTGTCCTCCCCTTTTGATAGTGTTTGTTTTAAATTTGATATCAATTTGATATCAAATTAATATTAACTTATATAATTTTAGATATATTCTATATGAAGTTGATATTAATGCGATATCAATTTTATATAAATTTTATATAAAATTAGTTTTCATTGACAGAGGTTGTGGTTAAACCAGCCATTGAAAAACCTCCTGTGTATAATGTATGTTGTAACCCTTAGACCAGAGGTTCCCAAAATCGGTCCTCAGGACCCCACACAGGTCATGTTTTGCAGGTAACCTAGCAGGTGAACAGGTGTAGTCATTACTCACTGACACATTTTAAAAGATCCACAAGTGGAGCTAATCATTTCACCTGTGATTATGTGAGGAGACCTGGAAAACATGCACTGTGTGGGGTCCTGAGGACCGAGTTTGAGAACCTATGCCTTAGACAGATTATCAGCAGTAAGATGTTATGTCCCAATTCTGCTTAAATTTAAATAATGTGTTGTTAGACAGTCTTTAATTTCAAATGGTGATTGGTCTAAAATAAGATTTATTTAAAACAGACAATTGTTAAATCTTAAACATACAGATCATTGAACAAATTATGTCACAGGGTTGCTTACAAACCATATGACATATCACAAGCATACCAGATCATTCAAAAGAACATATGAACAGATGATAATTGATGTTTAAAAGGGCCAATATTAAAAATAGTTACAGTAGCAATATGTTACACCAGCCCCTGTCTCAACTGAAATTAAATAAAGGTACGGTTTTATTTTCAAAGAAATGCTCGGACAGCATGAGCTCAGGATGTGCCTATGGCATAATAACAGTGTGAAATAGGGTACATTTGTGATCCACAATTCTATGTTATTTTCACTTATGGTAATGCTTTGATCATGACGGATGGTGGCACGGTTAATTATTAAAGGCATATGTATTACAGAAAATAAATGACCATTCATATCATTTACAGCAAAAGGTCATTCAGGGCGGTCACAAGGGCTATGGGAATACATCTGGTCCTACTTAAAATACTGATCAGACAGCTTGTGCTCTGGAGAATGTTTGTTCAGGACCAGAATATACCTACGGGCTAATGGCAGCGTAAAATTGGGCACATGTGTGATCCACAAGCAAACTATAGATGTCTGTTTCATGCCTGACAATGCTAAAATTACAAGTCTTAAATTATGGAGGATTGGGGTTCAGGATGTAGACTGTAGGTGGTCAGTGTGGGTAATTGAATGTTTTTTTGCAGATGTGAAAAAACATGTGCGAACATGTATTTGAATGCATTCAATAATAAAATGTATTGTGAGATTGAATTTTTTATTAGAGATAAAGTATGATAGTAGAATTACTGTATATCAACGTGTTATAAATTCTGTATTCATTTGTTAATAAGCTGTATATTCATCAGTTATTGAAGTATTTTGCAACATTCGTTTAAAAATGAAAAAATCCCGGTAGTTATAAAATGAATCATTTAGAAAAGCTTTTGAAGACTTTTTTATTATATTCAGTATTTGTGCTTTACAAGAGGGCTACCTAATCTATGAAAGTTTAATAATAAAAATATCAAGATCGCAGGCTGAATGTTTAATGACTGAGCATGTAAGGTTATATATTATGAAACCAATTAATGTAAAATTATAAAGAAAATGATAAAGGCTGCGTATGTGTTGTATGTGGAAAGAAAGAAAGAAAGAAAGAAAGAGAGAGAGAGAGAAAGAAAGAAAGAAAGAAAGAAAGAAAGAGAAAGAAAGAAAGAAAGAAAGAAAGAAAGAAAGAAAGAAAGAAAGAAAGAAAGAAAGAAAGAAAGAAAGAAAGAAAGAAAGAAAGAAAGAAAGAAAGAAAACTTAGTTTGGCTTGTAAAAATATTGCATGCTTGGATTCATAATGCAGGGAAATTTGTGTCTGATATAATGCATGTAAAGCAAATATTATAGCAGCTGCCAGAGAAGAAATATGGTAACATTAATAAATAAAAATACTATATAAATATTGTATTTAACGATTGTGATTTAATCAAGCGTATTTAAAATATTCATTTTTATTTCTTGTAGAAATTTAAAATTTTATTTCAAGTCATATCCTTGACAAAAATAATGCAGGTATGTAGTTATGTATGTCATAGATTTAATTGATCACAGACTCATTAAAATATCTTTACATGTTCGCATTATTATGTAAAAAAATGCGTGTTAACGGAAAAAATATAAACAATGATATCATCTTCATATAAATGTTATATAAATGCATTATATCTTGTTTTAACAGTAAGCAAGCCAGAACGTCTTTGAGATTTCTGATGATGATATGATCACATCTTTTACAAGATGAAGAAGAACAGCTATATCAGCCTCTAACCTGTAAGTGGTCATACATTGTTCAACATCTACATAATTTTATTTATAAATAAGATGTTAAAGTGAGTGATCATGCGTTCATCGATGGCTATATGTTTTTAATTTATTTTTAAAAAGTTAATTCTCTCATAATAAACCATAATTAATCGTACATAGGTTCTTTAAACAATGCTGACGGTGTGCGAAGATCCAATTCATATCACACTGAATATGCATTTGGGGAAGATATCAACACATTTCAGAATCCTTACCCATCATATGCCAAGTTACCATGCAAAACAGCTGTAAATGTATGATTGATTGTGTGATATGGATTTATCTTTTTAAAAGAAATGAACCGATTTACCGAGATCGCAAAACATATGTAAGCATATCATGAGAAATTATTTTAAATTACATGTTTGTAATTCGCAGATAGCCCGATGGTGCCGTGCTGTGAAATAGCCATTGAAAAGCTTACACGCGATGTGCCAATGTGTCTGCCATCGTCGCTGGAACCAGAACAACCCCAAGAACATTCTTTTGAGAGTAAGTTAATTAAACGATGCTGTAGACATGTTATCCGCATCTAAAACAATAATTTTTCCACAGCGCAAAATGTAACTCATATCTGTACATCTAACTGAATTTTTTTTTTAATTTCAGCACTCAATCCAGAAGAATATAATGCTAATCCATTGAGATATTGTGGTCTGATTGTATCAGATGATGAAATGACTGAAGAACCAGTGTCCCGTACAACCATGGCCAGAATAGCAATGCCGCAATTGCCCGATGATGACATGTAGAATCAACGTGCGCTGACGCCTCTGAACAGGCTTTATTGCCTAGCTGGTTCTACGCCATTGATAATGAATCAGATGTATAGTAAAATGAAACCAAATAGGTGTATGATAGGTATGTCGCACACAACACATTGGGTGAATGACACATTTGAACTATACAGACAGAGTCGAGCCTAAAAAAAGGAGATTGACTCCGTTACAAGATGTGTCAAATCTCTGTAACAATAGCAACATCTCAGAGAGACCAGACAATCAGGATGATGAACAAGCGCCCTGTGTTAGTGTTAAAACTGCCGCAGAGAGTGCAGAAGTTAAGAGGGTCAGCAGGCTCTCAAAACAAGGTCACACACGCAAAATAAAATGAGATAATAATAATCCCATACACACAGGTGAATCCTATTGTCATAACAGATGATTATGAAGATGCCCTGGTGTTTTATACACCCACCATAGAAACGAGAGACACACACAAGACAGAAGGCATTTTAGATGCTCTGAACAATGTGGGTTAGTGCGGCAGTGGCTGAGAAGCATTCTGCCACAATGGATGAGGTTGTTGCCGGGCCATCGGGCATAGGAGTTAGGCAACAACCTCATTCATCATGGCAGAACATGATGGATGAGTTTATTTCTGGGCCATCAGGCGTAGGATCAGCAGGCATGGTTGTTGGGTGACAAAACACTACAGACAAACCTGCAAGGACAGAACGCCCGGGTAAAGCCACAAAATTAAAATATCACACGCTGATTGGCGCAGTTTGGAGAGACATCAGTTACATGGGACACATAGCAAAAGGACTATTAATGCGCCTCACAGAAAAATACACAGTGGCAAATGCGACCAGCGCACGCTTGATAATTTTATTCAACAATATATGGATGACACAATAGAACAGAGTAGATTATCTAAGAAAACAGGGGTGGTCCTAAATGCCACGCATGCTATACAAAAAATAAATGACTAGTTATGACCGGACACGCTTTGAACCACTTTGCAATGTGTAGATTGTCGCACTGTAAAAATTCAAAAAGACATTTAAAAGTAAAACGGGCTATAAGAACATTAATAAACTTAATAAAGCAAAAAAAGCTTAGACTGGAGCGTTTAGTGAACAGAATGACAACATACCACCACGACCAATAGATAGACGAGCATCACAGACGAACTGTGTTGAAGTCATAGCATTGCCCATACCTGATGGTCTGGAAACACCTGGTAATTACAAGGAGGTGCACCCTGTTTTTTTAGAATCCATAGACAGATACGAATAAAAACCACCCCAATTTCAGAATGTCTCAAATCCACCATAATTTCTGGTTTGTCAATTTGTATAGGGCAACTTAATTTGTAGACGCGATGAGGGCAATACACAACGCTATACAGACTATGCTCGACAGCTACATGGTTAATGTTGACCCTAATGATCGCGTGCAGTTAAGGTTGGAGGGGGGAGGGTTACACAATGCTATCTATTCACACTGTAAGCCACACAATACATTAGACGCCGTCAGTTTTTTTTAATCAGATAACAAACCCGCTGCAAAGTAACTCTGAGTTTTTATTTGATACAGAGTTGAAAATTGTGATCTCTGTTTTCAAGAATCACATAGGCGGTGCCCTGACAGGCAGACACCTACTGAGAATACCACGCAGCCTTATTATTGAGAAATGCAGAGGTTTGGTATACTATTTTAATAACAGCGGTAACAATCTGTGTCTGGTGGCTAGTCTCTGCAAACTTCTAGACAAAGATAATGCCATGGACCACGTGATACATGAGAGGGCTCATATTGTCTCTTGATAAAACGATCAGCTTTAGCGATGTTGTTGTTTTGAAAATCGCTTAAAAGCATCAATTAAAATTCTGTATTACAGCAGTGGGGATTGGCATTACTTTTGCACACTGCCAATACAAAGACAACATACTTTTCATCATATGGCACAATGACCACTACTACGGTATATTAGACATTAAAGCGTTTGTAGGTGCCCATTTCTTCTGCACGTTTTGCCACACAGTGTACCATCACAGAAATAATCACGACTGCCTCTTCTTTTGTAAAGCCTGTCTGAGACAGGTTTGTATTGATACAGGGCAGGCAGCCCTAAGATGTATGGTGTGTAGAGTGTTTTGCAAGTCAACCTGTCTGTTTAGAGAAGCACAAGTCTCTAGCATTGTCATCCAAAACATCATATCTTGAAAAAATGTATTGTGATCGATGCGGTTTGTACACCAGCTCCAACCACAAGTGTTTGGGTATGACATGTCCCACTTGCAAGGCGTGTGTTGGCAGTTTTGTGGGGCATTTGTGTTATATACAAACATTAAACCTGTGGAACCTACTAAAAAAATATTTTATTTATGATTTTGAATACATGCAAGAGACGGGTGTATTACAAACCTAATTACTGTTGCACGTTAACACTAGTGGATGAGAAATCCTGGGAGTTTCTAAGCACTGCTTGTATCGAAACTTTTGTTAAAACATTCATGAGACCAAAATTTGAGGGGTACACTTAGCCCATAATACCGGGCTTAATTATGATGCGTATTTTGTAATGCGCCAGCTTATTAAGGAAAAATGTAAAACTGATGTGCTGGCAAAAGGCGGTATACTGATGTGCATAACGGTGACTGATTTAAAGATAAGATTTGTCAACTCTTTAAATTCTTTGCCCATGCTCCTTAGTCAAAAGCAATGGGATTTGATGGTTGAAAAGGTCATTTCCTGCATATTTTTAACACCGCCGCTAACCAAAATTATATAGGCACCATGCCAGATATTCAGCATTTCGCCATGCAATATATGATGGAATCAGAGAAGGTTGAAATCAAAGAGTGGTATGAGAAATACAAGCATGTGTCATTTAACTTCCAGGAGTAACTTAAACACTATTGCAAGGAGGATGTAATAATATTACAGAGGGCTTGTAAGACGTTCCGAGATGCCGTTTTGTCAATGACTGAACAGGAAGTTAATCATACAAAAGAAAAAGGGGCCGATCATTGTTAAGAGACATGTTGACACCTTTCAACTGACCACTTTAGCATCGGTTTGCATGGCTATGTTCAGATGCAAATTTTTAGAGGAAAATATGTTGGCGTTTGTACAAGGCGATAACTATCACAAGACTCAGAAACGTTACTCAACACCGGCCATACAGTGGCTAATTTACATAGTGCATACAGAAGGCATAGACATAAGACACGCATTACAAGGGTGAGAGAAGAAAGTTGGTAACTACTACATGGATGGTTATTCCGTTATCAGTGGGGTACACACAGCTTTTGAGTTCCAAAGTTGTTTTTATCATGATTGTAGCACTTGTTACAACCCCGATGATGAAAATAAAGTGACTAAAATGAACTACGGTCAATTGCGTCACAAGTCGCAGGTAGAAATGAACCTTCTTAAATGCTGCAGCTTTCATGCGAGCATTATTTGAGAATTTGAATGGAAAAAATGTTACAGGACAATGCGTGACTACAGCAGTTTCTTAAGGGCAAAGATTTACCCGAACCCTTGGACCCGAGAGCTGCGCTTTATGGCAGTTGTACAAACGCTTTAAAGCTGCATCACAAAACACAGACGGGTGAGAGCATACACTACTATGATTGTACCAATCTGTACCCTCTTGTCAACAAAACCAAGTTGTTTCCTGTAAAACATCCCAGGCTCATTTATAAAGATATTGACGACATCATAACATTTTTTTTTATTGGCAAAATAAAAATGTACCCACCGTACCCACCGGGGCTTTTCTTTCCGGTTCTACTGGTTAAAATGCTCGGTAAACTAATGTTTCCTTTATGTTGCACAAGCGCTGCATCTGGACAGACAGAGCCTTGCGAACATGATGATAAGGAACGCGTTCTCATTGGTACGTGGTGCACTGTAGAGATAAATTTAGCTATTGACAAGAGTTACAATGTGTGCAAAATCTATGAGGTGTGGCATTTTGATACACAATCTGACAAATTGTTTTCAGGGTACATCTCCGGGACAAAGAAGAGGCATCTGGCTATCCTGAATGGTGTACAAACTCTGAGAAATGTCAATTGTATATACAGCAGACCCCTATCAAAAAAATGAAGGAGTGTCTTTACGACCCGATCATATTTAAATAAATCTGTCAGGATGCGGCCTGGGATCGGCCGCTACTCACCTTCGCGCCGGCGTCCTTGGGCTTAGGTGTTCAGTCGCTGGGAGTGGAGGTGAGTGGTGACGGAGTATTCTCCCCGGGGTCTGCTAGGGCTTCCGTGCATGTGTCCTGGTTTCCGGGGTGCCCGGCATGGGCGCAGCCATGTTGGTCCATATCACCTGCCTGGTCTCTTCCAATGGTAGTCCTGTGGTCACTCAGCTGATCCTCTGATCCAATGACCAGCTGTCTAGGGGTATTTAAGTCTGACTCCAGGAACAGGTAACTGCTTTTCAACTTTGCTGTTCCAGTGATTACTATGCTCTCTGGTGTTTTCTAAGAAGAATCTATAGCTTGTTGTTGCAGTCCTCACGCAGACCACCAGTGCAACTTATATTAGCTTCCATGCAAATTCCCTTTGTGTTACTTCAGCTCTCACAGAACAGTGTTTCTTGTAAATCCCTGTGTTGTCTTTTAGTGTGCTGCTGAGCTCTCTAATCACCTACCTGTGTTCCTGTAGTGTCAGCATTCATGCTAATTGCTAGTTAGCTTTCAGCTGGGCTCTAGCTATTCCCAGTTTATACCTGTGTCCATTTCCTCTGTGTTTCTCTGTGCAAATCAGCACCTGGACCTCTAACAATTCCCAGTACATTTTGCTTTGTTCTCAAGCAAGCCTACGACTAGGATCTCTAACATTCTCAAGGTAATCACCAATATTCAAATATTCATTTAACCTCTAGTGTTCAAGTTTTCAGTTCACCACCTGTGTTCAAGTTGCACCTCCATGCATTCAGTTCCCGTGTTCAGTTCCAGTCCCATTTACACCTCCATTGCATCCCAAGTGGTATCTTTGTGTACTTTGTTCTTGTGTCTCAGCGTACCCTCATTCCTGCACATCCAGTACACCTTTGGCGCATCTTAGTGCATTCAGTCATGTGTCTCTACAAGCCATTCCTCTGTGCTATCTTTGGTGATCCCTGTGTAGTTGTTTTCCTGTATATTATTTCAGTCTTCTTTCACTCCCAGGTAGCTGTCCGGAGGGCCGCGACCTACTCACTTGTTGTGGCGAAAACCATATCCCAATTGGAGGGGTCACTGGAGAAAACCACCAAGTGAGTTAGACTCCGCACCTCTGGGCAGGTCTAGCCAAACCTGGGTTTGGCTGCAATTAGGAGACTTAGTCTGTCACCCCATCATCATCCTGCAACTATCCTAGCCCCCCCCGGTTCTTTAACCTCATCAGAGGTATTCCTAGTGCCCAGTTGTCACATAATCCTTCGAAAAGGCAGCTCTCAAAGTTTTTTTTAAACAGCTTATGGGGTAAATTTGGTCAGAGATGTAATTTACAAAATACGTCCCTAGTATCTGACCTCGACAAACTTTTTGAATACGTGTTTTTACCCCACTGTGAGGTGTCTGCTTTAGACTTCATAGATGAAGATAAGGTCATGGTAAATTTGAAATACACCAAAGGTCATTACACCAACTCAATTAATTGTAATATTTTTATAGCGACAATAACTACTGCATATGCCTTTACTGAACTGTACAATCTACTGGATAGATTGCAAGAGTATTGTCTTTACCACGATACAGACTCTGTCATTTATGTTAGTAGGCCCGGTGATTAGAATCCACCATTGGGTGATAATCTAGGCGAACTGACTAGCAAAAATCCGGCGGGTGCACATATAACAGAGTTTGTCTCGGTGGGCCCCAAGTCATATGGATATCGATTAAATAACGGAAAGACCAGTTTAAAAGTTAACAGAATCATGCTTAACGTTGATAATGCACAACATGTCAACTTTGACAGCCTTAAAGAGCTGGTCTTAGATTATACTTTAAACCCCGAAGGCGATGATCAGAAAAAAATTGTGATACATCAAAATGGTATAGTGCAGTTTAAAATGTATTGGTAGATTGAAACGCGCGTATTGCAGAAAATGCAAAAGTGTGTTTACACTAAACAGAGGCTTACCGATAACTTCACAATGCTTTAGTTTGTGTATTAAGATGGATATCAGGCTGCAGAATCCCTTTTCATGTATTTTAGCAGGCCCCTCCAATTGGTGGAAAAGTTATTTCATGAAAATACTGCTGCAAAATTCTGCTACACACCTCTCGCATGTTCCCGATAATATTGTTTGGTTTTTACGCTTGCTGGCAATCTATGTATGATCATCTGCTGCGTGATTACCCCGGTATGCGTTTTATAGAGGGCCTACCTGAGACTTTTAACGACTTCCAACTTTTTCCCCTGATAAGGTTCATTTAGCAGTGGTTGATGATCTTATGGAGTCGGTTAGTAATAATTCAGAGATTAAGAAAACTTTCACAAAGTATGTACACCATAGAAATGTCATTATCATGCACCTTGTGCAAAATGTGTTTTGTCAGGGTAAAAAGAGCAGAACTGTACTTTTAAATATAAAATATATGGTCCTTTTCAAAAACCCTAGGGATAAAGTGCAAGTGACGACGCTGGCTAGGCAGATGTATCCCGGTAAATCAAGGTACTTTTTAGAGTCTTTTGAAGTTGCAACCAGAGCTCCTTATGGGTATTTAATGGTTGATTTAAGGAACAATATGCTTGATGAGTACCGTTTATGAAGCGGTTTATTCCCGCCAGATACACCAGTCTCATATGTCCTTCAAAAGCATAATTCTTAAAAGAGCTAATTCTACTACTTTTAGTCATTTGTCATAGAACTACCAACAGCGAGAATGTCGGCACGTTTACGTCGTAATTGGGCATTTTTAAAGGCGTTAATAAAGGTGACACCAATGCAAAGAAATGCTATTTTATCCACGGCTTCAAATGATTTGGTTATACCCACTTGTGAGATTGCCCTCAGCATACTAAAAAGAAAACTACTATTGACAAAACGACAGTTGAATTACCTTAAATGGCCGCGTAACCTTATTAAATCACTTTGTAATAAGGTAAAAAGAAGCGATTGGTGAAACAGTCCGGCGGATTTATTTGCTTGTTGCTTGGTTTTGCTATACCATTAATAACGGGACTTCTGACTAATTGTTGATGGAATATGCTGAGAAAATGTATTTGGTGCCTCAGCAGGAGTAGATAGAGCGGGTAACGATGATATACATAAAACAGCCACACAAGGTCTAGATGTAGAGATCATAAACATACTACAGAATAATGATTTATTGGAATGTGATAAGGCTAAATGTTACACCGTTGCTTTGCAGAAATATCTGGTGTTGAGTAAGCAGTCTGATAGAGAAATGTCAACTTCAACTATTTTAATGCCCGAAACACCAACTGTTCCTAAAACAACTAACTCTGATCAGTCAGATGGTTCTGACGCTGTTTATCATGAAGTTTTGGGCAGTGTTAATGCCCGGTAGAGGAAGAACTGTGAAATACTTTTGAGTAAAATGACCGGGTCTAAACACGTCACAAACTGGAACACTAAAGGAGAGTTTCTGTATAAAGGTAATGCTGTACAGGACTCCAACATGCTGGATTTAATAAGAAACATCACGAAAAGCCACAGCATGTTGAGCCGTAAAATGAATGGCTTTACTGAGATTATGCAAGCTATGGCTGAATTAAATATACCGTCCATCGTAGTTGGCAATATGTCAAATAGGATGCACCTAGACTGTTTAAAGGCAGAAACATATACCAATGGTGATGGCTATTTATCAACTCCAGCGTTGCTACAAACACTTAAAAAAGATGCTTAAATGTTTTAAGCACCGCCGGGTTAACAACGACTCGTGGTTACTTAATGCCTAGGAAAAGAACTGTAGAAATGTTTCAGGATTCCCTATGGTTGAGTCTTTAATCTATTTCTATTGTATATTAGTTTTAAGCATTGGTACTGTAATAAAGTTTAAAAACGTTTATTATAGTGCTGAAACATTGTACATAAAATGCATCAAACATTGTTCTGATTACAAGTGTTGAAATATTGCAACGATGATGTATCTGTAAATATACTTTTTTTTGTTACAAAAAAATATTTTTATGCTTTAGAATGGTCTGTTTTGTTCTTTGTTTCTAATCAGCATTTTTGGAAGAAGCTCACAATCACACAATAACAAAGTTTAAAACCGTTGTTTATTATAGTTGTGAAACATTGTACATAAAATGTTTCAAATGAAGGGTTGATTACAAGTTCCACATTTCTGTATACATCAGGAATGATTACAAGTTACACATTTCTGTATACATTTATCTGTATAAAGCCTCAAACAATTACTTTTCGGCAGACGTCTTACAAAGTTTGCAACTAATCTGTCATTACATTTTATATCAATACTAAATCGGGACAGAAATTCCTTATATTTGTAGTTTTTACACATCAAAAATATAAAGTAAATACAATATTGACCACATACAACTACTTTTTGAATGAAAAAGTTAAAAATTTATGATATTCTTTGGGAAAATGGTGCTGTCCAGTGAGAGTCTGTAAGAGTCAAAGAAATAACAACCCCCTGTTTCATTAAAATAAACAGCCAACCAGTGTTCGCCAAGCTATCCGCTACTATGTGTATTGATTACAAACATGCATGGGTAATACGTCAGTTTATCGGTAGGCAATATATCACACATGTACAGTAGGTTCCTTTAAAATAATGGTGTGTGCTTAAGCCCTGATTCAGACCTGCTTTCTGCCAGAGGCAGCTCGCAGGACTGATGGGCATTTTTTTTTTTGGTCCGGCCTCCAGGCCGCTCGCACAGCTGTGGGTGACTACCCACAGCTTGTGAGAGTGGCCTGGCGATGGTCACGATTATCGCAACCATTGGGCTTGCGACGAGACCCTTGTGGTAGGGTCTCATCCATCACAGGCCCTAGTGAACTTCCTGCTCTAATAGAGCAGGAAGTTCACTACTGACATCACTGGTGATGTCAGTAGGGCCGCCTACAAATTGCAGGCGTTCCTTCAGGAACGCCTCCGTTTGGTCAGCCCCCGCCGCCTACAAAATGGGGCGAGCTGTCGATCAACATTGACAGCTGCCCCGTTTAGCGAGTGATTTCTCGCTTGCTGCGGGGCTCGCGCATGTGCAGTGTGCACGCCGCACATGCGCACTGCCTGGCCATCGATGCGCTTGCGAATGGGTCTGAATCAGGCCCTTAATTCTGCGTACAGAATGCAATTTATCTGTAGTGTGTTCATTCTTTTTTTAATTATTTTTTTTATCACGTAATGATAATCGTTAAAATATTTGATAAAATATAAATAAATTAAATATTAAAATAGTTTATTTCACTTATAGGTAATCATACAGCACATCACACCTTTGATTAATCTCAATGATATTATCAAATAGGGTGTAAACGATCACATTGGCTGTCCGATCCAACGAAGTGAAGTGGAATTCGGCGCATAGATTGCCAGTTCTTATCAGCGAAAGGTGTTCCTCGCACTCCTGCTCTGGTGACAGAACAAAAGTAAATAGCGTGTAGTCGTCGAGGTACTCTTCGCGGTCAATCAGTATACCGGCATCTGATTTCTGTTTATTTGTGATCTGTATGAGCAACATATACTCTCTTACAGCATTACTATGTTCAAAGTCTGGTTAAAATGGTTTTGCTGAGTGCGGCGTTCCATCCAGATAAAGGGATGCAAAGCTCACATTTTTATGTTCAAAACAAAGGGTGTTCCGATCAAGGGCTCCTGAAAATGCTTCGTTGTCCACAAACGCTGCTATGACTGTTTTCGGCACTTGTCCTAAAAATAGATTTTCTAAATTAAACACTCTACTGCCGGCAGGTATGCTTCAGATTTTCATTCTGATGTGGTCAATAGCAAATTTCAAGTTTCCATTTAGCAGAGAGACCCGCCGACCGACATCCGCCACAACTCCAGCGGACGCTCTGCCCTTCGGCTTCACTTGCCGCAGACATCTTCCACTCACCAGCCTTAGGACACTGCTGGGGAACTGGCCCATGGGGATTTTCCCCACATCCGACTTACCTGTGTTCCACCTGGAGATTGATTTATTGGCCGGCGCCCAGCGACAGATCTCCACTCCCTCGGCTCCACTTGCTGTGGCTGTTTATCACTCAGCAGGGGATGTTGTGGAGGAGATAGCCTGCTGGGATTCTCCCTCATGATCAGGTCTGGGCCACCTCCCGACTGTAAGGTACTTTACTTACACAAACCTATTACGAACAGACTATGTGAATCTTTTGTCCTTCATTAAGATTATAAAAATGAGAGGAACCCGTTTTGCCTATTAAGGATTTGGGAGTTATATTTTCGTTGGTGTGTCAGTGCTAACTGTTACACAATAGCTATCTGCTACATTCAGTGCCTTGGACTACATCTTGATATACTGTAGCAACAAGTGGTTACATCCTCAAAGTTCCATTTGTGAGACTCTAAGATACACTGTATCCACCTTTGCTCATTTTGTGTTTTTTAACAGCCTTTATAGTGCTACTGTCATTTCTAATGCTTTTTTTTTAACCTGTGTAGGGTTCTGATCCTTGGCGTATAGAGCTGCATATATATATATATATATATATATATATATATATATATATATCTATCAATTCTAGCTTCATTTATACATGTTCTATATTTACTTTTGTTGATTGTTTTTGAACTTGACTCCTACTGTCCATTACTCACTATCAATTTATATACCTTTTCTACAGTACACATCTTGTCAGTTGCACTGCACTTCTTTCCTTTCCTTTTTTCTCTATCAGAAATACTTTGTGAGGTTCAGCACCTCTTTAGAAGCTGCAGTCCTGTGGGATTGATTTACCTATCTATCACACAATTTAGCCATTTAATAGTTTGATACCCACACTTCCTGGCGCCCTCCATTGTCTCCTTTTCTTTTTGGTTATTTAGCAGGGCCTGCGCATGCCCAATCTGCACGGCTGGTAGACTCTTTTCATAGACAGGGACGCTGCGACGATCTGTATGTTAAAGGGGTCCACTTCTGCGGATATTAAGCAGAATGAGTCTTTGTTTATGGTGAGTTTAATCTTCAGATCAACAGCATTTAAAATTAGTTTATGTTATTGAAAAAGGTCGCAGTGCAGCAGTCCTAGTAATTCAACCGCGCCAATCTGCGTGGTTGCTCTTGCCCGTTTTCTGAAGACTGCATTCATGCCGTCCAACGCTGTTATGTTCTCCAGCCACATCTTTGTAAAATAAGCCTGTGGTGTGCTTTGTTGACAAAGCGTCTGAGCTATAATTCAATATAGTCTCAATGTATGCTCGGTAGGTGTAAAGATTATTGGATTGTGATATGAGCCTGTCACCCAAAGTAACATCCACTTGGCTGAATAAAGCCGCTATGAGGTAATTAATAAGGGCTACCCGAGCCCCTTGGGGTATCGGCGTGTTATCAGTTCGTACGATCTTGCATGTACAGCAACATGTTGTTCAGATCATAAAAGTATAATATAATACTACTAGTATAATATAAAATTCAAGTGGCACTGTGTCGGATAACGCCGCTAAAGGTTGGACTTTTCTCTGTGCTAGTTTGTGTTGGGGGCACGTCAAAAAGATCCAGCTCTGTTTTTGCGCATTCAACGGACTTGGAGTGTATGTAAGACATGTTGTTTAAAAAATATCACCAACTCTGTGCTTCGGTTTTCTCTTCTTCTTTAAGTTGTGTCGTCTACGTTTTTTATTTCAAAAGAGTTATCACCCAAGGTGGAAGTGCAATCATGCTCTTCCGTTTTCATGTAGACATATATATTATACCTGAACCATCGGATTGGTTCGCCTCATGTATTTTATTCACAACGGCCGTTGCGGCTTGTCAGATAATCGCGATATTACGCGAGGTGGTCTTCACGTGTGGTTTAGCTAACTCTAGACCTCTCTGGAAAATAGGCACCGCTTTTTTGAAAAGGCTTTGAAAAACACCACCTAAACTACAGCCGTATATGTAAGCGCTGCTGTGAAAACCGGGTAAACCATTACCGGCTTGCGTTTTATAATATTGCGAGTAGAGCACCGGATCACCATCATTTTTAACAGCGACCATTCTGCCTGATTAATAAAATCGTATTTGCACCGTCTAAAGTGTAGTTTTAAGATCGCTTTCCCAAACTTAAATGCTATGTTCTCATTCTGGTCGTTCTTTATCTCTACAGCTATCGTGTCAAAATGCCCTTTGCATAAAGGTATGTAATCAGGCTTCTCATATCAAATTGTGACCATATCGTTGTTACGCCCCTTAATTTCAACAGCCCGCAACAACGGTACATAACTATCACCTACCTTCTGGTGTATTCGATAATGTCTGTGTACACGTACAATGTATACTGTCCTCCGTTGATGTCGGCGCACGGCTTTAAAAACTTAGGGCCTGATTCAGAGCCGGACACTATTTGTGGTCGTTCGTCCAGAAAATAGGGGTGGCTATTCAAATGAACCGTTCGCTCTTTGTGGTCTGTTCACGCCTCTATGTCTGAACGAGCGAACAAAACTTGCGGTGGTTTTTTGAAAAAATACGCCCCCTGGCCGCTCGCATCCTACGTCATGTCCGCTATTTATTAGATTAATCGAGTACATCGGCCAGCGTATGAACTGCTCGCTATTCTTGTGGTTGGTTTGTGCTACCACAATCTTGCGAGCAGTTCTGGCTATAAATTAACCCAGTGACATGGTCAATGACGTTGCTGTATTAATTATGCACACCCTTAAAACGCCCGTTTTGACCTTTAAGCACGCCTGCGTTCGGATCTCCACTCCCCGTTTTCAAGCACCTTCCCCTGTTACCACCCACATACGCCTTATTCTGTCACTCAAAATAGCAGGCATTCGCTATTTAGCGAACAAACGATTTTCGGCCGCACTGACTGGTTTGCGCATGCGTATTACGATCCGTACGCATGCGCAGTTGGGCAAACATCGCTCGGAGCGAACGAGTGGCCGCTTACGAGCGGCTCTGAATCAGGCCCTTAGTTTTAAGTTGTAAACCCAGTATTCTAGTCAGTTTAGCGCCAGCTGTGAGCTGGTACAATGGTTTACTGTCAAAGGATATGATGCGATCAAGCGGTTTGTACCATAGTTTTAAACCACCCTCCAGTTTATGTCGTGCACTTTCTGCATAGAATACGTCGAGTAGCACATCGATTGTTTCATAATAACCGGGTTTAATGCACACCTTCGGGACATCTGCATCCGGGCCATCCCACTTTGTTATCTGCAACACACAATCGCGTATCGAATGTGTTCCAAGTGTGTGGGTATTGTATTTCTATAAGAGCCACTTCATATTCACCATTTAAGTGTATCGACTTTGCAAGTTTTGTTGTGTAGTTAGACATCTTATTATGCAGGAAAGCATCCGCTGACGCTTTACGGGGTAATGTTATGTAAAATGCTTTGTCATCCATCGCTCGTGTTGTTTAGAGAGTGTTGTGGTTTATATATCTTTTATCTCTGACGCAGTGACCCAACTGTTAAATTTTGTGAGGTAACCGTGCCACTTGACTAATGCGTATTTTCAACCCCTAACCATCTTATTTTTTCAAATCTTTTCCACTTTGTAAATCCTATTATAGTTTTTGGGTATGCTTTGAAGTTGTTCGGGGTATAAAATGCCTGTTATAGCTTCGCCGTACAGGTCCATCAACGTATAAAGCAGCTTAAGTCTTTTAGTGTTCACACCCTGTATGACAAATATTTCCTCAGAATAATTTTCTTTATAGCCTTTCTGAAATATATCCTTATATTTGGAGATGTGTACATGTTCACCGATGGCTAAATGCGGCTGGGTTTTATTAGTTTTAAAGTAATCGCCGTACATCTTTTTGAAAATACTCAAAGTGTTAGAGGCATTCACTTCACACAGCGTACACTTAATCGTTCTATATGTGTTATTATAGCTGTATATGAAGTCCTGTAAAACTTCTATATATCTTTAAGTATTCTTCACTGTGAAACAGCACCACATCCGTGTTTTTAAATTCCTATTGAAGCGTTCTATTACCGCCGCTTTCACGTCATTAATGGTCGTAAAATTATGTATATCGTATTTTTCTTGCACTTTTTTTAGGATAATGTTTAGAAACTCTTTACCGTGATCAGTTTGCAGCTTGAATGGTACACAACCCTGCTAGAATATTTTTTCAAAAGCATTAGCAACAGTTGTAGCGTTCTTAGGGCTTCATTCAGAGCCGCTCGTAAGCGGCCGCTCGTTCGTTCCGAGCGATGTTTGCACAACTGTGCATGCGTACGGATCGTAATAAGTATGCGCGAACCAGTCAGTGCGGCCGAAAATCATTTGTTCGCTAAATAGCGAATGCCTGCTATTTTGAGTGACAGGAGGAGGCGCATGTGGGTGGTAACAGGGGAAGGTGCTTGAAAACGGGGAGTGGAATTCAGTACGCAGGCGTGCTTAAAGGTCAAAACGGCGTTTTAAGGGTGTGCATAATTAATACAGCAGCGTCATTGACCACGTCACTTGGTTATTTTATAGTCAGAACTGCTCACAAGATAGCGGTAGGAAAAACCAACCACAAGAATAGCGAGCAGTTCATACGCTGTTCGATGTACTCGATTAATCTAATAAATAGCGGACATGACGTAGGATGCGAGCGGCCAGGGGGCGTATTTTTCCAAAAAATGACCGCATGTTTTGTTTGCTCGTTCAGACCTAGCGGCGTGAACAGACCGCAAAGAGTGAACGGTTTATTTGAATAGCCACCCCTTTTTTCTGAACGAGCGAACGCAAATAGCGTCCGGCTCTGAATGAGACCCTTAGTCGTTAGACTTACAGCCCACGCTCTCTTACTGAATATATTGATAATGGTTAATATATACTTAAAGCCATCATTGTACACCGCAAGGTCTATGAGTGATACCAAGTCGCATTGCCATTGCTGATTTATATCCGATATGCAGATTATATTCCTTTTATAGTTTTTCCTAACCGGCTTATGTAATGTATAGGTATCTTGTTTCTGTAGCCATTTTTTAATATTGGACCTTTTAAACACACCTTTATTGGCCTTATAATATTTATCAATGCTGCTATATGCCGGGGTTCAATACATTTTAATATGCCTTTTTCATCCGCTATTTTCAGTTAGCCGCGCATCGTGACATGCTGGATCTTTTATTTGTAGGCATAGCAGACTGCTAGATATAAGATTTATTTTTTTACTTTTATAGTTATTTCACTTGAATCAAATAAACAATATTCACAACATAGCTTGTGAAGGCTGTCTAACAACACATTATTTCAACTGAAAAATAATTTTATATAAAATGTATATAAAGTTGATATCGCATTAATATAAACTTTATATAAAATTTGTATAAAAATGATATAAAGTTAATATTCATTTAATATCAAATTGATATCAAACACTATCGAAAGAGGAGGACAACTGAGAGTATCAGCGAGAGGGCTTAGGGGCGTGGTATCTGTCAAGTTAAGTTTGATGAAAAGAGGTTCTCTCTCTACTGCAGAGGCATACTTGGGGAGGATTGGGGCAGTGGCATACTTGGGGAGGATTGGGGCAGAGGCATACTTGGGGAGGATTGGGGCAGAGGCATACTTGGGGAGGATTGGGGCAGAGGCATACTTGGGGAGGATTGGGGCAGAGGCATACTTGGGGAGGATTGGGGCAGAGGCATACTTGGGGAGGATTGGGGCAGAGGCATACTTGGGGAGGATTGGGGCAGTTTCACACAAAGCTAACTTGTGTGTGCCTCTTACTATAGAAGCTGTATGGCAGGCACAGCTGGTTTATGATTGGAAGCAGGCAGGAGGTGCCGGCACGACAGTCAGTCAACATAATAGGTGGTCACTATGAGAGGTGGTACTGGGCAGGCAACTCCTGTGTCTTAAATGGGGCCTGCATACTGCTGATACCGGCAGCAAGCTGCTACTTACTCACAGGCAGACATCTGTAGGTAAGCAGTTCACAGGTAGAATCATCTGCGCAGATGGAACAGGATTTTATAAGTGTATTAATGTATCAGAAAGCTGAAAGGAGGATTAATGGGATTCTGTATACTGAGCAAACATCAGGTCTCCTACATTTTCACTTCCAAATTACAGGAGCCCAAAATATATAGGGCCTGATTCTGTGCTGCACACAACCTGCACGCTGTGCTGATGTTCATGTAGTCGAGCCATTATTTACAACTGCGCATGCGCAAAAAGTTCTGCAACTCCATAAAGGAGTGGGCGTGCTATGGGAGCAGGTGTATTATGAGAGATGACGTATTATGGTAGTGTGCGTGTTATGGGAGTGTGCGTGTTATGGTATGGGAGTAGGCATATTATGGGTGTGGGCGTGTTATGGTAGTGTGCGTGTTGTGGTATGGGAGTGGGAGTATTATGGGAGTAGGCGTATTATGGGAGTGGACGTATTATGGGAGTGGATGTATTATGGTAGTGGGCGTGTTATGGGAGTGGGCGTGTTATGGGAGTGGGAGAGTTATGGGAGTGGGCGTGTTATGGTATGGGAGTAGGCATATTATGGGAGTGGGCATATTATGGCAGTAGGCATGTTATGGTAGTGTGCGTGTTGTGGGATGGGAGTAGGCGTATTCTGGGAGTGGGCGTATTATGGGAGTGGGCGTGTTATGGGAGTGGCCGTGTTATGGTATGGGAGTAGGCATATTATGGGAGTGGGCGTGTTATGGGAGTGGGCGTGTTATGGTATGGGAGTAGGTGTATTATGGGAGTGGGCGTATTATGGGAGTGGGCGTGTTATGGTAGTGTGCGTGTTGTGAGATGGCAGTGGGCATATTATGGGAGTGGGTGTATTATGGGAGTGGGTGTATTATTTGAGTGGGCGTGTTATGGGAGTGGGCGTGTTATGGTATGGGAGTAGGCGTATTATGGGAGTGGGCGTATTATGGGAGTGGGCGTATTATGGGAGTGTGCATGTTATGGGAGTGTGCGTGTTATGGTATGGGAGTAGGCGTATTATGCGAGTGGGCGTATTATGGGAGTGGGCGTATTATGGGAGTGGGCGTGTTATGGTAGTGGGCGTGTTGTGGTATGGGAGTAGGCGTATTATGGGAGTGGACGTATTATTGGAGTGGGTGTTTTATGGTCTGGGAGTACGCATATTATCAGAGTAGGCGAATTATGGGAGTGGGCGTGTTATGGTATGGGTGTAGGCATATGTGACCGCACGGATGTACACAAGAGAAGGGGTCTGTATGCCATTTGCATAAACTAACAGATGGGCGACCACCACTACACGCCGCTGCATTCACTTTGCCTGAGACTCAGAGCCAGGCCCGTGTGTTTTATTTCTGTTTTATTATACTGTAATAAAACCTACATTGCACAGTTATAGTGACACCTCAGTTAGTTTTTTTTGCTATTTTGTAATAAAAACTTACATTGTACAGTTACATTGACACTTTTGCTCAATCTCCTGTATTTATTCTCTGCTAAGCAGTAATATGTAGCTGCATCACTGGTCCTTATGTCCGACAGACGGAGCTCCAGCCCTTGGCTAGTATTACTGCTGGGAACATTCTCTCCTCCCTTCATCCAGGTGATATCGGCTGCCAGGTTACTGTCTACCGAGCAGATTAATGTCAGCAAGTCTCCTTCCAGCACTTTCACTGTTTCACTTTGCTGTCCCTTTTTTCCTATAAAATCATAAAACAATGATTACGTAAATATATGGTCTTCAGCAAGATTACACAAGGGGATGGCACTCTCTGATACAGGTTTACAAATAAGGAAAATCAACCCAAGTCATAGATAAAGGATGCTTTATCCATGTAATACTTTAGCTCCATTATCTTGTGATATTATCTTTATCATATTATCTTGTGACCACTAGTATGATTGATTTTACATGTGCAAGAGTTAGAATGTGAACAAGAGAAATAGCAACTTTCATTTAAGAACAAGATATGTGAATCTTAGATTGGAGGTTGCGCCTCCCATTGACTCTGGGTCCTAGTGTCCAGCATGTATGGTAGAGAGAGCAGACAGTGCCGGAGTGCACTGTTCTCTAACAAAAGTGTCATATAAAGAAATAATAAGAAAAGAGTCAGAGATAATGAATGTGTCAGAATGGAGCAAAAGATAATGCAAATCGGGACTGAGTTTGATATATTTTATTATATTATAATTATCATAGTGTTACTTACACTTTAAATAATAAAATTAAATGTATTTAGTATGTGAATATAGACTAAATAACTAGTGATTTTAGATTCATATCTTAAACTCTGTGGAATTTATTTATTGCACTATGGTTTTGTGTATGAAGTAATATTTTGGACCCATCATACATCAGAATGCTAGATATTATGGGCCTGATTCAGACCCGCTCGTGAGCGCAAAGCGCTCGCAAGTGGGTCGATGGTAGTCCAGTGCACATGCGCACGACGGAGCCGGCTCCGTCGTGCACATGCGCGAGACCGGTAGAGCGACGGGCAATCCGTTGCTCCGGGTCTCGTACCAAAGGGGGCGTGCTGTCAATGTTGAGTGACAGCACGCCCCCTTTGGTGGGTGGGCCGGGGGCGTGGCTGCCCAGACGGAGGCGTTCCCATGGGAACGCCTACCGTCTGGGGCCGGCCCCACTGACATCAAAAGTGATGTCAGTGGGAGAACTTCCAGCTTGTTAGAGCCAAAAGCACTCCAGGGCTTGCGGCAACGAGACCCTACCACAAGGGTCTTGTCGCAAGCCCGATGGTCGCGATGGTTTTGACCATCGCGACCATCTTCCTGGCCGCTCGCTATAGCTGTGGGTGGTCACCCACAGCTATGCGAGCGGCCAGGAGGTCACTCTGAAAAAAAAGAAGGACGGCCCTGATTCAGAGCGAGTTTTGGGGTGTGGGTCCTCCTAGATTGCTTTGCTGATCTGCTTCAGGGCACCGCAGTATAACACATTTTCCTTTAACACATTTTAATACCTCACTGTCTGTTTCTTTTATATATATGTATTTCACTTTTTTATTTTTATTCTTTATATGCGGCCAGTGGCTGCTCTTGACACTTCACTTTTCTTTTTAGAGCGGTGCCTTAGGGTAGTTTAGCTGGGCTAGTTTGGGGGTGTCCTGCGCTCTGGATTTGAGCCCTATTATGTTAGGGACCTGCTCGACAAGAGGTTACCCGAATATGGTGGGCAGGCCCATAACCTTGGCCAAGATTATGCCAAAAACCTCTATTGTATTTACTGCAGAATGTATTTATTTATATATAATCAGTTAATTTGGAGTTGTGCACTTGTATCTCTTCTTTGTGTATATATCAATGGTCTCCACAGGTAGCACCTCCAATTTATATATATATATATATATATATATATATATATATGTATATATATATATATATATATATATATGTCCAGAGTGTGCAGTCTGAGATTCATTTTCTTTGTAAGGGAATTTAGGTAAGTAATCCTAACCCTGCCCCACCCTAACCCCAACCCTCCTTTAGGGGTGCCTAACCCTAACCTCCCACCCTAGTGCCTAACTCTAACCCGCCTGCACCTAGCCTAACCCTAAGTCCCCCCGGGAGCCCTGAAACCTAACCCCCCATCACGGCTGTCCACGCCCGCTGCCCAGCTTACCTTCGTTCAGTATGCCAGGAGTCAGGCTTCCCGGCATAGGTATAAAGACAGGTGTCGGGATTTCGATGCCTGTCATTAGTACTCTGCCGGGATTTAACAGTCGGGAATGCAGTCCTGACTGCATCCCCTCAGACACAACGCGAATCTCGGCTGGCTGGAGCTGAAAATATATAGTGGCACTAGCATGAAATATAATGCCCGGCGTGCTTTACACTGAATGTTAGTGACGTTTTAAATTTTCAGCTCCAACCTGCAAAGAAGCAAAGGCCAGGATTTTTACGAAGCAGAGGCTTCTGTAAGCTGCTGAGTCCCGGCGGCTTGCTGTTGAATATTTAAAACGGCACTCGGCATCAGTGTAAAGCCCGCCGGGCTTTACACTGACTCTGGGTGCCATTTTAAATATTCTCCTGAAACCTGCCGGGACGCAGCGGCTTACAGAAGCCGCTGCTTTGTAAATCCTGGCCAGAAGAGGCTTACAAAACCCGCTTCTTTGTAAATATTGGCCTCATTGTTTGAGAGGGGAGTTTCTTGGCAGTAGTGGCGTAACTAAGGGGGGTTGAGAAGGGCGTGTGCCCTGGGCGCCGTAGGACAGGCGGTGCCGCTGGCCACGGTCCCGGCCCACCCTAGTTAGGCAGTGTAGCGCCGACCACAATGAGGACCTCATTCAGAGCCGCTCGCAAAATGCAAGCACTCGCTCTGAATGAGGGCGGCCGCATCTCTAAAAAGAGCCAGCCTGCTGGCCGCTCGCTAAGCTGTGGGTGACCACCCACAGCTTTAGCGAGCAGCCAGGTTGATGGTTGCGATGGTCAAGACCATCGCGACCATCGGGGCTTGCGATGAGACCCTTGTGGTAGGGTCTCGTCTGCCGCAAGCCCCAGAGAGATTCCGGCTCGAATAGAGCCGGACGCTCTCCCACTGACATCACTGGTGATGTCAGTGAGGCTGCCCACAAATGTCAGGCATTCATTTGGGAACGCCTCTGTTTGTGAAGTCACCCCCTGCCACGCCTACAAAACGGGGCGAGGTGTCGATCACCATCGACATCCACCCCTTTTGTAGTGAGCCCCAGAGCGAGAGAATTTTTCTCTTGCTCTGGGGCTTGCGCATGCGCAGTGCGGCCGCTGCACGTTGCGCAGAGCCCAACATCGACCTGCTTGCGAGCGCTCAAGCGCTTGTGATCAGGTCTGAATGAGACCATGAGTGCGGTCAGCATTACACATTTACACAGGACCGGCGCTAGGTTTCCCTGCGGCAGTCCTGTGCTGCACAGCCGAGCCCCTTCCCTCCCCCTGAGCGCTTACCCAATAGCGCCAGGAGGAGGGTGGGAGGTGGGCTCAGGCTGTGCTAACACACACATCGCCACCAGCGCAGCAGCGATGTGTGTGTTTACCAGCAGCCAATTGGAGTCAGACGGGTAGGAGCTCACTCATGAGCTCCGCTTTCTGGCTCATGCATTGGGTAATGGGAGAGACGTCATTACAGCTCTCCCATAATGCTGAGCGCGCCAGCCCAGGAGGACAGACGTGCGGTGGTGGCAGGAGGAACAGTGTCCGGAGCCGGAGCGTGTCTGCACTACTGGGGGCACAACGGGGGAGGGGTGGCTACTACTGGCAGCACCATTACTGGGGGGAACCTCTACTGGGGGTGGGGCACTACTGGTGTCTACTACTGGGGGGGCTACTACTGGGGGCACTTCATCGGGAGGGGGAACCTCTACTAGGGTCTACTACTGGGGGGGAAACTACTACTGGGGGCACTATATAAGGGGCTTACTACTAGGGGCACTGCACTGGGGGGAGCACTACTGGGGACAATAATAGAAAGGACCACTACAGGGGGCACTATATAAGGTGCACTGGATAGGGGGGATCACTACTGGGGGACTGTATGAGGGGGACCACTACTGGGGGCACTGCATGGGGGGGACTGCTGCTGGGGGCACCACTAAATAAGGGGCTTACTGCTAGGGGCACTGCACTGGGGGGACCACTACAGGGGGCACTGTATAAGGGGCATTGGATAGGGGGGATCACTACTGGGGGCACTATATAAAGGGCACTGCATAAGGAGGTACCACTACTGGGGCACTGCATTGTGGGGACTGCTACTGGGGGCACTATATAATGGGCACTGCATAAGGGGGAACACTACTGGGGGCACTTCATAGGGGGGACCACTACATGGAGCACTGCATTGTGGGGGGGGCACTACTGGACTCACTGAATAGGGAGGACCACTACAGGGGGCACTGGATAGGGGGGAACACTACATGGGGCACTGCATTGGGGGGGATCACTACTGGGGGCACTGCATGGGGGGACTACTGCTGGGGGCACTGCATGGGGGGGACTACTGCTGCGGGCACTGCATGGGGGGGACTACTGCTGGGGGCACCACTATATAAGAGGCTTACTGCTAGGGGCACTCTACTGGGGGGACCACTACTGGGGGCACTAAATAGGGAGGACCACTACAGGGGGCACTGGATAGGGGGGATCACTACTGGGGGCTTGCATAAGGGGGACCACTACTGGGGGCACTGCACAGGGGGGACTACTACTGGGGGCAATATATAAAGGGCACTGCATAAGGGGGGTACCGCTACTGGGGGCACTGCATTGTGGGACTGCTACTGGGGGCACTATATAAGGGACACTGCATAAGGGGGAACACTACTGGGGGCACTTCATAGGGGGGGCACTACTGGGGGCACTGAATAAGGGGAACTAATGGGGGGTTGTATAAGGGGGACCACTACTGGGGGTACTGTATAAGGGGCACTACTATGGGTCTGCATAAGAGGGACCACAACTGGGGACATTGCATACTGGGGGTACTGTATAAGGGGCACTACTGGGGTTAAGGTGCATATGGATAGGATTGCTCTGAGTGACGATAAAGGCGTGTGTGTCATGTTGACACGCCCCATTTTTAAGTGACCACATCCATTTTTCGACACGCGCACAAGGTGGGGATCCATTTTCAAATTTGCCCTGGGCTCCAAATACCCTAGTTACGCCCCTGCTTGGCAGCAATGCATCCCTGCAAGGCCACAAAAATGTGAATTTGTGTGACAGAAATTAGTGCCCGCAACCTTATGTACCAATGTTCTTGTGTTCAGCTATCTAAATATGGACTAGAACTGTACTTACCTGTGATTTCTCCTGTGATAGTTAGATAATCTGTAACATAAAAAGAGAATTCATTATAGAAATATAAGTGCGTATTGTTTACTTACATACATTAGTCACTGACAGATATTGGTTTTATAAACTCAATTATTCCCATGTGCTAATTGCAGTGACAGTATAATCAATAAAACTAATGAAATAAATGTTTGGCATTGATTATGGAGCAAACCTTTGTGTGTTTATGATGTATGTACCTAAGCAGATGTATAGCAGGCACAATGATGATGTAACCAATCCTTAGATTTGACACTGTGGAATGGTACATTTAATTGCTTAGGAAGACAAGGACAGCACATCAGTTGATAAGTTACTGTGACCCAAATGCAGTTCAATGCAATAAATTAGATCTACTAAAACTATTAAATAAAAACACAGGTACTATATAATGTTCATTCTAGCACCCCGCACCTGTCACAACCCATGCAGTTCCTCTCTCCTGCCTTGGGTGTCGCTCTATGCTCTAGTGATTCTAGCACACTAGCTAATGAAACAACCTGCTGAGATATAGACCAGAGTGTGCTAGAAGCACCAGAGCAGAGATCGACACCCCAGGCAGGAAAGAGGAACTGCACAGGTTATGACAGGTACAGAGTGCTAGAGTGAACACTACAGGTACATGTATTAGCAGAAAAAGGTCATCTTGTATTAAATCAATAATTAATAAAAGTCAAACAAACAAACAAACAAACAAACCAAAATGGTGATGAAAAAAGAAGGGTCAGATAAATAGTGAGAACCTCTTACAGAACCTCAATCATATTGGGTCTAACGGAATGGGTTCGAAGTCCCGGAGAAATACTGACACCGGAATCCCAATCGTTGGAGATCCCGACAGGGGCACGTAAGCAGGTAACCCTACCCTCCCTAACCCTACACTTCGTGGTGCCTAACCCTAACCTCCCAGGGGGGTACCTAACTCTAACCCTTGCCCCCGGGGGTGCCTAACCCACCCGTCCACACCCTAAGCCTAACCCTAACCTCCCCCAGGTGGTGCATAACCCTAACCCCTTGCCCCTAGCCTAACAATAACCCTCTCCAGAGAGTGTCTAACCCTAAGTCCCCCTGGGACAAAATCTAACCCACCCCCCATGACTACGAGCTAACAGTGGCTGGCTTACGTTCGTTAGGGTAGCTGTCTGTCTAGATTCTAGCGTCGGGATCTAGATGGGCATCTGCATTTTGATGCCTGTCTTTAGTCCCTAGGACTTTAGCGAGGGCAGTGAAAGCTTTGTCAGGGTAGATTATTCTCCAACAGAATGCATTACAAACAATGCAGAAAAACTACAAAATGCACAGCACTAGATAGCTAACTGTGAGTCAACATCAGTGGCAGGAAGCATCAAGCATCGCATTTTGCATGCATCCCACCACTCATCGCATGCATGCCGGCATAAATAACTCCAGTATGTATGAATAAAATTGCAAAGGACAGCTCTCACAAGACAAGATGCACTATTTTGTTTTTTGTGGTCAAACCTCCAAAAATTAAATTTTTTGGAGGTTTGGCCTCTCACCATATATGCACCAACCCCTCAAATACGATACATACAGGGGCTTGAATGCAGTGGGCAAAGGAATTTTTTTATGGTGTTGCCCATTAGAAGCCTATGGGCTTCTATTTGCGACTACCCCTGGGAGGGATCCAATTGGACCCCTCCTAGCACTCCCCGCAGCGCACATGTTAGACACCAGCGGGTCTTCCAGGTCATAAATCTGGATGTCTCTCTCTTGCAAAGGAGAGCTCTTATCGGGAGAGCTGTCCTTTGCGATTTTATTCCATCATACCGGCATTATTTATGCCGGCATGCATACGATGAGTGGTGGGATGCATTGCATGCAAAATGAAATGCTTGATGCATCCTGTCCTGATGTAATAAGGTGTCTAAATAGATGTTAAAAATAATAATAAGTATTATATAAGTCATGAGGCATTAGCATGGTCAGATGTAATGGAGAAAATTCAGGGCAACAAACAAACATGCAAAATCTAAATGCAAGCTGAGGTCAAAACACCAATACAGCTAAAATAATCATATCTATAGCAGGGAAGAATAACAACAGTATTAAAAAATTCAAAAGCATCACTCAATGCTGCTAGTTAAACCACTAAAGAGGAGAAGTATCTGATTACAGTACATAATGTACCAGTACTTGGCAGCAAGGAAGTAGCGAGGGTGGTTCCAGTAGAACATGAGCTCCGGGCGCCAAAATGGACAGAGGGCGCCATCCAGGGTTCCAGAATTCATGGAGCGCTACATAGTCAGATGGCCGTCTGTTAGTTTTATCTCGGTTTGTTTGTTCTAAATAAGTTACGGATCTAAGATCTGTTTCTACATTTCATGCTCCCTCAAGCTGCCCAGATTGTCTCCCCTCCAGCCATCCCTCCTCTGTGATCATCTTCTGTCACCTCCCCTTTCCTGCCAGATTAATTACATTCACTTCTCACCTCTTTAATTCCCTCCCCTCTCTACCCTGTGATCGGCTCTTTGCCTCTGTCCTCTCCTTTCTTATTGGCTTCTGTCATGACCCCTCTCGATCGACTCTTTGCCCCTCCCTTTTATTATTGGCTTCTGTCACTACCCGTCTCCTCTCTTTTTCTTTTTGGCCTCTGTCACCTCCCTTCTCTGATCATCAATTTCCTCTCCCCTCTCCTCTTTGATCCCCTTCATCCTTCTCTCCTCATTCTGTGCTTCAATGGACTTAATAGTTACACATCTGAGGTAAAATCCTAAACTTGAATTATAAGGTATGAGTTTAAAAAAAGTCACTGCTTTGCTATGTAAAGTAATGGATGTGTTCCCAGGCATGACCAAAAAGTGTTTTTGAAAGGTCTTTTAAAAAATATTAGGAGATCTGGAATAATAATAATGGTGGTAGAGAGAACATGATTCATAGTACTCACATTAATATAGGTGCAATATATATTTGTGAAGTAGGAGCATAGCTGAGAATGGAGCTTCCCATAGGTGTTCCCACTCCAGTGATAGCTGCTTGGGGCAGTAATTGCAGTAATAAGCTGTGCACCTTGTGGAGTCTTACTCTAGCACATGTATTCTGTCAATTTAATGTTGTGTACATACGGTATGATTAAACAGGATGATATGAGCGATAACAATATTGTCATATCATTATCATTCATATCATCCTGTTTCTGGCCCCCTCAAACGACAAAACAATGGTCGATACGCGGGCACGAATGTTCGATATAGATATCGACCATCGCTCGTGCATGCAGGCCAACATGGTCGATATAGACCATGTTAGCCTGTTTACTATAGGGACCCTAGTTATAGTATTTGGGGGGTTGATGCATGTGCTGGATGTTCGATCCAGCACATGTAGGACGATCAGACAATGATTGTATGATCGTTGTCGTGTCGCTCCGTGTGTACGGAGCTTAAGTTAAATGATCAGAATATACAGTATAATACAATCTCTTCTATTGACTAATAACAATGATTTAAAGGAGATAAAAGTCAGATCCTAGGTGCTATACATAAATAAAGCAGTGCCAAAGCAGCAGGGCTCTAACTAGGGTATTGCAACCTGTGCCATGGCACAGGGCAACGCAGGGCAGGGGACGCTGTTTGGGCCTGTCAGTTTTCCTGTTTATTATCTTTCTCACTTGTAGCTTCTTTTATCCCCAGCATCTCCTGGCTGCCCCTGGAGTACCCCTATCTCTTCCCTGGCCCTTCCCCATGAAGCCATGGCCCTTTTTCAGGTGCAGTATCTTATGTTCCTATTTAAAAAATGGGGAGGGGAGGGCACCAATGCTCTTTCTGGCACAGGGCACCAAAAAGTCTAGTTATGGCTCTGCAAAGCAGCTATCCCTGTCAGATAGTGTATCACCGAAGCATTCTATTCCCCCCATGGGACCTCAAAGCCCAGCGTGAGGGGGGGGGGGTGCTATGACACTTTTTCCGGGCGCCATGGTTCCACGCTACTCCTCTGCTTGGCAGGTACTGTCATCTGGACAGTAAGTCAGACACTAATAAAGAGAAGATCTAATTCCGGAGAGTCTATCACAATTTGGATGACTCCTAAAGGATCTAGTAGCAGATTACTTCTTTATGGGGTATATTTGCTAAGCCTTGGATAGAGATAAAGTGAACAGAGATAAAGCATGACAGAATCAGCTCCTAACTGCCATGTCACAGGGTGTGTTTGAAAAATGTCAGTTAGGAGCTGATTGGCTAGTACTTTATCTCCGGCCACTTTATCTGTCTCCAACTCAGCAATTTTTAACAATTTTTAGCACAACTCCCCAAGATATAATCTGACCCACAGTCCAGTTTATAAAAGGATTGCACAATCTCAACCAAGGATATCCCAAAATATCTGGAATATCTGGAGAATGAATAGGACACAAGTTCTGTATGAAGACAACCAGTGCACAAAAGAAGTGCCAAACTTTTGAACTTTATCAGACCACCAGGTAAAGAACTGTTATTCAATCTCACATTGGAAATAGGTGTTTTCTGTGGTATTATCTCTAATGCTGGGCATACACTGCCAGATAAAATGTCTGTCAGACCGACAGACATTTTATCTGGCCGGCTGCCAGCCGCAGATGTCCGCGGCATACACTGTGAGAGAAATCTCACAGTGTATAGCCCGACATCCGCGCTCCGCCCCTGGGAGAGGAGACATTTCCCTGTTACTTCCGAAGGAAGGCACACAGGAAATGTCTGTCTGTCGGCTGCGCTGGGCATACACTGCCCGATGGGGCCGACAGTTTACCGGGTAATATCGCATCGGACGGGCATGCTGGACAATCCAGCATGCCCGACAGAGCAATATTTAACCTTCGGTCACCCCCACATGCTACAATTATCGCGGCGATCCGCCGATATCGGGCGGATCGTCCCGATAATTGCAGCGTGTATGGCCAGCATAAGTGACAAGTGACAGATATCTCATAGTCAATAACAAAGCCCACAGCCCTACTGCCAAGCAAGCAAATATAACACACTATGTAAAATGTGCCTCAGCCTAGGCTAGTGTGTCAGGGTCATTAGAAAACACCCCTAAAGCTGTAAGAAATGCATAACCGAATTAAGAGCTGGAGATTAGGAACCAACCGAATACCCAGACTTGAAGATCTCCTGCAGCAAGAAAATTACTATTCCTACTCTCTGCTGTTCATTCTCAGATGATGTACGTAGGCCTTAAAACAAAATGACTTTTTGCAGCTTTCAATGAAATTAGAGAACTTTCTGCTGTGCCCGATCAGGTACATGTAACTTAGGTTCAATGGAAGTACTAGATCTAGCACTCTACTCCTGATAAATCCTACACATCTTATGAAAGGATTGGGTCTGAGTAATAAACATTTGATCTAGATTACCTTACCCAATTCCGTTGTGTCAGTTTATCTTTATTAATATAAAAAGAACATTGTGTCTGTTTGTTCCAAGTTGGTGCAAAAACTACTGAACTGATTTTCATTGTGTAGTGGGGACTCCTAGAAATAACCTGCACTATGGGGCTGATTCGGATCCGCTCGCAAGTGCTATGCGCTTGCAAGCGGGTCGATGTTTACCCCCTGCGCATGCGCTGCCTCCGGCGTGCACATGCGTGAGACCCGGCCAGCGATGAGCGCTCCGTCACTATGGGTCTCGCACCAAAACGGGGCAGCTGTCAATTTGATTGACAGCTCACCCCGTTTTGGAGGTGGGCAGGGGGGGTGGCTGGACAAACGGAGGCATTCCTGAGGGAATGCCTTCCGTTTTTGGGTGGCCCTACTGACATCACTAGTGATGTCAGTAGGTTGACTTCCTGCTCTATTAGAGCAGGAAGTCCACTGGGGCTTGGGATGGACGAGACCCTACCACAAGGGTCTCGTTGCAAGCCCAATGGTCGCGATGGTCGCGACCATTGCGACCATCACCTGGCCGCTCGCAAAAGCTGTGGGTGGTCACCCACAGCTTAGCGAGTGGCCAGGTGGCCGGAACAAAATAAAATGCCGCCCTGATTCAAAGCGAGCACTCTGAAAGAGTGTATGGCTCTGAATCAGGGCCTATGTTTCATCTAGATCCACCAAGTTAAAGCTGAACAATAACAAACACAAAATTTATAGACATCATCAATGCAAGATGTAGGTGCGGCAACATGCGCGCGGCCGCCGGCCGGTAAAAGGTGGGGGGAGAGGCACTTTGGGCCTGCATTCACTTGCATAGGGCAGCTACATAGCAGTCTGTGCACAGAGCACACAGTGACATTGGTGTGAGTGGTGGGTGCAGGCGCTGCTGTCACCAGTCTGTATAGCGCTGCTGGTCACATGGGCCACTCACGCAACAGGGCCCCTATGCAATGCAATACAACTAGAACACACCAAACAAACCAAAAAATGTTGGCAGAAGCTATTTCATTGTGGGCAAAACCAAAGAAACAGATAGTACAGGATATTATTATTATTATTATTATTATTATCATTATTTATTTATATGGATATATTTCTTTATGGGCAGTTATAAAATCAGAAGCAGTATTTTCACACAAGTTTTCAGAACCAATAGCTTCACCTATAGCAGTCACTTTTCCCATAAAGAATGACATACTTACTAATACTCAGGTACCCCCAGGATTTCACTAAGGATCAGGGCCGGATTGTTGCCCGTATTCAATTTGAGGCGAAATGTCCGGATCCGCGATACTTTTTCGCTGATGACGTCATTTTCGCCTGTTTTGCATTTACCCTGTATTCAATTTGAAATACTTTCCGCCTAGGGAAAAAAGTTTCGCCTATGAATAGCAGGCAGAAAAAAGAGCAGAATTGGGGTTTTGGGGTGCAACGTTGCAGGAACCCCCCTGCAGCCTTCAGACATTCCCCCATAAACTGTATAAAAAACTTTTTAAAAAACACTTAGGGACACCTCAAAAAATTACTTTGAAAAAGGGGGCGAAGAAGAAAAAGTAGGGGTACAAAGTTAAAAACTAGCAAACTTGACTCTGGGGGGTCCCCAAGTATGCCCCAAGTGTTTTTTATGATTGCAGGTGCTTGTGGTAGGTGGTTTTTTCACGATTTTTTTAACTTCACTTTAGCAACTTTTAAATATGCTGATCCCCATTTTCAAGCACCCCAAATTTGCAGGGATAAGTTATTTTCAGGAAAAAATACTCCTGAATACTATTCTTCACCACTTATACAAAAACGCTATTTAGCAGCTATTGAGTCCGTTTAAAAACAACAAATACCTTCAGCGAGCAAAATCGGGGGATACCATAGTGAACCCTCATGTCAGAGCATCTTTTGGGGGGTGTCAGGCTGATTTTCCCATTGCTGACATTGCAGTACTTTCCGCCTGTTCAAGTTTCACCGGGTCCCGTTTTCACGTACTTTCAAATTGAATACGGGGATACACGGGCACGCGTGCGATACTTTTCCACCCGCAAAACAGGCGAAGTAGGCAAAAAGTCCGGGCCGCAAAAAAGTATCGCAGCTCGGCTCAAATTGAATACGGCTCCTAAGTCTTGTGAGAGCCTTGGGGCAACTAAGTTGTGGGGGCCCTTGTCCCCCTCCAATACAGCCACAGTGCCCCCCTGGTGACCCTCTCACAGACCCCATCTGTCTCACTCTGTGTATACCTCCCCAGCGCCCAGACCCTACACTTACCTTATTTGTTTTCCGGCTGCTCACTGCATCACAGCTCCTCAGCTGCAAGATGTCTTTCAATGGGTGCAGCGCTGCGTGACGTCATGACATGCATGCTGCACTGATTAAAGAAAATAAACTTTATTCCACCGACCACTGGCACCGCCGGTTCAATAAAGTTACTGAGAGCTGTGGATATGTCAGTCACTTCTCAGATTTCTGTCTGCTCCCTCCCGATCGTGCAGCAGTGCAGGCAGCAGTCTACCTGTACCCCTAGTCCCCCTTCACCAGGTATGTGTGTGGGGGCCCTCCTGTGTGTGGGGACCCCGGGACGACAGCCCCTGTCATCCCCCCCCTTAATTCAGCCCTGCTAAGGATAGTGAAAGCTTTTCAGGGAAGATATAATGTACAGTAAGTGATAATGGGACACCTACTAGAGCAGGTATATCAAAAACCACCTCTCTGGTAGTGGCCTACGCATCATGCCAACATATCACTAGTGATCATTTTATATTGAACTAGCCACGAGTTCCATGCACATTTTGGAGGCACTCATCATGTTTCATTAACTTAAGTATCACTTATGCAAAGCTGCTCTTTCTGCGGAGTCAGCATTTCTGAAGTGTGAGACTTTTCCCCTGCAGCTGCAGCGTCCTGTTACTCTTTGCATGATTTCCTTAAACTGCTCATGCGCAGTGTGTCAGTGTGATATATTAGATATATATGAATAGGCACTGCATCAGCAATTGTGGGGGAATTTCAGCACCATACAGTTCAGCACCATAGATCATGGACAGCGACAATACCATGCAATCCCCTGCCTGCAGATACACATAGGAGTAGTGGGCCTGATTCAGCAAGGCACGCAGTTGCTAATACGCACTCAATCAGATGTTTGTTGTGTAGTGTGCATGCATATGCATTGCAGTGTGCAATCTAGCTATTGCGATCAGTGACTATGCAGAACCATCGCAGAATGATTGACAGGAAGTGCCGTTTGTGGGTGGTAATGGAGGGATGGTCGGCCGAACGCAGACATGACAGTGCGTTTGAACGCCATTGCAGGGGTGTGCAAAAATTAGCCACTGCGATGCTCTACGCAGCCTGAGGCCTCATAACGTGCGTTGAAGTTAGCAAATTCTGAGTAAGGTTGTACTGATGGCTTTGCAGTCTTCCTAAACATTACAAATGTGTGTAAGGTAAAGTGGGCATCCTTATGTAGTGCAGTGGCGGCATTGCGATCGCAGTGGATTAGCATACTATCACAGTTGAACTGCCTGTGTAATTGCTAGTGCATTCGCAGTTGCGTTCTGTAGTGAATCAGGCCCAGTGTATTAAGTCCCTCCCTCGTAATCGGACGCCATTTCACACTGGAGACCAGAGAGAGGGTTTGGGTAGTATAGGGGTACTTAATTTTTTTTTACTAAATAAAAAATTATTAGGAGCAATGGCCCCGATTCAGAGCCGGACGCTCTGACACAGCTAATGCGAGCGGCCAGGATGATGGTCGCGATGGTCAGCCGAAAGCTCTCCCACTGACATCACTTGTGATGCCAGTGGGGCCAACCCCAAACGGTAGGCGTTCTCATGGGAACGCCTCCATCTGGGCAGCCACCCCCCCCGGCCCGCCCACCAAAGGGGGCGTGCTGTCACTCAACATCGACAGCACGCCCCCTTTGGTGCGAGACCCGGAGCGATGGATTGCCTGTCGCTATCCAGGTCTCGCGCATGTGCACGATGGAGCCGGCTCCGTCGTGCGCATGTGCTCTGGGCCACCATCGACCCGGTTGCGAGCGCTCAGCGCCTGCGACTGGGTCTGAATCAGGCCCACTGTGTACTGTGAGCTGGCTGCAGCACTGTGTGAGACAAAAAATGCCATTAGAGTGGACTGCAGCACTACTGAGGCACTTTTTGTCTAAAAAAAAAAAGTTTAGGAGTACTATGTTTAATGGGCACTGTATAGGCAATGTGTGCTGCTGCAGCACTGTGAGGCACAAAAACACCATAGAAGTGGATCGCAGCACTGTGTTACTTAAAAAGCGCGCTCCGCCCCTGGGGGAGGAGACATTTCCCTGTTACTACCGAAGGAAGGCACACAGGAAATGTCTGTCTGTCGGCTGCGCTGGGCATACACTGCCCGATGGGGCCGACAGTTTACCGGGTAATATCGCATCGGACGGGCATGCTGGACAATCCAGCATGCCCGACAGAGCAATATTTAACCTTCGGTCGCCCCCCCATGCTACAATTATCGCGGCGATCCGCCGATATCGGGCGGATCGTCCCGATAATTGCAGCGTGTATGGCCAGCATAAGTGACAAGTGACAGATATCTCATAGTCAATAACAAAGCCCACAGCCCTACTGCCAAGCAAGCAAATATAACACACTATGTAAAATGTGCCTCAGCCTAGGCTAGTGTGTCAGGGTCATTAGAAAACACCCCTAAAGCTGTAAGAAATGCATAACCGAATTAAGAGCTGGAGATTAGGAACCAACCGAATACCCAGACTTGAAGATCTCCTGCAGCAAGAAAATTACTATTCCTACTCTATGCTGTTCATTCTCAGATGATGTACGTAGGCCTTAAAACAAAATGACTTTTTGCAGCTTTCAATGAAATTAGAGAACTTTCTGCTGTGCCCGATCAGGTACATGTAACTTAGGTTCAATGGAAGTACTAGATCTAGCACTCTACTCCTGATAAATCCTACACATCTTATGAAAGGATTGGGTCTGATTAATAAACATTTGATCTAGATTACCTTACCCAATTCCGTTGTGTCAGTTTATCTTTATTAATATAAAAAGAACATTGTGTCTGTTTGTTCCAAGTTGGTGCAAAAACTACTGAACTGATTTTCATTGTGTAGTGGGGACTCCTAGAAATAACCTGCACTATGGGGCTGATTCGGATCCGCTCGCAAGTGCTATGCGCTTGCAAGCGGGTCGATGTTTACCCCCTGCGCATGCGCTGCCTCCGGCGTGCACATGCGTGAGACCCAGCCAGCGATGAGCGCTCCGTCACTATGGGTCTCGCACCAAAACGGGGCAGCTGTCAATTTGATTGACAGCTCACCCCGTTTTGGAGGTGGGCAGGGGGGGTGGCTGGACAAACGGAGGCATTCCTGAGGGAACACCTTCCGTTTGTGGGTGGCCCTACTGACATCACTAGTGATGTCAGTAGGTTGACTTCCTGCTCTATTAGAGCAGGAAGTCCACTGGGGCTTGGGATGGACGAGACCCTACCACAAGGGTCTCGTTGCAAGCCCGATGGTCGCGATGGTCGCGACCATTGCGACCATCACCTGGCCGCTCGCAAAAGCTGTGGGTGGTCACCCACAGCTTAGCGAGTGGCCAGGTGGCCGGAACAAAATAAAATGCCGCCCTGATTCAAAGCGAGCACTCTGAAAGAGTGTATGGCTCTGAATCAGGGCCTATGTTTCATCTAGATCCACCAAGTTAAAGCTGAACAATAACAAACACAAAATTTATAGACATCATCAATGCAAGATGTAGGTGCGGCAACATGCGCGCGGCCGCCGGCCGGTAAAAGGTGGGGGGAGAGGCACTTTGGGCCTGCATTCACTTGCATAGGGCAGCTACATAGCAGTCTGTGCACAGAGCACACAGTGACATTGGTGTGAGTGGTGGGTGCAGGCGCTGCTGTCACCAGTCTGTATAGCGCTGCTGGTCACATGGGCCACTCACGCAACAGGGCCCCTATGCAATGCAATACAACTAGAACACACCAAACAAACCAAAAAATGTTGGCAGAAGCTATTTCATTGTGGGCAAAACCAAAGAAACAGATAGTACAGGATATTATTATTATTATTATTATTATTATTATTATTATTATTATTATTATTATTATCATTATTTATTTATATGGATATATTTCTTTATGGGCAGTTATAAAATCAGAAGCAGTATTTTCACACAAGTTTTCAGAACCAATAGCTTCACCTATAGCAGTCACTTTTCCCATAAAGAATGACATACTTACTAATACTCAGGTACCCCCAGGATTTCACTAAGGATCAGGGCCGGATTGTTGCCCGTATTCAATTTGAGGCGAAATGTCCGGATCCGCGATACTTTTTCGCTGATGACGTCATTTTCGCCTGTTTTGCATTTACCCTGTATTCAATTTGAAATACTTTCCGCCTAGGGGAAAAAGTTTCGCCTATGAATAGCAGGCAGAAAAAAGAGCAGAATTGGGGTTTTGGGGTGCAACGTTGCAGGAACCCCCCTGCAGCCTTCAGACATTCCCCCATAAACTGTATAAAAAACTTTTTAAAAAACACTTAGGGACACCTCAAAAAATTACTTTGAAAAAGGGGGCGAAGAAGAAAAAGTAGGGGTACAAAGTTAAAAACTAGCAAACTTGACTCTGGGGGGTCCCCAAGTATGCCCCAAGTGTTTTTATGATTGCAGGTGCTTGTGGTAGGTGGATTTTTCACGATTTTTTTAACTTCACTTTAGCAACTTTTAAATATGCTGATCCCCATTTTCAAGCACCCCAAATTTGCAGGGATAAGTTATTTTCAGGAAAAAATACTCCTGAATACTATTCTTCACCACTTATACAAAAACGCTATTTAGCAGCCATTGAGTCCGTTTAAAAACAACAAATACCTTCAGCGAGCAAAATCGGGGGATACCATAGTGAACCCTCATGTCAGAGCATCTTTTGGGGGGTGTCAGGCTGATTTTCCCATTGCTGACATTGCAGTACTTTCCGCCTGTTCAAGTTTCACCGGGTCCCGTTTTCACGTACTTTCAAATTGAATACGGGGATACACGGGCACGCGTGCGATACTTTTCTACCCGCAAAACAGGCGAAGTAGGCAAAAAGTCCGGGCCGCAAAAAAGTATCGCAGCTCGGCTCAAATTGAATACGGCTCCTAAGTCTTGTGAGGGCCTTGGGGCAACTAAGTTGTGGGGGCCCTTGTCCCCCTCCAATACAGCCACAGTGCCCCCCTGGTGACCCTCTCACAGACCCCATCTGTCTCACTCTGTGTATACCTCCCCAGCGCCCAGACCCTACACTTACCTTATTTGTTTTCCGGCTGCTCACTGCATCACAGCTCCTCAGCTGCAAGATGTCTTTCAATGGGTGCAGCGCTGCGTGACGTCATGACATGCATGCTGCACTGATTAAAGAAAATAAACTTTATTCCACCGACCACTGGCACCGCCGGTTCAATAAAGTTACTGAGAGCTGTGGATATGTCAGTCACTTCTCAGATTTCTGTCTGCTCCCTCCCGATCGTGCAGCAGTGCAGGCAGCAGTCTACCTGTACCCCTAGTCCCCCTTCACCAGGTATGTGTGTGGGGGCCCTCCTGTGTGTGGGGACCCCGGGACGACAGCCCCTGTCATCCCCCCCCTTAATTCAGCCCTGCTAAGGATAGTGAAAGCTTTTCAGGGAAGATATAATGTACAGTAAGTGATAATGGGACACCTACTAGAGCAGGTATATCAAAAACCACCTCTCTTGTAGTGGCCTACGCATCATGCCAACATATCACTAGTGATCATTTTATATTGAACTAGCCACGAGTTCCATGCACATTTTGGAGGCACTCATCATGTTTCATTAACTTAAGTATCACTTATGCAAAGCTGCTCTTTCTGCGGAGTCAGCATTTCTGAAGTGTGAGACTTTTCCCCTGCAGCTGCAGCGTCCTGTTACTCTTTGCATGATTTCCTTAAACTGCTCATGCGCAGTGTGTCAGTGTGATATATTAGATATATATGAATAGGCACTGCATCAGCAATTGTGGGGGAATTTCAGCACCATACAGTTCAGCACCATAGATCATGGACAGCGACAATACCATGCAATCCCCTGCCTGCAGATACACATAGGAGTAGTGGGCCTGATTCAGCAAGGCACGCAGTTGCTAATACGCACTCAATCAGATGTTTGTTGTGTAGTGTGCATGCATATGCATTGCAGTGTGCAATCTAGCTATTGCGATCAGTGACTATGCAGAACCATCGCAGAATGATTGACAGGAAGTGCCGTTTGTGGGTGGTAATGGAGGGATGGTCGGCCGAACGCAGACATGACAGTGCGTTTGAACGCCATTGCAGGGGTGTGCAAAAATTAGCCACTGCGATGCTCTACGCAGCCTGAGGCCTCATAACGTGCGCTGAAGTTAGCAAATTCTGAGTAAGGTTGTACTGATGGCTTTGCAGTCTTCCTAAACATTACAAATGTGTGTAAGGTAAAGTGGGCATCCTTATGTAGTGCAGTGGCGGCATTGCGATCGCAGTGGATTAGCATACTATCACAGTTGAACTGCCTGTGTAATTGCTAGTGCATTCGCAGTTGCGTTCTGTAGTGAATCAGGCCCAGTGTATTAAGTCCCTCCCTCGTAATCGGACGCCATTTCACACTGGAGACCAGAGAGAGGGTTTGGGTAGTATAGGGGTACTTAATTTTTTTTACTAAATAAAAAATTATTAGGAGCAATGGCCCCGATTCAGAGCCGGACGCTCTGACACAGCTAATGCGAGCGGCCAGGATGATGGTCGCGATGGTCAGCCGAAAGCTCTCCCACTGACATCACTTGTGATGCCAGTGGGGCCACCCCCAAACGGTAGGCGTTCTCATGGGAACGCCTCCATCTGGGCAGCCACCCCCCCGGCCCGCCCACCAAAGGGGGCGTGCTGTCACTCAACATCGACAGCACGCCCCCTTTGGTGCGAGACCCGGAGCGATGGATTGCCTGTCGCTATCCGGGTCTCGCGCATGCGCACGATGGAGCCGGCTCCGTCGTGCGCATGCGCTCTGGGCCACCATCGACCCGGTTGCGAGCGCTCAGCGCTTGCGACTGGGTCTGAATCAGGCCCACTGTGTACTGTGAGCTGGCTGCAGCACTGTGTGAGACAAAAAATGCCATTAGAGTGGACTGCAGCACTACCGAGGCACTTTTTGTCTAAAAAAAAAAAGTTTTGGAGTACTATGTTTAATGGGCACTGTATAGGCAATGTGTGCTGCTGCAGCACTGTGAGGCACAAAAACACCATAGAAGTGGATCGCAGCACTGTGTTACTTAGAAAGCCGACTGGGGCACTTTTTTATTAAAAAAAACTAATATAGCGTCCTCATTACTATTATGGTGCCACCCTGTTTATACTAGAGGCTCTGTGAAACAGTTTGTTGTGTGTTAAGGCACTGTATTAAAAATGTAATAATATAAAACTTGTGTGTTCAAAAATATAACGTCATTATTAGGGTGCCACCCGACTTATACTAGGGGCGCTGTGAGGCAGTTTGTTGTGTGTTCAGGGCCTCCAGGCACTGTTAAAATTTTTAATGAAATAAAACTTGTGTGTTAAAAAAATATAACGTCATAATTAGAGATGTGCGCCAACCCCTGTGTTTTGGTTTTGGTTTTGTATCTGGACTCATCTGTTTGTTTTGGTTTAGCAAACACCCTCACGTGTTTGGTTTTCATTTTTTTCTATCAGTATTTGTTAAAAAATAAAATAAAATAATTGCTAAAATGATGTAATTTTAACCTGTTTACATGCAATCCCTGCAGTTCAGTTTAAAAATTTGAGTTCCGAATCACAGGAAGATCCGAATCGGGACTCAGTTCAACTCGGTATCCCAAAGTGATTTCGAACTCGAACTCTGTTCAACTCGGAACCCCTAAATTAGGTTGTTGTCGGTTCTCTGGGAACCAAACCTGCACATCTCTAGTCATTATTATGGTGTCATCAGGCTTATACTAGGGGTGCTGTCAGGCAGTTTTTTGTGTGCTCAGGCACTGTTAAAAAATGTAAGAACATAAAACTTGTGTGCTAAAAAATATAACATCATTAGGGTATCAACACAACTAGGGGAGCTGAGAGGCAGTTTGTTGTGTGTTCAGCACTGTTATAAAAAATTAAAATGATAAAACTTGTGTGCTAAAAAACATAACGTCATTAGTGTCCCACCATTACTAGGGGTGCTGTGAGGCACTGTGTTCTGTGTTCAGGCATTACTATCACAAATTAAAATGATAAAACTTGTGTGCTAAATATTATAACGTCATTAGGGTGCCACCATTACTTGGGGTGATGTGAGACACTGTGTTGTGTGTTAAGGCACTGCTATCAAAAATTTAAATGATAGAACGTGTGTGCTAAATATTATAACAACATTAGGGTGTCACCATTACTTGGGGTGAAGTGAGGTACTGTGATGTGTGTTCAGGCACTGTTATTAAAAATTAAAATGATAACTTATGTGCTAAAAAACATAATGTCATTATGGTGCCACCCTCATAATAGTAGTGCTATGACATAATAGTAGTCAATATGGATCAGTTGATAGAAGAGCAGGACCAGCAACCCAGCACTAATGCTGCAGCTGCTGCTAGCAGTCATGGTAGTACTTCAACATCTACAAAAGGTGGTCCAAGGGAAATAAAGTAAGAGCACCTGAAATTCCAAAAATTTTTCACAATGTTAAAAAAAACATCACCTTTAATAAAAAAGGGAAAAATGACTGCAGGAAATGTAAATTTGCCAACATTCCATACACCACACACAGTGGCATGGAAAGGCTCAGGCCATTGCCTTCCTGTGCGAGTAGTAGTAATTTATTAAAATATTCACTTATTTAGTAACATTAAATGCATGGGATCCAGCATAAAAATAAAAAATCTATAAAATGACATAGACAATGTATATATATATATATATATATATTTATATATATATATATATATAAATATATCAATAGATAGTATTTAAATATCATCACCAAAAAGACCATAACTCAAATCCAATAGATGTCTTGGAAAGTATTGGAATATAAGTGTCCTTTAAATGTCAACGCTTACAATCAATAATCCTGCATCACCAAAGGTTCCAAACAGTGGATACAATTGTTATATAGTCATTGGAGATGTTGGTATACATACAGGGGAGTTTCTAGAGAGGAGGGGGCCATGTGCAGTCTCCGACATGGGCCCCCTCCTCTCCGCCCAGTGGCTGGCAGCGCACTTAGCTGTGCACAGCCAGCACCGGAGTTATAGACTCTGGGCACTAGAGTGTGCCCAGAGTCTATAGTGTATGCACAGGTAACCGGGAAAATGGCTGCGGTGGCCATTTTCCCTGTACTGTGCATGCGCCAGTCGTTTTACAGCGCCGGACACCCACGGCGACATGGGACTCTGGAGAGGTAAGTATTATTATGGGTCAGGGTGTGCGGTGCGGGTCCCCCCTGGACCCAGGGGCCCATGTTCCCCGCACACCCTGCACCCATTACAGATATGCCCCTGTATACATATGAGAGAAGAAACTTTCTGAAAAATGGTAACTCCACTAGATTGCAAAAAAATGGTAACATATGTTCCAATAAGAGTGTGTATGATATGGTTTAGTTAGATATTCCAGGCTGCTTACCCCAGTAATAGATACACACCTGTCTCTGTTCTATCTGTTGCCTGCTTTACCTGCCTCCAGGGTCCACGTGTAGTACTGGTGTCTCTGTACTCTCACTAGGATGAGACTGCCATCACTACCCTGTGAGAGCCAGATAGTCACGTATCCAGCTGGAGTTCCCGAATATCACGGGGGACTGATGTAATATGCAGCAGAGTCAATTGACAGTGTGGATTCCAATAGCCGGTTGTACTTATAGTGGTAAATGCAAATAGTGCAGGCTTCCTGATTGGGTCATCGCAATCTGTAACAATAATGGATGGTGTATCGATGTCGGAGTGCTGGTGTGCAGGATATGAGCAATATTTATAATGTAAACTTAAATGTAGCACCTTCTCACTTTAAGTCTACCGAAGAACAAACTGTGTGTTCACAAACTTTATAAATGAGGAGAGTCTGTGTGTCCATGAGTATAGCATGAGTGAGTCTGACATTTCTGACACTGTACTCTTAGAGAAGCCTCCTTCCATAATAGCTGCACCCTCTGCAAATGTGGGGATGGGCAGCACGAGTAAAGATAGTGACAGAAATTGAGGATGCTACTGTGGAAGTGCAACAGTGTGAGAGGGTTTTTTGTGTATCTGATGCTGATGACGATTTTGATGATGATAATGATGATGATAATGTTTGCATCAAAGTAAGTCAGCCACCAGTGGCAGGAGTTTCTCTCCATAATAAAAAGAAGGTCATTATCATGCCTGGGCAAAACAGCCCAAAAGCCATCTCTTTTGTGTGATTGTTTTTACCCAAATCCTAACAACATTTGTCAAGCCATCTGTACTGCTTGTGAAGCCAAAGTAAGTACAGGTAGGGATGTTAACTATATAGGAACCCCCTCCCTGTTACATCATTTGCAATGAGTTCATGCAATATTGTTGGGAAAAGCTGAAAAATCTGGTAAAATAATAACAAGCTGTCCAGCATCTGCTAGCTCTGAGCTCTCACCAGCTCATGCAATCTCCACCGCCAACACCTTCCTCATCAATGTCCTCATTATTGATCAGAGGTAGTCCTACATCCTATTTGTAAAGACTAACTGACTCCTCCCCTAACCACAATTCCCCCGAAGAATCCTTGCATGCTAAGGATGCTGCTGCTGGGGGTAAATCTTCATCCCAGAAGGGGACCAAGAAGACAAGTTTTAAACAACAATTGACTGTGAAACAATCCTTTGCAAGAGGAAGCAAGTAAGGAAGTATCCAATATCCGGCATCAATGCATGTGAGTTTAGACAGTTAATTGAGGTCCTGTATCCCTGCTACCAAACTCCATCTCAATTCCATTTTACAAGAACAGCAATTCCTCGCCTATACCAGCATGTTAAAAGAAAACTAGTTCTTGGCCTACAAACTGCCATTGTACTCTATATCCACTTAACCACAGTATGTGGGCAAGAGGTACTGGTTAAACAAAAGAATACATGATTGTGACAAACCACTGGGTGGGCATACCGGTGTCAACCTGTTAAAAATACTCAGAGATTCCATAGAAAATTGGCTTACCCCACTAGAACTTTCCTCAGGATCCACCTAGGTTCTGCTTCTGAACCTAGCAAACCACTGAAATGGAGGAGATATTGAGAGCTCTTGCAAATGTGGCAGCAGTACAGGAAGAGAGTACCAGGTCCCACTGAGAGGAGTTGTCACAAGCAAGTGGAGTCTGGGAAACACCAGTCATTCTAATACTGCAGATTCTTACACTGATATGTAGGCATACCTGATGGTGTACAAGTTTACTGCCAAGTGGCCACTAGAGATTTGGGCAGAATGGCTGGTGTGCTCTTTGTCTGGGGAGGCACAGTGTACATACATTGATCTGAAGAAGGACCAGGCCACTCTCTATCAACAGCTGAAGACGGCATTACTAGCACATATCTTGTTACTGGGTTGGGCACGGCCCAGTGGTACTATAACTGGCAAGTGTCCAGGGACCAGATGGTCCGAGCTTAGTTGGCTAACTTGACAAAGGTCCTCAAGAGGTGGTTGCAGCAGGAGAAGCATACTCGCCCTGATTATAGAGATCCTGAGACCATGGTATTTGGTGATTTTTAATAAGGGATAACAAAGGTGGGTGCTGCAATATGACCCATAAGTGCTTGAAGATTTGGACACTATGGTCAAGAGATATGATGCTAAGCAGTACATGCATAACCCACCATTGTTTGTTCTGGGACCTGTGCCTCGACAAAGTCCAGACTTCGGTAGATTTGGAATGGAACCAGTATAAAATCTGCTGCGAACAAAGAATTAGTAAAAGCTTTGTTGGCTCCAGTCTCCTATGAATGTGGGGAACCTGGTTATCTGCAGGCACAGTGTTCTACATTGCAGAAGCCTATGGATTGTGTGCTGACTCAAGCATGGGACCGAGCTTCCTGGGTTGTTCTAAAATTAGTTCATTTGCCCAGAAGCAATGTCTATTTTGGATGACCGCCCTTGTGGAAAACAAACTAATCCAGGTCTCCGGCTCAGTTGGCCCAAAAGCTATAACCTCTAGGATGCCCAAAGTAAAGGTTATTTGTATTCAGAGAGCTAAAGAGGATTATGAAAGAACTCTTCTGCCAGTCAATATCAAAGGTCAGATGGTCATTGTGGTGGCGATCATCACTCCCAAACTTCTGTATCTGCTAAGTCTTGGCAGAGATTTTCCCCTATTTATAGAGGCCCTCCAAAAGTATGTTCTGTCATACAGAACTGAATTGTAACACAGACCGAAAGTCCCACCTTCAAAGACCTGCTTGAGGGCCATGAGGAAGTGGACACTGAAATGACAGTCACTCTTCTTGAATGCTGTCCAGAGTTCCACCACAATGGCTTCCCAGAGGCTTCAGAGTACTAAGGGGTAAATTTACTAAAGGTCGATTTGATGGTCGATTTGAAGTGCGATTTAGCTCACCTCAAACCGACTCAAATCTAATAGTGAAAACCCCGTTTTATTACCACATTTACTAATGGTCGATTGTTTTGCGATTTGCAAAACAAATTCGAATTGATTCGGGTTTGAACAGTGATTTGCTGTTCGATTTGACATGTTCATGTACAAATCGAATGGCAAATCCCACTTCAAACCGAACTGCAAATCCCTGACAGCATAGAACTGCTTCATGCTTTCACTTTCAGGATGAGCAGTTCGTTTTCACACAGATACATGCAGACTTCAGTGAGATGCCTGCATGTATCTTACTGTAACAAGCAAATAAAGAGTTAAATGTTGAAAAAAATTATCGCGAGGTCCCCCCCAAAACACAAACAGCCCCGGATTTTGAAAGCCAGTCCTAGTTGACTAAGTGCAGGGAAAAAATTGCGTAGGGTTCCCCTGTACTTAGTCCAACCAGCACTGGGCTAAGGGAACCACTCCTGGTTCTGGAATTACAGTGAAAAATTTGCATAGGGTCTCCCTGTAATTCACAGAACCAGCCCTGGACCCTTTCTAGCAGGGACTGATGCCATAGCCAGGGGAGCCCTATTACCGGGCCCCCCAGCCACAGCATCAGCCCTGACCGCTAGTCAGCCCAGGCCAGGGATCCTTGGCAGAGCCGGCCCTAACCAATTTGGTGCCCTAGGCAAGATTTTGGTTGATGCCTCCTAGCAGTTAATCCCACCACCAAGCTTAGTGTTTATACACGGATGCCAAAAATAACACGTTGGTTTATTACCTATTTTTTATTGTTAAAGAAACACGTGTTAAACTCAGAAAATATACAACTACAGTAGAAATATAAAGGAACCAAACTGCAATATAAATACTACCGGCCTATACAATATAGTACCCCTGGCCTCGTTTAGCACCCCTAACCCAGCACAACACCCCTCATCCAGCACAGCATTCCCCCACCCTCCAACATGACTGCTTCCACCAGGTACAAAATGCTCTGCTCCTGGACTTCCTGCCTAATGTATGATTAAAGTCACCTGTGTTGGGCTAGGTAATAGATAAGACAGGTGTTTCACCACAGGCGTCTGCAATCATAAATTAGGTGGGCAGTCCAGCAGCAAAGCATTTTGTACTTGGTGGAAGAGGTCATGTTGGAGGGTCTGCATTCCTGGCCTCATCCAACTCCCTTTTCCCAGCACAGCACCCTTATCCAGCACAGCACTTCTCTTCCAGCTGACTTTACTTAAGACTCTTAAGAGGCAGGGCCAGACAGCCGCCCCAGCATGTTTATCTAGTCCCTGGACTTAATGGATGGAGGTGGAGCAGTGATGTGTGACTCACAAGCTCTGCAAAAGCTCATGGGAAGAGTGGCTACAGCTGGGCATGCATAGCAACGCTCCTCCGCCCATTTTACTTGTACACAGAATCAGGATGATCTAGACTTTTATTTTAAGGGGGCAGTGTAAGAATGAATCCCGACTCATTACTCCTCCCACTTTCCATCCTGCCCCCTCCAACTTTTCTTGAACATTTATTCTAGGACTATCCTCTATTAGCACATTCACAAGGACTAAACAATATTTCTGTTTTCAAATGTAACTAATCCACATTAATAAATGCTTATTTCTCATCAGTCCTACAGTACATGAGCTGGTTCCTTATGGGCCATATTCACTTATCTTACTGTACATGACCACATGTTTTATGTGACCACATCTACCTACCTAGCATGACTAGTACTGGGGTAAGCACAAGCTGCACATACAGAGGAATAATACACCCCGTGCTGACCCGCATACAAAGTGCACATAAAGATACACAGACACATAGGGGTGGAAGCAATTACACTTGAACGGCTTTGCGATATGTCTGTTTCTCATTTCTGCTCACAGGTGTGAGCAGAAATGAGTGTAGAACTTCTTACCGTAACTACTCTTATGTGTGCAGTGCAAATGCACGTAATTGAATTGGCCCCAAAAGCATACAACGCCCTCAACGTACATGTAAACAGAAAGGACTTTCATTCCTACTGTATGTACGGAATTGGTACGGCGGTTGGAATCCCGACAATGGCTGCCCGACATGGGTGAAAATCCCGATTGCCCCTAAGGTAAGTATTGACTAACCCTCCATGTCTGAGCGTTCATTGGCTGAGAGATGTCAACCCCTGCCTCTCTCAGCCAATGAATGGCTCCCTCCATTGAACTCAAAGTAGAGCCGCAGGGTAACTAAAGTTTATACTGCGGTTCCCATCATTCAGTTCAATGGAGGGAGTCATTCATTGGCTGAGAGGTGGGGGCTGACCTGTCTCAGCCAATGAACGCTCAGATATGGACCTTCAAAGGAGGAAGCCGCATCTGAGCGCTTCGGTCGGGAAGTAATAACCATCCTGGTTAGGATGGTTATTATTTAGTGCGAGGGTCGCGTTTTTCATTTTATTTTTTAAGAAAACCATGGATGCCTACTGGACAAGTGGACCATTCCGGGTAATGTAGGTGAGTATGTGTGAATGTGTGTGTTTGTTTCAACATTTCTTTACAGGTGAACTACAGGTCCCAGTGGGCCCTTAATGCCCCACATGCTGGTACTTGTGGTTCTCTCTAGTACCAGCATGCGGGGGAGGCTTGCTGTGACCTGCAGTTCTACTGTAAAGACAATGTTTTGTTTCTTCTATTTTTACACTACATTCACACAATCAACCCGCCACCCACCGCCCAGGGGTAGCGGGGATAGCCCCGGGCTATCAGCCTAGGCTAGGGTTGCCCTGGAGAAGGGGACCCCATTTAGCAGTCAGGGCTGATGCTGCAGATGGGGGGCCTGGTGATATGGCTCTCCTGGCTGTGGCATCAGTCCCCCACTAGAAAGAGTCCAGTGCTGGTTCAAGGAATTACAGAGAGACCCTGTGCAAATTTTACCCTGTAATTCCAGGACCAGGGCTGGTTCCCAGAGCCCAGTGCTGGTTGTGTTAAGTACAGTGGAATCCTATGTATTTTTTTCCCCGTACTTAAACAACCAGGACTGGCATTGCAAAGTCCGGGGCTGATTGTGTTTTCGGGGGGTACCTCACGTCATTTTTTTTAACATTTAACTCTCTATTTGCTTTTTACAGTCAGATACATGCAGGCATCTCACTGATGCTCAAATCGAAAGCATGAAGCAGGTCTATTCATTTGGGGATTTGAAGTCAGATTTTGAGTTTGATGTTAAATCAAATGATAGTAAATAAGGGTTTTGTGTGTTGGTCTATGTAAAAGTACCAATGTTTTCCCGATGTTCGATTTGAAGTCGATTTGACTAGAATTCAATTTGAAATTCAATTTTACATTAGATTTGGCCTTTAGTAAATACCCAAATGCAAAATTGAATACAAATCAAATGAAAATTGCATGTCAAATCACTCAAAATGCCAAATCGACCTTTATTAAATTTACCCCAAGTATCAGGGTCAACTGCTATGGGAAAATTAACCACCTCCCAGCATCTTTGGCAGCTGAAATCATGGATGAGGATTATCCAGCCCATGGTGAGAATTCTGACAGGTCAGTACTACCACTTTGGTGTTGGCACTTACTGATACAGGTGCTAAGCCCATGGGTTATTGTTAACTTTGGGCCTGTGGATAGAGTTAGGATCAGGCATACTCACATCCGAGAAACAAAATACACATAGTCGACATGCTGCCTGTAAACATTTCCAATGTCAACATTTTGTCAATGTCGACATTGTTAATATTGACATTTGACATGTCGACCTCCCGTTGACATCAACTTTCTGAATGTTGGCATTCTGTTGTCGACATTCTGAATGTTTACAAATTCTACCACATCCACTTGTATTTATCAGTGTTGTTAAACTAGGGTCAGTTAGTGTTTTAGGTCTCTTTTAGTTGATGTTAAGTATTCAATCTAGAGTGGGTGGCACACTACAGAAAGGTAGTGTCAGGAAACATAGCCATTGTGGGTGGGCTATGTGTTCTATTGTTGAGACCTGTCAAAAGTGCCTTGAAATTACAATTCAGGTAATAAGATTGACCCTAGTATTTAGAGCCCATGTTGTGTTTGTTTTTTTGCCAATGCATGCGGGTGCTAGGATGGGACGCAGTTAACTTACCGAAGCCCGGAATTCCAGCCATCAGAATCCCCTTGGTGGAAGAGCAACCCGGGACTAAAGATCGCCGTTGAAATGCCGACTCCTATCTTTAGGGGAGAGGGCAGGGTTAAGTGTCGGTATGAGAACTGGCAGCTCTTCAGCCATCAGTATTTCATACCGATTCCACTAGGAGAGGTTGAGGGCACTTCCAGAAGCCAGTTGAGTTGCCAGGTAGACGTTACTGGTATGGCTTCACCTTAGTGTGTGAGCACATATGAGTGAAAACTGGGGTCTGAGGCCATTTGGCCAGTTATGAGTTTACTTGGTTCAGCTACTGAGGTGCTCTCTTCTTTATTGTCTTACAGTATGTGGCCTATGTCTTAGAATTTTGTAGCTGCTCTGTTCTCACTTCTATCTCTTTTCCAGCGATATATCTGAAGATTGAGTGATCTGCAGATATATCTGTAGATAATGGTCGTTCATATACACTGAACGACCATCATCTTCCAGGCAGCTGTGGGTCCTGATGTCCGTGGGTTGGTCCACCCCCCTCCGCACAGATGCCGCTGCATGTATATGGGCGATTGGCTGATTGCCTGTAAACACATGCCAATGGACAGATATATCAGAATATATATCTGTCCATTTGATGTTCAGCACAACTGATGCGATATGTCTGTGAACGATGTAGTTCACAGACATATTGCTGGTACATCTCATAGGCCAGAAGGTGAAAGCGTGTTGGGTAAATACCTGACTAAACCTGTACCAACCACACCTCCACATATCTCACCAAAGCAAACATATGTTCACAGATTAAAGGAATTAGCCACTTGGCACAATTATTAAGATAAAGGCCTGGTAACGTATAGCCTAACACCTGATAAGTAGGGATGTGCGCCGACCCCCGTGTTTTGGGTTTGAATCTGCATTTCCTTTGATGTTTTGGATCTGTATTTAGTTTTGCAAAACCGCCCTTGCGTGTTTTGGTTTTGGATCTGTATTTTCTTTAAAAAATGTATAAAAACTGCTAAATTCACATAATTTGGGCTTTTTTTTGTTCCTACAGTATTATTAACCTCAATTACATTAATTTCCACTCATGTCCAGTCAATTTTGACTACATTCACAGCTCACAATATTGTTTTCATCCAGTATAGGCCCAAAAGTTGCACCAAGCTAGCCGGCTGACAAAGCTAAGCGGCAGCAGTGGGCGGCCCAAACACGTGGCAGTTCAACCTCCAACATGGCACATAAGGAAACATATGTTTTCATTAATCAAGAGGCCTGAGGGAGATGGAGTATGTATGTAGTTAAAGGTAGGGAAATGAAGGGTTGATTCATAGTAAATTTTATTTCATTTTTTCATTCCGAAGCAAATTTATGAGTGAGGAGGGGAGAGCATTGGTGAACAATATGTCCCATGTTTTGTCCACAAAATCAACTTGGTGGTTCAGAATATTTTTTAAACTTAAAAGGGCATGGAGGAAATGCTGTCTGTGGCCATAAACATTTCAGCATTCAGCAACCGCATGTCAAAGATTGCAGCAGCTGTGGCAGTTCAACTTCCAACATGGCACATCAAGAAACAAATGTATTTATTATTAAAGAGGCCTGAGGGAGTTGGAGTATGTATGTAGTTGAAGACAGTTAAAGGAAGGGTTGACTAGTTGTAAATTTTATGTAATTTTTTGATTCCGAAGCAAATTTATGAGTGAGGTGGGGAGGCATTTACAAAAAATATTTTACTCATTCACATCAGTCCTTGCCCCAGTGGAGCTTCTCGGTGGTTCCACATTATTTTAAAAGAATGAAAGGGGAATGCAGGAGATGATGTCTGTGGCTGCACACAAAACGGAAGCTCTGAACAGGAAGGGGGCAGAGGGATTTTAAAGTCTGGTACTAAACATCTCATATAATTGTGCTTCTGGGAACATGAATGGGAAGGCTGAGAGGTGAGCAGGGAGAACATCTCCAAATATCATCACAAAATAGCCACTCCATTTATTGTTTGAGTTGCATCTGACCAAACATGGCTGTTATGATCAAGGAAAGCCAAGTCCACCAGGTTGGTATCTAAAATCAAGGTTGAAAAATGTCATAAGAGTATTTTGCCAATACAATACCTATTTGTGATTTTAGTTGAAATAATTACAGTATGAAACAAAAAACAGGAAGCATCAGAGCAGCAGCACAAAAGCACGTCCGTTTAAACAAATATAGGACATCTATGAAACATTTGCCACATAGCAGTGGCAGACAGGTTGGCAGTTTAATAAACTATAACATTTAAAATGTAAGGTAGCAATGCCCCAAACAGCACATAATGCAAAGAAAAGAGGTGCAAGATGGAATTGTCCGTGGGCCCTTCCACCCACCCTTATGTTGTGTATAGTAAACAGGACATGCACAGTTTAACAAACCAATCACTTCAGTGACAGGGACTGCCAATTGTGGCTGAAGCGATTGGTTTGTTTGGGCCCCAACAAAACAATCTACCAACTCTCTATGCACAAACTAAGCTTTACAGAGGCAAGCTATTGTCACCATCATCATCCAGTTCCTCACCCTCATCAGTGTGTGCATCATCTTCACACAATATTAATTTGTCCTTGCTGGAATCCACCATTACAGCCTCAGGTGCCTAATTGGTGGTAAAGGTCTTCCTTGTGAAATTTATAGTTAATTTTGATGAACATCATCTTTTCCACATTTTGAGGAAGTAACCTCCTATGCCGATCGCTGACAGGATTCCCGACTGTGCTGAAAACTCTTTCTGAGTACACACTGGAGGGTGGGCAGCTCAAGTAAAGCAAAGCCAGTTTGTGCAAGGGCCTCCAAATTGCCTTTTTTCCTGCCAGTAGTCAAACAGACTGTCTAACTTGCCTATTTGGATGTTATCATTAAAATAGTCCTCAACCATTCTTTGAATGATGACTGTATCAGTGGAGTCACTGTAGATGTCTCATTAATTGTAGGCAATTATTTTAGACCTGACCTGATGTCATAACTTGGTTGTGTTGACTCATCTGCATCACCAGTAGGCAGCCGCACTTGCTGGAGAAATTGAAAGAGCCATTGCTGCATCACGTGTCACTTGAGCTGACAATTTCCTTACCAACAGCTCTTTGCAGCTCTTCAAATCTGTGTCCATTGGGAAGAAATACACAATGTATGACTTAAACCTAGGATCCAGCATGGTCGCCAAAATGTAGTGAACCAATTGTAAAATTCTGACAACCCTCTAATCCTGGTAAGCGAATAAAGGACTTGATCTACAACTCCGACATGCTTAGCAGAATTGCTTTTTTTCCGCTCCTCCTTCAGTGTCTCAAGCTGCTTTTGCAACAGTCTAATGAGGGGAATTACCTGACTCAAGCTGGCAGTGTCTGAACTCACTTCACAGGTGACTACTTTGATGGGTTTCAGCACTTTGCACAACATAAAAAGTATTTTCCACTGAGCTTGAGTAAGGTACATTCCCCTTCCTCTTCCTATGTCATAGTTCGTTGTGTAGCTTTGGATGGCTTTTTGCTGTTCCTCCATCCGCTGAAGCATATAAAGGGTGGAGTTCCACCTTGTAACTACCTCTTGCTTCAGCTGGTCACAAGACAAATTCAAAATTTCTTGCAGGTGTTGCAATCTTCTACATGCACCTGCTGAATGGTGAAAATGTCCAGAAATTTTGCAGGCCACAGAGATATTGCATGGCCCTGTCATTTTTTTTTTAAATTTGCACTACCAAGTTGATTGTGTGAGCAAAACATGGGATGTTTGGAATTCACCTTGCTGTAATGCTCTCACAATATTGGTGGCGTCAGAAATCACAAATTCCGAGGAGAGTCCAAGTGGGGTAAGCCATTTTGCAATTACTTCCCTGAGGTTTTCTAAGAGGTTGTCAGCGGTATGCCTCTTAGTGAATCTGGTGATACACAGAGAACCTGCCTTTGAATGAGCTGCTGTTTCTTAGATGCTGCTGCTGAAGGCAATACACCCACCCAGTGAGCTGTCACAGTCATGTAATCTTGAGTTTGTCCTGTTCCATCTGTCCACATATCTGTGGTTAAGTGGACAATGGGTACAATGGCATTTTGGAGGACACTAATTAAGTTTTTTTTTAACGTCCCTGTACAGGCAATTGCTTTTCTAGTAAAGTGGAACCTAGATGGGATTTGGTAACGGGGACACAGGACCTTAATAAGCTGTCTAAAACCCACTGCACTAATGCGGATATCAGATGAACATCTAATGCCTGCATAGATGTTATGTTGTCAGTGATCCACTGTGCAACTGGGTGACTGCTGACATACTTGATCCCCTTGGAAAGGATAGTTAACAGTCAATTGTTTTTTAGAACTACTAGGAGCTCACTCCCAACAGCAGCAGCAGGTGTAGCGCTCATGGATTCTTCTGAGGAATCCAGGATACGGGAGGACTGAGTTAGCCTTATAAAATTGGATGCAGGACTAGTTCCAATTATGATTGAGGATATTGTCGATGAAGGTGTTGGTGGTGAAGATACCAGGTGCTTGGATCTAGCAGAGAGAAGGGAGCTAGCTGATGCTAGACTGTTTGTTGTTACTTTTTTAGCAAAATTTTCTGAATTTTGCAAACACGTTGGATGGATGCGCTGTAGATGATGTAACAGGGATGAGGTTCTTAGATTGTTAAGGTCTCTACCTCTACATACTCTGGCATGACAATGTGTACAAATAGCTTGACAATTGTTATCCGGATTTGGGTACAAATGATTCCAAATATAAGATGTGAATTTTTTTGTTTGATGCCCAGGCAAATCTTTTCCTTATCATGGGCAATAACTGTTTTAACTGGGGCCTGATTTACACAAACCACATCCTCATCAACAACCTCCACATCATCAGCATCATCATCATCAACATTCTTATTAGTGTCAGCTACACAAATATCCTCCTCATCCTGGTGCACTTCTACAGAAGCATCCTTGACTTCTATGTCAGCATGTTGACTTGTGCTGCTCATCCCCACATTTGTAGAGGATGCACAAGTGGTGGAAGGAGGCTACTCTACAAGTACAGCTTTGGAAAGGTCAGGCTCACACATGGCACCTGCTGACACACTTAGACTCTCCTCAGGGATTTGTGACATTTCTGAGAGCATAGTTGGTTCCTGTGCCTTAATGATTTTACTACTTTTGAAACTTCTACAGGGAGAAGGGCTTACATCATCATAAGAGGCAGAACTACCAGTCATAAATAAAGGCTTTAGCCTTTCCTTGACACTTTGGAACTCATTCAGAGTCGGTTGTTGCGGCCGCACGGTCGTACGCCACCGATGTTCGCTGAACTGCGCATGCCTAAAATTCACAATGCGCGTTCGCAAACTTGCTGCTACAATCAGAAATTTCTCTCTCCTTGAACACAGCCAGGTCGGTAGTTTGAGTGACAGAATGAGGCGTTTGTGGGTGGTAACAGGGGAAGGTGCTTGAAAACGGGGGAGTGGAGATCCGAATGCAGGCGTGCCTAATTATGCGAACGGCGTTTTATGGGAGTGCATAATTATCAAAGTAGTGTCATGGCACACGTGACATGGGTGGTTTGTACACTGACCTGATCGTAGTGCTTAAGAGAGGGTATGGTCAACCTTAAGCTCTACGACCAGTTCCGATGGTTCCCAATGGTCTTGATTAATCCTTATATGCCCTGAGAGGACGTGTAATGCGTACGAGAAGGGGGCATATTTTTTGTCTTACGGCCGCTTCCTCCCCTTGGTCGGCCAGCTAACGATCCGATCTTAGGGACGCAACATGCGAGTGCATTATTTGCATATCCTGCCCCTTTTCCCGTACGACTGTGCGGCTGCAACGACCGACTCTGAATGAGGTCCTTTGTGTGGTGAAAGACATATTGCCAATTTTATGTCTTTCTACATATTACTTTCTCTTTGATGTTTTTTTATTTACCAATGTAATAGATTGGTTCTTTGATTTTAGATGCCCTGACTTAAGCCCTGTATGCCCTTGGGCATCAGCTTTAACAGATGATGTAGACAGACTAGTATCATGATGAGTAAAACACTGCGCTACCACTTAGTGTCACAAGAATTTTTATCAATAAGAAAAGAATAACACACTGCGCTACCACTTAGTGTCACAAGATTTTTTATGTATAGGAAAAAAATAGCACACCTCTCTACCACTTACAGTGTCACAATAATTTTTATGTATAGGAAAAGAATAACACACTGCACTATCACTTAGTGTCACAAGATTTTTTTATGAATAAGAAAAGAATAACACACTGCACTACCACTTAAAGTGTCAGAAGATTTTCTATGAGTAAACACTGCGCTACCACTTACAGTGTAACAATATTTTCTATGAATAAGAAAAGAATAACACACTGTGATACCACATAGTGTCACAAGATTTTTTATGTATAAAAAAAGAATAGCACACTGCGCTACCACTTACAGTGTCACAAGATTTTCTACGAGTAAACACTGCGCTACCACTTACAGTGTCACAATATTTTCTATGAATAAGAAAAGAATAACACACTGCGCTACCACTTAGTGTCACAAGATTTTTTATGAATAAAAAAAGAATAACACACTGCACTGCCACTTACAGTGATGTCATTATGTTTTATATAGTACACATGCTATTTAGCACTTTGTTGTGGTCTTGTAGTTGGCATGTAGACTAATTATTTATTCATGATTGAGTAAAGAAGTGAAAAGTTGAATGTTACACTGTGCTACCACTTACAGTGTCACAAGATTTTTTATGAATAAGAATAACACAATGTGCTATGACTTGTAGTGTCAGAATACATGGATGATAAACTGCGGTCTGGCAGTGCCACTGAACAATAACAGCGCAGCTAAGTTGCTAACACACACACAAAAAAATATATATTTTTTTTCATTTTTTGAGGAATGATACATTTTATTTCACTTTTACACTGGGGAAGAGCACCCCTTGATGAGGCAGCAGCCCCTTGATAAACAATACAGCAAACCCTTTATGGACAACAAAGCACCCCTACGGAATGCTGACAGACCACCTGCAGAGTCACAAATATGTGGATGATAAACTGCGGTCTGGCCGGCAGTGTCACCAAACAATAATAGCGTAACTTGTTACTAACTAGTAACTACCTATCACACACAAAAAAATTAATTAAAAAATAAGATTTTAACTTTTATTGTTTTACACTGGGGAAGAGCACACGTGGATTGACAGAACACCCCTGGATGACAAAGCACCTCTTTATGTACTGCAGCCCCTTTTTATGTACTGCAGCCCAGCCACTTTATGGACAACACAGTAGCACCCCTTTATGTACTGTATCCCCAGCCTGACAACACTGTACCCTTGAACAACAGCAGCACAGACCCCCAGCTTGACAAGACTGTACCCTTGAACAACAGCAGCACAGACCCCCAGCCTGACAACACTGCACCCTTGAACAACAGCAGCACAAACCCCCAGCCTGACAACACTGTACCCTTGAGTAAAAGCAGCACAGACCCCCAGCCTGACAACACTGCACCCTTGAACAACAGCAGCACAAACCCCCAGCCCGACAACACTGTACCCTTGAGTAAAAGCAGCACAGACCCCCAGCCTGACAACACTGCAACCTTGAGCAAAAGCAGCACAGACCACCAGCCTGACAACACTGCTCCCCTGAACAACAGCAGCACAGACCCCCAGCCTGACAACACTGTACCCTTGAACAACAGCAGCACAGACCACCAGCCTGACAACACTGTACCCTTGAGCAAAAGCAGCACAGACCCCCAGCCTGACAACACTGCTCCCCTGAACAACAGCATCACAGACCCCCAGCCTGACAACACTGCACCCTTAAACAACAGCAGCACAGACAGAGCACATCTGTTCTGCACGCTCTCCACAGCCAGAATGAAAATGGCGCCGATCACTGTGACTTTTATAGAATCCAAAACCTGCGAGAATCTGACAGTGGGAGGATGACGTTTTGCCTTGTTTTTGGATCCGAGTTAGGTGGGAAAACAGGAGCCGTGCTCTGATCTCGGCTCGTATCGAGAAGTTCGGGTGGGTTCAATTCTCGGAGAACCGGACCGGCTCATCTCTACTGATAATGATAAGTAGTGAGTTGTATTTGAAAATGATTTGTTCTCTTGATAACATTAGTGGAATAAGGTGCACAGTGGTATAAACATGACACTTTTAAGGATAAATGTGACAAATGCAAACACTTGTCCAATGTAAATAGAATGATACAATAAATGTCAGAAGAGAATATGACATAAGATAACAATGGGAATCTATTGACAATAGCACACACAATAACCTAGACTGACATTGCAACAACAATACAATAAGATTACAGCAGTAAAAATATAAAATAATGTACTCTAGTATTGAAAGCCAAGTTGTTTAATCATGTCCAGTGTTCTTCCAGTCCCATCATCAGGTATTGTAATACTTATATTTAATTGGAAATTGTACAATTGTGTTGCTTGAATGAGTGCTCTGAGCACATTATAATAATGTGGATAAGAGACCACTATAGCATTGTGCTGGCACTGATCCAGTTCAGCAGTACCATAGGGGTTGGGTATGCATCCCTGGCGCTGATAATGCTGGCAGTCAGAATCCCAACAGCGGAATCCCGATGGTGGAAATCCTGAAGCATGCAGGTAAGTATGATAACCCTTCCCCTAACCCTACCCTTAGCTCACTACTCCAGCAGCGTAACCCTAATTTCCCCTGTCACTGCCTAACCTTAACCATTCCCTCCGGCAGCCTAACCCTAACTTTCCCTCTAGTGCCTAACCCTCTCCCTAACCCTACGCCTCCCCATAACCATAATACTCTCATCCGGGATTGCAGCCGTCAGGATTCTTGACCAGAGATTCTGACTGGTGTCTGGATCCCGGTTATGCCAACTACATCCCTATCTCAGTCCTCCCCACTATACTCAGATCATTTATTTCCCTAATATGTCCAGGAGAAATATGCTCCCACAGTACTCAAACTATCTGGCTGCCAAGGGACCTCTCAGTTATCTCTGTTGTGTTGTGCATGTCTGAGCCATGACCTAGTGTGGTCTGGCAGCAGCTGTCAATTAACATCTGTACAACCCTGACAGCTGGAGTTGGTGCACTCCGGTACTCCAGACACATGACAGAACCACTTATTACATTACCCGTCTAGCTGATAAAGGCAGCTCTACCTGCTGCACATTACACACTACCTAAAAGCTCTCAAGCCAGCAGCTAAGAAACCATCCGTGATTAAAAACACACCATGGAGGCTCACTAGAAGCATAAGGAGGAAGAACTGGAAACAGAAATAAGAAAAATAGCCAGGATGGACAGGAAAGAAATTATACAGTACAAACAAAAATCAACAGAAAAAGAATATCATACAGCATTCATTACCAGATATAACAGTCAACATCGTTTATTTGAAAATATTCTCAGAAAGCATTGGCACATTTTACATTTGGATGATCAACTGAAACCTTTTATTCAAGACAAACCACTCATCACATACAAAAGAGCAAAAAACGTAAGACAAGAACTGGTACAAAGTTTCATACCAACAGATGACACAAAACAAATAAAGAAAAAATGGGACATTTCTATTGCCTCAACTGTCTTGCATGCAGAACGACAAAAAAAGTGTCAACTCAAATCATTATAATATTTAAATCTACTGTAATGAAGAAAGAACTTAAAATTAAAGAAAAAATAACCTTTGACACAGAGGGAGTTATATATCTTTTAGAATGTATCTGTGGGCATCACTACATAGGACAGACGAAGAAGAAACTAAAAACTAGAATTGCAGAACATATATTTAACAATAAAAAGGACTGTTATCTCACAGTGTTCCAAAACACTTTTGTGAACAACATATTAAAAATCCCTCAGAATGGAATTTCTTAGGCAATCAAAAAATCTCAAAAAATTGGAGAGGAGGAGACCATTCCAAAAGAAACAGCATGGATCTTTGCCATGCAAACTCTACAACCACATGGCCTCAACATAGATATAGAAATAAATGATTTTTTATAACATTATCCATAATGTCAGATATTATCATCACATTAATACCTTAATAGTATAATAACATCAATACTATACATTACATTTTTTTTAGTTTACAGCGCGATTCCAATTCTTATTTTATTCCTTCAACTGATATTATTTAATTAAATAAGGCGACCATTATGATATCAAACACATGGATGTCAATTCCAGACTTCCGATTTTTTCAATAAAGTTTTCTCTATAAATAGAGATTTTTTTACCATTTAAAAGTCATCCTTGATAAAGGGCAGAAGTGTCAGAACACGTTGGAGCTGACATCTCAAAATACTAATTTTTTCCGACTCTGGAGCAGCGCTTCACATCACGCACATCAGCGGAAAATCATCACGCAGACCATCATTGCGTACACCAGCGAAACATCTGATGTAACCAGCCAGCTGCGGAGAAGACCACATACGGAAGGTAGGCAGTAACAGGGCTAGCTAGTTAGTTCTACCTGCAGCCACCTGGTCAAACACTTGCTACTGGCAATTTTGGAACCCACAAGAAACGCACTTAAAAGACTTTAACTGTGACAAAAAGAGCTTATAAACATCTCAATCACATTTTAACCTTCTTATTTTTCACAGGAATCGCGCTACACATAAGTTTATTTTAGGGGTGAGCGGGTTCAGATTTCTAAAATCCGAACCCCCCCGAGCCCCCCCGATCCGAGTCAGATCCGAGTCAGGCTCGACTTTTCCCGCCTGACTCGGATCTGAAATCGAGGCAAAACATCATCATCCCGCCTTCCGGGTCTCGCGGGTTTTGGATCCTATATAAGGTACCCGCGTCGGCGCCATTTTCTCACTCGGCTGTGGACAGTGAAGAGGGAGGGTTGGAGTTAGGGCTGGCTGGGCTGTGTAGTGTAGTCTAGTGCAGAGTAGTGTTGTGCTGTGCTGTGCTGCGCTGTGCTGCTGTTGTCCACTACTTCAAAGTCCACACGGGCTGGCTGTGTTGTGCTGTGCTGCTGTTGTTAATAGGGGCTGTGTCCACTACTTCAAAGTCCATAGGGGCTGGCTGGACTGTGTTGTGCAGTCAGTTCTCCATAGGGGCTGTGTCCACTCCAAAGTCCTATGCAGTGTCCCAGTCCTAAAGGGGTGCTGTAGTGTTGTCCAGGGGGTGATCTGTCCATCAGGGGTGCTCCCCCAAGTGCTAAAAAAAAATATATTTTTTCTGTGTTTGTGAATTGTGTGCGCAGTAGCCGCACGTGCATCAACAAAGTAGTGCCAAGCGTGCGCCTGTGTCATAAGTAAAGGGCCGGCTGGCTTGACCATTAAAGGGTGCTGTAACCCCCAAAGTACACTCCAGTCCAAACCAAAAAAAAAATAATTTTCTGTGTTTGTGAATTGTGTGCGCATTAGCCGCACGTGCATCAACAAAGTAGTGCCAAGCGTGCGCCTGTGTCATAAGTAAAGGGCCGGCTGGCTTGACCGTTAAAGGGTGCTGTAACCCCCAAAGTACACTCCAAACCAAATAACAAAATATTTTTTCTGTGTTTGTGAATTGTGTGCGCAGTAGCCGCACGTGCATCAACAAAGTAGTGCCAAGCGTGCGCCTGTGTCATGAGTAAAGGGCCGGCTGGCTTGACCGTTAAAGGGTGCTGTAACCCCCAAAGTACACTCCAGTCCAAACCAAATAAAAAAATATTTTCTGTGTTTGTGAATTGTGTGCACAGTAGCCGCACGTGCATCAACAAAGTAGTGCCAAGCGTGCGCCTGTGTCATATTTAAAGGGCCGGCTGGCTTGACTGTTAAAGGGTGCTGTAACCCCCAAAGTACACTCCAAACCAAATAACAAAATATTTTTTCTGTGTTTGTGAATTGTGTGCGCAGTAGCCGCACGTGCATCAACAAAGTAGTGCCAAGCGTGCGCCTGTGTCATAAGTAAAGGGCCGGCTGGCTTGACTGTTAAAGGGTGCTGTAACCCCCAAAGTACACTCCAAACCAAATAAAAAAATATTTTCTGTGTTTGTGAATTGTGTGCGCAGTAGCCGCACGTGCATCAACAAAGTAGTGCCAAGCGTGCGCCTGTGTCATAAATAAAGGGCCGGCTGGCTTGACCGTTAAAGGGTGCTGTAACCCCCAAAGTAAACTACAAACCAAATAACAAAATATTTTTTCTGTGTTTGTGAATTGTGTGCGCAGTAGCCGCACGTGCATCAACAAAGTAGTGCCAAGCGTACGCCTGTGTCATAAGTAAAGGGCCAGCTGGCTTGACCATTAAAGAGTGCTGTAAACCCCAAAGTACACTCCAAACCAAATAAAAAAATATTTTCTGTGTTTGTGAATTGTGTGCGCAGTAGCCGCACGTGCATCAACAAAGTAGTGCCAAGCGTGCGCCTGTGTCATAAGTAAAGGGCCGGCTGGCTTGACCGTTAAAGGGTGCTGTAACCCCCAAAGTACACTCCAGTCCAAACCAAAAAAAAAAATATTTTCTGTGTTTGTGACTTGTGTGCACTGTGGCTGCACGTGCATCAACAAAGGAGCAGCGCCAAGCATGCGCCTGTGTCCCATAAGTAAAGAGCAGGCTGGCTCATTTCTTAAAGGGTGGTGTAACCCACAAAGTGCACTACTCTCCAGCAAAAATAAAAAAATATTTTCTGTGTTTGTGTGCGCTTTAGCCGCACTTATATATCAATATAACATTAATGGAGGACCAAACTTTCTCTGATAAAAATAAAATAGGGAAAGATCAAGAACCACTTCCTCCTAGTGCTGTTGCTGCTGCTGGGAGTTGTTCATCATCCCAGAGAGGAAGTAGGAACACCACTACTTTTACTAAACAATTGACCCTCCAACAGTCCCTAGCGATGAGGAAGAAGTACGACAGCAGTCATCCTGAAGCAAAACGTATAACTGAGGCATTGACTGCTATGTTGGTGTTAGATGTGGGTCCGGTATCCGCCATTAGTGCAGTGGGATTTAGACAATTGATGGAGGTAGTGTGTCCCCGGTTCCAAATCCCGTCTAGATTCCACCTGCTTCCTCAAAGCAGCAGCGACAAGCGTGCGTCTGTCTGTTAAAGGGTGGTGTAACCCTCAAAGTGCGCTCCACAAACAATAAAAAAATTCTTATTTTTTTTTCTGTCTTTGTGAAATGTGTGGGCTGTAGCCGCACCTGCATCCTTAAAGCAGCAGCGACAAGCGTGCATCTGTCTGTTAAAGGGTGGTGTAACCCTCAAAGTGCGCTCCACAAACAATAAAAATATTCTTTTTTTTTCTGTCTTTGTGAATTGTGTGGGCTGTAGCCGCACCTGCATCCTCAAAGCAGCAGCGACAAGCGTGCGTCTGTCTGTTAAAGGGTGGTGTAACCCTCAAAGTGCTCCAAAAAATAAAAAATATTTTTTTATGTGTTTGTGACTTGAATGCGATGTAGCCGCACGTGCAGCAACACAGTAGCAGCGCCAAGCATGCGCCTGTGTCATAAGTCAAGGGCCGGTTTGGACATCTGGTCCGGACTGAAGGACGTGCCAACAATTTCTGACAAGTCTACTGTCACTGCATATGATACTGTCCTCAAAGCAGCAGCGACAAGCGTGCGTCTGTCTGTTAAAGGGTGGTGTAACCCTCAAAGTGCGCTCCACAAACAATTAAAAAATTATTATTTTTTTTCTGTCTTTGTGAAATGTGTGGGCTGTAGCCGCACCTGCATCCTTAAAGCAGCAGCGACAAGCGTGGGTCTGTCTGTTAAAGGGTGGTGTAACCCTCAAAGTGCGCTCCACAAACAATAAAAATATTCTTCTTTTTTTTTCTGTCTTTGTGAATTGTGTGGGCTGTAGCCGCACTTGCATCCTCAAAGCAGCAGCGACAAGCGTGCGTCTGTCTGTTAAAGGGTGGTGTATCCCTCAAAGTGCGCTCCACAAAGAATTAAAAAATTCTTATTTTTTTTCTGTCTTTGTGAAATGTGTGGGCTGTAGCCGCACCTGCATCCTTAAAGCTGCAGCGACAAGCGTGCGTCTGTCTGTTAAAGGGTGGTGTAACCCTCAAAGTGCGCTCCACAAACAATTAAAAAATTCTTATTTTTTTTCCTGTCTTTGTGAAATGTGTGGGCTGTAGCCGCACCTGCATCCTTAAAGCAGCAGCGACAAGCGTGCGTCTGTCTGTTAAAGGATTACATCGGTGACAGCATCCAAGTAGGCATGTCAGACAGTCCGTACCTGTACTGGCAGGAAAAAAAAGCAATTTGGAGGTCCCTGTACAAACTGGCTCTATTTTACCTGAGTTGCCCCCCCTCCAGTGTGTACTCCAAAAGAGTGTTTAGTGCAGCCGGGAACCTTGTCAGCAAAAGGCGTAGGAGGTTGCTTCCTCAAAATGTGGAGAAGATGATGTTCATAAAATGAATTATCAACTCTTCCAGGGAGACCAGCCTCCAGAACGAACAGAGGGACCTGTGGTTGTGGATTCCAGCGGGGACGAATTAATACTCTGTGAGGATGAGGATGTACACAACACTGAAGAGGGTGAGGAATCGGAGGATGAGGACGACATCTTGCCTCCGTAGATCCAGTTTGTGCAGGGACAGATTAATTGCCAGCTTGTTTTGTGGGGGCCCAAACGAACCAATCATTTCAGCCACAGTCATGTGGCAGACCCTGGCGCTGAAATGTTTGGTTTGTTAAAGTGTGCATTTCCTGTTTATACAACATAAGGGTGGGTGGGAGGACAATTCCATCTTGCACCTCTTTTTTTTCTTTGATTTATGTACTGTTTGGGGCCTAGTTTTTCAAACTGCCATCCTGTCTGCCACTGCAGTGTCACTCCTAGATGGACCACGTGTTTGTGCCGCCCACTCGTATCTCTTAGCATAGTCATCCAGCTACCTCGGTGCAACCTTTTGGATATAAAAACACTATTGTGAGGTGTGAGGTGTTCAGAATAGACTGGAAATGAGTGGAAATTAAGGTTATTGAGGTTAATAATAGCATAGGAGCAGAAAAACACACAAATTCTGTGATTTTAGCTGTTTTTATGCTTTTTTTAAAAAAAAATACAGATCCAAAACTCAAAACCCAGAACCCAAAACACGGAAGGGTGGTTTTGGCAAAACCAATCCAGATCCAAAACACGAAGAAAGATCCAGATCCAAAACCAAAACACAAAACACGAAAAGTGGCCGGTGCACACTCCTAGTTTATTTTAATTAGTTTATTTTGAATTCATTATCACAAGCGCTCCTTTTTTTCATCTTTAATATTGATTTCCATTCACAAAGTGAGCTGCTAACTGTATAGATATTTTTGTTTCACTAGCGCAGAAGTACCTATATAATTTATTAAGTAATTTTAATGAATTCTTGACATGCTAATGAATGTACAGTATTAATACCTTAACCGCTTTATATAGAGATATGTCTGCAGTATATATAATTGTAAAGGATCCCAGGGTGGCTCTGAAGATAATCATCTGTTCATTGTAAGATACATTTTTACTGCAGTCTTTTGACTATAAAGGTTTATCCTATTGCAATATGTGGCTATAACGATATTTATTGGTACAGCAAATAGGAACTACACATAGTAAATATGGTATATTAGTGGCAATAATGTTCACAAGTGATTGTAGGTCAGCAATTATGGTATAACAATTAGTGGGCCTGATTCAACAGCAATCGCAACTGCGATTACGCACGCAATTGGCTGATTGTTGTGCTCTGCGCATACGCGAACACCCTACTACTTTTCAGGATTGCGATTGCAGTGACTACACAAAACCATCGCAGTGTGATTGGCAGAGAGTACCATTTGGGGGGGTGGTCAGCGAAACGCAGGCATGTCAGTGCGTTTGAACGCCGTTGCAGGGGCGTGCATAAATTAGCCACTGTGTTGCCATGTGCAGCTTGGGCTGTCACTGCGTGCAATGAGGTCAGCAATTCCTGAGTAAGGTCAGACCTTGCACAAGTGTGCATGAGGCTGCAATGATACTCCATGTTACCGATGGTTTTTGCAGTCTTGCTAAGTATTATGGATGTGTGTAAGGCTGCAACGGCATTGCGATCTCAATCATTAGACTGCGTGCAATCCTTACTGAGGGGGAGATTTAATAAAGCTTGGAGAGAGATAAATAGCGCCACCAACCAATCAGCTCCTAACTGTCACGTTAAAGGCTGTGTTTGAAAAATGACAGTTAGGAGCTGATTGGTTGGTGCTATTTATCTCCAATTTTATCTCTCTCCAAGCTTTATTAAATCTCCCCCTGAATCCCAGTGTTTCTATGATACATACACAATTTCTCTACAAGTATTGAATTGCTTCTCACCAACACTGAGACTTTATGAATTAATATTTTCACCCAGTCAAATAAGATTGTTTCACAATTGTTGAATAAAATTTTTTTATTGGCACATGTATAATTATCTATATATAGTGTCTTTTAGGTCTTCCATAATAACTGTATAGTTAAAAGGATATATCCTCTATTAATTAGTGTCATATTTTTGTAGGTAGTATTTTACACCAGTTTTCTTGTTTTCAGATATTTGTATTATTCTGATTAAAGGTTAGATTTTAATACATACCATTTTTTTTCATACAATCTGTATCCTATAGATTAATATAAAGCTGTGCCAGTCACTAAACTAAGTAAAAAGTAGTATTAAAAAATAACTATAATATGTGAGATATAGGTCAGTACTATGATGTTTGTTGGTGCATTATTAATACTGGGGGTGAGCGGGTTCGGATTTCTGAAATCCGAACCCCCCCCGAGCCCCCCCGATCCGAGGCCGATCCGAGTCAGGCTCGACTTTTCCCGCCTGACTCGGATCTGAAATCGAGGCAAAACATCATCATCCCGCCTTCCGGGTCTCGCGGGTTTTGGATCCTATATAAGGTACCCGCGTCGGCGCCATTTTCTCACTCGGCTGTGGACAGTGAAGAGGGAGGGTGGGAGTTAGGGCTGGCTGGGCTGTGTAGTGTAGTGTAGTGCCGAGTAATGTTGTGCTGTGCTGTGCTGTGCTGCGCTGTGCTGCTGTTGTCCATAGGGGCTGTGTCCACTACTTCAAAGTCCATAGGGGCTGGCTGTGTTGTGCTGTTCTGCTGCTGTTAATAGGGGCTGTGTCCACTACTTCAAAGTCCATAGGGGCTGGCTGGACTGTGTTGTGCAGTCAGTTCTCCATAGGGGCTGTGTCCACTCCAAAGTCCTGTGCAGTGTCCCAGTCCTAAAGGGGTGCTGTAGTGTTGTCCAGGGGGTGCTCTGTCCATCAGGGGTGCTCCCCCCAAGTGCTAAAAAAAATAATATTTTTTCTGTGTTTGTGAATTGTGTGCGCAGTAGCCGCACGTGCATCAACAAAGTAGTGCCAAGCGTGCGCCTGTGTCATAAGTAAAGGGCCGGCTGGCTTGAACGTTAAAGGGTGCTGTAACCCCCAAAGTAAACTACAAACCAACTAACAAAAGATTTTTTCTGTGTTTGTGAATTGTGTGCGCAGTAGCCGCACGTGCATCAACAAAGTAGTGCCAAGCGTGCGCCTGTGTCATAAGTAAAGGGCCAGCTGGCTTGACCGTTAAAGGGTGCTGTAACCCCCAAAGTACACTCCAAACCAAAAAAAAAATATTTTCTGTGTTTGTGAATCGTGTGCGCAGTAGCCGCACGTGCATCAACAAAGTAGTGCCAAGCGTGCGCCTGTGTCATAAGTAAAGGGCTGGCTGGCTTGACCGTTAAAGGTTGCTGTAACCCCCAAAGTACACTCCAAACCAAAAAAAAAAATATTTTCTGTGTTTGTGAATTGTGTGCGCAGTAGCCGCACGTGCATCAACAAAGTAGTGCCAAGCGTGCGCCTGTGTCATAAGTAAAGGGCCGGCTGGCTTGACCGTTAAAGGGTGCTGTAACCCCCAAAGTACACTCCAAACCAAAAAAATATATATTTTCTGTGTTTGTGAATTGTGTGCGCAGTAGCCGCACGTGCATCAACAAAGTAGTGCCAAGCGTGCGCCTGTGTCATAAGTAAAGGGCCGGCTGGCTTGACCGTTAAAGGGTGCTGTAACCCCCAAAGTACACTCCAGTCCAAACCAAAAAAAAATTAATATCTGTGTTTGTGAATTGTGTGCGCAGTAGCCGCATGTGCATCAACAAAGTAGTGCCAAGCGTGCGCCTGTGTCATAAGTAAAGGGCCGGCTGGCTTGACCGTTAAAGGGTGCTGTAACCCCCAAAGTACACTCCAAACCAAAAAAATAAATATTTTCTGTGTTTGTGAATTGTGTGCGCAGTAGCCGCACGTGCATCAACAAAGTAGTGCCAAGCGTGCGCCTGTGTCATAAGTAAAGGGCCGGCTGGCTTGACCATTAAAGGGTGCTGTAACCCCCAAAGTACACTCCAGTCCAAACCAAAAAAAAAATAATTTTCTGTGTTTGTGAATTGTGTGCGCAGTAGCCGCACGTGCATCAACAAAGTAGTGCCAAGCGTGCGCCTGTGTCCCATAAATAAAGGGCTGGCTGGATTGACCGCTAAAGGGTGCTGTAACCCCCAAAGGGCACTCCAAACAAAATAAAAATATATATTTTTTTGTGTTTGTGAATTGTGTGCGCAGTAGCCGCACGTGCATCAACAAAGTAGTGCCAAGCGTGCGCCTGTGTCCCATAAATAAAGGGCCGGCTGGATTGACCGCTAAAGGGTGCTGTAAGCCCCAATGGGCACTCAAAACAAAATAAATTTTTTTTTTTGTGTTTGTGAATTGTGTGCACTGTGGCTGCACGTGCATCAACGAAGGAGCAGCGCCAAGCGTGCGCCTGTGTCCCATAAGTAAAGGGCCTGCTGGCTCATTTCTTAACCCACAAAGTGCACTACTCTCCAGCAAAATTTAAAAAATATTTTCTGTGTTTGTGTGCGCCTTAGCCGCACTTATATATCTTTATATAACATAAATGGAGGACCAAACTTTCTCCGATAAAAATAAAATAGGGAAAGATCAAGAACCACTTCCTCCTAGTGCTGAAGCTGCTGCCACTAGTCATGACATAGACGATAACATGCCATCAACGTCGTCTGCCAAGGCCGATGCCCAATGTCATAGTAGAGGGCACATACAATCCCAAATGACAAAGTTCAGGAAAATTACCTTGAAAAAAACATTTAAATCATCTGAAGAGAAACGTAAACTTGCCAATATGCCATTTACGACACGGAGTGGCAAGGAACGGCTAAGGTCTTTCCCTATGTTTATGACTAGTGGTTCAGCTTCACATGACGATGGAAGCCCTCCTCCCACTAAAAAAATCAAATGAGTTAAGCTGGCAAAAGCACAGCGAAGAACTATGCGTTGTAAGAAGATATCACAAATCCCCAAGGAGAGTCCAAGTGTGGTGGTGGTTGCGATGCCTGACCTTCCCAGCACTGGACTGGAAGAGGTGGCTCTTTCCACCATTTGCACGCCCCCTGCAAGTGCTGAAAGGAGCACCCACAGTCCACTTGCTGATGTGCAAATTGAAGATGTCACTGTTGAAGTACAACAGGATGAGGATACTGGTGTAGCTGGCGCTGAGGAGGAAGTTGGCGACGAGGATTCTGATGGTGATGTGGTTTGTTTAAATCAGGCTCCGGGGGAGACAGTTGTTGTCCGTGGGATGAAAAAGCCCATCACGGTCATGCCTGGGCAGAAGACCAAACATTCCACCTCTTTGGTCTGGTAATATTTCTATCCAAATCCGGACAACAACTGTCTTGCCATATGTACCATATGTAAAGGTGAAATAAGTAGGGGTAGGGACGTTAACCACCTAGGATCATCCTCCCTTATACGGCACCTGCAGCGCGTTCATAAAAAGTTACTGTCAAGTTCAGAAACTTTGGCTAAGACCGTAAGCAGTCCAGGGACACCTAAATCCCTTTTTCCTGTTTTATCCAAGGAATCGGTGGAGGAGGAGGATGAGGACGACATCTTGCCTCCGTAGAGCCAGTTTGTGCAGGGACACATTAATTGCCAGCTTGTTTTGTGGGGGCCCAAACGAACCAATCATTTCAGCCACAGTCATGTGGCAGACCCTGGCGCTGAAATGATTGGTTTGTTAAAGTGTGCATGTCCTATTTATACAACATAAGGGTGGGTGGGAGGGCCCAAGGACAATTCCATCTTGCACCTCTTTTTTTTCTTTGCAGTATGTACTGTTTGGGGCCTAGTTTTTCAAACTGCCATCCTGTCTGCCACTGCAGTGTCACTCCTAGATGGGTCACGTGTTTGTGCCGCCCACTCGTGTCGCTTAGCATAGTCATCCAGCTACCTCGGTGCAATGTTTTGGCCATAAAAACAATATTGTGAGGTGTGAGGTGTTCAGAATAGACTGGAAATGAGTGGAAATGAAGGTTATTGAGGTTAATAATTGCATAGGAGCATAAAAACCCTCAAATTCTGTGATTTAAGATATTTTTATGCTTTTTTTCAAAAAAATACAGATCCAAAACACAAAACCCAGAACCCAAAACACGGAAGGGTGGTTTTGGCAAAACCAATCCAGATCCAAAACACGAAGAAAGATCCAGATCCAAAAACAAAACACAAAACACGAAAAGTGGCTGGTGCACACCCATAATTAATACCCCACCTTTCATCTGCCACAGGAACCCTTGATGTAAAACTATCACATACTGATGGATACTAGTAAGATACTGGGAAGACTCGAAGGGAGGGATGGAGATAAAATGTTTATGTTGTGGGGGAGCTGTATGATCACTAAGCTAGAGCTGAATAGTCATATTCATTCACACAGGATACATAAAAGCAGAACTTACCTGTCACTGTCACAGATATCTCAGAATTTGTATAGCTATATTTGTTTTAACTGTCTGGAGCTTCTTCAAACCTGAAATAATACGTCCCAGTATCTTCTCTCCTGGCAGCAGTTATGGTCAGTGAGCAGCCTCCGGTGTCTGTATTTCCTGACAGATGGAAGTTTGGTTTTACATCAGTAGCAGATTTATCATTAGAGGCTACAATCTCCTTATAACTAATTTTCCAGTATCCCTTGGAACGTGTGAATGTCCTCCTACTGTCAGCAGTAAAAGTACAAGGGATGGTGACACACAGACCCTCCTGTACAGTGACGGTACGATTCAGCTGGATAGTATAACCAGCCAGCTCCTGACATGTGGTATCTGTGGAGAGATGTACTAAGTGATTACTCACATACTGACATGATACATTGCAGTACAACATAATATACTCAATAAGAGACATTTATAAAAGGTGGAGTTTTATTGATAAATTATAGTAGAATTTGCAGTGCATGATATGTATAATGTCTTTATACTGAGACCCTACTGAAAAGATTTTCTAATAGAAAATCTCTTCAGTGGGTCTCAATAAAAACATATTATACATATCTTACCCTGTAATTGCTGACATAACCCTAATTTCTATAACTGCCTATATCAGCAATTTATAAAAAAATAAGGTCACTAGGGCAGGCGAGCAATGTGCAGCTCTAATACAACACTAACCAGCAATGGTAGTCAGTGTAGCTGTAAGTATGAGGTCAGAGGTAAGGAGAGACTCTGTTGCAGGGCACCTTATTAGTATAATTATAATATGGCATTTGCTGGAACCTCGTTAAAACATTTTTAATAAAAATATCAATCATATATAGGGGTGTATGTTATAGGCTCTGGACTTCAAGCATCGGTGAATCCCGTCTGAGACTGCCCAATGTTTTAAAAAAGCATCATTTACAAAACAAAAGCAGGTTGATAGTGCATGTGAGTATGGTGATGTAACTGCTATAGTGCACTCCCATGAGCAGTGTGCAATAGTGAAATAAATCATGTACAGTAAGGTGAGACAGAGCAGGTTGCTTTGGTTCTGTAGCTAACGAGGTCGGTAGAAACTAGTCATCGCCTAGTGTGTATCGGCATTTAGATGCATTTTAGGCAAAAAAGATGTCCGGCACTAGCAGAGTCTTATGGGACCAGGCGCACTAAGAGGGACTATTTGGCGCAACTGCAGCAAAGATGAGTGAGGACATATATGTACCGCCATCCACTTTTTATATGTATTTTGTCATTTCTTTTTTCTATTTGTAGTGTGTCATGTTTTTATGTTTTACTGGTATTAGACCATTTTTTACATGCTTGCACTTTTGTAGATTCAATTTACAGATGTTTTTACTATACATGTGTACCTCTTTTTTATTTTTTCTTCTTAATGTACTTATGAGTCTATAAGCCGGTGTAGGGTTTATTTATATACGGCTGCAACTTGAGCTTTTCTACCGCCATATGAATAGCGCAGCCGATGCTATCACCCTTTCTTTGTTGCATTTGAAAAATGACAGACGCTGATTGGTACTTTCTCTCTTTCTCTCTACACTTTATCTCTCTCCAAGCTTTGGTACATCTCCCCCTAAAAAGTGTCTGCCTACTGACTAATATCGTTAAAGGCCCCAATCATTATTTCTCAATGCACCACAATGCCTCTATGTCACTAAAGTTCCCCATACTCCATTATTTATTGATATAGCCTATTGGGGTGGTGGTCACAATGGGTGTCAGGCGGAATGTGAAAGTGACTGTTAGGCCACACAGTGGGGTCAATCAAAAAGGGGTTCATTCTCACAGTGAACTCACACTGCAAATTACATTTTCAATTAAATCCCATACTCGCATTGCTTTTTCAGAGTGATTTCACGTTTTTTGTGCGCACTCATCTGAGCAGGTGAGAAAGTAGACAAAATCTTTATTAGATTTATAAGTTAAAAATGCCAGGGCACAGTGTAGAAACTCTGGTAAACCCCTCCCAATAAATAATCGTACACTTGGAGGGGTTTAAATAGCATAAATTGTCCAATAAATATGTACATTTTCAATTGAATTTCACTCAATAATGGTTTAAATGATGTAGGACAGGTATGTGGAGGTGTAAATTATGTAGGACAGGTATGTGTATGTGGAGGTGTGAATGATGTGGGACAGGTATGTGGAGGTGTAAATTATGTAGCGCAGGTATGTGGAGGTGTGAATGATGGGGGACAGGTATGCGGAGGTGTAAATTATGTAGGGCAGGTATGCGGAGGTTTGAATGATGGGGGACAGGTATGCGGAGGTGTAAATTATGTAGGGCAGGTATGCAGATGTGTGAATGATGGGGGACAGGAATGTGGAGGTGTAAATGATGTGGGATAGGTATGTGGAGGTGTAAATAATGTGGGACAGGTATGCTGAGGTGTAAATGATGTAGGGCAGGTATGTGGAGGTGTAAATGATGTGGGACAGGTATGTGGAGGTGTAAATGATGGGGATAGGTGTGTGGAGGTGTAAATGAAGTAGGACAGTTATGTAGAGGTGTGAATGATATGGGACTGGTATGTGGATGTGTAAATAATGTGGGACAGGTATGCGGAGGTGTGAATGATATGGGACAGGTATGTGGAGGTGTAAATGATGAGGGACAGGTATGCGGAGGTGTGAATGATGTGGGACAGGTATGCGGAGGTGTAAATGATGTGGGACAGGTATGCGGAGGTGTAAATGATGTGGGACAGGTATGCGGAGGTGTAAATGATGTGGGACAGGTATGCGGAGGTGTAAATGATGTGGGACAGGTATGTGGAGGTGTAAATGATGTGGGACAGGTATGCGGAAGTGTAAATGATGTGGGACAGGTATGTAGAGGTGTAAATGATGTGGGACAGGTATGTGGAGGTGTAAATGATGTGGGACAGGTATGTGGAGGTGTAAATGATGTGGGATAGGTATGCGGAGGTGTGAATGATGTGGGACAGGTATGTGGAGGTGTAAATGATGTGGGATAGGTATGCGGAGGTTTAAATAATGTGGGACAGGTATGCTGAGGTGTAAATGATGTAGGGCAGGTATGTGGAGGTGTAAATGATGTGAGACAGGTATGTGGAGGTGTAAATGATGTGAGACAGGTATGTGGAGGTGTACATGATGGGGATAGGTGTGTGGAGGTGTAAATGATGTAGGACAGGTATGTAGTGGTGTGAATGATATGGGACTGGTATGTGGATGTGTAAATGATGTGGGACAGGTATGCGGAGGTGTGAATGATGTGGGACAGGTATGTGGAGGTGTAAATGATGTGGGACAGGTATGTGGAGGTGTGAATGATGTGGGAAAGGTATGCGGAGGTGTAAATGATGTGGGACAGGTATGCTGAGGTGTAAATGATGTGGGACAGGTATGTGGATGTGTAAATGATGTGGACAGGTATGCGGAGGTGTAAATGATGTGGGACAGGTATGTGGAGGTGTAAAAGATGTGGCACAGGTATGTGGAGGTGTAAATGATGTGGGACAGGTATGTGGAGGTGTAAATTATGTGGGATAAGTATGCGGAGGTGTGAACGATGTGGGACAGGTATGTGGGGGTGTGAATGATGTAGGACAGGTATGCGGAGGTGTGAATGATGTGGGACAGGTATGCGGAGGTGTAAATGATGTAGGACAGATATCCAGAGGTGTGAATGATGTGGGATATGTATGTGGAGGTGGAAATGATGTGGGACAGGTATGTGGAGGTGTAAATGATGTGGGACAGGTATGTGGAGGTGTAAATTATGTAGCGCAGGTATGCGGAGGTGTGAATGATGGGGGACAGGTATGCGGAGGTGTAAATGATGTAGGGCAGGTACGTGGAAGTGTAAATGATGTAGGGCAGGTATGCGGAAGTGTAAATGATGTAGGGCAGGTATGCAGAGGTGTGAATGATGGGGGACAGGTATGCGGAGGTGTAAATGATGTGGGACAGGTATGTGGAGGTGTGAGTGATGTGGGACAGGTATGCAGAGGTGTGAATGATGGGGGACAGGTATGTGGAGGTGTAAATGCTGTAGGGCAGATACGTGGAAGTGTAAATTATGTAGGGCAGTTATGCAGAGGTGTGAATGATGGGGGACAGATATGCAGTGGTGTAAATGATGGGGGATAGGTATGCGGAGGAGCATGAGCATTGTGGCTTAGTAAATTTCCTTTAACTGATTACGCATCTTGTCCAATGTGTCTCTATAATATATAGGCTTGTACATAGCATAGATAAACTCTGATGAATGTGGATTTAACCTCCTATCATTATCTGTATTCTAGAGATGTGCAGGTTCGGTTCCCAGATAACCGACAACAATTAATTTAGGGTTTCTGAGTCGAACCGAGTCTGAGTTCAGAATCACTTAGGGGTACCGAGTCGAACCGAGTCCCTGTTCGAATCTTCTCATGGTTCTGAACTCAGATTTTGAAACTGAACTCAGGTTTTGGATTGCATGTAAGCAGGTCAAAATAATTTTAGCTTTATTTTAAATTTTAAAAAATACAGATCCTGGGGTATTTCAAGATAGGAGGGGGGCTGTGTGCAGACTCAGTGCAGCCCCCCTTCTCTCTCTGGTGTACGACAGCACAGCATGGGGAGTAGATTCTGGCTTAGTGCCAGAATCTACTGCGCATGCGCAGGTCTCCGGGTATAAGGCGTCCACGTCGTTTTCCCAGGGACATCAGTATTGCACATGCGCCAGTCACTGGGAAAATGGCGCAACCATTTTCCCAGTAATTTTTGCTTCATAAGGGGCACCACTACTGTGGGCTCTGCATAAGGGGCACCACCACTGTGGGCACTACATAAGGGGCACTACTACTGGGGACATTGCATAAAGGACACTACCACTGTGGGCACTGCATAAGGGGCAGTACCACTGTGGGCACTGCATAAGGGGCACCACTACAGTGGGTACTGCATAAGGGGCACTACTGCTGTAGGCATTATGTGTAAGGGGCACTACTGCTGTGGGCATTGTATAAGAGGAACTACTACAGTGGGCAGTATGTGTATTAGGGGCACTATTACTGTGGGCATTGTGTATAAGGGGCACTGCTGTGTGTCATAACATGAATAAGTGACACTACTATGTGGTTTAATGTGAATCAGGGGCACTATGTGCGGTGTAATGTGAATAACATTGTGCTACTGTGTGGCATAATTAGAATTGGGAATACTATTGTGTGACCACACCCCTTTCTTTTGAGACCACGCTCCTCTTTTCCGGAATGCATGTATTTCCTATTACCTTCTCCCTTGTATTGGATAGCTATTTGTGTCTTCCATTTAAGTTCAGAGCTTGACATCCAAACCTTGTGGTCATTTGGCCCCAGGGGTTGGCAATATCAAGGGTTTCCCCTAATATTCTGTGAAGGAGAACCTGAAAATTCCATTTCTCCTCTATATGGAGCTTTCTGGCTCTGTAGCTTTTCTATTTTTGGAAAGGGTCCCATGCCCCAAGCACAGATTTGCATGGCGCTGGGTGATTGAAATGTAAAATATTGGGAGTTCTGATGTGCTTGAGATTGTGGTTTTGTACTACACTGCTGTCTAGAGCTATGGTGTCTCTATTGGGTGAAGGGAGATTTTTCCACAGTACAAAGCAAACCCTATTGGGTTCAGCAGTGCATCTTTGTGACTTCAGGTCTGGAGTGACACAGGGGGAGCCAATCCCTTACTAGGGATGGACATCAGTGTGGTTACTATCGATGGTTACCATCTATAGCAAAATAGCAAGTAGCCATCAATGGCTACCAACAATGCAATGGATGACCATTGATAGTTTCACCAACCAATGGTCATCCCTGTTTTTTGACGGACTGGCCCATGGGCTAATCAGAACATGGGGGTGGGGCTTCATGGGTGCCAGGGGTGGGGCTATGCTCCACGTCCCAGCACCTTGTAAAGAAAACAAAAAAACATTTGGTTATTATTAGACATCAATGGAGGGAAACCATCTGGTTCTCCCTCATCGATGGCAAAAGCATTCAACATCAGAACTAAACCATCGATGATTATGAATCATCAATGGTTGATGACCATCCCTATCACTTACTTCGCCAGAGGCGCTCGGACCCCTAGATACATCCTAGCAAGGCAGTAAAGTAATGCTTCTCAGTGGCCAATAGTGGGCGCAAGTATTAGTTGCGGGGGGCACCTTCCCTTTCACAGGGCGAGCTGTCTCTGCCCAAAGGGGGGACCTGGGCTCCACTATTAAGAGGGGAGAGTTTAGGCCTCCGCTGCTCTGTTTGTGTTGGGGATGTACAGCCGCACCCCCATTGATAGTGAATAATATCTGGGCTAGAGATGAGATTAGCAATACTTTCTTTAGCCACTTTTCTATGAATTCAAAATTAAATAAAAGCTGTCACCTTTATTAAATTCCATCTCCTGTGTCTGATCTTGTCAGTTCTTGTTATTGGTGTTATTAGTATTATTTACAGTAGTTAGCTAAACTTATTTTGAGGTTTTTAGGCTATATACAGCTTATAGGTATTACCCTCACATTGTCAAGAAAAAATAAATAAACTTCAGCGCATAATGCAAAAGTTATGTGAAGGCCAAAACGCAAATACAGTTAATTTAGATAGTTAAATAGTTTTACATAGACATATACAGTAGAGGAGTTGCAAATATGGAACTTACCACTAGGTGGCGGTGGAAAAATATCCCAGCCCCCCCAATGATATCCCATCTTATAGTGAGATATGAGGTTCAGCTGAATAATAAGTTAAAAATAAATCTAATTTCTAAGTCTGTATATCATGCTGTACGTGAGAAATACAGTACAGTACACGTGAGCAGGAATATGGAGGAAGACTAAATTTTTGCAGTGAATAATACAATAAACCAGTATAGAACTGAGTAACTATCAATGCCAAGGTTCAGGGGTGCAGGTTCACAGTAAAATAAGAACATTTCCACTGCAAAATACTACTGGTATAATGACCCCGGAAGGCAGCACTAAAAAAGTCCAATAGAGCCGTGTCTGCAGTCTGAATCAGGTGGACAGGAATACAAAAGTCCCAAAGTAATGGGCTATAGCAGCCCCCAGTCAGTGAGGAAAACAACCAGCCTCAATCGGGCAAATGAAATAGAAGAAGGGGATAGAAGAGGGAAGGATTGGAGACCCATGAGTGGTATGAAGATACTGGGGGGGAAGGGTAGGGTAAGGCTGGGTACACATTAGACAATATATCGTCTGATATATTGTTTTGAGGTGGATCGAAGCGATATCTCAGGCACTTTGTTTATTGTGTGCCCACGGTTGTGCGTACCCGAGGGTTACATGCAATATCATGTGATTGGACATGCAGCGCGGCCAATCACATTATATCACATGCGGGGCGGTGTAGTTTAATAAAGGACAAATGCTGCCAGGGGACCCTATTTATCCACAGAGGACAAGCTGCATGGGATCAGCATAGAACAGATCAGATCAGCAAAAGGGTGAGGGGAGATGGAGGAAGGAAGGGGTATAATTAAGAGAAGGTGCTAAGTATAACCAGGTGAGTCACAGTGATTTTTTTTTTTTTATCATGAAGAGATTAATGGGGTTAATTAAGATGAAGAGGGAGGTAATTAGTTGGGGTTAATGAATATGTAAATAATGAATTGATTATGTGGCTGGTTAATTAATGAAGGGAATGAGGGAGTTAATCATTAAAGTAGTTAGTAATGTTGCCCCTTTGCAGAAGTACATATATACTGTATAACACTGTCAATGAAGGCTTTGCGCTGCTTTCAGCTGTTTTGCGCTTTACAAATGAATCCCAATGTTACTGTCACAATATAAGCACATGGCCGGTGCACTCACTGTAGAAACTCTATGTCAGTACATCACACTTACCTTGCCAGAGCAGGGAGAGAATGATGATCACATGATACACCCACATGTCGCAGACCTGTCCTCAGCCACTTCCAAATACTTAGCGGAACACAATGATTATTTGGCATATAAGTGGATTCTGAAACATAGATTATAAAATCTGAGAATTCTCCTGCACATCTACCTTATACATCATGTACATTCTTATTGTACAAAGCACACTAAACTCATTTTCCAAATCTCTCCAATATAATGTATTGAATATATATATATATACTTATATTTATGTAGAAAGAAAGGAATCAACTTTAATGTGGGTGCACTCAGGTCTCTTTTTTCAATAAAATATTTCATTTTTTATTAGATATATTAAAAACTATTAATCGGGCTTATCAACATATAATACACAAATACTAATAATTGCTTATTTAATATGAGTATCCCTGCACTGTGGGCCTGATTCAGACTCGGTCGCTCTGACAGAGCACACGCTCTGAATCAGGGCCGGGTTTTTTTATTTTTGGAGCGGAATCTCGGCCGCTCGCATAGCTGTGGGTCACCACCCACAGCTATAGCGAGTGGCCATGATGATGGTCGCGATGGTCAAGACCATCGCGACCATCAGGCTTTCAACGAGACCCTTGTGGTAGGGTCTCGTTCATTGCAAGCCCCAGAGAGCTTTCGGCTCTAACAGAGCCGGAAGCTCTCCACTGTCATCACTTGTGATGTCAGTGGAGCCGCCCCCAAGCAGCAGGCGTTCTCATGGGAACGCCTCCGTTTGGGCAGCCACCCCCTCCGGCCCGCCCACCATAGGGGGCGAGCTGTCACTCAACATCCACAGCTCGCCCCCTTTGGTGCGAGACCAGGAGCGACGGAGAACCCGTCGCTAGCCGGGTCTCGCGCATGCAAACGACGGAGCCTTCTCCGTCGTGCGCATGCGCTGTGGGCCACCATCGACCCGGTTGTGAGCGCTCAGCACTTGTGACCAGGTCTGAATCAGGCCCTGTGTTTGTGCTATTTATTGCTCCAATGTTATTTAATAATGACACATTGTTACATATATACCCTTGAAATAGGGCTTCAAAAACCAAAATATTAAAATTGATTTTTATTCAACAAAATTATAACATGATAGAAAAATGAAAAATATTACGTGAAAAAAATAAATAAATAGATTTAAAAACTGTGTACTGTCTTTATTTGTCAGTATATTGTTTTAGATAGTGTGTGTTTTTGTCCCTGCAAAGTCAAAAACTTCAAGAAAATAATAAATCGCTCCAGAGAAGTACAAGTGTTATTTTACTGAATTTATTCTTAAATGTAGAAGTCTGAAAGTGTTCTGGTTACTAAATAATATAAATGGTATCTTGAATATCTATTACATCATTGATCGTTTAAACATAGATACATATATTACCCAACTCCCAATATATTATTTTCTGTGTTTGTGAATTGTGTGCACTGTGGGCCTGATTCAAAGCCGGACGCTATTTGCGGACGCTCGCTCAGAAAAAGGGACTGGATATTTAAATTGAGCGTTCGCTCTTTGCGGTCTGTTGACGCCTCTATGTCTGAGCGAACGTCCGAAACATGCGCTCGCTACTTTGTAAAGACGCCCCTTGGCCGCTCGCATCATACGTCATCTCCACTATTTATTTGATTAATCGAGTACATCGAAAGGCGTATGAACTGCTCGCTAATCTTGTGGTAGCATTTTCCTACCGCAATCATGCGAGCAGTTCAGGCTAAAAGACAACCAAGTAACGTGGTCAATGACGCTGCTTTGTTAATTATGCACTCCCATTAAAATGCCCGTTTTGACCGTTTGGCACGCCTGCGTTCAGATCTCCACTCCCCGTTTTCAAGCACCTTCCCCTGTTACCACCCACAAACGCCTCATCCTGTCACTCAAATTAGCAAGCATTCGCTATTTTGCGAGCACACGATTTCCGATCGCACTGACTGGTTGGCGCATGCGCATTACAACCCATACGCATGCGCAGATGTGCGAACATCGCTTGGAGCGAACGAGCGGCTGCTTACGAGCGGCTCTGAATCAGGCCCTCAGTCTGTGACACGAGGTGCTTGCTATTTCCTATAGGGTGTTGGATGCCATTTAGAAGGGTGATGGTAGTGGCTATTACACACTATGTTATATGGTATATGGGAGCCTGATAGACAGGTCATTATGTTTTCCTTATTATTTTACAGATGCTGTAATCACATTTAACAATCGATGTTCGTTCTTAACATAAATCTAAGAGGCCTTGAGAAAGGTTCAGATTGGAACCGAAACGTCGACTGACCATAAACATGTTTTCCTTAAAATGAATAAATTCGACTGATAAATAAATTCAACTGATGATTTAAAATGGAGAGTGCATCCTTCCTTCAGTGGATATAACGGACTATATATATAAATAAATATATATATATGGAGAAAATTAATGGAGCACCCCCAAACAATAAATACCTCACAACCAAACGTGCTTGAATAAATAATTAAATAATCAATAAATAATCAGGCTCAAGATTGCCTATGTACACGTATACAAAAACTGCAATACCTCCATATAAAGGCATCGGCTTTAAACAATAGGAATATAGCATTGGTGAAATACTAAAATTTAATTGCAAATAGGGAAATTTGTTAAGTAGCGACCAGCGTGTTTAAAATATAAGAATATATGTATGAGGATGTGACCTTATAAAGTGCAAATACCGTGCAGAGTATAAATAACAAAGAGTAAATAATTTGTAAGTAAAATACAATAACTTTATTACAAATGTGAGACTAACAGAAAAAAATTCATAAAAAACAATTCATCAACCATTTGTCCACTCCACTGAGAAATCATATGGATCAAGAAATATAACAGGACAGAGATAAAAATCAGGAATAAAACATTGTTTTTTTAAGAAAAAAAAATGCTTATCTAAATTCAGGAAATAAACAGTTCATGTGGCAATAGGAAGGATGACTCTTTTTTCTTGCCACATGAACTATTTATTTCCTGCACGGTATTTACACTTTATAAGGTCACATCATTGTACACACATATATTCTTATATTTTTAAAACGCTGGTCACTACTTAACAAATTTCACTATCTACATATATATGCACAGGATATATATATTTTATATATATTAGGGGTGTGCACCGGCCACTTTTCGTGTTTTGTGTTTTGGTTTTGGATCTGGATCTTTCTTCGTGTTTTGGATCTGGATTGGTTTTGCCAAAACCACCCTTCCGTGTTTTGGGTTCTGGGTTTTGTGTTTTGGATCTGTATTTTTTTTTAAAAAAGCATAAAAACAGCTAAAATCACAGAATTTGTTGGTTTCTCTGCTCCTATGCTATTATTAACCTCAATAACCTTAATTTCCACTCATTTCCAGTCTATTCTGAACACCTCACACCTCACAATAGTGTTTTCATGTCCAAAAGGTTGCACCGAGGTAGCTGGATGACTATGCTAAGCGACACGAGTGGGCGGCACAAACACGTGACCCATCTAGGAGTGACACTGCAGTGGCAGACAGGATGGCAGTTAGAAAAACTAGGCCCCAAACTGTACATAATGCAAAGAAAAAAAAGAAGTGCAAGATGGAATTGTCCTTGGGCCCTCCCACCCACCCTTATGTTGTATAAACAGGACATGCACACTTTAACAAATCAATCATTTCAGCGCCAGGGTCTGCCACACAACTGTGGCTGAAATGATTGGTTCGTTTGGGCCCCCACAAAACAAGCTGGCAATTAATGTGTCCCTGCACAAACTGGCTCTACGGAGGCAAGATGTCATCCTCATCCTCCTCATCCACCGATTCCTCACCCTCTTCAGTGTGTACATCCTCATCCTCACAAAGTATTAACTCGTCCCCACTTGAATCCACCACCACAGGTCCCTCTGTACCTTCTGGAGGCTGGTCTCCCTGGAAGAGCTGATAATTCATTTTGATGAACATCATCTTCTCCACATTCTGTGGAAGCAACCTCCTACGCCTTTCGCTGACAAGGTTCCCAGCTGCACTAAACACTCTTTCGGAGTACACACTGGAGGGGGGGCAACTCAGGTAAAATAGAGCCAGCTTGTACAGGGGCCTCCAAATTGCCTCTTTTTCCTGCCAGTACAGGTATGGACTGTCTGACATGCCTACTTGGATGCTGTCACCGATGTAATCCTCCACCATTCTGTCAATGGTGACAGTATCATATGCAGTGACAGTAGACATGTCAGAAATTGTTGCCAGGTCCTTCAGTCCGGACCAGATGTCCAAACTTGGTCCTGCCTGCCCTGCATCACCGCCAGCGGGTTGCTTAGGATATCTAAGTTTTTTCCTGGCAGCCCCAGTTACGGGAGAAAATGAAGAAGGAGCCGTTGACGTGTCACGTTCCGCTTCAGCTGACAGTGTGTTCACCAGCAGGTCTTTGCACCTCTGCAGGCTTGTGTCGGCCGGAAAGAGAGACACCACATAGGCTTTAAACCTAGGATCAAGCACGGTGGCCAAAATGTAGTGGTCTGATTTCAACAGATTGACCACCCTGGAATCCTGGCAAAGCGAATGAAGGGCTTCATCCACAAGTCCCACATGCCGAGCGGAATCGCTCCATCTTAGCTCCTCCTTCACTTTCTCCAGCTGCTTCTGCAAAAGCCTGATGAGGGGAATGACCTGACTCAAGCTGGCTGTGTCTGAACTGACTTCACGTGTGGCAAGTTCGAAGGGCTGGAGAACCTTGCACAACACGGAAATCATTCTCCACTGCGCTTGAGTCAGGTGCATACCCCCTCCTTTGCCTATGTCATAGGTGGATGTATAGGCTTGTATGGCCTTTTGCTGCTCCTCCATCCTCTGAAGCATATAGAGGGTTGAGTTCCACCGCGTCACAACCTCTTGCTTCAGGTGATGGCGGGGCAGGTTCAAGAGTGTTTGCTGGCGCTCCAGTCTTCGGCACGCAGTCGCTGAATGGCGAAAGTGGCCAGAAATTTTTCGGGCCACCCAAAGCGTCTCCTGCACGCCCCTGTCGCTTTTCAGAAAATTCTGCACCACCAAGTTTATTGTGTGAGCAAAACATGGGACGTGCTGGAATTTGCCCAGATGTAATGTCCTCACAATATTGGTGGCGTTGTCAGATATCACAAATCCCCAGGAGAGTCTAAGTGGGGTAAGCCACTGGGCGATGATTTCCCTCAGTTTCTCTAAGAGGTTGTCGGCGGTGTGCCTCTTACTGAAACCGGTGATACACAGCGTAGCCTGCCTTGTAACGAGCTGGCGTTTCTGAGATGCTGCTACTGGTGACGCTGCTGATGTTGCTGCGTAAGGTGATACATCTACCCAGTGGGCTGTCACAGTCATATAGTCCTTAGTCTGCCCTGTTCCACTTGTCCACATGTCCGTGGTTAAGTGGACATTGTGTACAACGGCATTTTTCAGGACACTGAGGACACTTTTTCTGACGTTTCTGTACAGTCTCGGTATCGCCTGCCTAGTGAAGTGGAATCTAGACGGGATTTGGAACCGGGGACACACTACCTCCATCAATTGTCTAAATCCCACTGCACTAATGGCGGATACCGGACGCACGTCTAACACCAACATAGCAGTCAAGGCCTCAGTTATACGTTTTGCTTCAGGATGACTGCTGGCGTACTTCATCCTCCTCGCTAAGGACTGTTGGAGGGTCAATTGTTTAGTAAAAGTAGTGGTGTTCCTACTTCCTCTCTGGGATGATGAACGACTCCCAGCAGCAGCAACAGCAGCAGCGGCAGCAGTAGGCGTAGCAATGCAGGATCCTCCAGAGGAATCCCGGATAGGAGAGTCAGTCATGCCAGTGACATGGCCTGCAGGACTACTTCCAATCCTGACTAAGGAGGAAATTGACGAGGAGGGAGTTGACGGTGTGGTTTGCAGGCGCTTGGATACAACAGGACAACGGGATTTAGGTGTCCCTGGACTGCTTACGGTCTTAGCCAAAGTTTCTGAACTTGACAGTAACTTTTTATGAACGCGCTGCAGGTGCCGTATAAGGGAGGATGTTCCTAGGTGGTTAACGTCCCTACCCCTACTTATTTCACCTTTACATATGGTACATATGGCAAGACAGTTGTTGTCCGGATTTGGATAGAAATATTGCCAGACCAAAGAGGTGGAATGTTTGGTCTTCTGCCCAGGCATGACCGTGATGGGCTTTTTCATCCCAAGGACAACAACTGTCTCCCCCGGAGCCTGATTTAAACAAACCACATCACCATCAGAATCCTCCTCGCCAACTTCCTCCTCAGCGCCAGCTACACCAGTATCCTCATCCTGTTGTACTTCAACAGTGACATCTTCAATTTGCATATCAGCAAGTGGACTGTGGGTGCTCCTTTCAGCACTTGCAGGGGGCGTGCAAATGGTGGAAAGAGCCACCTCTTCCCGTCCAGTGCTGGGAAGGTCAGGCATCGCAACCACCACCACACTTGGACTCTCCTTGGGGATTTGTGATATCTTCTTAGAAAGCACAGTTCTTCGCTGTGCTTTTGCCAGCTTAACTCTTTTGATTTTTTTAGTGGGAGGAGGGCTTCCATCGTCATGTGAAGCTGAACCACTAGTCATGAACATACTAGGGATCGACCTTAGCCGTTCCTTGCCACTCCGTGTCGTAAATAGCATATTGGCAAGTTTACGTTTCTCTTCAGCTGATTTAAATGTCTTTTTCAAGGTCATTTTCCTGAACTTTGCCATTTGGGATTGTATGTGCCCTCTACTATGACATTGGGCATCGGCCTTGGCAGACGACGTTGATGGCATGTTATCGTCTATGTCATGACTAGTGGCAGCAGCTTCAGCACTAGGAGGAAGTGGTTCTTGATCTTTCTCTATTTTATTTTTATCGGAGAAAGTTTGGTCCTCCATTTATGTTATCGATTTGATATATACGTGCGGCTAAACACAGAAAATAATTTTTTTTTTGGTTTGGACTGGAGTGTACTTTGGGGGTTACAGCACCCTTTAACGGTCAAGCCAGCCGGCCCTTTACTTATGACACAGGCGCACGCTTGGCACTACTTTGTTGATGCACGTGCGGCTACTGCGCACACAATTCACAAACACAGAAAATTATTTTTTTTTTGGTTTGGACTGGAGTGTACTTTCGGGGGTTACAGCACCCTTAACGGTCAAGCCAGCCGGCCCTTTACTTATGACACAGGTGCACGCTTGGCACTACTTTGTTGATGCACGTGCGGCTACTGCGCACACAATTCACAAACACAGAAAATAATTTTTTTTTTGGTTTGGACTGGAGTGTACTTTCGGGGGTTACAGCACCCTTTAACGGTCAAGCCAGCCGGCCCTTTACTTATGACACAGGCGCACGCTTGGCACTACTTTGTTGATGCACGTGCGGCTACTGCGCACACAATTCACAAACACAGAAAATAATTTTTTTTTTGGTTTGGACTGGAGTGTACTTTCGGGGGTTACAGCACCCTTAACGGTCAAGCCAGCCGGCCCTTTACTTATGACACAGGCGCACGCTTGGCACTACTTTGTTGATGCACGTGCGGCTACTGCGCACACAATTCACAAACACAGAAAATAATTTTTTTTTTGGTTTGGACTGGAGTGTACTTTCGGGGGTTACAGCACCCTTAACGGTCAAGCCAGCCGGCCCTTTACTTATGACACAGGCGCACGCTTGGCACTACTTTGTTGATGCACGTGCGGCTACTGCGCACACAATTCACAAACACAGAAAATAATTTTTTTTTTGGTTTGGACTGTAGTGTACTTTTGGGGGTTACAGCACCCTTAATGGTCAAGCCAGCCGGCCCTTTACTTATGACACAGGCGCACGCTTGGCACTACTTTGTTGATGCACGTGCGGCTACTGCGCACACAATTCACAAACACAGAAAATAAATTTTTTTTGGTTTGGACTGGAGTGTACTTTCGGGGGTTACAGCACCCTTTAACGGTCAAGCCAGCCGGCCCTTTACTTATGACACAGGCGCACGCTTGGCACTACTTTGTTGATGCACGTGCGGCTACTGCGCACACAATTCACAAACACAGAAAATAATTTTTTTTTTGGTTTGGACTGGAGTGTACTTTGGGGGTTACAGCACCCTTTAACGGTCAAGGCAGCCGGCCCTTTACTTATGACACAGGCGCACGCTTGCCACTACTTTGTTGATGCACGTGCGGCTACTGCGTACACAATTCACAAACACAGAAAATAATTTTTTTTTTGGTTTGGACTGGAGTGTACTTTCGGGGGTTACAGCACCCTTAACGGTCAAGCCAGCCGGCCCTTTACTTATGACACAGGCGCACGCTTGGCACTACTTTGTTGATGCACGTGCGGCTACTGCGCACACAATTCACAAACACAGAAAATAATTTTTTTTTGGTTTGGACTGGAGTGTACTTTCGGGGGTTACAGCACCCTTTAACGGTCAAGCCAGCCGGCCCTTTACTTATGACACAGGCGCACGCTTGGCACTACTTTGTTGATGCACGTGCGGCTACTGCGCACACAATTCACAAACACAGAAAATATATTATTTTTTTAGCACTTGGGGGGAGCACCCCTGATGGACAGAGCACCCCCTGGACAACACTACAGCACTCCTTTAGGACTGGGACACTGCACAGGACTTTGGAGTGGACACAGCCCCTATGGAGAACTGACTGCACAACACAGTCCAGCCAGCCCCTATGGACTTTGAAGTAGTGGACACAGCCCCTATTAACAACAGCAGCACAGCACAACACAGCCAGCCCCTATGGACTTTGAAGTAGTGGACAACAGCAGCACTACACTACACTACACTACACAGCCCTAACTCCCACCCTCCCTCTTCACTGTCCACAGCCAAGTGAGAAAATGGCGCCTACGCAGGTACATTATATAGGATCCAAAACTCGCGAGACTCGGAAGGCGGGATGATGACGTTTTGCCTCGATTTCAGATCCGAGTCAGGCGGGAAAAGTCGAGCCTGACTCGGATCAGACTCGGATCGGGGGGGTTCGGATTTCAGAAATCCGAACCCTCTCACCCCTAATATATATATATATATATATATATATACGGACAGCAGCACTCTGATTGGAATAAATCAAACTCACGCAAGGATCCATCCAACTTTTCAATGTAATTATATGTCGTCCTATAATTGTGTAAAAATCCTTGTTGGTAACTGACAGTCCCCTTTTTTTTCTTGTGCACACAGAATAGCCTCATTCCGCAGGATCACCTACTCTCAAGTGCAATATACAATGACCAGGCTAGTGTGATTAACTCAACTTACTAGACTTTAATAATTTTGTTTCAGCTGGACTGAGGGCAGAGAACTAAGAACCCCATACATCTATGGCGGACTGGGGAAATTTGCCATTTTTCCAAAAGTGGGGTTGGGAGAATCGGTATGTAATGCCGGCGGCTAATTAGATGCCGGATGAAAAATACAGACGCCGGTAAGCCCAAATGCTCTACATTCCGAATGGGGCTGGTAAGTACCCTAACCCTCCCCTGTTACCCTCTAACCCTATCCCTCCCTTAGTGGTGCCTAACACTAACCTCCCCCTGGTGGTGCCTAACCCTAACCTCCCCCCCGGTGGTGCCTAACTCTAAACCCTAATTTCCCTAGCCTAACCCTCACCTGGGGTGCCTAACCCTAATCTCCCCCAGGGTCCCTAAACCTAACTTTCTTCCCCCGCGGATACCACCTAACATACCCCACGTTCCTTCGAACGGCATTGCAGCTGTCAGGATCTCGGCGACGGGCTAAAGATAGGCATCTGGATTTAGATGCCTATCTTTAATCCCAAATCGTGCTTTACACGTCGGGATTCTGACGTCCGGCATTCTGGACGCCGATAAGTTAACTACATCCCGGGTTGGATAATCGGGAATATTTAACATGTTGAAAGATCTTGATTCAGAATGGTTGTAATCGGCAAATTTGGGGATTTTTAACATGGCCAGGAATCTCCCCAGACCTTAATCCCATTGAGAACTTGTGGCCAATCCTCAAGAGGCGCGTGGACAAACAAAAAGCCACAAATTCTGACAAACTCCAAGCATTGATTAGGCAAGAATGGGCGGCCATCAGTCAGTATGTGGCCCAGAAGTTGATTGACAGCATGCCAGGGCGAATTGCAGAGGTCTTGAAAAAGAAGGGTCAACACTGCAAATATTGACTCTTTGCATAAACTTAATGTAATTGTCAATAAAAGTCTTTGACACTTATGAAATGCTTGTAATGTTACTTCAGTATACCATAGTAACATCTGACACTTATGTAATGCTGTAATGTTACCTCAGTATACCATAGTAACATCTGACAAAAAGGTCCAAAAACACTGAACAAGCAACATTTGTGAAAACCAATAATTGTGTCATTCTCCAAGCATTTGGCTTTTTAGCTGTAGCTGTTGATTACCTAATACAATGGTTTGATTTTCCCTGCGTGGTGCAGCTAATTAGCCGTGGGTTAAACATATGGCTAGTTGGATTCCCCCCTAAAAGAGGTGTATCTTGTTAGACAGAAGGAGGCTAAGAAGGTGATCAGATGTGCAAAGACACAAGATGAAGAGAAAATGGCCCAGTCAGTATATAAAGGGGAAACCTTTTTTTAGGTACATAAGTGATAGAAGAGAAACAAAAGGATGAATAATAAGACTAAAGACAGTGAGTGATGAAAGTCTTGTTGAGGGAGATAAGATAATAGCAGATCATCTAATAATTATTATTGCTCAGTATTCACTAGAAAAGGTGAGGGGAAGGGACCACATTTAATTTGCAAGGACATTCATAATAACAAGGTAGATACAAGGACATTTATAGAGGAGAAGACACTAACAGGACTGTCAAAGCTGAAAGTGGATAAATCAATGGGTCCAGATGGGATACATTGAAGAGAGCTTAAAGGGGTGCTGGTAACACCATTAACAAAATTACTACAGGAGTCATTCTAGAGGACTGGAAAAGAGCAAATGTAGTCTCACTGCAGAAAAGTGGAAGCAAGCCTTACATCAGTAGAAATTGAAGGAAACACTGTGGCCATTTCATCGTTCCTTCTGACATTATGGCCAGCCTTGTCTATGGCCAAGAAATGCATAAAGGCACCTTGCTGCACCTCTTGGATTTAGTTGGGTTCAAAAGTGCTTTTAAGCACCCTAGGACTGCCTCTCTTACACTGCGAGCCTAAATGTGTGTCGTGGATAAACTAGGGCTGCGGCGGACCTTGCTGGCATTTTCATCTAGCTTTGTTCAGTGAATGCGCACGAACACAGTCTATGCTGACATTGCTAACAGCGTCACGTAGGTTCCCCATTTGTGGATCCTGTTCTCAGGTGGCCCCTATCTAGGTCAACATAAAAGTGTAGCATTTCTAGGCAATTACACACAGTGCTCAGTCATTTGGAGAAATTGCTACTTGGAACGCACGGATCAATTTCTAATCCCAGTGGTTACCAAGGGTAACAGATACTTTTAACCTGTTACATATATATGTGAGTACGCCTAGCCACTATTGCAGTTAGTTCTGAAATGTTACCTCCAAAGCTCCTAGCATTTATTGCACACTTAGCTCTAAGGGCCATATTGAATTTGGAGTGAAAAGTCGGAATCGGCGATAACTTATCGCCGTTGACGTAATTTTCACCTATTTCAATTATCCCTGTATTCAATTTTTTTTTTTAAGCCTGTACCCCTAAACCCCAATTCTGCACTTTTTTTCACCATGTAATACATGGTGAAAACTTATCCAAAGACTTTTCGCACCGGCGAAAACACGGGGGTCATCACTCATCTCTAGTTGTGTACTGCATGGGGGTAGTTCTAAAAACTTGTGCAGAGGTAAAAAGTACCACTTTTCGTGTTTTGTGTTTGGTTTTGGTTCTGGATCTTTCTTCATGTTTTGGATGTGGATTGGTTTTGCCAAAACCACCCTTCTGTGTTTTGGGTTCTGGGTTTTGTGTTTTGGATCTGTATTTTTTTGGAAAAAAACATAAAAACAGCTAAAAATCACAGACTTTGAGGTTTTTTTTGTTCCTATGCTATTATTAACCTCAATAACATTCATTTCCACTCATTTCCAGTCTATTCTGAACACCTCACACCTCACAATATTGTTTTTCCTCTGTGCAAAATGTTTGCACCGAGGTAGCTGGATGACTATGCTGAGCGACACAAGTGGGCGGCATAAACACGTGGCCCATCTAACAGTGGCACTGCAGTGGCAGACAGGATGGCAGTTTCAAAAACTAGGCCCCAAAGAGTACATACTGCAAAGAAAAAAAAGAGATGCAAGATGGAATTGTCCTTGGGGCATTCCACCCACCCTTATGTTGAATAAACAGGACATGTACACTTTAACAAACCAATAATTTCAGCGCCAGGGTCTGCCACACGACTGTGGCTGAAATTATTGGTTCATTTGGGCCCCCACAAAACAAGCTGGCAATTAATCTGTCCATGCATAAACTGGCTCTACAGAGGCAAGATGTCATCCTCATCCTCCTCATCCACCGATTCCTCACCCTTTTCAATGTTGTCCTCATCCTCACAGAGTATTAATTCATCCCCGCTGGAATCCACCACCATAGGTCCCTCTATACTTTCTGGAGACTGGTCTTCGTGGAAGAATTGATAATTCATTTTGATGAACATCATCTTCTCCACATTTTGTGGAAGTAATCTCCTACGCCTTTCGATGACAAGATTCCCGGCTGCACTAAAAACTCTTTCGGAGTACACACTGGAGGGGGGCAACTTAGGTAAAATAGACCCAGTTTGTATAGGGGACTCCAAATTGCCTCTTTTTCCTGCCAGTACAGGGACTGTCTGACATGCCTACTTGGATGCTTTCACCGATGTAATCCTCCACCATTCTGTCAATGGTGATAGTATCATATGCAGTGACAGTAGACATGTCAGAAATTGTTGGCAGGTCTTTCAGTCAGGTCCAGATGTCCAAACTTGGTCCTGTCTGCCCTGCATCACCACCAGCGGGTTGCTTAGGATACCTAAGTATTTTCCTGGCAGACCCAGTTGCAGGAGAAAATGAAGAAGGAGCTGTTGACGTGTCACATTCCACTTCAGCTGACAGTGTTTTCACCAGAAGGTTTTTGCACCTCTGCAGGCTTGTGTCCACTGGAAAGAGAGACACCACGTAGGCTTTAAACCTAGGATCGAACACGGTGGCCAAAATGTAGTGGTCTGATTTCAACAGATTGACCACCCTCGAATCCTAGCAAAGTGAATGAAGGGCTTCATCCACAAGTCTCACATACAGAGCGGAATCGCTCCTTCTTAGATCCTCCTTCACATTCTCCAGCTGTACTGCAAAAGCCTGATTAGGGGAATGACCTGACTCAAGCTGGCAGTGTCTGAACTGACTTCACGTGTGGCAAGTTCGAATGGCTGGAGAACCTTGCACAACACGGAAATCATTTTTCATTGCGCTTGAGTCAGGTGCATACCCCTTCCTTTGCCTATGTAATAGTTGGAAGTATAGACTTGAATGGCCTTTTGCTGCTCCTCCATCCTCTGAAGCATATAGAGGGTTGAGTTGCACCGCGTCACAACCTCATGCTTCAGGTAATGGCAGGGCAGGTTCAAGAGTGTTTGTTGGTGCTCCAGTCTTCGGCACGCAGTCACTGAATGGCGAAAGTCGCCAGAAATATTTCGGGCCACCCAAAGCGTCTCCTACATGCCCCTGTCAATTTTCAGAAAATTCTGCACCACCAAATTTATTGTGAGCAAAACATGTGATGTACTGGATTTTGCCCAGATGTAATGCCCGCACAATATTAGTGGCGTTGTAAGATATCACAAATCCCCAGAAGAGTCTAAGTGGGGTAAGCCATTGGCGATGATTTCCCTCAGTTTCTCTAAGAGGTTGTTGGTGGTGTGCCTCTTACTGAAACCAGAGATATACAGCATAGCCTGTCTTGGAATGAGCAGGCATTTCTGAGATGCTGCTACTGGTGACGCTGCTGTTGTTGCTGCGTAAGGCGATACATCTACCTAGTGGGCCGTCAGTCATATAGTCCTTAGTCTGCCCTGATCCACTTGTCAACATGTCCGTGGTTAAGTGGACCTTGGGTACAACTGCATTTTTTAGGACACTGAGGACACTTTTTCTGACGTCTCTGTACATTCTCGGTATTGCCTGCCTAGTGAAGTGGAATCTAGATGGGATTTGGAACCGGGGACACACTACCTCCATCAATTGTCTAAATCCCACTGCACTAATGGCAGATAATGGACGCACATCTAATGCCAACATAGCTGTCAAGGCCTCAGTTATCCGCTTTACAACAGTGTGACAGCTGTCATACTTCATCCTCCTCGCTAAGGACTGTTGGAGGGTCAATTGCTTAGTAAAAGAAGTAGTGGTGGTCCTACTTCCTTTCTGGGATGATGAACGACTCCCAGCAGCAACAGCAGCAGCGGCAGCAGTAGGCGTAGCAATGCAGGATCTTCCAGAGGAATCCCAGACAGGAGAGTCAGTCATGCCAGTGACATGGCCTGCAGGACTACTTCCGATCCTGACTGAGGAGGAATTTGATGAGGAGGGAGTTGATGATGTGGTTTGCAGGCACTTGGATACAACAGGACAAATGGATTTAGGTGTCCCTGGACTGCTTACGGTCTTAGCCACAGTTTCTGAACTTGTCAGTAACTTTTTATGAACGCGCTGCAGGTGTTGTATAAGGGAGGATGTTCCTAGGTGGTTAACACCCCTACCTCTACTTATTCCACCTTTACATATGGTACATGCAGTATGGCAAGACAGTTGTTGCCAGGATTTGGATAGAAATATTTCCAGACCAAAGAGGTATAATGTTTGGTCTTCTGCCCAGACAAGACTGTGATAGGCTTTTTCATCCCACGGACAACAACTGGTGGAAGGAGCCACCTCTTCCTGTCCAGTGTTGGGAAGGTCAGGCATCGCAACCGTCACCACACTTGGACTCTCCATGAGGATTTGTGATATCTTCTTAGAATTAGAATGCACAGTTCTTTGCTGTGCTTTTGCCGGCTTAACTCATTTCATTTTTATAGTGGGAGGAGGAGGGCTCCCATCGTCATGTGAAAATAGGGAAAGACCTTAGCCGTTCCTTGCCACTCCATGTCGTAAATGGCATATTGGCAAGTTTACGTTTCTCTTCAGATGATTTAAATTTAATTTTAAGGTCATTTTCCTGAACTTTGTCATTTGGGATTTTATATGCCCTCTACTATGACATTGGGCATTGGCCTCGGCAGACGACGTTGATGGCATTTCATCGTCTATGTCATGACTAATGGCAGCAGCTTCAGCACTAGGAGGAAGTGGTTCTTGATCGTTCCCTATTTTATCCTCCATATTTTTGTACTCTATTTATGTGATATTGATACATGCGGCTAAGGCGCACACAAACATAGAAAAAGAAAAAAAAGAAAATGTTTTAATTTTTTTAGGCACTTTGGGGGTTACACCACCCTTCAACTGACCAGCCGGCCCTTGACATATGAAACAGGTGCTGCTACTTTGTTGATGCACGTGCGGCTACTGCGCACAAACACAGAAAAATAAAAAAAATAAAATGTTTTAATATTTTTGGGCATTTTGGGGGTTACACCACCCTTCAACAGACCAGCCGGCCATTGACTTATAACACAGGCGCTCGCTTGGCGCTGCTACTTTGTTGAAACACATGCGGCTAAGGCACACATAAACACAGAAAAAGAACAAAATGAAAATGTTTGAATTATTTTGGGCACTTTGTGGGTTACACCACCGTGCAACAGACCCGCCGGCCCTTGACTTATGACACAGGTGCAAGCTTGGTGCTGCTACTTTGTTGATGCACGTGCAGCTAAGGCGCACAAACACAGAAAAAGAAAAAAAAGAAAATGTTTTAATTATTTTGGGCACTTTGGGGGTTACACCACCCTTCAACAGACCAGCCAGCCCTTGACTTATAACACAGACGCACGCTTGGCGCTGCTACGTTGTTGATGCACGTGTGGCTAATGCGCTCACAAACACAGAAAAAAATATATATTTTATTTTGCACTTGGGGGAGAACCCCTGATGGACAGAGCACCCCCTGGACAACAGTACAGCACCCCTTTAGGACTAGAGTGACACAGGAGCCTCTGAAGCCCCCCTCTTCTGTCTGCACACAGCTCCTATGGACAACACAGACTTTATTGGACAACAGCACTGCACAGCACAGCCCAGCCAGCTCCTATGGACTTTGGACACAGCCCCTATGGACAACAGCAGCACCAGCACAGCAACCCCCACCCTCCCTCTATGGACAACACAGCCTTTATGGAACAACAGCACTGCACACCACAGCCCAGCCAGCCCCTATGGACTTTGGACACAGCACCTATGGACAACAGCAGCACCAGCACAGCAACCCCCACCCTCCCTCTTCACTGTCCACAGCCGAAGTGAAAAATGGTGCCGACGCGGGGACCTTTTATAGCATCCAAAACCCGCGAGATCTGACAGTGCGAGGATGACGTTTTGGCTCGTTCCGGGAACCGAATCTGGTGGGAAAAACCCGAGCATCGCAACCATCACCACGCTTGAACTCTCCATGGGGATTTGTGATATCTTCTTAGAATTACAACGCACAGTTCTTTGCAGTACAGTATGTGCTCTGATAGCAACAGTTACATATGATAATGGTTATACTAATTCCTCACATAGTGCAAGGACTAGATCAGCTGTATTACTGTATACCTATATACTGTATACACTACAAATGCATCAGTGATAATACCTGGAATGTAGGAACTAAAAACTATAATACATTGTACTCACAGATCAGGATCCGAGTCTCTCTACTTTGTGTCCTCTGACTATAACAAACATTTAGCATTTCTCATGGGTTATTCTGTCCTCTATTTCCCTTTTCTATTTACAGAGAATTCTAACACCACTATTCTGCTGCATCTTCTCTTAGTAAATACAAATGAGCTGGCCGGAACTTAGTGGGCACATTTACAGTTACACGTAGGTCTATTAGTACAACATACAGTAGTTATGCATTTCCCTGCACTGTGTGCGTGCTAGATCTTCTGACAGTATTTACAGTCACATGTTATATACATATGTGCCTGGAGAGCAGGCAGAGGGTGGTGCACTTGTATGGCGATCATGTCCCTTTGAGATCAGTCCTATTTAGAACTGCAAAAACCTTTATACACTATGCACCCATTAGGAGAATTACTTTCTTTCATAAGCTTGGTGCAAAAATATGTGTTGATAATGATGACTTGTGTATTTTATTAAATAATATATCTGATCCATATGTAAGAAAGGGTTAATCATTGATTCTTCAGTAGGAAACATTAATACCTTTGGGTTGTAATGAAAATCATGATTTTATTCCTTATTTGACATATTTATAGTTTTATGATTAATGCTGTTTTATTGTATGATACTGTATGTATTGTTTATATATAACTTTCTCTATATATTTTATGTATTAATTAGAGAATGACTCTTACATGTGCACTGGCATCACTAGGGGGGTGCGGGCTACAACGGGTGACACCATCCGAGGGGGTGATACCAAAATAGTAGTGTTGCTCTGCTATTTTTGTGTCACCCCGTTGGATGGTGTCACTGAGCAGAGAGAGATAGGGGAGAGGTTGTGGGCTGCCCACAGCAGCTGCGGGAGCGCTTGGTAAGCAAGCCCACTGTGTGTGGCTGTGCCGAGAATGGGGGACGTGACATGCGGTCATGCCCCAAGATTTGCACACATAAGGGGGTGTGGCTTCACAGAGGCCTACAACATGCCACACCAGGTGCCACAATAGTAAATGACACCGCTGTACATGTGCACTTTAATTGACTAATTAAGTGGTGATGGAGGAAACTATGGGGCCAAAGAAGAGGTGAACACTTTGCACACACGCAAGAACAAAGCGGATCTTCGCCTGTATGCAGCTACACATCTATGTGACCACACTGCCTTTATCCATACACTTGGTTCCAAAAGCCATTGCCATTATCAATGTGCACCTGCACCATCACTATCCTTCATATTTGGCTCAAAACAGGAATAACTCTGCATAGCCCTCAGTTCCAGCAGGATGCCCTCAACACACCCTCACTAAACGTTGCCTAAGTGCAAATACCCTGGTACTGCTCATTTACGCTCCCTTCAACTGAAAGTGGAGGTGTATCTATGTTGATTATGATCCTCTACTCAATCTTCTTAATATGTTTTGGTATAGAAACCTTTTTCAAAAGCCACTGGTACCCATCCCGAAACGTATTAAGCAGAGGAGCCTAACTAATACCATCATCACTGGAGAACTTTATTCAAAAGGGATGGTCTATACATCATCTGGTGATGCACATGATATGTTTTATCTGTCTGCAAACTGTCATTAACCCTCTCCACATGATACATAGGTACCAGGTATTCCTGAGAACTCCTTGGATTTCTACTAGAAACAAGGAAACATCATATGGGAATTAACCCCGAGGATACTCCAGGGGGATATCCGAAAAGAAACCATTATATGCAGGTTACAGCATTTACACCATGTGAGTAGGGTACGCATCACTTCACCCCTCATAATATTTGTGTGTCACGATATAAAAGGACTTGTTTGGAATAACAATTAGGAAGGAAGAATAAAGAAACCTTTTTAGGAATTTAACCACACTTCCTAATGTGAGTGGGGTACGCATCAATTATATGTGACTATTTGATAAGAACAACGCCATTCTGCATATGAACATTAATAGGAAAATTACACCAGACTATTAAGACATTTTTTTATCATTTGTTTTTGTTACATGTATCATATGGACAAAGTATAAAGATGTTCAGAATTCCAGATACAAAAGGATAACCAGCAGGATTTCCAATTTATGATAAGGATTAAGTACTATCCCAATATCTCGTGTTTTGTAATATTTTATATCCAGCGCCACTGGATGACACAATAATTTTGCTTCGTTGGATTATATGTATTGGAGTCGGGTGAGCCTCCATTTGTTGTGTTGAACTAGGGGCGGCAGGTTTTGCGCACCATACTTTTTAGTCACTTTCTAATAGACATCATCTGGTGATGACCTGGGAAGGATCCAAGCTTTGTTTGATGATGTGACTTATTTTCAGAGGACTCTGTTAGGCAAACCATTCATTGCAGTCTCCTATGGAGACAGCTTATATAGCACAGTACAGACATACTGTATTGTCACCCAATGTCGGACTAGGGAATGAAGGACCCACCAGAGGAAGGCAATGGTAGGGGCCCATGCCTAAAGGTTGTAACCAGCCACCACAGAGGCTTGGCCAACCATTATAGAGGACATAACCTCTAGACAACAAGGAGAAACAATGTATAATTTGAGTGCGCTGTTTGAAACTTCACATTAGAAAAGGAGGTAGGGCTCTCAGGCAGTGGGGCCCACCGGGGATTTCCCCTGTACCACAGTCTGCCAGTCCAACCCTGTTGCCACCTGTCTGTCCTTTGTAAGGAATATTTTCTTGTAATTTGGCAACATACGCTGTAATGTGTATTGTGACAAGGCTCAGTGTGTTAAAAAGAGAAAATTTGAACTGCACAGTTTCAGTTCCCTACTTTGTAAGCTAAATGGAATTATTTACAGCACGAGTTGGTGATGACAGATAACAGTACTACCCACAGGGGCCTGTGCTCTGTGCAATGGCAGTGCTCACTCACCCTTGGATTTATTATATTAGCTTACTGGTCAAATTGATTTACACTGTGCTTGATCCAGATCTATGCACACGCATCCATGATCACATTAGAGTCATACACAACTCAATTGCGTCACCATTTGTGACTGAATGGGTATTACTGTGTGGCATTGGTGCATTTACATGTAGTCTAATTGTGATGAGGTAGGGTATTATAATGAAATATAGTACTATTGGGCTCTACTATGGGTGTGTCACAATCTGCTCGAATTGTGTGACTCACATTACCATTTGCTGCAGGTCAGGATTTCTGCCTGACTTTGTTCGAGAACCATGCACTGACATCACCATCATGCACTATGTCAGCTGCTAGCATTCTTCCAGTGGAAGTGCTCATGCCTCAGCTGACCTCAGCAGCAGGGGCATTTCTAGAGAGTCTCCGACACGGGCCCCCTCCTCTCTGCCGGCGGCCGGCAGCGCACTGAGCTGTGCGTGGCCAGCGCCGGAGTTATAGACTCTAGGCACTAGAGTGTGCCCAGAGTCTATAGTGTATGCTCAGGTAACCGGGAAAATGGCCATGGTGGCCATTTTCCCTTGTACTGCACATGCGCAAACGACAGGAAAATGGCTGCCGGAGCCATTTTCCAGTCATTTTACAGCGCCGGACCCCAGCGCTGACGTGGGACTCCGGAGAGGTAAGTAATATTATGTGTGCAGGGTGTGCGGTGCGGGGCCCCCCTGGACCCAGGGACCCGTGTTCCCCGCACACCCTGCACCCATTATAGATACGCCCCTGCTCAGCAGCCTATCAGGAACTGGCAGCAGATTCATATCCCCTGTGAGAACTCTCACTGGTCCCAGAGCAAAGAGTTGCTTCCCAGTGTTAAGTTCTATCCTCTGGCTCCTTTGTGCAGAAAACCATCACTGCCATCTGGCTCTATATCTACAGTTCCTGTTTCCTGATCTGTGTGCTGCTGTATTCCAGTTTAGGAATCACAAGCTGTTCCATTGAACTTGCTCAGCAAACATCAGTTGCAGCCTATTATCCAGCTCAGTGAAATCACCAGCTGCACCGATTAGAGAATTCCTGCAATCAGCCTCTGCAAATCTGTTCCTGACCCTGTCTTGTTTCTGACCTGTTTCTGTCTAATCCCTGGTACTGCGTTTGGTAATCTGGTTTGACCTTGGCTATTCTCTGCGACCTGCACACGTCTGCTCCCTGGTGACCTTGTTGTGCATTTGGTTCTGACCCGGCCTGTTCACTACACTGAAAGTCTTCTCAACTCCATCCAGAATTCACCAGCACCTGTATAGGGGAACCTATTCTGAGGGCCGCGACCTGTGTGTCGGACGCAGCCAAGCCCATACCCTCTTGTGAGGGTCCCTGGTGAACACCGCCTGCACATTAGACTCCGTGCCTCAGAAATAGGTCATGCCAATCCCAAAATATGGGTTTCGTTTATTTGCCATCCGAGAGTTGTGACAGGGTGTTTCTAACTAGGCAGCTGTATCAGAGGAGAAAGTCAGTCTCCATAAGGAAAATAATAAAACATATTAAACAGTGCACATAAAACTTCAGTCTTGAATTAATATCTGTAGCTAATAACTAAAGTAGATAAAATGCATGAAACATTTATTTTTCTGTATAAATACCAGAAATATGTCACTGTCTAAATTAATATTATTTTTATACTTGTAATATTTGTACACAAGTATTTTGCTTCAATAAAGAAATATAAAAAAAAAAAAAAAACATACGTGTATAATAAAAAAATATAATAGCTTAATTGCACAATATATAGCTGGTGGCACATGTAATAAAATCTATTTAAAATAATAGTCTGTCAGCAGATAAATTAAATGTGAGTCAGTGAGGATTACCTTATTTCCCAATTAGTATGTTCAGAATAGTACAATGTGTGCTTCATATATTAGTATATGGCCCTTTAAAGAACCATAATGTCCAGCTTTAGGGTAATGTTTCTACCAGTTCAGTGGGATTGGAGGTGTGGTCCAGATTAATGAAGCAATCCAACACAGAATAGGTGGTTCCCCTTAAGGCACGGTGAATTTGCTGGAGGTTCAAGACGGAAGCAAAACTCTTGAAGGTATAAGAAAGTCCATCAGGTATAGTCACTTCCGATTCAATAGATCTACTGACGCGTTTCACTGCTTAAACTGGCAACTTTTTCAAAGGTACCTCTTACGTGTGCTGCTTTATCTCTTTTATTATTAATGTTTAATGAAGACATGCAAATGGAAATGTGGGCTCTGCAGAATAGTGCGTGCACAGAGGTTCATCTGCTTCCAGGTGGTTCTCTTGCACTAGGTATAAGGATGGTGCAATGCTCTTTAACCAAGCGGATAGGGGCAGCACTAATCTGCGAATAGGTTCATTTCTGCATTTAGATCTAAGCACAATACGGCTGTAATTACGGCTGAATTAAATGCAACTCTGAATCGGCTCAAATGTCTCTATCACTGCTAACAAGGTTCATGTTACATAATGTGCTTTCCCCTGATTTCCTATGTCTGTCACCTATGCTCTCCTCCCCCCTCTATTATATATAATAATCCACAGGAATATGCAGAGCTCTGAAAGGGAGAGAGAAGTGGTATCGTGAAGTGCAACCACATATGGGTTCAATCTGTATTCACAGTGGTGCTACAATATCCAGCACAGAAAGACAGGTTTGAAAATAAACAGTTTATATATTAGTTAGCAGTTAATTAAGGGTCAGTCAGTCAGTCAGTCAATCGCATCTGTTTATGGTAATGCATGTGTCATTCTCATATCTTATCACTACACGTTTCAGCACATGAATATTCTTTCACTATCTATGTTATATGTTTGTACTGATGTACTGTATGTAATTTATTGGTAAACCATTATAAAAGTAAAGTTGTAATTATAAACTATAAATTATTTATTTGAGGAAGAAAACCCCTACCCAGAAGAGTCTCTTTCTTGTATATTAGTAGGTGTTGCTATTTAAATGGACTGTTGGGTGTTGCTATTTAAATGGTTGGGTGTTGCTATTTAAAATGGACTGTTGGGTGTTGCTATTTAAAACGGACTGACCTACAATTTCAGTGATGTCCCTATATAATATGTCAGGTATGGGCTCCCATACATTATTCATAATACAGTGCTGACCACATGATATACCAGTCATGTGCCCACAGACATTACATCATCCATATGGGTGTTTATATATCTTGCTGTGCACGTAAATTAGGATTCATGGGTCTACACTACTGAAAAGGAAACAATATATGACAACATATACAATTCAGGTGCACAGAAACTAATACAGGTTGAGTCTCCCATATCCAAAAAGCTTGGGACCAGGAGTATTTTGGATAATGGAAGATTCCGTATTTTGGAATATTTGCATATCATAATGAAATATCTTGAGAATAGGACCCCAATATAAACGTATTTTGTGTGTATGTGTTATATAGACCTTATACACACAGCCTGCAGGTCATTTTATACAATATTTTCAATCATTTTTTGGCTCAAGCAAAGTTTGTGTACATACATGAAATTAATTCATGTTTCATATACACCTTATACACACAGCCTGAAGGTCATTTTATACAATATTTTTAAACAGTGACACCTACTGCAGAGGTGTTTTTTTCATATATCTATTATATTCTAGTAAGCCATTACTTTAAACACTACAACAGTTTTGTGTTTCTATATATGTGTGTATGTAATTTTTTTTTCATTTTATTCATTTATATTTATATATATATTTATACTGTATTTCACCACACACACATACATTGCCCTTGACTGTGGACGGAAGCTGAAGCACATCCCAGCCTCTAAAGGGTGGAAATGACATCACAAATGGACCAGAATAAAAAAGCCATGGCTGGGAAATCCTGTATCTGCAATCCTGAGGAAGCCTTACAGGCGAAACGCGTAGATCGCAGAAACTTTGATCCCGGAACGAGCTGGACTTGGCTGAGGTTGGCAGTCTGCTGGCAGACCCCCAGCCCCTTGGGACTCCAGAGGGAAGAAGAAGGACCCCATGGAGGTATTTTTCCATGAGAAAACCTAAGGACAAAAGATAACCTGTACACACAGCAGATTGTTGTTTTTTTAACATCAGAACACGGACTTTGCTACCAATATTGGACATACACCTTTGAACTATAGAGGTCATTACCATGATCCTTAAACCTTTTATGGACTGAGCAAAACACTTGGATTTTTTTCATCCTTAAATAAAGACTTTGGGGCAATAAATTATCCCCTACATTACCATAGTGAATAAAACGCTCAGGCGTATCACTCTGCAGCAGCTTTGTCTTTTAAAGAAAACTGCACTGCAGATACAGGAGTAATACTCCCAATTATTACACACATAGGGTCTCATTCAGACCTGGTGGCAAGCGCCGATGCGCTCGCAACCGGGTCAATGGTTAGCCCTGCGCATGCGCAGCGGCCGCACTGCGCGTGCGAGAGAGAAACTCTATCGCTCCGGAGCTCTCTACAAAAGGGGCGGCTGTCGATGTTGATCATCAGCTCGCCCCATTTTGTAGGCGGGGCAGGGGGGTGGTTTCAAAAACGGAGGCGTTCTTGATGGAACACCTACCATTTTGTAGGCGGCCGCACTGACATCAGCAGTGATGTCAGTGGGGAGCTTCCTGCTCGATCAGAGCAGGAAGCTCCCTGGGGCTTGCGGTTGTCGAGACCCAACCTTAGGGTCTTGTCGCAAGCCCCAATGGTCGCGATGGTGTTGACCATCGTGAAAATCAACCTGGTCGGTCACTAAGCTGTGGGTGGTAACCCACAGCTTAGCTAACGACCAGGAGGCTGCACTTCAAAAGTGAAGCGGCCACCCTCATTCAGAGAGAGCGAACGCTTCTTGCGACCGCCTCTGAATGAGGGCCATAGTCATTGTATACTGTTAATTGTTCTTATATATGTTGTATTTGAATGTTGTATACCGGTATTAGGCTTGTTTAAGATTTCACTTGCACATATAGAGTATGTCTTAAGATTGCTTAAAATAATTAAATAAACTCACTACAATTTAATTCAGATGGTCTCCTCTATTGTGTTCAAAAGGCTATAGGATGTGCTTAATATTCCCCCTATTTGAAACAGATAGATTCCAGCTACTCTGCATTTATTTACTTTTACTGCAATTTCCATCTTCTTACTGATAACTTAGATCTATAACAGCTGACGTTCCTCATTGATTTGACACAAGATAACATTACCACATTACTTCCTCTTTTCTTCCTGGTAATTCTGGACTTACTGTACATTCACTACATTTCATGTGTTAGCACCTATGGGCCTGATTCAGCACGGATCGCAATTTCAACCGCGTACGCAGATCGTCCCCAGGTGCGTACTGCGCATGTGTATGCACCACTCTGCGATTACGCACACACAGACAGGAATCCATCGCAGAGTGGGTGACAGGCCGCGAGCGTTTGGGGTTGGTGATGGGGGAGTGGTTGGAGAAACGCAGGCGTGCTTGTTTGTTTGAACGCCATTACATGGGCATGCATAAATTAGCCACTGAGATGGCATACGCACTGCGTGTGACAAGACTTGCAATTTCTGAGACAGGTCAGAGCTGCTGTGATTGTGCGTGACGGGCCGATGCTCTTACCGATGTGTACACAGGACTGCGAGGTATTGCGGATGTGAGAAAGCTGTAGTGGGCGTCTCTTTGCTGGCTGAGCGGTGGCAGACATTAGCATATTTTTGCAGTGGCACTGCGTGCGATTCCGGAGCTGCGATCACAATTGTGATCCGTATTGAATCAGGCCCTATGTTCTTTCTTTCTGTCCACTTTCTATTTTTCGACATTTTCTTCATACTTTATATTCATTTCATTATGACCTTAGTATCTCTATCATTGCATAGGGTAGGCTGGTAATGGGCTACTGTCACTGTTAGATGCATGGTCTATTGTATGCAATCTTGGGGCCACAGAGATCACTTGTATGGGTTCTGAGCAGAACAGAACTGAACAGGTCATCTGAACAGATGTTCTCCATGGTGTGTTTGCAGAAATCGCATGTAAGAATTGAAAATGGTAAAAATACAGCAACTTTGTCTAAGCTGCACTTAACACTAGATAATAGGCAGATAAGTGTTTATTTACTTCCTGTTGTTGTTTATCCAAATAGATCTGTTATTTCCTCCTGGCATTACATGTGAAAATATAGGAAGGGACGGTGCTAGGGTATTCGGCGCCCCCCTGCAAACTATAAATTTGAGCCCTCCCGCTCCTTATAAAGGGACAGTGTGTGCTGTAAAAATGGGGCGTGGTCTCACAAGAAGGGGGAGTGGCCACACAATAGTACCCCCAATTCGTATAAGTATTTGTTGTCAAATGTGCAGAAATTTCTTTGATCTTTATTGCTTCTGGGGGCAATGGAACATGTATAGCAATTCTCCCATAATGGTAACCGCTTTGATTTTCCATTAAATCTTGTTAGAAACCAGGAAGGTATAACTATAATAATGCACTAAAAGTGCAGTATACTCTATTTTATTAAAACAATTACAACTTGAAACATATGCAGTCATGAAAATGTCACAGAGATGCTCCGTACCAGATAATAGTGTGTAAGAACCGTAAAAGCACCCGTCATCCTTATACCACTGGGTGGATAAAGGAGGTGGCTATGGGGCTCCAGATGTCCAAGATCCCTGGTGTGGAGACACCGATCGGTGTGCCGGCCAAATCAACGCGTTTCGCAACTGAATACTATCTCTCCAAAATGAACCTCTTATACGCGATGTATACCATCACATGATTACAGCTCCATTAATTAATCAGCCTGCGTGCATCCCATTAGTTACTCTCATTAAAACACTTTAAGATCTGCTATCCAAAATATACAAAAGGTTCCTAACATTCAAATACCATATAATAATTTAGCATGCTGTATAATACATACTCGGATATATTGCTCTAAGGAGGTGATTTTTATTCAGTTGCGAGTTTAACTGATATTAGAGAAAACCCCTTTTTACTTCAAGTAAAAGGAATAGCACAAGTCTGGGTTATTAATCCTTTATGACGTGGTGCACAGGTGATAATCGCTATGTGGCTCCGTGACTATCCAAATGATCCCATCTACACAAAAGACATGGACCATTGGTTAGGTCACTCTTATACAAGCATAACATAGAGCACAGGTGATAATCACTGTGTGACTCTGTAAATATATAAATGATCCCATCTGAATAAAATAGGGAACACTGGTTAAGTTGTCAGCCTTTGAGCATGACATTTAACGAATATAAATAGTTATCCAAAGTGATGAAAATGGGGGAGTGCCGCAAAATCCCTTCCCCGTGAGGCCACACCCCCTTTTCAGGAACATGTCTCCAGTGCGCGCAGGGTCTATGTGCCAATGGTGTAACACTGACCCCATTGACACCACTGTCTGTTGCATACCGGTTCTTAAATTGTTGGAAGCGGTGATAACGCTCTTCTAGTTTTTGGCAATTTTTTTGCATTTAGTTTGAGGAAAAAAAGTGTTTTTGTTTTCTGTAAAAACCTATTTGCTAAAATGTTAGTCCACCTACTCAAGACATTTAACTTTTATCTTCTTTTATGATATTGTAATGAATTCATGGATACTTATGTGTTGCTTTCAGATATTCTAATACTAAATACTGTACATAACAGTTTTATATCTTACAGTATGTCCAAACTGCTAAATCGAGATTTCTAAATATGTCACTGCCTGAGTACATAATGTGAGAGTCAGCAGGATATTGATTCTGCTTCTCAGTGTCCTGCATGAGTGAAAAGTCTAATTTTAGAACTTCAACGTTAATTGCAACATCTCTTGTTATTCAGATAAAGGGGTCTATTTACTAAGCAGTGTTAGGAGACAGAGTGAAAAGTGATAAGGTGTCAGCCAATCAGCTCCCAACTGTCATCGCACAGGCTATGTTTGAAAAATGACAGTTGGGAGCTGATTGGCTGTCACCTTATCACTTTTCACTCTGTCTCCTAACACTGCTTAGTAACTAGACCCCTGGGACAGAAATGGCTGTGAAATTGTAGGGAAGTGGCAGTGAATGTGAATGACATTTGCCATTTGATATCAGAGATGTAATGATTTTTCCCCTTCACTACAATACCAGACTTTAGGGTCTAGTTACTAAGGGGAGAAAAGGGGGAAAAACGCTAAAAGCAGGGAATACCCCTGTACATATTGCTTCTCAGTAAGTACTAAAGGAATTTTCTCTGCCTGCAGCCTGCCAGCGCTAAGTGCAGGCTACAATATCACAATATCAGCTGCTATAAACACCTATGGCAGCGCTAAGTGTCCCAGGTATTACTAAGGGGAGAGGTCACTTACCGTCTGCTGACTTCTCCAGCGCTGATATCGCCTCCTGTAGCTGCCGGTATCTGCTTCTCCTCACTGGAGAAGCAGGAGTTCAGCTGTGTCAGGTTGGCCGTTTGTAAATAAAGTTTGTTGAAAAGATTAAAAAAAAAGTCACTGCTGCTGCCGCCGGCCGGTTATGGTGAGTCACACAGGGCTCTCGGGGGAAGGGAGTCTCAGCTGTTACCGCCGAGGGGGTGACTTAACGTTCCCCCTCTTCGGCTGGTCTATTTTTAGTAACCGCTGCGTTAGCCAGCTCCTGCTTCACAGCGGTATAAGGCGAAGCAGAAGTGGCATTAACGCAGAGTCTTAGTAAATAGACCCCTTTAACCACTTGGATTTTAACAAGAAAAAAATATCTCTTTATTATTATTTTTTGAGCACTTTAAATTGCAGTTACATATTGACAGCAGCATTGTGCTATCAGGGATGGTATGATGCTGCCCCTCATGGAATCGGTATATAATGCCGGCTGTCAGGATGCCTCCTGTCAAAATACAGACAGTAGAACCCCGATGGTTGGTATCCCAACATGGGTCGGGTAAGTATACTTACCCTCTCCCTTCTCCCACTAACCCTCCCTTCTTGTAGCCTAAGCCTCCCCACCACACCCCGCACCCTAACGGTATGCAGTCGGGAAGCCGGCGGACCTAATCCCAACAGCGGCTTCCCAACTGTCATATCCCAGCAAGGGTCTAAAGACAGGCGTCGATATGCCGACGCCTGTCATCAGACATACGCCGGGAGACCGACGCCCGGCATCCTGTTCGAAGGGACGCCGGGCGCAAAGCGCGGATAGCCGCGGGGGGGCGGAGGGTTAGGTTTAGGGTTCCCGGGGGGGACTTAGGGTTAGGCAGCCCCCCGGGAGATTTGGTTTAGGCTAGGGGAAGGGAGGGTTAGGGTTAGGCACCCCCGGCGGGGAGGTTAGGGTTAGGCACCCCCTGGGGGACTTAGGTTTAGGCAGCGGGTAAGGGGGTGTTAGGTTTAGGCACTTAGAGGGGGGATTAGGGTTAGGTACTGGGGAGGAGGTTTAGGTTAGGTACCCCTAAGGGAGGGTTAGGGTTAGGGGCAGAATTAGGTTTGCTAATACTTACCTGAGGACGATCGGGATTTCCACTGCTGCCGGGATGCTGGTGTCGGGATTCATACCGATTCCACCCTAACTCTACCTGTTGGTGCCTAAACCTAAGTCTCCCCCCTTTGTGCCTAAAATTAACCTTTCCCCTAAGTGCCTAAGCTTAACCCAAACCACCCCCAGTTGTGCCTAACCCTATCCCTCCCTCCAAGGGGTGCCTTACTCTAACCACCCCCAAAACCTAATGCTAACCCCGCTATGCTACCTAAACCTACCCTCCCCCCCCACGGATAACATCAAGGGCGCCCGGACATACCTGGTTCGGCCTGCCATCCTTCTGGATTCCGGCATCAGGATTGAGATAGGCATCTGTATTTCGACGCCTATCTTAAGTCCTATGTCGTGCTTTAAGCGTCGGGATTGAGACCGGCGGCATTGCGGCCACCGGTCTCATATCTTCATCCCGCCTCTTACACAACTATAGCCAACTGTCCCACTTTTATTTTAACAAGAATTACATTTATTATCGCTTATTTTTTGGAGCACAGCAGCATTTTGGTATCAGAGGTGTGATGCTACTGTCCCTCAGGTGGAAATACCCAACTCTAACCACGTGAATTTTACCAAGAGTGAAATATTTATATTTAACTGATTTTTGTGGCACAGTAAGTTAGTCAGAAATCCTCAGAAACCTTTTGCTATCAGATGTGATAGTATTGCTCCTCACACAACTATACCCACAGGCTGTGCTTGTGGGTGTGAAACAGGAGCATGGGACATGGGTCATATCACTGAGGGGCATTACTGAGGGGCATTACTGAGAGGCAGAGACATCCACCTATTGTATATAAGCGCTGATGAGTCCCTGTTTTTTAGGCCGGTCAACAAGCCGGACTCAACTCTTTAGCAGCTAATTTCAGGAACTTGGTAGATAACTATATGACAGAGTTGGATATGATTTGTCTGCAATGTAAATACGGGCAGTCTAGATGTGTCACCAAAACACAGACTGGGTAGATGTACCGACAATTAAAATCCTGGTGTGAACAATGGGCCTTATTCAGGTTGGATCGCAAGGCTGCGGACTCATGCAACCGGTCAATGTTTGCGTTCTGCGCATGCATATGCATTGTAGCGTGCGTGCGCAAGCCAGCCACAGCGATCAGGTATGCGAACGCAGCAGACACGCAGCAGCACAAAGAAATGAATGACAAGAAGCACCGTTTGGGGGTGGAGAACGGTCAAAGGAACGCAGGCATGCCTGTGCGTTTGAACGCCGTTACAGGGGCATGTATAATTAAGCACACACACTTATATACAAATACTTAGCCGAATCCCCTCTCCTGCACCTGCCACTGTCCACTTCTTCCACTCAGCACTATGGGAGAGACATGATGATGTCACGCACAAGGTCACGCCCCCTTTCCGGGGCGCGCACGGCTGCACCGCGCTCACAACGTCCCTCCCCGCACCAGGTGACACCGCGGGGAGGGACGCCACTGATTCCAGGGTTAACAAAATTTCATCTTTTCTTGAAGAATTCAAATTTGTATTGTCTGGTTAGCAAACAAGCTTAGTTTATGTGATATATGTACAAAATTCAGGGAAAAGGGAAAACTGGAATAATGGATCCTTGCACAAGTCCAACACTGTTAGTATTATACCAATTTGGCCCCTTAGTGTTTATCACAAATTCTTGTTTATATTTAAAAGGGGTGCAGCTTTTTGACAACTGTAAGACCTAAAACGCCAAAGAAGAAAATAATTGTTGTCCTATTTAGCGCACTAATTTATTAAATGTAACTTTTATTAAATACAATTAAAATATATTGAGCAATAGCTAAGTTTTACAATATATTTTTTTTTCTTGAAGCATTCAAATTTGTATTGTCTGGTTTGCAAACAAGCTTAGTTTATGTGATATATTCAAGTAGTGTCTGCAACCCATGAAAACAAGCCCCCTAAGGAGACACTATGGGGGGGTATTCAATTACAGGCGAGAAGTCCAAGGTCGGACTTTTCGCCATCATCGCTGTTTTTCCAGGTATAAAGTATCGGGCTTTATCCCCATATTCAATTAGGATCCGGCGAAAAGGGGACCCGGCGGAAAGGTAAATATCGCAAAATCCTAGGAATTTTCGGGAAACCATCCTGGCACCCTCCTTAAGATGTCCAGACATGAGGGATCACTATGGGTACCCCCGATTTGGGCTGCTGAAGGTAGTCGGGGTTTTTAATAGCTGCGGCAGGTGCATAAATGTGGCTTTAGAAGAAGGGGTGAAGAATAGCACTTAGGTTTTTAAAGAAAAATTTGGGGTACATAAAAATGGGTACAAGCATATTTTGAAGTGCCTAAAGTCATTTTTTAAAATTCTTCAAAAATGCACCTGCTGCCACTACCCGCATTCTAGAAAACACCTGCCGCATACATGGGGACCCCTCTGGAATCAATTTTGCTATTTTAGAAGATTTTCCCCTATTTTTTTTTTCTCACCCCCAAAATTAAAGTTCATTTTTTGGGGTGTCCTGATTTTTTATTTTTTTTGACACACATTACTTTTAGGGGACATTCCCAGGGGTGCAGGCTATTTTTTTTTTTTTAGCCTGCACCTCTAAACTCCAATTCTGCACTTTTTTTCGCCATTTAAAACGTTTTTTTAACAAAGACTTTTCGCACCGGCGAAAAGTCCTTGAAATTGAATACGGGGATAATTGAAACAGGCGAAAAATGACATCATCAGCGACAAATTATCGCCGATAACCCGTTTTCACCTCAAATTGAATACGGCCATATGTCTGAATTTATATTCACAGGATGGGTTTCACTAAGCCAGTTACTAGATAAAGAGGATGACCTATTGGACTACTCTACAATGATTTACAATTAGCTATTATGTTCTCGGGTTACAGTGACCTGATATTCTCTATTTGTAGCCAACATTTTTATTCATGTCTAGTAAATCATGTTATTAGTTTTTAGTTTTATCATGTTATTGAGACTATGGAATTTATTATATAATGTTATCATAAACCAAAGGGGTGTATTTACCCCTTGGCGGGGATGGCACTCTCCAGCGGCGCCAGCCATGGGGGGGCACCGCAGAACGGTATCACACACACAGCCAGTTCTATCATGTCAATGAAACAGTGTCAGTCAAAGTAGCTGCAGATTGACTGGACACTGTCCTGGAACTGAGCAGCCCCCACCTCGCCCCTGAGCCCTCCCCCTCCTGACTGGTGTGTGTGTGTGTGTGTGTGTGTGTGTGTGTGTGTGTGTGTGTGTGTGTGTGTGTGTGTGTGTGTGTGTGTGTGTGTGTCTCATCCCATTGGCAGGCAGCAAAGTGTGTTGTGTTACTTAAAAACATAAATGAATTGTGTTCTCATTCTATTCTCTGTCACCCACACACCATGCTGATTGGTTGAGGTCCAGGACGTTAGTCTATTTGGTGGGGACAGGACAAAAGTTAAATGACAGGTTACTGGACAAATGATTACCAGTATAAGTTTGGGTGGATGGACTTGTGCTGTGTGTACACAGGAAGGACAGAAGCTATGTGTTCTACCTGCACATGTATTCAACTACCCTTTGCTGAGCCTGCATGCTGCATCTGATCACACAAGCAGCCTGCCAGCCAGGGGAACCTGCAACCTGCTTGCCAGTGAGAGGAAACAGCAGTCTTCCAGCCAGTGGTGTAACTAGGGTATTTGGAGCCCAGGGCAAATTTGAAAAGGGAGCCCCCCCCGATGTGCATGCGTCGAAGGCGCGCGCGGCAAAAAAATGGACGTGGTCTCTTAAAAATGGGGAGTGTCAACATGACACACCCCTTTATTTTCATACTGAACATTCCTATCCATATGCACCTTAACCCCAGTAGTACCCCTTATACAGTACCCCCAGTATGCAGTTGGGGTCCCTCTCATGCAGGTCCATAGCAGTGCCCCTTATACAGTATCCCCAGTAGTGGTCCCTCTTATACAGCCCTCAATTAGTTCCCCTTACTCAGTACCCCCAGTAGTGGCCCCCCCAAATGCAGTGCCCTATGTAGTGTTCCCCCTTATGCAGTGCCCCCAGTAGCAGTCCCCACAATGCAGTGCGCCCAGTAGCGGTATCCCCTTATGCAGTGCCCTTTATATGGTGCCCCCAGTAGTAGTCCCCCCCTATGCAGTGCCCTTTTATATAGTGCCCCCAGCAGTAGTCCCCCCCATGCAGTTTTCCCAGTAGTGGTCCCCTTATGCAGGCACACTGTAGTGATCCCCCCTATCTAGTGCCCCCTGTAGTGGTCCCCGCAGTGCCCCTAGCAGTAAGCCCCTTATATAGTGCCCCCAGCAGTAGTGTCCCCCCCTCTCCCATGCAGTGCCCCCAGTAGTGGTCCCCCTGATGCTGGCTCCCAGTAGTGACCCCCCTTATCCAGTGGTCCCTGTAGTGGCCCTTCCAATTATTGCCCCCAGTAGTGGTCCCCCGAGTGCAGTGCCTCTAGTAATAGGCCCCTTTTAGAATGCCCCCAGTGGTAGTCCCCCCCCAAGTAGTAGTCCCCAGTAGAGTAGCCCCCCCAGTAGAGGTCCTCCCAATGGCGCCCCCAGTAGTAGCCACACCTCCCCCAGTAGAGGTCCCCACCAGTAGTAGCCACCCCCCTCCCCCGTTGTGCAGATAGGTTAAAAAATAAATAAATATATATAAAAATATACTTACCTGATTCCACGCTGCTCCAGCTCCTGTCCGCAGTGCCGCTCCCGCTCGCCAGTCCGCCCGGGCTGGCGTGCTCAGCATTATGGGACAGACGTCATGACGTCAGTCCCATTACCCATTGCAGGAGCCGGACTTCCGTCCGGCTCTTGCAGTGGATGCTGCAGCAGTCAATGAGAGCCTATCTGACTCTCATTGGCTGCTGTTTAACACACGCATCGCCGCCAGCGCTGGCGGCGATGCGTGTGTTATGCACAGCCTGAGTCCGCCTCCTAGCGCTATTGGGCAAGCGCTCAGGGGGAGGGAACGGGCTCAGACGTGCAGCACAGGACCGGCGCTGGAAGCCTAGCGCCGGTCCTGTGTAAATGTGTAGCGCTGACCGCACTCATTGCGGTCGGCGCTACACTGGCTAACTAGGGCAGGCGGGCCGGTACCGTGGCCGGCGGCGCCCCCCCGCACCGCCGTTCCAACGGCGCCCAGGGCACGAACCCCGCTCGCCCTGCCCTAGTTACGCCACTGCTTCCAGCCCACCAGAGACCTGCTCACAATCTGCAACCCAAGTAAGTGGAGTTGGTAGCCCCTGATAGCTTTGTCCATTTAGTGTGGTAAGGGGGTTGAGCAGGAGGTTAATGGGGTAAGAAGGTTTGTGCTGTAGTTCTTTTTCTGTGTGACCTGTCCTTGAAGGCAGCCCCAGATAGTAGCAAAACATTAAAAATATCTAAACGTTTATTTAAGTCTGGCAAGGGACCGCATTATATACATCTGTAGCAGTGTTTCCCAAACCCACTCCTCAAGGCACCCTCGCAGTCCTGGATTTAAGGATATCCATGGCTGAGCACAGATGGTTAAATCATATTGACTGAGGTACTAAATAAGTCACCTGTGCCAAAGCATGGATATTTTTAAAACCTGTACTGTTCGGGTACCTTAAGGACTGAGGCCCTGATTCAGAGCCGGACGCTCTGACAGAGCGCTCGCTCTGAATCAGGGCCGGCCTTCTTGTTTTTTAGAGCGGCCTCCTGGCCGCTCGCATAGCTGTGGGAGACCACCCACAGCTATAGCGAGCGGCCAGGAAGATGGTCGCGATGGTCAAGACCATCGCAACCATTGGGCTTGCGACGAGGCCCTTGTGGTAGGGTCTCGTTGCCGCAAGCCCCAGAAAGATTTCGGCTCTCACAGAGCCGAAATCTCTCCGACTGGCATCACTTGTGATGTCAGTGTGGCCGCCCCCAAACGGAGGCATTCACATGGGAACGCCTCCGTTTGGGCAGCCACTCCCCCGGCCCACCCGCCTAAGGGGGCGTGCTGTCACTCAATATCGACAGCACGCCCCCTTTGGTACGAGACCCAGAGCGATGGTTTGCCCGTCGCTATCCGGGTCTTGCGCATGCGCACGACGGAGCCTGCTCCGTCGTGCGAATGCGCACTGGGCCACCATCGACCCACTTGCGAGCGCATAGCGCTCGCAAGCGGGTCTGAGTCAGGCCCTGAGTTTGGGACCTTCTGCTGTAATGGCATAATAAGTGCAGAACAATATGGGCAGTGAATGAAACAGGATGCTGGTGCCCGGGATCACGACGGTCAGAATCCCGACACGATTAGGATACCAAAACCTGTCAGTAGATATCCTAACTTTCCCCCCTAGTGTCTAAACCTAACCTCCCCCTCCTCGTACCCTAATCCTAACCCTCCCCCCTTACTGCTAACCCTAACCCTCCTTATAATGCCTAACCCTAACACTAACCCACACCTAACCCTGCTACTTACCTTCGGGTTTCCGGTGGTTGGGATGCCGGTACCGGGATTCTGACAGGTGTCAGATTCCGGCGCTGGCATTCTGACTGCCAGAATCTCATTGGTCAGGATACTGACCGCCTCCTGAAGGAAACTAGCAAGGTAGGAAAACATTGTGGAGTCTATAAGGTCTGGGGTAAGGTGTAACATTCCACATGGGGTGTGAAAAGCCAGTCAAGTAGAGATTTTAGGCCTGTGACCAGTACATAATAATAAAATATAACACCGTGAATAATACATTTGTTTGAACCAATAAATTAAATATAAGATAACCTATTTTTTTAAGTACTATAGGCCTGATTTGGAGATTTATGCAATACCAATATTTACGCAGATTGAGCGTTTTTTTGTTGCTAATGCACATGCGTCTGTGGGGAATCAGTATGATTTACCGCCGGCCGCATGGCCAGCGGTTCAAGTCCCGACAGCGTCTGCCCTACACAGGAGGAAATCCCGATCGTCTAGAGAGGTAAGTATAACTATTCTAATTCTCCCCCTAACCCTCCTTTAGGGTGCCTAACTCTAACCTGCCCCCCAGTGCCTAAACCTAAGTCCCCCCTTCCCCGCCGCCTAAACCTAAATCTCCTGGGGTGGTGCCTAACCCTAACCCCCCCTTCTCCTAGCCTAACCCTAACCTCCCTAAGTCCCCCCCGGGAGCCCTAACCCTAACCCTTCCCCCCCCCGTGGCTGTCCGCGGCGGCACCCGGCATCCCTTCAATCGGGATGCCAGGCACCGGTCTCCCAGCATAGGTAAAATAACAAGCGTCGGGATTATGTCAGCAGTCGGCATTGCGTCCGCCAGCTTCCCGACTGCTTCCCTCTATGCCACACTGCTCATTGCCTGTGATTGCACTGCGATCACACTCGCACAGATGATGCACTCAGGCCAGCGCCACCATTAGGCAGCCTTAGGCAGCTGCCTAGGGACACCGGCCACTAGAGGGTGCTGCTGGCTGCCCTGTTATGTTAGTTTCACAGTGTGACTATAATGTCGGCCCTGTGTATATTCGAAGCGGAGGCCGCGGCACTTGTAAGTCAGCTGCGCCCACCGCTATGTCCAGTTATTTTGTGTTGAGGTATTTATTTAAAATATCCTTTTGTCCTGCACTTTACCACGCACAGAAGGCCTGATTTGACAGTGCACACTAGTGCATTGCTGATCACAGATTCCCGTTGTTTGGAAATCTGCGCAGGACCCATGCTGTTCATGAGCAGAATGCAGTGGCATCACAAGAAGGGTGCGGGGGGTGCGGCCCGCACCCGGGTGTCACCCAAAGAGGGGTGACACCAAGGTGCAGACTCCCCTTCAGTGACAGGAGCTGAGTGCTGCAATATAGCATTAAGTGCAGCACTCGGCTCCTGACATTGTAAGGAAGCTGGCACTGCAACAAGGCACCTCCTGCACCACCCCTCCAGTAGCAAGAAAGGGACCACCGGGGTTTGGGCCCTGACCCCACGCCCCTGGCAGAATGAGTCCTGAGATATTGCATGCAGGCCCCCTCTTGCCTCTGCCTGATTGACAGGAGATGGCCTGCATTCCCGGAAACAAGGGCATGCTGCCCCCATTTTCCAGGAGTGGCAAGGCCAGGATCTGCATCCATAGATGCAGACTTCCTGGCCTTGCAGACTGACAGGACCTGGCCAGGCTGCAGTATGCTTCAGCTACCGCAGCCTGACCAAAGGTGGAACTATCACGATCGGTGGTTGCGATGGTGATCACAGACTCGGTGGCAGCGCTGGGATCGCAGATGCAGCAAGGAGGTGTCAAACACTTTCTGCTGCATTTGCATTTTAGCAAGGACGGAATTTCAGAGCTGCTTGTGTTCAGCTTTGCAATTCCTTCCATAGCTGAATAAGGCCCCGAGTGCCCTGCACTTCACTTTGCACAATGGGGTCTATTAATAGAGCAGAGAAAAGCCCTGTTTTGCAATGTAATTTAATAAAAAGAACAATAAACAACTGGGCTCTATTTATTAACATTATTTTTACTAAAATAAAGTGAAAAGGGTGTTTTCACACCCTTTTCACATTATTTTAGTATCATCTATAGTTATTACAGGGCAATTGGAGTAGAATTCGTAAAATTCTACTCCAACCCCTAAGTATCACTTATTTTTAGTAAGCAGATCGCATTTCCCATAATTGTAATGGGAAATGTGATCCGACCAGAGTTACTAAAAATAAAATGTAAAATAATATCGGGGAAAGCCCTGTGATAATAACACCACCTAGAGGTGGCTTTATCCAGGGTCTCCCCCGGTTACCGGACTCCTGGCCTGCTCTAACGGGGAGAGCAGAGCCCGGAGCCAGTCCCAGTGATCAGCTGTGTGGTCTAAACAGACTGCAAGCTGATACACTGCAAAAAAAATAAAAATAGTAAAAAAAACATTAACTTACCTGACTCAAGGGACCGGTGATCGGGGCTCAGGGTGATGTCCTCCCTCCGGTCAGCTGGTCTCCTATGCTGCACTGCGGCCCGGTCATCAGGTGATCGGGTCTCAGTGCAGTATGTGATATCACCTGACCGGAGGCATGGAGGACATCACCGGAGGCCCGGATCATGCAGGTAAGTGTAATTAGGGGAGGAGGGGGAGGGGTGTTTGCGGGGGGTCCGTGATCATGGGGGCGGGGCTTAGCGCCAAGGGGCGGGGCTTAGCGCCGTGGGGGTAGGCGCGGTGGCCGGTCAGCGCATTCAGTCGTTAATATCACACTACAATCTGCATTCAATATGCGGATTGTAGTAAATAGAGCCCTATATGAGGTTGGGCTTATGTTTTGGGCTTTACTGGATGAGGTTGGGCTTGTTTTGGGCTTGTTTTTTACTCATCAGTTGCTTGTTTTTCATTCTAGAGTTGGCAACACTGCTATCAAGCTCTTTCAGAGAAACCCATGGATTGTAGAAAATTGAGTAGGGCATAGGAGAAATCCTACTTTAAACTATTTTCATTTAAATTTAAATTTTTGTATTTATTCAAAGTTTTTATATATATATTTTTTAAAATGGCACAACAACCCTCATGCAAACTGGTACTGTCAGAAAGACGATCCATGCTTTTGAACATCCAGGGATTTTTATTTTCCAAAAACAAGCAGCAAGGAGACATCTGTTACTGGAACTGCGTGGAGAAAAAAATTGGACAGTGTTCTTCATATGCCAGCACTATGGAATTTGGAGGACCTGCAGTGTGCTCGCACGGAGAGCACAACCATCCTCCGCCGGCAGATCAAAGTGATGTAGCTGATGTCAGAGCTGCTTTAAAAGAAAGGGCAAAACGTACAGCAGAAACGCCTGTACAAATTATTCACGCTGTCACCTCCGAAACGCCTTCAACTAGTGCTATTTCCATGCATAACCGTCATGCAGTAAGACAAGTGAAAAAAGAGCTAGGAGAGAGCACTTGCCTGCTGACGCACAGTTATTAACAGATATCAATGTACCCCAACATTTAAGGGAAATCGATGGCGATCTTTTCCTGGCAATAGACACTACTTTTGAAGATGACAGAATATTAATATTTGCTACATATGAGAATCTATATATAAACTCCAAGATACACAGTACTGGATTGTGGAAAGTAGTTTTAAAACTTACCCCGGTTTCTTGCAGTTGTGCACTATTCACGCTATGATTGGAACAGATGAATCCACACAATGATTACTGCCGCTGGTTTACGGATTACTTTCTAGTGATAGTCAGGAATGTTACAGACAATTTTTTTTAGATTTACAGGATTATGCTGAAGACAATGTTATCCATCTTGCTCCACGGTACATAATGACTGACTTTGAGTTGGCCGTCATACATGAAATAAAGAATGAGTTTACGGAGAGTGTTCACAAATGTTATCCATTTAATTTGTCACGGAACATATGGAGAAGTATCAAGGATACAGGTTTAGTTGAACAATATAAAGCAGACTCACACTTTTCATTTCACATGAGACAATTGCAGGCTCTGGCTTTCCTTCCAGAAAGTGAGATACCATCAGCTTTTGCAGAGATAAAAACTCATATGCCGATCATTGCAGATCCACTCATTCAATATTTTGAAAATAATTATGTCCTTGGAAGAAGTCGTAGAATAATGAGGAGCGAAACATTTAGAATACCCCCAATGTATCCCCCATCAATATGGTCGGTTGCTGAAATGAATGATGTTAGTATCACCAGAACACAAATTAAATTGGAAGAATGGCACCGACGTTGGAACCCCATTCTTGGCAAAGGAAATCTAGGGATTTATAATCTTATTACTCATATTATCAAGGAGCAGCGTAATACAAATGATCAACTTGAAAGAGTCATTGCAGATGCTGCCAGAAACCGTCCATGAAAAGACAATGTAAGACAGGAAAGAGCATTGCAGACGTCCATCCGCAATACAGGTTCTGTGGACACAATGACATTTTTGTGAGGCTTCGCATATAATTTGAAACCATAATTCATCAATTGAAGTTAAAAAAATACCTGGAACACTGTTTATCGCCGTATTTTAGGAAACTTATTTACATTTATTTTACAAGGAAAATAACGCAATGGAATTTAATGTTTACGTGAATTTTTTTTGTTGGAGAGTTATTACAGTTGTTTATGTTATTCTGTACCTGCTGAAAAGGAAATTAAATGTTGAATACTATGTAAGCTAACAGCAGTTAAGGAGTTCGTCAAAGTCATACAAGGTAATTGGGCAATGTATATGTAAATGTCTATTATTCTATTATTTTGGATATATTTTTATTTTTCTGATACTTTAAAACATACCTGCCTACCCTCCAGATTTGGATGGGAGCCTCCCGAAAATCAGGTGCCGCTCCCGGCCTCCTGGGAAGGCAGGCAAGCCTCCTGGCAGCTGCCGTCCCATACTGCCCCCCCTCCCCCCCGCATTTACATCAGAATACCCGGCAGCGTGGGAGTCCTCTGACGCAATTCATGACGAATCGCATCATTTTGGCCCCACCCCCTTTTTCACAATGCCGGGATTATCAGCATTGTTGAGCAGGGATGGGGCCAAAATGATGCGTCCGCATGGCCACGCTCATAGCCGCCGGCCACGCCCCCCTGATTTTGCCGAGCTGGCTGCCCCCTCCTTGAAGGGGCAGCCAGAATGTCGGCATCTCTGCTTTAAAATATGTTTTTCTTTAGATTATTATCTTATGTATTAGCTTATTATACTATTTTACATGTCTTCTATAACTACATATACTTTTGAAACTTTTGTGCACAGTCACTCTGATGTTTTTCACTGACAAGTGCCTACATTGCATCCCAACGCACCATACAGGCCAGAACTCCTAAGGGCAGCACAGGGGCAGTAATCCTTAGTGCACAGTGCACCATATAGGTCAGCATTAACCCTTGGTGCTCACTGATGTTTTGTGTTACTGCATTCCTAGTACAAGTTGCATTCAAGAGCTACTCTTTGTACAGGGCAGCAAGTTTGGTGCACAGTGCACGCTGGTGTCCGCAAAAGTTGTCATTTGTGAAAAAAATAGTTTTTTTGTTTTTGTACAACTTGTGTGTGCTGTAGGTACCATGCTGCACTGCATTAATAAAGATAGGCACTGTGACTATACACTGTGAGTTGTCTTTTGTGAAAAAAAAAATTGGTGTTTTTTGTTCATAAATATAAGCACTGTAGCCTTCATTCAGAGGCGGCCGTACGGTCTACGACCGCATGGCCACCTCGATGTTTGTCTAGTGCACATGCGCACGAGGGAGCCGGCTCCTTCGTGCGCATGCGTGAGACCTGCTACGACCGACAGCGCCGGTCATAGCGGGTCTCTTTCCAAAGGGGGCGAGCTGTCGATGTTGATTGACAGCTCACCCCGTTTGGAAGGCGGGCCTGGGGGGTGGCAGCCCAAACTAAGGTGTTCCCATGGGAACGCCTGCCATTTGGGGGAGGCCCCACTGACATCACTAGTGATGTCAGTGGATAGCTTCCGGCTCTGACAGAGCCAGAACCTCTCCGGGGCTTATGACAAGTGAGACCCTACCCTAGGGTCTCGTCGTAAGCCCCGATGGTCGCGATGGTCATTGACCATCTCGACCATTACCCTAGCGGTCGTTAGAGCTGTGGGTGTAAACAAAGGCGGCTGGTCAGGATGCAAGCTGCCGCCCAGTTTCTGAGTGACCGCTTGCATCCTCCGACCGCCTCTGAATGAGGGCCTGTGACTCTGTACTGTGAGATATTATTTGTGATAGGAACAAAAAAAGTTGTTTTAATATTTTTCTGTACAACTTGATGTGTGTGCTGTAGGTGCCATGCCACATTGCGTTCATAAATATAAGCACAAACACATTGTTATTTTTCTTATAACTTGTGTGTGCTCTAGGTGCCATGACGCACTGCTTTCACAAATATCCTGTAAGAACTGTGGCTCCGCAGTGTGAGTTGTCATATGTGAAAAAATGTGTTTTAACTTATTTTGGATCAGTTGAGCGAAGAGCAGAAACAGCAACAAAATACTAGTGCTGCAGCTGCTGCCACAAATAATGATGATACTAGTCCTTCAATGTCAATTACTAAAGATGGTGCTCAAGGGCATAGAAGGTTTAAGTCAGGGCATCTGAAATCAAAACAATATTTTACATTGCTAGAGAAAAAACCTCTAATAAAGGGAAAGTTTACTGCAGAAAAACATAAAATTGCCAACATGCCATATACCACATGCAGTGGCAAGGAAAGACTCAGGCCTTGGCTTTTATTTCTGACTAGTGGTTCTATAACTGTTGTCAGTCAGGCATCTTCTTCTGCCTCACATGATGATGCAAGACTGTCTCACTGTGAGACTAGAAGAGATGTCCAAAAAATGAAAACAGGAAAATCAGGTCGTAAAAAAGCCGAAGAACAAACTATGTGTTCAGAAATGTCACAAATCCCTGAGTCTAAGAGTGTCCATGAGTACTATGTGTGAGCCTAAACTTTTTGATACCATACTTATAGAGAAGCCTCCTTTCACCGTTTCTGCACCCTTTGTTATTGTGGAATTGAGCAGCACAAGTAAAAATGGTGACATAATAGAAATTGAGGATGACAGTGACTGTACTGTCACGGTGTGTGTGTCTTGTCTTTATTTTTATATTTCTTTTGCAGGTGAACTACAGGTGCCAGTGGGCCCATAATGCCCCGCATGCTTGTACTTGTGGTTCTCCTAGTACCAACATGTGGGGGAGGCTTGCTGGGACCTTTAGTTCACCAGCAAAAGTCAATATTAGTTTGTCTATTTTTTGCACTACACTATACATAATCAACCCAGCACCCACCACACAGGGGTGCTGGTGATAGCCCCAGCCTATCAGCCGAGGCCTTGGGTGCCCTGGAGAGGGATACCCCTTTGGAAGTCCGGTGCTGGCTATGGAAAATATAGGGGACCCCTACTCATTTTGGCCCTGATTCAGACCCACTCGCAAGCGGCTGTCCGCTCGCAAGTGGGTCGATGGTCTGCACTGAGCATGCGCACGACGGAGGGAGCTCCGTCGTGCGCATGCGCCAGACGCGACGAGCGAAGGAAAGTCCTTCGCTCGTTGTTTCTGATCAAAGGGGGTGTGCTGTCGATGTTGATTGACAGCACGCCCCCTTTGGTGGGCGTGCCGGGGGCGTGCCTCCCTGACAGGGGCGTTCCCAAGGGAACGCCTCCCGTCAGAAGCCGGCCCACTGACATCACTAGTGATGTCAGTGGGAGTGATTTTGGCTCTGATAGAGCCAAAATCACTCCGGGCCTTGCGGTTGAAAACCACAACCGCAGGCTCCGGCTCGCAGTTTCGATGGTCGCGATGGTCACGACCATCGCGGCCATCAAACTGCACGCTCATATAGGCTGTGGGTGGTGACCCACAGCTATACGAGCGTCCAGGAGGACGCTCCATTTTTATGGAGGGTGGCCCTCATTCAGAGCGTGCGCTTTGCTCAGAGCGTACGGCTCTGAATGAGGGCCTTTGTCCCCTGTATTTCCACAACCAGGACCGGATCAGCAAAGCCCTGTGCTGGTTCTGAAAATACAGGAGACCCCTACGAATTTTTCCCCTGTATATTAAGAACCAGGACAGACTGTACAGAGCCCGGGGCTGGTTATGCTTCTGGGGAGGCATGTAATTTAAAAAAAAAATTACTTTTTTTTTTCAAACAGACAGAAACATACGTATCTCATGGATATGTGCATGTTTCTCTGTTATTACAACTTGCTCAGGCTAGACTCGCTAGCCTGAAGCTGGTCTTTTGTTCTGGAGGTTTTTGGTAAGGTTTTGTGCGCGATGTGTAAAATCGTATCCTATTACATATGCGTTCGCTATTGCTTTCTATTGGAAAACATCTGGATGCAAGTTTACCCTTGCGATTTTTAGTAGAAGCTGAAAACGTGTGGTTTGGACGGTACCCGCACCCTGTTTTTTTTTAAAGCCACAGATTTGTAGCAGTTTTGGTTGCTGGATTTAAAATTGCTAAATTATAAATGCAGAGCAAGCCTGATTTTGCAATTAATACTATTGCACATTTATATCCAGCTGTGAAAGCTGCTGCAAATTGTTATGCGTATGTGTGTGTATGTGTCAATATGCACATGTGCGAGTCACTCACTGCGCCCGGGAATTGTGCGCTTATAGTACACAGACTGGACGCTACTTTGAGTGACAGATGTTGCCGTTTGTGAGTGGTAACGGGAAGGTGCTTGTGAATGGGGGACTGGTGCTGTGACGCAGGCATGTCTGGGCATCTAAACGGCGTTTTATGGGTGTGCATAATTAGCATGGAAGCGTCATTGTACACGTCACTTGGTTGTATTTCAGCCTTCAGTGATCGCAGTGCTTGCGGAGGGGTAGGGTCGACCTCAAGGGCTGCGTGCAGCTCCGATGGCTCTCGATGTTACTGATTAATCAGACACTTCCTGGAGATGACGTGTGTTAAGAAAGAAATGTGGATGTCTTTACATCGGCGTGCATTTGCTGTGCCGTAGCTCTCTAAGGGATAGAGGGCGTCCTTACACCAGACAGTGCGATTGCAGAATTTGCATACCCGGCCCCTTGTGACAGCGAGAGAGCGCAGCTTAGCGTCCGGGTCTGAATCACCCCCAATGTGCTGTATGAACAATATTGGTGAAAGATTTCCTTTGAACTTTCTGTAGTGCACGACAAACGATATTGGGTGTACACACTGATAGGTATCTATCAGTGGAGTCACCCTTCCACATCTCTGAATATTTGTTGCCATATTTGATGATGTCTGTTAGAGAAGTACCACAGTCTTCCACAGGATTCTCTCCTTTTGATCTGTTGTATGGAAGACATCCCAGAGGGTTGCTAGATGTTGCTAAGGAGACATGGGAAGGACAACCCACACCCTATAAAAGTGTAATTGAACATGTGTCTCAGATACAAGATAGGATTGCGGCTGCGGTGCCCATTGTCAAAGAACATATGGAGCAGGCCCAACAAGCCCAAAAGAGAGTGTATAACCGGAATGCCAGAGTACGTACATTTTCCCCTGAGGACAAAGTGCTTGTTTTGATACCCACAGTGGAAAGCAAGTTTTTGGTTAAATGGCAAGGTCTGTATGAAATCAGGGAGAAAGTGGGTGAGGTAAACTATAAAGTATTCTATGAATACCCCTTAATTGCTAAAGCGAAATAATTGCTTTCCAGTCCAATCATGTGGTTCCAAAGCACAGAAAGTTATATTATGCAAAAAAATAATAACACGCTGTAATTTAAACAATTAGCATAAAAAGCAAGTAAAATACAAGGTACAGCCGATGCATACACCAGCACCCTGGATCCAGTACTCAGTCATCAATCCTGAAGCCTGCCGTAATCAAATGGGATATGACTAAGTACTAGCTCAAGGACACGAGCCTATATACCTTACAGGTTGTGATGATAACAATAGAGACAAGCAAACAGGATTCCATTGGTTCTTGCTTCTGGTCAATCTGGTACGATGCAGGTCATAGGTCAGTTCATGCGGTGTCATCAGGGATACGGTTCATCTCTCCAACGACTTCATTGTGACTCATTCCCGCTGAAGAACAGGTTTAAACTGACTATGACACTACATACAAAGATATACATTCTAACCAATAACTCCCTATAATCCATAACTAGCGAACGCAAGATGCAAATCCTTTGCCGATAGAAACGGAGGTCTGCAAATAAATAGGGATTTAGAATGGTACCAAACATGACATGTCTACTGTCTTCTAAATATTAGATCTTAGATATCATATACGTACACTTTACAACATAATTATTAGCTAACAAAACCTCTAATATTAAGCATAATGCAAGGGAACCTTTTTATAAGTGCGTGCATGTATGAGTGTGAGATAATTGTGTAAATTTGCTAGTATGCATTGTGCGTATATGTATGTGTACAACACTAATGTGCGTTGTGCATATATGTATGTGTATAACGCTAATGTGCGTTGTGCGTATCCACACCCTCATGCAGTAGCATGCCAGACTTCTGCTATCCTGAATTGCACAATAGCGTTGATAGATATTCATTTTCTAAGATTAGTCTCAGCCAATTATCTGACTTTGACAGTCCACACTTTGATAGCAAACAAAGCGCTATCACACTCCATTCTTAATGTATTTAGTCATACATTATAATGTATTATTTAAGGTTATATACGGTATGACACAACTTGGTCATTGAACTGTCAATAATGCACCTCTGGAAGGGTAGAACAACCCTTATACGCACTCAGCAGATCTATACGAGACCATTGATATGATGTAGGAATGCATCAAACCTATAAAGTAAGTCTGGGGGGAAAATTGAGACTACATTATCTAGGATGTTTACAATAACATTAACAATACATTTATGTGTGACTAAACCTATCCTTATTTCATCATCTGATGGTACATTCTAGTTCAGGATTGTAATGCAGTTCTTCATTGACCTTGTTACCCATAATATTACTACTCACCACCATCATAATTTCATTCTCCCTGTTTACCCTGGTGGTACATTTTCCACACTTCAACACAGTAGGAACACATCTGACACATAAACCAATTACTAAGATGACAACAAGTATAAGGATAAGAAGCTTACCTACACTAGCTATCATTTCCTTGGCCTACTCTCCTAGACCGGAGAACCATTTTACAGGGTTCAACCATGAGAACCATTTCTCATACTCCTCCTCTGTCTCATCCAGAGAAGCATTATGGTTCTTCTGAAATTCCCATTTCAGCTGCAGAATTTCATACATTTTCCGGTCTATCACCTCCTTGGGGTCCTTAGTATTATTGGTAATGTATGTGCAACCTTTGACACCAAATTTGGTGGCCAAAGTCACACAATATCCACCAGTAATAGATGTTAGATAGTTTAACACTAGTCTATGTTGCCCCAGTTCCTTTTTATAAGCCTGTAGCTCCTTACCTGTATACCTGAACGTGTCATCATACATCTCGGTAATATTATCTATTAATTTAGCCAGGTATTGGATGTATCTAAAATTTAAAGTTCCCCAAGTGATCCTGGTGGGATCTAATGCTACCAAAATTTGGAAGCCAGTTGTTTCACTAATCAACTGTGTGGCTGTATGTACTTCACCAGGAATCATATTTCTTTTGTCACTGTGTTCATACTACGTATGTAGGTATGGAGGTGTGTTTTTATGGAAACCAAGCATTTCATCATGTGTAAGGGTCATAACCTCTGGTAGCACCCTTCCAAGATAACATAAAACTTCAGAGCTCGGAGAGAGCCACTTGTACGCTTTCCTTCCACATATAAAATACATATCATCTAGGAGTACATAAGGAACAGAATGCATCAGTATCATGGAACACATTATTCTAACACAGGATCCTGCCCCTCTTTCCCCCATTTGACTGGTACAAGTTTCTGGTTGTATAATATATGCACAGCACCCAACTGATACTTTGCAAACCATTACTTTGTCATAACTACATGTGTACTTATACTGGAAGTATCTCCCGCTACCAATAATTTTGCGTACAAGTTCAGAATCTATAGGCTCATTATCATCTCTGTGTGAGAAGGTCATTGTCTGATTGTTCCCGGTCACTTCCCAATTTCCTGGTTTTCTGAAATTGGTGATATTTAAGCATAACAGGGATCTATCTACCTGCTACTGGTGGAGCTTAAAATTAGGGGGTCTAGATATATTATATTTCTTGTACACCATTTTTCCACATGTAATTCAAGAACCTCAGAGACATTTAACGGGAATTGTACTAATCCTTCATTATGTTGTCCCTGAGGCACGTGAGTGCAAACCCAACATTATTTATTTATTTATTTATTATTTATTACCAGTTATTTATATAGTGCACACATATTCTGCAGCGCTTTACAGAGAATATTTGGCCATTCACATCAGTCCCTGCCCCAGAAGAGCTTACAATCTATATTCCCTATCACATGCACACACACATACGCACTAGGGTTAATTTTGTTGGGAGCCAATTAACCTACCAGTATATTTTTGGAATGTGGGAGGAAACCGGAGTACCCGGAGGAAACCCACGCAAGCGCAGGGAGAATATACAAACTCCACACAGTTAGGGCCGCAGTGGGAATTCAGTCTGGTTTAAGACCTTACCCACTAAGGAATGGTAATCCTCTAAAGGATGCTAACCCAAATACAGATTACTCTTGGACTGGCATCGTTGGATGCACTTTTCATCAATTAGGGATCCACAGTTCTCACAAATACAGTATTCCTCAGACAATAACCCCTAACACTGTCTCCGAGCTTCAAGGCTAACATCTCTTAACAATCCCTGAACTGGGTTTGACCATAGGTTGCCCTGATCGTTTTATTGCTCTCTCCTCTGACTCCATTCTATTGACACCACTACCAGCCTCCATCTCCGTCATCTGTCCACCATCACAGAAATAGAAAATCCTGAAACAAATAAGAATGAGAAGAATCCTGGAAAGAGAAAAAGACACAAAAACAGATCGCCACTCCATTTCTGGAATAGAAGTCTGCACTCGTCTCTGGCTCAGATGTTTTCACTGCAGTCTCTAGCTCACAATCGACAGGTCCACATTATCTGCCTTGACTCCGCCTTGTACCTCCTTCAGATGGCTGACTTTCCTGCAGTGAGTGGAATGGACCCAGGTATCTCCCTCTCCTCAACTTTCAAAGATGTGGTACTTGTCATCAACACCTGCTACAGACCTTCCCACCGGTCTGTCAAACAACCTGAGTGTAAGAAATTTTGGATCATAACATAATCTCCAGGTTCAACATCATGACAGTTTGTTTCTGGCATATCAGAACATTTTCAATTTCTGTTGTTGTTGTTTCAATTGTCTACTCATTTTTATAAGATACTGCACAGTAACCTTATTATTACTCTTCAAATCATCCTGTGGACTTATCAAATGAGGTTGCCTCCCAAACAGTATCTCAAAGGGGGAAAGATTAAGAGGAGGTCTAGGAGTGGTCCTGATGCTATGGAGGACAAGCGGTAAGGCTTCTGGCCATCCTAATCCAGTTTCAGCCATGATCTTATTCAGTTTGTTTTTAATAGTACCATTCACTCTCTCAACTTTAGCACTGGCTTGTGGTCGGCAGGGGGTATGAAGTCTACTATTGATACCCATAAGCTTACATATGTTCTGGAAAACATCACCATTGAAATGAGTACCCCTATCACTTTCTATGATTCTATGGATACTGTATCTGCATACAAATTCCTGAACAATCATTTTAACAGTAAAAACAGCAGTATTAGTGGCAGCTGGAAATGCCTCTACCCAATTAGAAAATGCATCGGCACAAACTAATACATATTTGAGATTCCTGTAGGGTTGTAATTGGATGAAGTCAATTTGTATTACCTGAAAAGGTCCATCTGTCGGAGGGATATGGGATGGGTCAGTTGGTATTGTCTTCCCAACGTTTTTCCTTAAACAAGTCAGACAGGACATTGCCCTTTTTTCAGCTTGAGAATAAAAACCTGGCGCACACCAATATGCTCTGACCAACTTGCACATACCTTGTTTTCCCAGGTGAGTCAGACCATTGCTGCCTCAGCCTAGGCTTGGGTAATATGTCCTGGGAGCCACAGGCCTACCTTGTCCATCTCTCCAGAGTCCAGAGGACTCCAGACCACATCCCTTCGATCTCCAGACTACCTTTTCCTGTATGGAACACAAATCTTGCATCTCAATTAATTTCTGTGTGTCAATTGTTTGGAAGACCATCATTTTGTTAACTGGCATGTTTACATTAAACCCTGCTGCCCATTTGGCAGCTTCATCTGCTCTGTTATTGCCCAGTGACATCGGGTCTTCCACGCATGTGTGGGCTCTACATTTGATGACGGCTACTGCTTTTGGTATCTGGATTTCTGTCAGAAGTCCTTTTATGTGTTGTGAATGTGCTACTGGTGTGCCTGTTGCTGTCATAAAGTTTCGAAGATGCCAAAGAGCCCCAAAATCATGTACTACCCCAAAGGCCTACCTGGAATAGTGTATATGTTAACCTGGGCTGAGTGTTGTGGACCAAGAGGTTCAGCTTCTATAACGTCCTTGTCATTTACAACAGCATGACTGGTACATAATTCTCCTGTGTCAGTTTGTCTATGACAACTCCCATCCATGTAAAACATCAAATCTGCATTTTCTAGTGGTGTGTCACGTATGTCTGGTCTTGCAGTAAAGGTCTGGTTCAAATATTCCATACAATCATGTGTATCAGTATCCCTGCAAAACTCACCTTTAACCAGATACTCACCTTTCACCCTTTGTGCATCTCTAGACACATATGGTAAGTACATTGCTGGGTTTAACGTATTGCACCACTTAATGGTGATATTTGCGGGCTAGCCCTGATGGCGGTTCCCATTTTGTGAACTTAGCTGAAGAGACATGTCTGGTTTGGGCTGAATTTAACAAGGCAGATACTGCACGTGGTGTATAGACAGTTGTATCATGCCCTAACACTATGTCCTCGCTCTTATTTACCAAAAGAGCGGTTGCAGCTACACTTCTTAAACACGTTGGGAGTGATCTTGCCACAATGTCCAATTGTGCACTGTAGTATGCTACAGGTCTGCTAGTATCACCATGTTTCTGTGTGTGGACACCTGCTGCACAACCATCAGTTACAGTACAATATAACTCAAAGGGTTTTTCATAATCTGGTATTCCCAATGCAGGTGCTCTCATCAGACTGTCCTTAAGGTTACGGAAAGCCTGCTCTGTTTCCTCAGTGTGTGTGACACGGTCGGGTTTTGAGGATGAGACTAAGGACTTTATTCAGAGTCGGTCGTTGTGGCCGCACGGTCGTACTGGAAAATGATGCACACGCATGTTGCGTCCCTAAGGTCGGATTGTTAGCTGGCCGACCAAGGGGAGGAAGCGGTCGGAACGCAAAAAATACGCCCCCTTCTCGTACGCATTACACGTCATCTCCGGCCATATAAGGATTAATCGTGCGCATCGCTAACCATTGGAGCTGGTCGTAGAGCTAAAGGTTGACCATACCCTCTCTTAAGCTCTACGATCATGTCAGTGTAAAACCTCCCATGTCACGTGTGCGTTGACACTACTTTGTAATTTATGCACTCCCATAAAACGCCGTTCACATAATTAGGCACGCCTGCGTTCGGATCTCCACTACCCCGTTTTCAAGCACCTTCCCCTGTTACCACCCAAAAACGCCTCATCCTGTCACTCAAACTACCGACCTGGCTGTGTTCAAGGAGAGAGAAATTTCTGATCGTAGTGGCTAGTTTGCGCACGCGCATTGGGAACTTTACACATGCGCAGTTTAGCGAACATCGGCTGTGTACGACCGTGCAGCCGCTACGACCGACTCTGAATGAGGTCCTAAGTCATGCAATGGTAATGCCAAAATAGTAAAAACCTGGGATCCACGTTCTGCAGTATCCACACATTCCCAAGAAGGTACGGATTTGCTGTTGGTTCTGTGGCAGTGTTATGGTCTGTATGGCCTGGATTCTGTCTATTGTCAAGTGTTGACCCTGGAATAGCATGGCTGTACTTTGTCCATTGCAACTGTGTGCCCTGTTTGTGAGAGATGAAGCAACAACAGTTTAGTATCATTTAAACATGACATAAACAAATCAGAGCACAACAACAAATCGTCTACATAATGAATTAGAACAGGACCATTGTCTGGTTGAAAAGATTGCAAACAGTCATGTAAGGCCTGAGAGAAAATACTGGCTGTTTATGAAGCCCTGAGGCTCCTCTATAGGTGAATGCAAATAGATATTGACAGTCAGGGTGAAGAGGGACAGAGAATCATACATCATAGATCAATGACAGCGAATTGGGTTGCAGATGGTGGAATCTGCATAAGGATGACAGCTGGATTGGGCACCATGGGGAATTGGCTCTCAACTACTTTGTTAACTCCTCTAAGGTCCTGTACTAACTTATAACCCCTCCCCCCACTCTTCTTCACTGGAAACATGGGACTGTTGGCTACACTTACTGTACGGACTAAAATCCACTGCTGTAGTAATCTCTCAATTGTGGGATACACCTCTGGCTTTAATGGGTACTGAGGGATTTTAGGAGCCTGTCTACCATTTTTTAAGTTAACCATTACAGGAGCTACATTTGCCATCAAGCCAGTGTCCTGTCCGTCTTTGGTCCAGAGAGAACCCAGTATGTGCGATAACATCTCTTTTACCTGAGATGGACTTTGTTCTAGAACGGTAGTGTGCATCATTAGCCTTTGTGGGGTGTCCAATATATCCCGTACCTCATGCACAACCTTCTCTGGGATATCTAGGAATATACCATCAGGGGTACAGTAAATGACACATCCCATTTTATACAGAAAATCCCTTCCCAGCAGGTTAGTTGGCGCCGCCAATGCCAGGAGAAAGGAATGCTTGGTCTGCAGTGGCCCGATAGTAACCTCTGAAGATTTGGTTAAAGGATAATGCTGCCCTTTACCCATTACCCCCATTGCTGGTATGGTCTTGTTGGTAACCTGTAAATTAGATGGAGAATTTATAACGGATCTGGTCGCCCCTGTATCTACAAGAAAAGTATGTTTAGTACCAGATATATCAACTGTCAATGTAGGTTCTTCCCTAGTATTCTCAGTTATCCTGACTGGTTGTAGACTACAGGTATGACCTGACCCCTAGTGCTGACTATCGCTCTCTAGGAGAGCATTAACTGCTACTATGTGAGCGGGTGACTGTTGGAAATTTCCTAAGTTAGGTGGGTGTCCTTGCTGTGTGTATTTTTGTGTCCCCTTGTTGGGTGACCCCCAATTTCTCTCTTTACAATCTTTCCTTAGATGTCCTTTCTTATTACAATCAAAACATCTTTGTGGTTAATATGTTTTGTGGCTGTGTAGGTTGATATGTATTGAAAGTTTGTGGCTGTGTGGGTTGGTATGTATTGAAAGTTTGTGGCTGTGTGGGTTGGTATGTATTGAAAGTTTGTAGTTGTGCAGGTAGATATGTATTTTGTGGCTGTGAATATAAACCCTCTAAAGCCTGAATGCTCACTGCCATCAACCTGTTACTTTGTGTCTCTTCTTTCTAAGTATGTTCTTATCATGTTCTATTGCAGACTCTCTAAGGGCATCAACAGTGATTCCTCTCCAGTTAGGCTGAGAGGTTTGCACCCTGGTTTTTAGATTGTATTTGAGACCATCCATGAGTACCGTTACAGCTACCTCCCTGTGGTGTACATCATCCTTTTTATTTTCTATCCCAGTGTACTTTGTTATCATTAACAGTGCTCTGGTAAAATATTCTGCTGCAGATTCACTATCTTTTTGTTTGATAGTGAAGATTTTGCTCCAGTACACTACCACTGGGAAATATACAGCCAATTGTGTGACTATACATTAAATGTTAGCCTGATTATCCTCGTCAGTTAAGAATTCATCTCCCTCCAATACACAATCTGTAATAAACTTTTTCACATTAGTATTGGAAGGAAGACATGCCCTTAACACCACTCACCAATATTTATTAGTTGGCTCATGGGCATTACCTAAATCTTTAACAAATTTTTGGCATTTGGCTAACTCTTTCCTGGGATCTAGGAAATCTGACATTTTTTAATGCAATTGTGCTCTTGTCCAGGGACAATGCATTGTTACATTCCTCAAGGGAACTATACCTTCTTTGCCCGGTTTCCCATTGGGAACTGTTATAGTGCAGACCGGATGTATACCTACCACCTCGCTATGTTCAGGGTTAATTACAGGACTTATTGTCTCTGTACTATGGATGTTCCCTCTTCTTCTGCTACGCCCTGTACTACTCTCACTTCAGCTGCTGCTTCAGCTTGGGGGGGTCACTCCCTGTGCATGTTTCTGTGGAGCCTCTATCATATGAACAACATGGGAAATGGCTGATATTACAGTGGGTGTATCATCTTCTACATACACATTTTCCTTATGATTACTTAGTACAGGGTTTAAATTACTTGTTACATTTTTATAATTTTTGGTATCGGCTGTACCTTCACCTTCAGCCGCATAGGGCGTTGGAGGTGCGCATGCACTATACCCTTTACATTTGGTAATACTATCTTGCGGTGTTTGCATGCTCCCTTGCGGTGCATACATGATGCTGTTTTGCAATGCGTGCATGCCTTCTTGCATCACATGCGTGATGCTGCTTTGCGGCGCGAGCACGCCACTTAGCCGCGTGTTCCCCTCATGTTGCCACAACTTTAAACAGTCATTGTGTTTCACTCGTTTTTTCAAGGATTTGACTAAACCTATGCTATCTCTTACATTATTTAATACCTCCAAATTGAAACTGCCAATTTTGGGAAAAGATTTCACATATCCTTTGGTCATCTTGACCCATATGTCACAGTACACAGTAGCATACGCACCATACTTTGTATACATTATATACCTTGCCAATCCTGTCGGCCCTTCCATGAGCAGCACATCGTCGACCATCTCCAGCGTTTGCTTAGCACCCATCTCAACAACTGATCACTAGAGCCTTTGGACCTCATTCAGAGTTGGTCGTAAGCGGCCACTCGCTTGCAATGAGTGATTTTTGCTATACTGCACAGGCGTATTACTCGCTGTTGTGATGTCGAAGCGCTTGCTTGTAGTCTAAAGACAGGTCGCTACTTTGAGTGACAGATTGTGCTTTTTGTGGGTGGTAACAGGGGATGGTGCTTGAGAACGGGGGAGTGAAAATACGAATGCAGGCGTGCCCAACCATCAGAACGAAGTTTAATGGGAGTGCATAATTAGCAAAGCAGCGTCATGGCACACGTGACTTGGTTGGTTTTTTACACTGACTGCTCGCAGTGCTTAAGGTAGGGTAAAGTCTACCTTAAGCGCTGCGAGCAGCTTCGATGGCTCCCAGTGTTCCCGATTAATCCTTTCCCCGGAGATGATGTGTGCTGCGAGTGACAAGGGGGTGTCTTTAAACACTTGCGAGCGCTCACTGCCATCTCTCGCTAAGACATAGAGGTCTTCCTTGTGCCACAATGAGCGACCACTTGATTTGCATATCCGGCCCCTTTTGCCATGCGAGTGATCGCAACTTGCGAGAGACTCTGAATGAACTCCTGTGTTCAAAGCCTGTTACCAGTCAGTGTTGTGAAACCGATGTCCTGGGGACAAGAGAGAAAAGTCTGTTTCTTTTATTGTCACTTTTGGCGCTAAAGTGCGATTCGCACAATAGCGTATATGTATTTCCTGTACTGCTGCCATGTGTTTAAACAATCGTTTTGATAGACAGTCTTATTATATTCATAGCGTGATCACTTGTTAAAACCTCTAAATTGTATTGCTAGACTTGGGTAAAAAAAAAAGCAAGTAAAATACAAGGTACAGCCAATACATACACCAGCGCCCTGGATCCAGTACTCAGTCATCAATCCTGAAGCCTGCCATCATCAAATGGGATATGACTAAGTACTAGCTCAAGGACATGAGCCTATATACCTTACAGATTGTGATGATAACAATAGAGACAAGCAAACAGGATTCTATTGGTTCTTGCTTCTGGCCGATCTGGTACGATGCAGGTCATAGATCAGTTTATGCTGTGTCATCAGGGGTACGGTTCATCTTTCCAAAGGCTTCACTGTGACTCTTTCCCACCGAAGAACAGGTTTAAACTGACTATGACACTACATACAAAGATATACATTCTAACCAATAACTCCCTATAATCCATAACTAGCGAATGCAAGATGTGAATCCTTCACAGATAGAAACGGAGGTCTGCAAATAAATAGGGATTTAGAATGGTACCAAACATGACATGTCTACTGTCTTCTATACGTTAGATATCATATACGTACACTTTACAACATAATTATTAGCTAACAAAATCTCTAATATTAAGCATAATACGAGGGAACCTTTTTATAAGTGTGTGCATGTATGAGTGTGAGATAATTGTGTAAATTTGTATGTATGTGTACAACGCTAATGTGCATTGTGCATATAAGTATGTGTACAATGCTAATGTGTGTTGTGCGTATCCGCACCCTCATGCAGTAGCATGCCAGACTTCTACTATCCTAAATCGCACAACAGCGTCGATAGATATTAATTTTGTAAGATTGGTCTCAGCCAATCATCTGACTTTGACAATGCCAACCAGGCAAGAGGAAGCCTTAACAAATTTACCATGTAAACCTTATCAAACCCTGGAAAGATAGGTTAGCTCTGTTAGCTGAACCAAGCCCACCAGTAGCGTCAGTCCCTTTGGTTCCAGAAGTAAAAGTGTCCGAAACCCTGTCAGCCGCTCAAAATAATTAGGCTAAGGAGCTGCTTATTAAGAACAGAGATTTTTTTTCAGCACTGCCCGGCCTCACGCCCACAATAAAGCATGATATAACTACAGATCCCGGGATTATGGTCAATCTAAAGTCATAGAATTCCTGAAGCACAGTGTGAGGCTGTCTCTAAAGAGGTTAAGAATATGCTAGTACTTGGTGTCATCAAGGAGTCTAATAGTGAATGATCCAGTCCCATAGTTCTGATTCCGAAGCCTGATGGCAGCCTACGCTTCTTTAACGATTTTCATAAGTTAAATGCAGTTTCCAAATTTGATGCGTATCCCATGCCACATGTGGATGAGTTGATAGAGAGGGTAGGGATAGCCAGATATCTCACCACACTGGACCTGACAAAGGGTTATTGGCAAATACCATTAACTGATATGGTGAAAGAAAAAACAGCTTTTTCTGTTCCAAAAGGGCTATTCCAGTATAGAATGTTGCCTTTTGGGTTGCATGGGGCCCCAGCAACTTTTCAACGTACAATGGATAGAGTTTTGAAACCCCAAAGACAGTATGCAACATCTGGACAATGTTTTAATCCACAGTCCAGACTGGGAATCTCACTTAGTCAGAGTACAGGTGGTACTGGACTCAATTAGGAGAGCCGACCTAACAGCCAACCCTAAGAAATGTTGCCTAGCAATGGAAGAGGTTCAATACTTGGGGTATACTATAGGGAGAGGCCTGATTAAGCCCCAGTCAAACAAAATTGAAGCCATACAAAACTGGCCCCGTCTCATAGGGATCAATGGGTACTACAGATGGTTTATCCCAAATTTTGCCACTACAGCAGTGCCACTAACAGACCTTACAAAAGGGAAACAGTCTAACTTGGTGAAATGGGGCCCTGAGGCTGAAGAAGCGTTTCAGGCATTGAAAGTGGCTTTGTGTTCAAACCAGATTTTCTGTTTGTGGTTCAGATGGATGCCTCAGAGGTAGGCGTAGGAGCGGTGTTGTCCCAAAGTAGGGATGGGGAGGAGCACCCCATTGTTTATCTGAGCAGAAAACTCAATGACCATGAGAAAACGTATGCTGTTTTTGAAAAAGAGGCATTGGCCATTAAGTGGGCATTGGACACTTTGAGGTACTACCTCTTGGGCTCATAACGGATCATGCCCCATTAATATGGATGGGCCTGGGTCCCAACTGGCTATGCATTGTCCCACATCTTTTGTTTGGGGGCTGCAAATGTTCTGCCCCCTGGGTCAAAACAGAGGAGTGAGATATGTGACAAGATTACTGGCATCATAGTGGAAGGCAGGTATATTTGCCTTAGATTGCTGATTTATGTCTTTTGAAACCTCAGGAAGGTTTTTTGTGTTAGGAGCTTTTTGGGTTATTAGCTTCACAGGAGGCTAATTAGGGTTTTCAGCTGTGTGTCTGTTTTTTAGTGCTGTGAGGCTGATCATTATAGAGAGACACTGCCTGGGGAAAGGAGAGTCTTTCAGGTCTCTGTGAGAGAATCAGGTTGCTGAAACCAGGCATACTTGCCAACTCTCCCTCATTGTCAGGGATACTCCCTGAAATAGCAGCAATCTCCCTGTCTCCCTGAAAAGTCTACCAATCTCCCTCATTTCACCTTACCCCCATTATGACACTGTTATATAAAAGAAAAAACAGAAATATATACATTCAAATGGGATGATTAGTATAATTTCCCTGCATTGGTTATAAGGCCCAATGATCCCTATGATTAAATGTATTTTCTGAGAAGTATCAGTGTGTTTTCATCAACAAGTAGATCTTACTTACTGCTTTGGGGCTCATTTACATTTGGATGTAAGTCAGTTTTAGGACACATCTCTCAGATGTAGCAGTACACGCCCACTTTATCGCCGCGCTCATAGGTGCTGCTTTCACAATCTCCCTGAAATGCTTTTTCAAAAGTAGGCAAGTATGCTAATAGGGGAATTCAATATGGAGCGAAAGCTCAGTTTTTGCGTTAATATCGCACCTATGACGTCATTATCGCAGGTTTTAGTTTTACACCATATTCAATTTCAAAGACTTTTCGCAGGGTCGAAAAGTCTTTGATAAAAAACGGGGATAACTTTTCACCATTGAATAGGTGTCGAAAAAAAGTGCAGAATTGGGGTTTAGGGGTGCAGGCTTAAAAAAAAATAGCCTGCACCCCTGGGAATGTCATTTTAAAAATAACTGTGTCAAAAAAAAAAAAAAAAAAACATAGGGACACCCCAAAAAATTAATTTTAAATTTGGGGTGAAAAAAAAAAAAATGGGAAAAAAATGTTTAAAAATAGGGAAATAGGTTCAGGGCTATTCTGCAAGTATGCGGCAGGTGTTTTCTAGAATAGATTTATAGCGGCAGGTGCACAATGCAGACTTTTTAAAAACTTACTTTAGGGACATCAAAATATGCTTGTACCCATTTTCATGTACCCCAAATTTGATGGGACCACTTTAAAAAACGAAAAAAATAACCAAAGTGCTATTCTGCAACACTTCTTCATTGTCGGGAAAAAAGCACCTGCCGCAGCTGTTTAAATCCCCGACTTTCATTTGCAGACTAAAACGGGGGGACCCATAGTGATCCCCCATGTTTTTACAACTTTAGGGGGGTCCTACAATTTTTTCCACGAAAAATTCGTTTTTTTACGCAAATCCCACTCCGCCAGGTCCCGTTTTCGGAGGTTTTATATTGAATACGGGGATAAAGCGGGCGCGCGCCCGATACTTTATCCCTGAAAATTCTCCGATGTGGAGCGAAAAGTCCAGCACGGACTTTTCGCTCCCATATTGAATACCCCTCTTAGCCTGGTAAAAACTTCTTGTACTTTGTTTATTAGTGAGCTAGGATCACTTCTGTGTAGTTAGTGCCAGACGGCAAGGTGTTTATTTCTGTTATTTTTGTTTTGCTGCATAATAATAATAAAACTGGCTGAAGTCAGTTGCATCAGACCAACGGACTTTGGGCCTGATTCAGACCCACTCGCGAGCGGCTGTACGCTCGCAAGTGGGTCGATGTTATGGACTGAGCATGCGCACGACGGAGGGAGCTCCGTCGTGCGCATGCGCCAGACGCGACGAGCGAAGGAAAGTCCTTCGCTCGTTGTGTCCGATCAAAGGGGGCGTGCTGTCAATGTTGATTGACAGCACACCCCCTTTGGTGGGCGTGCCGGGGGCATGCCGGGGGCGTGCCTCCCTGACGGGGGCGTTCCCACGGGAACGCCTCCCGTCAGAAGCCGGCCCACTGACATCACTAGTGATGTCAGTGGGAGTGATTTTGGCTCTGATAGAGCCAAAATCACTCTGGAGCTTGCGGTTGAAAACCTCAACCGCAGGCTCCGGCTCGCAATTTCGATGGTCGCGATGGTCTCGACCATCGCGGCCATCACAATGCACGCTCGTATAGCCTGTGGGTGGTGACCCACAGCTATACGAGCGTCCAGGAGGACGCTCCATGAAAATGGAGCCCGGCCCTCATTCAGAGCGTGCGCTCTGCTCAGAGCGTACGGCTCTGAATGAGGGCCTTTGTGTGATTTCTCAGCTGCTGCACAGTGCATCTACCCCAGGAGATGGTACCAGTTCCCCGACCCTGTTACACCAGCCCCCACTGTTTCCTGCACTGTATGCGACCTGGACTCTATGCGACCTGCCCTGTATCCAACCCTAACTGTATCCTGCACTGTATATGACCAGGACTGTATGCGACCTTAGCTACATCTGACCCACACTGTATCCAACCTGCACTGTATCTGACCCGCACTCTGTCCAACCCACACTGTATCCAAACCACACTGTGACCAACCCGCACTCTATCCAACCTACACTGTAACCTGCACTTTATCCAACCCGCAGGTACAGACTGCATTTTTTATGGTTGGGGAGATTTTGGGAAACTGCTCAAATAAAAAGGCTGATTGATCACATTACTAATTTGCAAAACATTTTTAAACCAAAATAACTGCCGTGTATTTGTGCCGCTGCTCTGTTTCTTAGATTATTTAGCCAGCCTTTGGCCTATATTGGTGTACAATACTGTTAATGGTGAGGTGGTCAAAATTGAGTGGAAATGAATGATATTGAGGTTAATAATACTCTAGGAATAAAAAAGGCCAAAATTATGTGATTTTAGGTTTTTTGTCAGTTTTTGGAAAAAATCCAAAAACAAAACCATTCACAGCATTTTGGCAAAACCAATCAACTTGTCTGATCGACCATTTTCGTCTGTTTTCCAGCATTTCGGAGCAAACTGCTGATTATAATTTGCTCCCATACCTTACCAGATATTCATTTCAACCAGCCAACTAGATGGATGGTTGGATGAAAGTTGGTCTAGTGTATGGCCAGCTTTAGAAGCTGATTGGTTGGTACTCTATCTCTCTCCACTTTGTCTCCCTCCAAGATATGATAAATTTCCCACTAAGTCAATTGAGAGTAAGAAACCTCACGTGTACTGTATATAGACTTTATAAAGCCCTTATTCCTACTAATTTCTGCTTGGGCCAAGTTGGAATTAAGGGCCTGATTCAGAGCCGGATGCTCTGACAAGAGCGCTCGCTCTGAATCAGGGCTGTCCTACCTAATATCGGAGTGGCCTCCTGGCCAAAAAGATGGTCGCGATGGTCAAGACCATCACGACCATTGGGCTTATGACGAGACCCTTGCGGTAGGGTCTCGTTGGCCGCAAGCCTGGAGTGCTTTTGGCTCTATCAGAGCCAAAAACACTCCCACTGACATCACTAGTGATGTCAGTGGGGCCGGACCCAGACGGTAGGAGTTCCCATGGGAATGCCTCCGTCTGGGCAGCCACGCCCCCGGCATGCCCACCAAAGGGGGTGTGCTGTCACTCACCATCGACAGCACGCCCCCTTTGGAGCTGGAACCCGGAGCGACGGCTTCCCCGTCGCTATCCAGGTCTCGCGCATGCGCACGACGGAGCAGCATCCGTCGTGCGCATGCGCACTTGGGCAAGATCAACCCACTTGCGAGCACTCGTGAGCGGGTCTGAATCAGGCCCTAAGTTTCTTTGCTTGTGCTTCAAAAAGCCTTGGTAAAGTCTGGTGGGGGTCTTATAGTCAGTGCCAGGTTGTGCCAATTGCACCTGTTTGCATTTGTCTGCTGTGTTTGTCTGCTCTGGGCCTGATTCAATATGGATCATGGTTACGATTACGCATGCAGTCTCACTGTGAAGTTATGCTAATATCTGCAATCACAATGCAGTCTTAGCAAAACATAAAGATGCCCACTCTTCCTTACTCACATCAGTAATTCTTAGCAAGCTTGCAAAAGCATAGGTAACATCGAGTAACATCGGAGCCTCACACACACTTGCACAAGGTCAAATCTTAATCAGAAATTGCTAATCTGATTGCACGCTGTTGCAGCTCGAGCTACATATGGCATCGCAGTGGCTAATTTATGCACACCCATGCAATGGCGTTCAAACGCACTGTCACGCCTGCATTTTGCCGACCACTCCACACTATACTCTCTGTGAATCACTCTGCAATGGGTCTGCCTAGTCTCTGTGAATGCGATCACAGTGGCCAGATCACACACATGCACTGCGATGCATATGAACGCACAGATTGCAAAAATCGTCCGATTGCGTGTGTAATCGCAGTTGTGATCGGTAGTGAATCAGGCCCTCTGTTACACTTGCTGTCTGTTTTGGGGTCCAGGGTTATTACAATATATTCTGTGTATCTTACTGCATACTACACTCTATTTCCACAGTGCTAACACATCTGTTCCTCTCAATGCAAACTACAACCATGGCCAAAAGTTATGAGAATGACATAAGTATTGGTTATGACTAGGGATGAGTGGGTTTGGATTTCAGAAATCCAAACCCCCCCGAGCCCCCCCCGATCCGAGTCGGGTCCGAGTCAGGCACGACTTTTCCCGCTTGACTCGGATCTGAAATCGAGGCAAAACTTCATCATCCCGCTGTCGGATCTCGCGGGTTTTGGATTCTATAAAAGGTCCCTGCGTCGGCGCCATTTCTCACTCCGGCTGTGGACAGTGAAGAGGGAGGGTGGGAGTTAGGGCTGGCTGGGCAGCGTAGTGTAGTGTTGTGTTGTGCTGTGCTGCTGTTGTCCATAGGGGCTGTTTCCACTCCTCCAAAGCAGAGGCGTCACTAGGGTTGGTGTCACCCGGTGTGGTAGCTCATGGTGTCACCCCCCACCTCTCACTTTCCATAGATGTTAGATTACTGTGATCGTGGTATCCAGGGTTGACACAGATGGGCTGGATACAAGGGTCACAGTAATCTAACATCTATGGAAGGTGAGATATCGAGTGGTTTCCAGAATCTAAAACTTGAGGACTCCCTTGGTTGTTCATGCTGATATATAATTGGTGTATTCCACTTAATAAGGTACACCCCTATTCACACAGAGGGTGACCACATTTGGTGAAGGTTACCGATATGTAATAATATTGCACTAGGAGGCGCTCTTTCTCCACCTTTTGTTTTGTAATATATATATATATATATATATATATATATATATACACATACAGCTACAAAAGACGGTGGCACTCCACAAAAATTGATGTATCCAAATACGCATGTTGGACACCAACGTTTCGGGACCACCAAGTGTTACCTTGACAAAGGGACACTGTGGTCCCGAAATGTTGGTGTCCAACATGCTTATTTGAATACATCAATTTTTGTGGAAGCCTCTGAGTGCCGCCGTCTTTGTATCTGCTTGTGGACTGTATTTATGTGGAGGGCACCAGAGCTGCTGAACGCTGCTTAGAGTGAGTGCCGATCCAAACAGGATACACAATGCCCACAGTAGTGCCCCTTATACAGTTACGACTGTAGTAGTGCCCCCAATGCAATGCCCACTGTAATAGTGCCCCCTATACACAATGCCCACATTAGTGCCCCTTATACAATGACTGTAGTAGTGCCCCTTATACAATGATGACTGTAGTAGTGCTCCTTATTCAATGCCCCCTGTAGTAGTGCCCCTTATGCAATGCCCCCAGTAGTAGTGCCCATAATGCAGTTCCCCCTGTATTAGTACCTTTTTATGCAATACCCCCTGTAGTTGTGCCCAATATGCAATGCCCCTGAATTAGAGCCCATTATGCTGTACCCCCAGTAGTGCCCCTGACAGTACCCCCAGTAGCACCCCTTATACTGTACCACCAGTAGCTCCCCTTATGCAGTGCACCCAGTAATACCCCTTATGCAGTGGCCCCAAAAATGCCCCTTATTCAGTGGCCTCAGTAATGCCCCTTATTCAGTGGTCCCAGTAATTCCCCTCATTCAGTGACCCCAGTAATACCCCTCATTCAGTGGCCCCAGTAATGCCCCTTATTCTGTGGCCCCAGTAATGCCCCTTATTCTGTGGCCCCAGTAATGCCCCTTATTCTGTGGCCCCAGTAATGCCCCTTATTCAGTGGCCCCAGTAATACCCCTTATTCAGTGGCCCCAGTAATACCCCTTATTCAGTGGCCCCAGTAATGCCCCTTATTCAGTGGCCAGTAATGCCTCTTATTCAGTGGCCCCAGTAATGCCCCTTATGCTGTGCCCCCTTCCCTGTGCACTGTGCATTACTTACCCTCTCTTCTCGACCTGGCCTGCACTCGGGGTGTCTGGGTCTGTCACTTGCTAAATAAATGGTCCTCTCTCTGGCAGCGCTCACAGTCGTAGTCCCTCCGGCTCCTTCTTCTTCTCCCGCAGGCTCCCAGAAGCACAAGCGGAGCCAGCGTGCAGCGCGCGATGACGTCATTGCGGCCAGCGGCCAGCACCACACACAAGCACAGAGATTCTCTGTGCCTGTGTGTGTCTCTGGATGCCGTCCACGATGACAGAATTAGCTGGGCCCTGGCGGCGGCGTGAAGGACCAGCGGCATCCAGCTCATGGAGTCGGCGAGGACCAAGTGCGGTGGTAAGAGGGAAGGGGGTGTGCGGTGGGGATGTGTCTGAGAAGGGTGCGGCCCGCGGGTGTGAGTGCTGCTCTTCTTGGTGACACCCCTTTGAAGGGTGGCACACGGTGTGGGCCGCACCCCCCGCACCTACCTAGTGACGCCACTGCTCCAAAGTCCATAGGGGCTGACTGGGCTGTATTGTGCAGTCAGTTGTCCATAGGGGCTGTGTCCACTCCAAAGTCTATAGGGGCTGGCTGGGCTGTGTTGTGCAGTGTACCATAAAGGCTGTAGTCCTAAAGGGGTGCTGTAGTGTTATCCAGGGGGTGATCTGTCCATCAGGGGTGCTCCCCACAAGTGAAAAAAAACCCATAGTGCCCTCCAAAAAAAATAAATATATATTTTCTGTCTTTGTGAATTGTGTGCGCAGTAGCTGCAAGTGCATCAACAAAGCCAAGCGTGCACCTGTCATAAATTAAGGGCCGGCTGGCTCGTCTGTTAAAGGGTGGTGTAACCCATAGTGCACTAAAAAAGAAAATAAAAAAATATTTTCTGTCTTTGTGAATTCTGGGCCTGATTCAGAGCCGGACGCTATTTGCGCTCGCTCGTTCAGAAAAAGGGTCCGGCTATTTAAATTGAGCGCTCGCTCTTTGCGGTCTGTTGATGCCTCTATGTGTGAGCGAGCGAACGAAACATGCGCTCCCTATTTTGTAAAGACGCCCCCTGGCCGCTCGCATCCTGCGTCATCTCCGCTATTTATTAGATTAATCGAGTACATCGAAAGGCATCTGAACTGCTCGCAGTGCTTGTAGTTGGATTTTCCTACCGCAATCATGCGAACAGTTCAGGCTAAGAAACAACCAAGTGACGTGGCCGATGACGCTGCTTTGTTAATTATGCATGCCCGTTTTGACCGTTTGGCACGCCTGTGTTCGGATCTCCACTCCCCGTTTTCAAGCACCTTCCCCTGTTACCACCCACAAATGCCTCATCCTGTCACTCAAATTAGCAGGCATTCGCTATTTAGCGAACAAACGATTTTCGGCCGCACTGACTGGTTCGCGCATGCGTATTACGATCCGAATGCATGCGCAGTTGTGCAAACATCGCTCGGAACGAACGAGTGGCCGCTTACGAGCGGCTCTGAATCAGGCCCTCTGTGCGAAGTAGCCGCACGTGCATCAACAAAGTAGCAGCGCCAAGCGTGCACCTGTGTCATAAATCAAGGGCTGGCTGGCTCGTCTGTTAAAGGGTGCTGTAACCCCCAAAGTGCACTCCAAAAAAAATAAAAAAATCTTCTTTTCAGTGTTTGTGAATTGTGTGTGCAGTAGCCGCATGTGCATCAACAAAGTGCGCTCCCAAATTTTTTTTAAAAAGTTTGGACATCTGGTCCGGACTGAAGGACGTGCCAACAATTTCTGACATGTCTACTGTCACTGCATATGATACTGTCACCACTGACAGAATGGCGGAGGATTACATTGGTGACAGCATCCAAGTAGGCATGTCAGACAGTCCATACCTGTACTGGCAGGAAAAAGAGGCAATTTGGAGGCCCCTGTACAAGCTGGCTCTATTTTACCTGAGTTGCCCCCCCTCCAGTGTGTACTCCGTAAGAGTTTTTAGTGCAGCCGGGAACCTTGTCAGCGAAAGGCATAGGAGGTTGCTTCCACAAAATGTGGAGAAGATGAAGTTCTTAAAAATTAATTATTATCAATTCTTCCAGGAAGACCAGCCTCCAGAAAGTACAGAGGGACCTGTGGGGTGGATTCCAGTGGGGATGAATTAATACTCTGTGGGGATGAGGATGCACACAACACTGAAGAGGGTGAGGAATCGGAGGATGAGGACGACATCTTGCCTCTGTAGAGCCAGTTTGTGCAGGTACAGATTAATTGCCAGCTTGTTTTGTGGGGGCCCAAACGAACTAATCATTTCAGCCACAGTCGTGTGGCAGAGCCTGGCACTGAATTGATTGGTTTGTTAAAGTGTGCATGTCCTGTTTATACAACATAAGGGTGGGTGGGAGGGCCCAAGAACAATTCCATCTTGCACCTCTTTTTTTTCTTTGCATTATGTACTGTTTGGGGCCTAGTTTTTGAAACTGCCCTCCTGTCTACCACTGCAGTGTCACTCCTAGATGGGCCACGTGTTTGTGCCGCCCACTTGTGTCGCTTAGCATAGTCATCCAGCTACCTTGGTGCAACCTTGTGGCCTAAAAACAATATTGTGAGGTGTGAGGTGTTCAGAATAGACTGAAAATGAGTAGAAATTAATGTTATTGAGGTTAATAATAGCATAGGAACAGAAAAAAACACAAATTCTGTGATTTTAGTGGTTTTTATGCATTTTTCAAAATAAAAATACAGATCCAAAACACGAACCCAAAACACGGAAGGGTGGTTTTGGCAAAACCAATCCAGATCCAAAACACGAAGAATGATCCAGATCCAAAATAAATAAAAAAAACATGAAAAGTGGCCGGTGCACACCCCTAGTTATGACTAAGTTTGCTGCTTCAGATTTTATGATGGTAATTTGCATATACTCCAGAATGTCATGAAGAGTGATCAGATTAACTGCAGTTAATTGCAAAGTTCCTATTTGCCATGACAATGAACTTACGGCCTGATTCAGAGCCACTCGTAAGTGGCAGCTCGTTCGCTCCGAGCGATGTTTGCCCAACTGCGCATGCGTACGGATCGTTATACGCATGCGCGAACCAGTCAGTGCGGTCGAAATTCATGTGCTCGCAAAATAGCGAATGCCTGCTAATTTGAGTGACAGAATGAGGCGTATGTGGGTGGTAACAGGGGAAGGTGCTTGAAAACAGGGAGTGGAGATCCGAACGCAGGCGTGCTTAAAGGTCAAAACGGGCGTTTTAAGGGAGTGCATAATTAATCCAGCAGCGTCATTGACCACGTCACTTTTTTTTTTTTAACTCAGAACTGCTCGCAAAATAGTGGTTGAAAAAACCAACCACAAGATTAGCGAGCAGTTCATACGCTGATCGATGTACTCGATTAATCTAATAAATAGCGGACATGACGTATGGTGCGAGCGGCCAGGGGGCGTATTTTCCAAATTTACGTTCGCATGTTTTGCTCGCTCATTCAGACTTAGAGGCGTGAACAGACCGCAAAGTGCGAACGGTTCATTTGAATAGCCACCCCTTTTTAGAAAACGAACGACCGCAAATGAGGGCCCTAATCCCAAGAACAACATTCCCACTGCATTTCAGCCCTGCCACAAAAGGACCAGATGACATTATGTTAGTGATTCTCTCATTAACACAGTTGAGAGTGTTGACAAGGACAAAGCTGGAGATCACTCTGTCATGCTGATTGAGTTAGAATAACAGTATGGAAGCTTTAAAAGGAGGGTGGTGCTTGAAATCATTGTTCTTCCTCTGTTAAACATGGTACATGGTGTTTCCTCTGCAAGGAAACATGTGCAGTCATCATTGCTTTGCACAAAAAGGGCTTCACAGGCAAGGATATTGCTGCTAGTAAGATTGCACCTAAATGAACCATTTCTCAGATCATAAAGAACTTCAAGGTGAGAGGTCCAGGGTGCCCAAGAATGTCCAGCAAGCAAGAGGACTATCTCCTAAAGTTGATTCAGCAGCAGGATCGGGGCACCACCAGTGCAGAGCATGCTCAGGAATGGCAGCAGGCAGGTCTGAGTGCATCTGCATGCACAGTGAGGTGAAGACTTTTGTAGGATGGCCTCGTGTCAAGAAGGGCAGCAAGATGCCACTTCTCTCCAGAAAAAACATCAGGGACAGACTGATATTCTGCAAAAGGTACAGGGATTGGACTGCTGAGAAATGGGGTAAAGTTATTTTCTCTGATGAATCCCCTTTCAGTTTATTTTGGACATCTGCAGAAATGTTTGTCTGGAGAAGGATAGGTGAGAGCTACCATCAGTCCTGTATCATGCCAACAGTAAAGCATCCTGAGACCATTCATGTATGGGGTAGCCAAAAATAAAAAAATGTTACCAAAACATTCTCTAAGAGCAACTTCTCCCAACTATCCTAGAACAGTTTGGTGATGAACAATGCCTTTTCCAGCATGATGGAGCACCTTGCCATAAGTCAGAATTGATAACTACAGTAAGTGGTTTGTGGAACAAAACATCAACGTTTTGAGTCCTTGGCCAGAAAACTCCACAGACCTTAATCCCATTGAGAACTTGTGGTCAATCCTCAAGAGTCAGGTGAACAAACAAAAACCCACAAATTCTGACAAACTCAATGCATTGATTAGTCAAGAATAGGCAGCCATCAGTCAGTATATGGCCCAGAAGTTGATTGACAGCATGTCAGGGTGAATTGCAGAGGTGTTGAAAAAGAAAGGTCAACACTGCAAATATTGACTCTTTGCATAAACTTAATGTTATTGTCAATAAAAGCCTTTGACACTTCTGAAATGCTGGTAATTTTAATTCAGTATGCCATAGTAAAATCTGACAAAAAGCAGCAAACTTTGTGAAAACCAATACTTGTGCCATTCTCAAAACTTTTGGTCATGGCTGTAGACTTGCAGTGTACTCTACAGTATGTGGCTGGTCAGACCTGCTGTAAATGATGTGTGATTGGCTGAGGTGCATCGATGGCACCAATGTTTATGCAGAAGAGCGACATAGGATAGATGTGAGAAAGCAGCAGTGGGCGTCTTTATGCCAGCTGAGTTATGGTAAGCATTAGCATAGTTTAGCAGCTGTGTTTATTGTGAATTTGCAGCTAAAATCACAATTGTGATCCATACTGAATCAAGCCTATAAATTTTGAGATTTTTTTGCACATTTACATTTAATAACTGGTTTGAGAAAACTTTGTAAATCTATAATAATCATCTAGTGGTCACTGTTTAATGGGGGTTGGTTTTAATGGCGACTGTCTTTTTTATTTAACACTGATTGATCTAAATTATGAAATTCATATGTAGTTTAGCTTAAAATTGATTCGCTCAACATTACCGCATTACTAGGAATCTTATTATAAATCAAAATTTTGTTAGACCAAATATTAACAAAAATATGAGATATGGTAAGAACTTACCTTTTTTATCTCTATTTCTACGAAGTCCATAGGGTTCCACAGGATACTTTGGGTATAGGTGTGACGTCAGTCATCGGGCACCATAGAGTTAAGCTTTCAGCCTCCCAGGATGCACTAGGGCCCCCTCCTATACCCCGCCCCCGAGCCAAGCCATCTCAGTTTTGTACCAAGCCATAGGCCGGAGGAGAAGGAAGAGAGAGAAAGAAGATCTGGATACACACAAGAATCACATTCTCACCAGAGGGAGACAGAAAAACCGGTGACCAGAGCAAAACCCATCTGCAGCATAGGTGCGACAGGGCGGGAGTCCTGTGGAACCCTATGGACTTCGTAGAAATAGAGATAACAAAGGTAAGTTCTTACCATATCTCATATTTTCTACTTCAGGGTCCATAGGGTATCCACAGGATACCTTGGGGATGTCCCAAAGCAGTATCCTTTAAGGGTGGGGACTCTCCTGTGCTGAAAGGAGAATCCGCCGCCCAAAGGAAGCATCCTGAGAGGCGAAGGTGTCAAACCTGTAATACCTCACGAAGGTATGGACAGAGGACCACGTAGCAGCCTTGCAGATCTGGACTGCAGAGGCACCACGTCGAGCTGCCCACGAAGGACCCACAGACCTAGTGGAATGAGCCTTCAGAGAAGGAGGAACCGGCAGGCCTTCATGAAGATAAGCTTCTGAAATAGCCATACGGATCCAGGCTGCCAAAGTTTGCTTTGAAGCAGGCCAACCCTTTTTACGGAAGCCATAGAGGACAAACAAGACGTCCGACTTCCTAAACGAAGAAGTGCGGTCAACATAAGTCCTTAAGGCCCGCACAACATCCAAAGTGGCCTCACTCACTGAAAGGCCAGGTGAGTTAAAGGCCGGAACAACTATTTCCTCGTTAACATGAAACTGGGAAACAACTTTGGGAAGAAATTCAGGCCGAGTGCGGAGCACTGCCCTGTTCCCATGAAAAATCAAGAAAGGGGGTCTACAAGAAAGAGCCCCTAAATCAGAAACACGTCTGGCCGAAGCTATGGCCAGAAGGAAAACAGTCTTAGCTGTTAGCCATTTAAGATCCACTGAGCCCAGTGGTTCAAACGGCGGTCCCTGGAGAGCCCTCAGGACCACAGCCAAATCCCAAGGCGCCACAGGTGGAACAAAGGGTGGCTGAATGCGGAGAACACCTTGCATAAAGGTGCGCACATCCGGGATTGTAGCAATCCTACGGTGAAACCAGAAAGACAGGGCCGAAACCTGTACCTTCAAAGAAGCAAGGCGAAGCCCATGATCTAGTCCCGCTTGTAGGAAGGCGAGTATCCGAGACAGACGAAACTCCCGTGGTGCATAACCTCTCGGTTGACACCACTGGAAGAACGTATGCCACACGCGATGATATATCCTCGCGGAAGACGGTTTCCGAGCTCGTAACATGGTATGCACTACAGAGCTGGAAAACCCCCTGGACCTTAACATGGCTGTCTCAACAGCCACGCCGTCAAAGACAGCCGAGTCAGGTCCGGGTGAAGACAAGGACCCTGCGACAGAAGGTCCGGTCGTAGCGGCAACCGCAGAGGACTGTCCACGGACAGACCCTGAAGGTCTGAGAACCAGTGCCGTCTGGGCCACGCGGGAGCTATCAACAGGAGCGTCCCTCCTTCCTGTTTGAATTTCCGGATTACTCGTGGAAGAAGGGAAACCGGAGGAAACAGGTAAGCGAACCGGAACGTCCACCGGACGGACAGAGCATCCACCAGAGACGCCTTTTCATCTCTTGTGCGAGACCCGTACACCGGCAACTTGTTGTTGTGCTGGGATGCCATGAGGTCGATCTCTGGAAGACCCCACTTGTCCACCAGAAATTGAAAAACGTCCGGGTGCAGGGACCATTCCCCTGGATGAACGTCCTGGTGACTGAGAAAGTCAGCCTCCCAATTTAGCACTCCCAGGATGAAGACAGCTGATATGGCTGGAAGATTGCGCTCCGCCCATACCAGGATCCGAGACACCTCTACGAGAGCTGCCCGACTTCGGGTTCCTCCTTGCCGGTTTATGTAGGCCACGGTGGTAGCATTGTCCGACTGGACCTGCACTGGGCGACCCTGGAGAACCCGATGTGCCTGCTGGAGGGCATTGAAGACCGCTCGGAGTTCCAAGATATTTATTGGAAGCTCCGCTTCTGTCGGAGTCCACCTGCCCTGGAACAAGTGTGGACCCGAAACTGCTCACCAGCCCCGAAGACTGGCGTCCGTTGTCAACAGGACCCAATTTGGTACCCAGAACGGATGTCCCTTGTTGAGATGGGTCGTCTGCAACCACCAGGCAAGGGACAGGCGAACCTCCGGGGTGAGCACTATCGTCTGGGATTTTAGAGACTGAGGCAGCCCGTTCCACTTGGACAGGATCAGATGCTGCAGAGGTCTGGAGTGAAACTGGGCATATTCCACCATGTCGAACACCGACACCATGGAGCCCAGTAACCTCATCGCCGAGTGGAGAGACACCCGGCGACTGTGCAGACAACTGCGCACCCTCGACTGTAAAGCAGAGATCTTTTCCCCCGTCACAAAGATCCTTTGCTGTCCCGAGTCCAATAAGGCTCCGAGGTGCAGAATCCGCCGAGACGGGATTAGAGTGGACTTCTGCCGTGCCGTTGCAGTAGCGCAATGGTCAGGTCCAAGTGGCGCAGAAGGAGCTTCGGAGATCCTGCCACTAATAAAAGGTCGTCCAAGTACGGCAACATGCGGACTCCCTGCAGCCGCAGAGAAGCCGCCATGACCGCCATCACCTTGGGGAACACACGCGGTGCTGTCGCCAGGCCAAAAGGCAACGCCCAAAACTGAAAGTGGTCGCTGCAGATTGCAAACCTGAGGAACTGTTGATGGCGCAAAAGAATAGGGACATGCAGGTAAGCGTCCTGTATGTCCAATGACACCATGTAGTCCCCAGGTTCCAGCGCCAGAATGACGGACCGTAGGGTCTCCATCCGAAACTTCGGCACCCGCAAAGACTTGTTGAGAGCTTTGAGGTTGAGAATCGGACGCTACGACCCATTGGGTTTCTGCACCAAAAAGAGATTGGAATAGAAACCCTGGCCCCTCTGGGAGAATGGAACAGGCACTATAACTCCAGCCTGGAGCATAGTGTGCAAGACCTTCCGCAGCTCCGTGGCCTTGTTCCGGTCTGATGGTAGACCCGTGGTTAAAAATTGAGCCGGGGGTCTGTGCCGGAAAGAGAGGGCATACCCATGGGAGACCACCTCGAGAACCCAAGTGTCTGTCATGGTGACCGACCAACACCGGGCGAACTGCAGCAGGCGGCCTCCCACTTTGGGATCCCCCAAAGGGAGGCCCGGACCGTCAGGCCGCAGGCTTGTCATCTGGCTTTGGGGCCGGACGTCTGGTACTCCAGGCCTGCTTCCGGGGCTTGGCCGATTTCTTGGGACCAGCCTGTCGGGGAAAAGACTGTGGTTTGGGCCTGCCCTGGGCCCTATAAGACCGAAAGGACGATGGTCCTGAACCAGAAGGGACAGCGGCCGACGGGAGACATGCCGATTTGGCTGTCGCCAGTGTGGCTACAATCTTGTCCAGATCTGGACTGAAGAGAAAGGGCAACGCCTCCAAACCCTTTTTGGAATCAGCGTCCGCCTTCCAGGATCGCAACCACAATGTGCGACGAGCAGCCACCGCTGCTGAAGAAATTCGGACCACCAGGGTACTAATGTCTAAGGCCGCCTCGTTTATATAAGTGGCTGAATCACGGAGATTACCAATCAACTCCGCCTGCTCAGCCGGACAGTCGGAATCGAAGGACGCCTCCAACGAATCCGCCCAGCGCTCCATAGCTCTGGCAACCCAGCAAATGGCCATAGCCGGCCGCGCTGCCCCCCCTGCAAGGGAATAAGTGGACTTCAGGCAGATTTCCACCTTGCGGTCCGTAGCATCCTTAAGGGAGGACATGGATGGCATTGGTAATGTGGCACTATGGACAAGATGTGTCACATGAGAATCCACCTGTGGAGGGGATTCCCACTTAGCAAAATAATTATCCGCGAATGGATAAGCCACCGCCAGACGCCTCTGCGGCTGGTATCGCTTGCCAGGCTGTTTCCACGCCTCCTCTAAATGGTCCACCAACTGACCTGAAAGAGGAAAGACTGTGGCGTCACCCTTCACATCCTTAAAAAAGGCATACTTGGATTTAGCCGCTGGGGGAACTTCGTCCACAATCACCAAGGCTGTGCGGACTGCCCGAATAAGTCCAGGAATATACACCTTGGACCTAGCATCTGCGTCCTTAGTATGGAGAGGTTCCTGATCGTAAGGATCCATAATCTCCCCATCATCAGATGTCCCTTCGTCATCCTCATAAGGAGCTGACAGAGACGCCACCGGCCGTGTATGTAGCCGCATCACAGACTCCCATTGCAACACATCCGACAAGTGCTGTACAGAACTCGTCAGGGAGTTAACCCACGCCGGCTCCTGAGAAACCGGGAGAGGGGAAATAGGGAGACTGCAGGGTACCACCAATTGTCTTAGGAAACCCTGCTTGGGTGACGACACCACTGATTGCTGGGACAAACCCATCTGCGTAAACGCGGGCTGTGGAGCTAACTGGCCCACTAAGGTTGTAAGCGCCTGAGCGAAACAAGCCCAGGGCGGCTCCTGTACCGGTGCTGTAACCGTAATAGGCCGCGCCATTGACAAAAACTGCCGGCAGAGGCCCTCCGCGCTACCCTCCCCCTCCGCTAAAGGTACTTTACATGTAGTACACTGTAGCCGGAGAGGAAAGTCACTTTCAGACATGATGGTAGAAAGTATGTGACCCCTCTCACCAATTGTTTTAAAAAGGCTAGAGACCACCCTGCAGCACCGCACCGCAAGGGCTTTAGCAGAAAGAACAGGGACAGTAATAAGGCTGACAGTCAGAAATGGAAAGTACAGGCAGCAGCGCTAGCACAGTCACATACAATGCAAAGAAACTCAATTCCTGCACTAACCAGCGCTGATAAATCAACTACACAGACACAGAGTCTGGTAGGAAACAGCGCTGCATCCACAGACCTGACCACAGCGGAGGAGAGGTATGCGGGGGGACCCAGACCACGATGCCTCCGTCCAGACTTCCAGCAGCGTTCACCATGTGTTCTCGAAGATGGCCGCTGAGGAGCAGAGAGGAGGCTGGCCTGGGGGAGGAGCGCTGCCACAGGACCAGTCAGCGTGTTGCAGAGAGGGCTGTGTGCAGCGGGGGAGGCGCAGACTGTGAGACAGGGAAGTCACGCTCCCCTGGCATGCATTTAACCCCCGGGACGCCGCAGCGCTACCGCTCTGCTGCGGTCCACTGTCCCAGGGGGGTAGTGGAAGCGCAGGTTATATACCTGGCTCCACGCTGCAGCCAGTCCCCAGGGAGCCCCCTGCCTGGGGACTCAGGACCATGTAACAGCGGGGACCCACCATGGGACCCCGCTGCTTACCTTGCTGTCCCCCTTGATTCCGGCCATGGTCCGGAACATCTGGGGTCACCGCTAGCTGTGACCCCAGATGCTCACCAGCATCCCCGGATCGGTACCGGCGTTCTGTACCGGCGGGGGTGTAGGGAAGACAGCATGGACGTCAGGACTGCCTGTCTATGCTGTACTTCCAGATGTGCAGCCACAGCTGCATGCAGAAAACTTCAGGGGCTCTTCTTAGCCCCCACTCCAACAGGAGCACCCAACTCCGGCCGGGCACCAAACATAACTGGGATGCCTTGGTTCGGGGGCGGGGTATAGGAGGGGGACCCTAGTGCATCCTGGGAGGCTGAAAGCTTAACTCTATGGTGCCCGATGACTGACGTCACACCTATACCCAAGGTATCCTGTGGATACCCTATGGACCCTGAAGTAGAAATGTTATTTGCTGTTATGAATGAAAAACATTGAGATGATTCAGCCTCAGTCGCAGATGCTATCACACCCTCTAACATGGCAGCAGCTGTGATATTACTATTATGGTAAAGCAGGAGGAGTCATCACGCCTCCTGAATGCATTACTGATCCAAGCTGCGTCCATGGACACATCATCAGATCATCTGCGGGATCCTCAGCCAGCTGAGTGACTATGAGGTCACTATAGCTGATCAATGCAGATGCACAAAAGAGGCCAGGTAATCTTCTTCAGCCAACAGAGATCCTGGCCTCTTCTCTCCCCCTCAATGGCGGTGACACAGCTCCGTTTGGAGAAATGGAGGCCGTCACTGCCCCCTCCCTGCCCAGAAACAGCAGCAGATCATTGACAGTCTGCAGCCGCTCTGCATGCGGGATCACAGTCCCATACTGCACATGTGCAGTACAGGTCATGTGCCTGAGCAGAGGAGGCACAATCGGAGATGTGCACTAACCATCAGGTTATATCACTTCTCTGAATTAGCCCCATTGTTCAAAGTTAATGATCCACACTTCAATACAGACCATAGAAACTCCCTCATATCCTTAAAAGAGTGCCCTATCATGATCTAATACAGGTCAAAAAGGTGTTACTAAAGTAATTTACTGTAATTTACTGTGACATCGCTGTTCCTGTTACTATGTATGTTTTATTGATGCAAAGCAGGTCTGCTAAACTGTCTGAAACTCTGGAGGTAAATAGAATTCACAAAAATGCCAAACCACAGCGGAGAATTGCCTTTGTTCTTTAAGCACAGTTTGATTTATGCAAGTGCACTCAGATCTATGCCAAACCAATTTTACGTTTGCTGAAACACCTGCCCATGTTTGTGAAGAAGAGAATTTTTGTGTACTGTAAGCTAAGGGGAGGGCATTGCAAAAACTAAATAGCAATTTTCTGTGGGATTAATAGGTGGAAGATCTAAGGGGCATGGCTTACTTTGTAGAGGGTGCATGGTAATTTTGCAGCTGCAAAGAGACTTATTTTGCACCAACTCTGATTGTGCGGTCATCCGTTATCATCTCTTGGCATAGAAGAGACTACCTGACATAGTAGGAATCTCCCTGTTTCCCAGAAAAGTCTAGCAATCTCCCTGATTACACCTTACCCCCATTAAGCAGCTGTTATATTAAAAAAAACAGATACATACATTCAATTGGGATCATTAGTATAAATTGCCAGCATTGGTTATAAGGCACAATGATCCCTATGGCTACATGCATTCTCTGAAAAGTATTAGTGTGTTTTTGGCTCGATTACATTTGGATGTAAATCAGTTTTATGACACGCCCCTCAGAAGTAGCAGTACACGCCCAATTTATCGCTGCACACATGGGGCCTGATTCAGAGCCGGTCGCTATTTGCGCTCACTCGTCCAGAAAAATAGGGGTGGCTATTCAAATTAACCGTTCACTGTTTGCGGTCTGTTCACGCCTCTAGGTCTGAACGAGCGAACAAAACTTGCGGTCGTTTTTTGGAAACTACGCCCCCTGTCCGCTCGCATCCTACGTCATGTCCGCTATTTATTAGATTAATCGAATACATCGAACAGGGTATGAGCTGCTCGCTATTCTTGTGGTTGGTTTTTGCTACCACAATTTTGCGAACAGTTCTGGCTATAAAAGAACCCAGTGACGTGGTCAATGACGCTGCTGTTTTAAATATGCACATTCATAAAACGCCCGGTTTGACCTTTAAGCACGCCTGCGATCGGATCTCCACTCCCCGTTTTGAAGCACCTTCCCCTGTTACCACCCACATACGCCTCATCCTGTCACTCAAATTAGCAGGCATTCGCTATTTTGCGAGCACATGAATTTCGGCCGCACTGACTGGTTCGCGCATGCGTATAACGATCCGTACGCATGCGCAGTTGGGCAAACATCGCTCGGAGCGAACGAGCTGCCACTTACGAGTGGCTCTGAATCAGGCCCATAGGTGTTGTTTTAACAACCTCTCTGAAATGCTTTTTCAAAAGTTCGCAAGTATGATAGAAACTCATTTGTAGGTGAGCTCTATACAATTAAATAAAAAGCTTTACATGCACAATACTGTATTTGTAATAAAGACAAACACTTCAAATGTTTCAAATTCCTTAATCAAATACAGGTAATTAAATTTTATATAAATTAATCTTAAATAGGTGACATCTGTTTTGTAATTTACTGTTTAAGTAAAAATGACCTAAACCTTTACCTTATTTTAGTAGATTATATATTAAAATAATATTTTTCTGCAATTCTACATTAGATTTTTATAAACACATGTCTTATATTAATAGTCGTCTTGACATTAGGAGAATATGGTCCAATTTAATTAATTTATACACTTTTAATTACTTGATACAAAAAAATAACATTAATACTGGAGTGATGTAAACATTTCTCTCTCCCACTATCTGGTCTATTTGGCTAATTTAGCCATTATCATCAATAATATAGAGAGCAGGAGTCCTGAAGGAGGATGCTGATATAAAGCAGGATAATGAACATTAAAGCCACAATAAATCTGGAATTATTAAGAGAACAGAAGCTTGCAACAGCCTTATATTGCTGGTAATTTCTAATTCAATCTTGTTACTATTATTATTATTATTATTATTTTTGAAAATGTATAAGGCAGCAATTACTTATGCTGGCCATACACTCTGCAATTATCGGGACGATCCGCCCGATATCGGCGGATCGCCGCGATAATTGCAGCGTGTATGCGGGCGACCGAGGGTTAAATATTGCTCGGTCGGGCATGCTGGATTGTCCAGCATGCCCGTCCGATGCGATATTTACCCGGGAAACTGTCGGCCGCATCGGGCAGTGTATGCCCAGCGCAGCCAACAGATGGACATTTCCTGTGTTCCTTCCTAAGGAAGGAACAGGGAAATGTCTCCGCCCCCGGGGGCGGAGCGCGGATGTCGGGCTATACACTGAGATTTCTCTCACAGTGTATGCCGGCGACCTCTGCGGCTGGCAGGCTGCCAGATAAAATGTCTGTCGGCCTGACAGACATTTTATCTGGCAGTGTATGCCCAGCATTAGTGTATCTATATAACTGTAATTAAACACATTTCTCTGTATTTGTTTTCCTTTTCACTTCAGTTTTAGCTGATATTTTCTAAAATAGGAATTACATATATTTCAACAATCAAATAAATTGGAACAGAAGTTGTACAACTGCCAATCAAAGGTGATAAATAAAGGAAGATTAAACAGGAAATGATCAAAAGTGAATATTAAGTATGTACTATTTCTACTATAAAATTATACAAAAATACTGTATTATATGACAGCCAACTACATTATCTAAAACAAACTGCTTCAAATTGGACAACAAAGTACAGTTATCAGTTGTTGACAAATGCTATATACACAATAGTTTTTGTATTGAGCTATTAAATAAATTATACTAAGTATCCAGATAATGGAATACATTTTTTTAAAATATGTGTAATTAGATTGTTTTGCGATCACTGGCCAAATCTAAAGGATAATAAGCTATCATATACACTTTCCACATCTGTACATTTCTGTTTGTTCACATAATGGATTTTTCTTTCTGTAAATATTATATTATATACAGTACTTACCATTAATTATTGATCTTCTGAATATTATAGGGTGCTAGTACTGATAACTACACTGATGTTCTCAACTGCAGAAAATTAAAACATTGGCTATCCAATTGCTTTTAACATGAAAATCACAATTATAATCTTTATTTTTTGTTTTTAAAATAATGAGGATAATGTGTACATGTTTGAAAAAAATCTTACAATTTTAGAAAAAGTTTAATGATTGAAAATAAAAATTTTAAATTCAAAATTAATAAAGTTGGAGGCTATTGATTGCATTTCTCTTTTGAGCAGCTGAGATCTCCTTTTTTATTTATCTACTACAGTATGTATGTTCTAATTTTTATCCTGGTATACTTGTAAATTTAACGTATACGAACTACAGTTTAGAATTTGTATTTATTTTTGTGGTTTTCGTGTGCCTCACTATTGGATAACTCTTGTTTCTTTGTCTGTAGTTAGAAAGTAAATGAAATCTGCAAATTAAGGCACAATTGCTAAAATGCCCAGATATTTCTAATATTTCTAATAGGTAATACTGACAAGCAGGTAATCCTAATAATTTGTGATATCAGTATCAGTTGTTTCTTGAATGATATGGTACATATATAGATTTTGAAGTTTGTGACCTACTATAACATGAACTTATGGATAATACAGAATATGGTCAAAAATGGGACCTTGTTTGATTGTAGGTCTTAGAAAAGAGTTGTGCAACATGCTCGGAGATATTATTGGTCAAAGTAGCTATCCAAGGCTTTTTGTGGTGCTTGTCCCATGAGGTCCCAGTTGTAATGTACTGTACAGTAAGTGGTGCCCAATTACTGGAACCTCCATAAAATCACTGTTGTACCATATACTGTAAATTAACCCTTTACTACAGGAGAAAATGGTCACTCTAGCCCTAAAAATGTTCTCCAAACCCACAAGGAGTGAGTCCCACTTGCTTTGCAGTAAAGGGGTTAAAATAAAACCTATGTGATGAGGTTGGACGTGTGCTCGCATTGTGATGCCACCTGTACACGCTAATCAACAACCATTAAAAAAATGTTTGTGATAGTTGGAGATTCTTTCATTGCAACAATCTCCCTATAACTACAGAAGCTTATCATAATTTAAACAAAAAATGCAATGTTGGGCAATTCTGAAACTTTCAGAAAACTACTGTCAAATCCATAAACTACTGAGCATCTTGTGTTATAAATAAAGCAACATTGTTTTCTCAAAATGAATAGTGTTCAGAAATAAAAAGTATGATTTTTTGTGACACTTTAATAATAAAAATCCTTTAATTATATAGAAGTTTTTTTCCCAGTAGGACTAAAAGCACTTTACATATTTGTAGAGGGTGAGGCAGCCACCTTGGGTGTGTTTTGCTGGTGTTCTAAGTAACCATACACATCAGTCCCTGTCCCATTAGTATAAACACAGCACACAATGATATATTTTGTCAGAAGCCATTTAACCTATCAGTATGTTTTTACATTTTGTGGGAGGAAAATTAGAATACCCGATGAAAACTGATGCTAATACTAGTAGAGCATTAACATGCCACACATATAGGGGGTCATTCAGACCGGGTCGTTAGCGCCGATGCGCTTGGACCGGGTCGATGGCCCCCCACAGAGCATGCGCACGACAGCGCAGGCGCCGTCGTGCGCATGCGTGAGACCCGCTATGACCGACGTAGCAGGTCTCGGGCCGGGGGGGTGGCAGCCCAAACGGAGGCGTTCCCATGGGAACGCCTACCGTTTGGGGGAGGCCCCACTGACATCACTAGTGATGTCAGTGGAGAGCTTCCGGCTCAGACAGAGCCAGAAGCTCTCCGGGGCTTATGACAAGTTAGACCCTACCCTAGGGTCTCGTCGTAAGCCCCGATGGTCGCGATGGTCTCTGACCATCGCGACCATCACCCGAGCGGTCGTTAGAGCTGTGGGTGTTAACCCACAGCCTAACGACTGCAACAGAGGCGGGCGGTCAGGATGCAAGTGGCCACCCTGTTTGTGAGAGACCGCTTGCATCCTCCGTCCGCCTCTGAATGAGGTCCATAGAGCCTTGGTTGGAAATAAACCAAAGACCGAACTGAGACAACATTACTAACCACTGTGCAAGCTTGTTGTGCCGTGCTAAAAGCAACATACATGTAAAATGTTTTCCATAATCTAGACCATAAAATATGATGCAGTCACCAAACACAAAACAATAACAATATTTATGTTGTACAGATACGTCCTTTTATAACCTGTAGCATTTTTGCACCATATGGCAAAATACATCAATTGAGATAGAGACAATCTAAGATGAAAAGTGTACTGAAACTTGGACTTCATTCAGAGTCGGTCGAAGCGGCCGCACGGTCGTACGCAGCCGATGTTCGCTAAACTGCGCATGCGTAAAGTTCGCAATGCGCGTGCGCAAAGTAGCGGCTACGATCAGAAATTTCTCTCTCCTTGAACACAGCCAGGTCGGTAGTTTGAGTGACAGATTGCGGCGTTTGTGGGTGGTAACATGGGAAGGTGCTTGAAAACGGGGGTGTGGAGATCCGAACGCAGGCGTGATTAATTATGCGAACGGCGTTTTAAGGGAGTGCATAATTAACAAAGTAGTGTCATAGCACACGTGACAGGGGAGGTTTTACACTGACATGATCGTAGAGCTTAAGAGAGGGTATGGTCAACCTTTAGCTCTATGATCAGTTCCGATGGTATACGATGCTCGCGATTAATCCTTATATAGCCGGAGATGATGTGTAATGCGTACGAGATGGGGGTGTTTTTTTAGCGAACCGACCGCTCGGTCGGCCAGCTAACAATCCGACCTTAGGGACGCAACATGCGTGTGCATCATTTGCATATTGGCCCCTTTTCCTATACGACCGTGCGGCCGCTTCGACCAACTCTGAATGAAGTCCTTTGTTTTACATTTTGCATCTTAGTCACAACTCAGAGTGAAAAGCTGCTCACAGGGCACCATCTATACAAATCTGTGACATTACTCACACAAGAATTAATGCAGTCACAACTGTGGGTGCCCATATCGGGACCATTTTTACACAGCTTTAGACCCAGTCATACACTGATATAAAAGTACTGCAAGCCTCAGTGGTCAGTGTATGGTAGCAATGCAGTTTTATTAATTCTATTTGTTTTAGCAGTGAAAATGAAACAAACATCTTGAGCAAGAAAGATGTTCATTGTGGGCAAGTCACACAGAGCCTGCCCTAGGCATAGGCATTCTAAGCTAATGCCTAGGGCATCTGGAATGCCTAAGGGCATTCCACGGCTCTGCAGCTGCCCCCCCACTGCCACCGTGATCGGAGCTCAGCTCCGATCCAGCAGCGCAGCGGTCAGGTGGGAGCCAGGTCAGAATGAGCTTCTGCATAGAAGCTCATTCTGACTAAAAAGGACAAGGAAGATGGCCGCTGCTGCTAGAGGCTGGGAATGCTGTGCATACCCGGCCGCGGCCACTCCTCCCATCTTCCTTTGCGGAGCAGAGCCGTGACAACTCACTGTTCCGCCTCCATTTTCCCATCCCGCGCCCAGCGCCATCGGACCAGGCAGGCACCACCTCACCTGGCACTGCAGGCAGTAACTGCACAGCCCAGGACTTCAGGACGACCCCGTCGACTCCCACTCCAGCCTGGCTGACCAGAGACAAACAACAAGAAGAGTCTCGGTAAGTTAGCTCAGGCTGTGAGAGGGGCAGAGCTGGGGCACTCACATATGCATACTGTATATGTGTGTATATTTTCTATATATATATATATATATATATATATATACAGTCAGGTCCATAAATATTGGGACATTGACAGAATTTTCATATTTTGTCCACTATTCACCACCACAATAGCTTTGAAATGAAACAAACAAGATGTGCTTTAACTGCAGACTTTCATATTTAATTTGAGGGTAATTACATCCAAATCAGGTGAACGGTGTAGGAATTACAATGGTTTCTATATGTGCCTCCCACTTTTTAAGGGGCCAAAAGTAATGGGACAAACTAAACAATCCTAAATCTAACTTTCACTTTTTAATACTTTGTTGCAAATCCTTTGCAGGCAATTACAGCCTGAAGTCTGGAACGCATAGACATCACCAGACGCTGGGTTTCATACCTGGTGATGCTCTGCCAAGCCTCTACTGCAAATGTCTTCAGTTCCTGCTTGTTCTTGGGGCATTTTCCCTTCAGTTTTGTCTTCATCAAGTGAAATGCATGCTCAATCGGATTCATGTCAGGGGATTGACTTGGCCATTGCATAACATTCTACTGTTTAGCCTTACAAAACTCTTTGTTTGCTTTTGCAGTATGCTTCGGGTCATTGTCCATCTGCACTGTGAAGCGTCGTCCAATGAGTTCTGAAGCATTTGACTGAATATGAGCATATAATATTGCCCAAAACACTTCAGAATTCATTCTGCTGCTTTTGTCAGCAGCCACATCATCAATAAATACATGGGAACCAGTTCCATTGGCAGCCATACATGCCCACGCAATGACACTACCACCACCATGCTTCACTGATGAGGTGGTATGTTTTGGATCATGAGCAGTTCTTTTCCTTCTCTTCTCTTCCCATCACTCTGGTACAAGTTGATCTTTGCCACATCTGTCAATATGATGTTGTTCCAGAACTGTAATGGCTTTTTTAGATGTTGTTTGGCAAACTCTAATCTGGTCTTCCTGTTTTTGTGGCTCACCAATGGTTTGCATCTTGTGGTGAACCCTCTATATTCACTCTTGTGAAGTCTTCTCTTGATTATTGACTTTGTCACATATACACCTACCTTCTGGAGAGTGTTCTTGATTTGGCCAACTGTTGTGAAGGGGTTTTTCTTCACCAGGGAAATAATTATTTTTTCATCCACCACAGTTGTTTTCCATGGTCTTCCGGGTCTTTTGGTGTTTCTGAGCTCTCCGGTGCGTTCTTTCTTTTTAAGAATGTTCCAAACAGTTGATTTGGCCACACCTAATGTTTTTGCTATCTCTCTGATGGGATTACTTTGATTTTTCAGCCTAATGATGGCTTGCTTCACTGATAGTGACAGCTCTTTGGATCTCATATTGAGAGTTGACAGCAACTGATTCCAAATGCAAATGTCACACCTAGAATCAACTCCAGACCTTTTACCTGCTTAATTGATAATGAAATAATGAGGGAATAGCCCACACCTGTCCATGAAATAGCTTTAGAGTTGATAGTCCCATTACTTTTGGCCCCTTAAAAAGTGGGAGGCACATATTGAAACTGTTGTAATTCCTACACCGTTCACCCGATTTGGATGTAATTACCCTCAAATTAAATCTGAAAGTCTGCAGGTAAAGCACATCTTGTTTGTTTCATTTCAAAACCATTGTGGTGGTGAATAGAGGCCAAAATCTGAAAATTCTGTCAATGTCCCAATATTTATGGACCTGACTGTATATATATATATATATATATATATATATATATGTATATGTCTGTGTGTGTGTCTCTGTGTGTGTGTATATATATATATATAGATATACTGTATATTTATGTATATGTGTGTGTGTGTCTCTGTGTGTGTGTGTGTGTATATATATATATATATATACTGTATATTTATGTATATGTGCGTGTGCATATATATATATGTGTGTGTATATATGTGTGTATATATATATATATATATATATATATATTCATATAGTATATGTATGTATATATACTATATATATATATATATATATGATATAAATTTTAATGTGTGTGTATATATTATATATATATATATATTAATGTGTTTGTATGTATGTATATATATATATATATATATATATATATATATATATGTGTGTATATATATATGTGATCTATATACTAATGTGTATGTATTTATTATATATATATATATATATATATATATATATATATATTAATGTGTTTGTGTATGTATATATATAAATATATATATATATATATATATATATGTATGTGTGTGTGTGTACAGAATAGTCTGGCACTCGCCACTGGGAAACGCAATGTGCCTGGGTGCCAGTCCAACAAAAATGCACATGTTTATGGGAAAAACAGAGGGCACTCCACAGGTCTCAGCAACAACAGTAAAACAAACCAGACAGAGCAGGTAGTATATGACAATGTGCGCTGAAATATTGTCATATACTACCGGCTCTGGGCCTGATTCAGAGCCTCTGTCTGGTTTGTTTTACTGTTGCTGCTGAGACCTCCGTATTTCCTCTCTCTCTATATATATATATATATATATATATATATATATATACACACACTTCCTTGTGTCTGGTCTTATGCTGGGTACACATTTAACAATATATATATATATATATATATGATAATATATATATATTAATATATTATATAATATATTTAATAGCATATAACATCGTAACATCGGCCGTTCACTTGAATTCAATTCACAGAAATATCGCTGCACAGCTGATGACAGATATATCTGCTCATTGTGCGGTGTATACTGGTGATCTACCTCCCGCCTGTACACTTGCTGTAGAAGCCGGCAGGTAGGGGGTCGCGATGCGACCCCCGGCCAGGGGGACCGGAGAAGATGGTTGTTCACTGTGTATGAAGAACCATAATCTGCAGATATATCTTTCAGCTGTGTACCCACTTTAAAATTGGTGGTGCGAATATCTGCTAGGGGGCACCTGCCAAAATTTTCCTAGGGCTCCAAATTGGCTAGGGCCGGCTCTGCCTGGCACAGCAAGAGGGGCTATTTGTCGTAACTTGTGCCACACCATATGAGGACATACAGTATCTGTATAACAGATAAAGGGAGTTAAAATATAAAGGGGGCCAAGACAGAGGAGTTGGGAAATGTTTTGTGGCTAATAATAAAATGTTATGTCTCTATAGAGAGTAGGGGTGAGCAGGTTCGGATTTCTGAAATCCGAACCCCCCCGAGCCCCCCCGATCCGAGGCCGATCCGAGTCAGGCTCGACTTTTCCCTCCTGACTCGGATCTGAAATCGAGGCAAAACGTCATCATCCCGCCTTCCGGGTCTCGCGGGTTTTGGATCCTATAAAAGGTACCCGCGTCGGCGCCATTTTCTCACGGCTGTGGACAGTGAAGAGGGAGGGTGGGAGTTAGGGCTGGCTGGGCTGTGTAGTGTAGTGTAGTGTAGTGTAGTGCAGTGTAGTGTTGTGCTGTGCTGTGCTGCGCTGTGCTGCTGTGGTCCATAGGGGCTGTGTCCACTACTTCAAAGTCCATAGGGGCTGGCTGGACTGTGTTGTGCAGTCAGTTGTCCATAGGGGCTGTGTCCACTCCAAAGTCCTGTGCAGTGTCCCAGTCCTAAAGGGGTGCTGTAGTGTTGTCCATGGGGTGCTCTGTCCGTCAGTGGTGCTCCCCCCAAGTGCAAAAAAATATATATATTTTTTCTGTGTTTGTGAATTGTGGCTGCACGTGCATTAACAAAGGAGCAGCGCCAAGCGTGCGCCTGTGTCCCATAAATAAAGGGCCAGCTGGATTGACTGCTAAAGGGTGCTGTAACCCCCAAAGGGGACTCCAAACAAAATAAAAATATATATTTTTTTGTCTTTGTGAATTGTGTGCGCAGTAGCCGCACGTGCATCAACAAAGTAGTGGCAAGTGTGCGCCTGTGTCCCATAAATAAAGGGCCGGCTGGATTGACCGCTAAAGGGTGCTGTAACCCCCAAAGGGCACTCCAAACAAAATAAAAACATATATTATTTTGTTTGTGAATTGTGTGCGCAGTAGCCGCACGTGCATCAACAAAGTAGTGCCAAGCGTGCGCCTGTGTCCCATAAATAAAGGGCCAGCTCGATTGATCGCTAAAGGGTTCTGTAACCCCCAAAGTACACTCCAAACAATATAAAAAAATATTTTCTGTGTTTGTGAATTGTGTGCACTGTGGCTGCACGTGCATCAACAAAGGAGCAGCGCCAAGCATGCGCCTGTGTCCCATAAGTAAAGGGCCGGCTGGCTCATTTCTTAAAGGGTGGTGTAACCCACAAAGTGCACTACTCTCCAGCAAAAATAGAAAAATATTTTCTGTGTTTGTGTGCGCCTTAGCCGCACGTATATATCAATATAACATAAATGGAGGACCAAACTTTCTCCGATAAAAATAAAATAGGGAAAGATCAAGAACCACTTCCTCCTAGTGCTGTTGCTGCTGCTGGGAGTTGTTCATCATCCCAGAGAGGAAGTAAGAACACCACTACTTTTACTAAACAATTGACCCTCCAACAGTCCCTAGCGAGGAGGATGAAGTACAACAGCAGTCATCCTGAAGCAAAACGTATAACTGAGGCCTTGACTGCTATGTTGGTGTTAGACGTGCGTCCGGTATCCGCCATTAGTGCAGTGGGATTTAGACAATTGATGGAGGTAGTGTGTCCCCGGTTCCAAATCCCGTCTAGATTCCACCTGCATCCTCAAAGCAGCAGCGACAAGCGTGTGTCTGTCTGTTAAAGGGTGGTGTAGCCCTCAAAGTGCGCTCCACAAACAATAAAAAAATTCTTCTTTTTTTTTCTGTCTTAGTGAAATGTGTGGGCTGTAGCCGCACCTGCATCCTTAAAGCAGCAGCGACAAGCGTGCGTCTGTCTGTTAAAGGGTGGTGTAACCCTCAAAGTGTACTCCACAAACAGTGAAAAAATTCTACTTTTTTTTCTGTCTTTGTGAATTGTGTGGGCTGTAGCTGAACCTGCATCCTCAAAGCAGCAGCAATAAGCGTGCGTCTGTCTGTTAAAGGATTACATCGGTGACAGCATCCAAGTAGGCATGTCAGACAGTCCGTACATGTACTGGCAGGAAAAAGAGGCAATTTGGAGGCCCCTGTACAAACTGGCTTTATTTTACCTGAGTTGCCCCCCCTCCAGTGTGCACTCCGAAAGAGTGTTTAGTGCAGCCGGGAACCTTGTCAGCAAAAGGCGTAGGAGGTTGCTTCCACAAAATGTGGAGAAGATGATGTTCATAAAAATGAATGATCAACTCTTCCAGGGAGACCAGCCTCCAGAACGTACAGAGGGACCTGTGGTGGTGGATTCCAGTTGGGACGAGTTAATACTCTGTGAGGATGAGGATGTACACAACACTGAAGAGGGTGAGGAATCGGTGGATGAGGAGGATGAGGATGACATCTTGCCTCCGTAGAGCCAGTTTGTGCAGGGACAGATTAATTGCCAGCTTGTTTTGTGGGGGCCCAAACGAAACAATCATTTCAGCCACAGTCGTGTGGCAGACCCTGGCGCTGAAATGATTGGTTTGTTAAAGTGTGCATGTCCTGTTTATACAACATAAGGGTGGGTGGGAGGGCCCAAGGACAATTCCATCTTGCACCTCTTTTTTTTCTTTGCATTATGTTCTGTTTGGGGTCTAGTTTTTCAAACTGCCATCCTGTCTGCCACTGCAGTGTCACTCCTAGATGGGCCACGTGTTTGTGCCGCCCACTCGTATCTCTTAGCATAGTCATCCAGCTACCTCGGTGCAACCTTTTGGACATAAACACACTATTGTGAGGTGTGAGGTGTTCAGAATAGACTGGAAATGAGTGGAAATTAAGGTTATTGAGGTTAATAATAGCATAGGAGCAGAAAAACCCACAAGTTCTGTGATTTTAGCTGTTTTTATGCTTTTTAAAAAAAATACAGATCCAAAACACAAAACCCAGAACCCAAAACACGGAAGGGTGGTTTTGGCAAAACCAATCCAGATCCAAAACACGATGAAAGATCCAGATCCAAAACCAAAACACAAAACACGAAAAGTGGCCGGTGCACACCCCTAATAGAGAGTCAGTTCTATTAATAAAAATTATTTAAAAACAAAATAGAAGTAATTGGCAGGATAAGCAGACAAACCTGTAACTCACATTTTTGTTGACTGGAGAAGAGATAGACATTAAAGTGACTGTCCATGATCATGCTGGGGTCTAATTTAATGTCCACCGGGGGATTGTAGGACACAACTAGAGATGTGCGCCGACTCCCGTGTTTTGGTTTTGGATCTGTAGTTTTTCTATTAAAATCAAAAAACAGCTAAAAGCACATAATTTGGGTGTGTTTTTGTTCCTACAGTAATATAACCTCCATAACATTTATTTCCAGTCATTTCCAATCAATTTTGACAACCTCACAATATTGATTTTTTTTCATCAAGTTTAGGGCCAAAAGGTCGCATCCATCTAGCTGGCTGACAAAGCTAAGCGACAGCAGTGGGCGGCACTAACATGTCGCAGTTCAGATTCCAAATTCTAACATGGATATAGTGTGTTATACAGTGTGGGTTAGATACACCAATAGTGCACTTACTGTGACAGCAGTGTTGGCAGTGCGGGGTGCTGGTGGTAACCTCCATGTGAGAGTGCCAGTGGTGTCCTCAATGCGGAAGTGCTGTCAGTGTTGGCATTGTGGCGGTGTTAGCAGAGTGGGGTCCTGGCAGTGTCCTGAGTGGATAGTGCCGGCAGTGTCGGCAGAGCAGGGGTGCGAGCAGTGTCCTTAGTGCAGGAATGCTGACAGTGTTGGCTGTGCAGGGATGCCCTCGGTGTGGGAGTAGCGGCAGTGCAGGGTCGCTGATGGAATCCTCAATATGTAGGGCAGTAGTTTGGGGGTGCTGGCAGTGTCCTGAGTGCATAGTGCTGGCAGTGTTGGCAGAGCGGGGGTGCCAGCAGTGTCCTCAGTGCAAGAGTGCTGACAGTGACGCCTGTGTGGGGATGCCCTCAGTGTCAGAGTAGCAGCAGTGCGGGGTCGCTGGTGGCATCCTCAAAATGTGGGGCAATAGTTCAGGGGTGCCAACAGTGTCCTCAGTGCAGGAGTGCTGGCAGTGTAGGCTGTGCAGGGATGCCGTTGATGTGGGAGTAGCTGCAGTGTGAGATTGCTGACAGCATCCTAAATATGTGGGGCAATAGTGCGAGGGTGCTTAGTGTCCAGTGGTGTCGGCAAAGCAGGAGTGCCAGCGGTTTCCTCAGTGCATGTGTGCTGACAGTGTAGGCAGTGCAAGGGTGCCGGTGGTGTCCTCAGTGTGGAAGTGCCAGCAGTGCTGGTGGTGTGAGGTCACTGACAGTTTCCTCAGTACATGGGGCAGCAGTGCAGGGTGCCGGCGGTGTTGACAGAGCAGTGGTGCCAGCGGTGTCCTCAGTGTGGGGGTCCTGAAGGTGTCGGCAGTGCATGGCTGCCGGTGTGTCCTCAATGCAGGGTGTCGGCAGTGGGTGTTTCGGCAGCAGGGGATCCTGCCAGTGGGGGTCGGCAGCAGGGGATGCCGGTGGTGTCGGCAGCGGGGGGTGCCGGCGGTATCAGGCAGCAGGGGATCGGCGCGGCAGCATATTCCTTACTTCCTCCTGTGCCCATATTTAATGGGCTTAACGCTGATTGGCTGAGACCCGTGACAGATGGCTTTCTCAGCCAATAAGTGTTAAGCCTGCTCAATGCAAAACCTTGCAATCCAACAGCGGAATAGCCAGGTTTTGCCTTGGAGAGAGATCCGGGGCATGCAGGGAGATCCGAGCTGTGGCTCAGATCGCCCCGGTTCCCCAAAATTCAGGTGGGTTTGGTTCTCTGAGAACCGGACCCGCTCATCTCTAGACACAATATCTAATAATTTCTAAAGAGAAACTTATTCAGACCCTACAGCGCTAGTTATAACTCCCCTGGGGTTAATGCTGTTACTCTAACTTCAGATAATGTATAGAGGGCCAGCAGGAAACAGTAAGCAAAAAATGTACAGTGATTAAAGTGAGAATTAAGAAGTGGGTGAATTGGAAGTTGAATGGAATGGAGAGAGATTTTTGTAGAGATGTGCACTGACCCCCATGTTTTGGTTTTGGATCCGGATTCATCTTTGTGTTTTGGTTTGCAAAATCACCATCACGTGTTTTGGTTTTGGCTTTGGAAATGTAAAAAAGATAAAAATAAAAAACAGCTAAAATTATACTTGACCTGATAGCATGCTGTCCAAAACCCGAATTGTGTTTTAAAATCCGAGTTCTGATCTGCGGGAAGTGCCATACCTGGACTCTGTTAGACTTGTTACCCCAAAGTGATTCCCAACTTGTACTCGTTTCAACTCAGAACCACCAAATTTCAATTTTTGTCAGTTCTCTGGGTACTGAATTCACACATCTGAAGAGCTTTGGGCCAAATTCAAATCAGTGCGATGTTGAATAGCTGCAAGAGGGAGCTCTCGCATCTATTCAGTTCAACGTGCCCTTTGCCTTGTTGGGAGTTTGCCTTGTTGGGAGCTGGTTAAACCTGAGAATGCTGGTTCTCGCCACTTAACCTGGGTGGTAAGCCGCGGAAACCGACATTCTCTGTCTAGAGTGCTGGTCGCGCTGCAGTCAGCACCACACTGAGCCGGCAAAGAGCTGCGCGCCCGGCACTTTAGTCGGATTTCGTCTTGCATCCCCAGAAGGGTGCGAGAACAAATCCTTTAACTGCCCAAACAGCGTGGTTTATTGAATAGCTTCGGGAGCTCCCTCCCGCAGCTATTCAACATCACACTGAATTGAACTCGGCCCTTTGTTAGAGTGAAATTAATTTTAGATGAATGTGCTGTTTTAGCACGTAAAATATATTAAATGTACAGTATGATTGGTCCTCTGCTACTATCCTGTGTTTTGCGAGAATGTAATAACCCTCTCTGTATTACTACTCCATTTCAATTATCTCTTGTGTTACCACATCGCTCTCATGTGTACTTATATATTTGATCATATTTTATGAGTTACTTCAACTTACCATGTATTTTTTATCCTACGGTAAGAAAATTACACTGTTGATTTTTATCACTATTCATATTAGTACCAATTCCAGCTTATATTATAAGGACACAGTTGTGCCCTTATATTAAGGCTGAACAAAAAAATGGAATTCTCCATAGAGAATTCCGGAGGGGGGGGCATGGTGTTTAAAAGCTTAAAAGCTATAGGTTGTTAGGATTCAGCCAAGGATCGGCTATCTCTCACCTCCGTGCCAGTGTCCCTGACTTCCTTGTGGTCAGACGTCTCGTGCAGGGAGGGGTGAGATGCTGAGTATTCTGCCTTAGGTGCTTTTGTGGACTTTCATGGTCTGCTGTGTGTTTTGGGGATCAAAGTTCCCATCATGGGCGCCGCCATGACAGTTCCTCTCATGTGAAAGTCCTCCTAACCAATCGTAGCATGATCTCAGTCAGCTGATGCTGTGCTCCAATAATCTGCTACCCCTGGGTATAAATCCACCCCCAGGACTTCAGGAAGATGCTATTCAACTTCATTGTTCCAGTGCCTGTGATATTCACCATTGTTGCTCTGTGCTATTTCCTTCAGAGTGTTGCTCAGCCTGCTCACAGTTCTCTAAAGTTTCCAGCATTAGCTTCCATGCTATTCTCAGTCCGAGAGTTAGTTCTCTCCCAGTATCCTGTCTTTCATGTTTTCTATGTCTGTGTGTTTTGTAATGTGCTGCTAGTTCTGTGGCTATTTCCCTTTGTCACTGAGGTGTCATATTACCTGCTATTACTAATTAGCTCCCAGCTACATCTTTAAGCTATCCCAGTGTATGCCTGTCCACATCTCTCTGTGTTTTTCTGTGTAAATAAGCACCAGCATACCTAGCAATCCCTTATATATGCTGGTGTTCACATCTCTGTGTTTTTCTGTGCAAATCTGCACCTGCATATGTAACAATTCCCAGTATATGCATGTGTCCACATTTCTCTGTGCTAATCAGCACCTGGATTTCTAGCAATTCCCAGTACATTTCCCAGTATTCTCAAGCAAGCCTGTGATTAGGATCTCTACCAGTGTTCCAGTTTTCAGTTCCTTTCCTATATATAAGCATCCAGTATATCTCCAGTGTTATAGCATTTACTTCATTTAATATAGTTTCCGGTCTTCTGCCATTCCCAGGTACCTGGCCAGAGGGCCGCGACCTGCTCACTTGGTGCGGCGAAAACCAAATTCCATTTGGAGGGGTCACTGGGGAAAACCTCCAAGTGAGTTAGACTCTGTGCCTCTGGGCAGGTCTAGCCAAACCTGGGTTCAGCCGCAGCTAGGAGACCTAGTTACAGTCATTTCCATAGTCACCCAAATCACCATCCTCCACAGAGGAACACTTGCACCGGATCGTGACAAATTTGACATGGACAGATAGAATTGTTGCTCGGTGCTGCATGCCAAATTTCAGTGCAAAAAAATAAATGATGAGGATTTGGGGAGTAATCTAAATTTCCAACTGTCACTTTTTTCTGACACTCTCAGTTAGGAACACTTTTCTGCTGTTCTCTAAGGCACAAGTCAGGGAAGGGGGCAAATTTAGACTTGGGGTTTGTTTTATTAAGTAGCTATTGTTCCAATATAGGGCCTTATGGGGTTCAGGTAATTGAAAAAGTTACAGTTTTTAAACTATTACCTCATAAATGCCATGTTATAGAGATACGGAGTTCAACTTGTTGCACAGCCTCAGTAGCAGTCTTCCAGCATGGGGTGTATTGTGGTGGCTTCACCTGGGTGCACCAAGATTGCTGCATTTTGCAAGCATTAGCGGCTGGGCGACCTGGCAATGGCAGCAGGCAGAAGGAGTGGCAGGGTGGTGGTGTTTGCGGTAGTTACTTACCGAGAACCTGGCGATGTATCGAGCGGTGGTGGCTGCATCAGTGTGGGCAACAGTGGTGGCGGTGGTGCAAGCTACATTGACGATGGTGGTGTGGGCCGTGGGTCCCAGTGGTGGCGGGACTCGGCATCTGTACGGGTGTTGGCAGCAGGCTTGGATCCTAGAGGTTCCAGTCCCTGCCAGCCATTCTGCTGATTTTAAAAATGCCGTCTCAAAGAAAGCTGCAGTGAGCCAATCACGGCTCGCAACTAAATCACCCCGCCCCTTGGCTGGCACCTGCCAGATGAAGACAATGAAGTCCTGGGGTGGTGGTGGCCACATAAAAGAGCATAAAGGCTGCTGGCCCCAGGTGAAGATGCCAAAGCCCTGGTTGGTTGGCGCCCACCCGGTGAAGACTACTAAGCCCTGGTTGATTGGCATGCACCAGATGAAGAAAATGAATTCCTGGGGTGGCTGTGGCCATGAGAAAAAGCTTAAAGGCTGCCATCCCCAAGTGAAGATGCCAAAGCCCTGGCAGGTTCGCACCCACCAGGTGAAGACAATGAATCCCTGGTGGTTTTGTGACTGCCAGGCAAAGATGGCCAAGCCCTGGTGGGTTGGTGCCCACCAGGCAAAAATGATGAAGCTCTGGTGGGTTGGCACCCAACAGGCAAAGATGACAATGTCTGGTGGGGTCGGTTACATAAAAAAGTGAAAAGACTGCCATCCCCCAGGCAAAGATGCCAAAGCCCTGGCAGGTTGGTGCCACCAGGTAAAGACCATGAAGCCCTGGCAAGATGGCGCCCACCATTATTCTATCTGATATAATAGAGCGAGTCATATTATTCTATCTGAATAATATTATTCTATCTGAATAATAGAGGGAGTCCCTATACATTTTTTTTCCATGTGATTCCAGAAAAAGGACCATCTCAGATCCCAGTGATAGTTATGCTGAATATTGGGAACCCCTACATCGTTTATCCCCTCTATTTAGCATAACCAGGACCAACAGTGATGAGCCCGGGGCTAATTGTGCTTTAGGGAGAGGGAGCCACTTTAAAAAATCAACCTGGCACCCACCACCCAGGGGTGCTGGGGATAGCCTCGAGTTATCAGCACAGGCCTTGGGTGCCCTGGAGAGGGGGTCCTCTGCTCCCCAGTGATCCCTGGCCTTGGCTGACTAGCTGTCAGGGTTAATGCTTTGGCCAGGGGACCCGGTGGAAGGGTTCCCCTGACTCTGGCATTATCCCCCAACTAGAAAGAGCTCAGTGCTGGTTATGAAAAATACAGGGGACCCCTATGCTTTTTGTACCCTGTATTTCCAAAACCAGGACCAGCTTGACTGAGCCCAGTGCTGGTTGTGCTAAATACAGGGGACTCCTATGTCTTTTTTCCCCTGTATTTTGACAACCAGGACTGGCTCTAAAAAGCCTGGTGCTAGTTGTGCTAAATGCAGGGGACCCCTACGCTTTTTGTCCCCTGTATTTTCACAACCAGCATTTGCAGTGAAATGCTGAGGGCTGGTTGTGCTTTGGGTGGAGGTGGCATGTCCATTTTTTATTATATAATTTAATTATATATCAAATATTCAATTTATAACATAAATGCATAGATGGATCTCACTGATTCATCCATGCATCTGTGTCTTATTGATTTGATTTTCTCATATGCATGCCCAGTGCCAGTTAGCCCCTCTTTCATCTGCTGATGCTCCTGTGCACTGCCCCACTGCTGCCACTGCTCCACTCCCCCACTGCTGATGCTGCTGCACCGCACTCCTGCAGCCCGCAGCCATCTCTCCCTGTGCACCACCAAAACACCTCCTGTGTGTTGAGCCCCCCCTCCACCAGTGTAACATTTTGTTTCCCTTCTACCCTGCAGGTTACCCGGTTTGATCCTCCAAACCCTCATAGTTAATACATTTAAAAAAGCAATGCAAAAGACAAAAACCTTATGGTTTTACATGTCCCATTAAGGATTCTTAGACATGATCTGAAATTTCATAAAACCTACTGAGTTTCTGACACTCAAACTTATCTTAAATTATGTGTTTCTTGTGCAATAAAGATATGGTATGCCATCACACACTGGGATTAACTACTACATTTTCAGCACTCTCATAGAGTGAGATTGCTGTCACTCACAAAATGGTGGAGCTGCTAATTCATAGAATTGTGTGCTTATTGGAATACATATATGCCATCTATGCAACTGAGGTCTGAGCAAAAGATAGAGCTGCGCAGATGGGATAAGAGAGGGGTGGATGGGGGGGAGGCAGAGCAGTGTGAATGGGGCAGACAGAAAGGCATGGAGAGGGGGGAAGATTAAGCAGTACAGATGGGGGGAACCAAAGTAATGCAGATGGGTTGAAAACAGTGGTGCAGATGGAGGGAAGACAGCATCATGGACGTGGTGGAGACAGAGTGGCACAGATTGGGGAGACAGAGCGACATGAATGGAAGGTAGAGTGGCATGGACACGGAAAGACAGGGCAGTGCAGATGGGTAAAGACAGATTTGTGTGGATGAGGGAATACAGACTAGCACAAATGGGAGAACACACAACACTAGGGTTTGGTGAAGACAGATTGGTGCTGATGGGAGAAGACAGAGTAGTGGTGGGAATGGGTGGGGGGCAAAAAGAGTGGCACGGTTGGGGGTGACAGAGTGGTGAAGATGGAGGAAGAAAATGGCACAGATGAGGGGAAGACAGAGCACTGTGGCTGGGGGGAAAGCAGATGGAATGAAACAGTGGCATGGATGCAGGAAGACAGGGCGGCATGGATGGGAAAAGACAAATTGGTGCTGATGAGAGAAAAAAGAACTAGCACAGTCGGAAGACCACACAACAGTAGGGATTGGGGAAAATAGAGCAGCATGGAGGCACACATAGGGCTTGATTCAGAGCCGGTCGCTAGATGTGATCACTCGCTCACAGCGTATACAAATGCAGCTAAGTGATGGCAAGGTAGGCAATCGCACGGCGAGGCATTAGCATGCCCACTATGTTTTGGCGTGCAATCACTTTGTGTATGCAGACACCCACCAGCCTGTCTTAAGACACCCACTTGTGCACGTTATCTCCTGGAAGTGCATGAGAACATTGGTACATCGAGCACCATCAGATGTGCTTGCAGTGCTTGAGGTTGTCTTTACCCTACCGCAAGCACTGCGAGCACTTCAGTGTAAAATCCAGCAAGGTGACGTACTATGATGCTGCCTGTTAATGATGCACGCCTCTGAAACGGCGTTTAAACACTCAGGCATGCCTGCGTTCGCACCTCCACTCCCCCATTTCTAGTGGCCTGCCCCTGGTACCACCCACATACGGCCTCTCCTGTCACTCATTCCTCTGGGCTGTCTTTGTTGGGCGAGCGAGTGCTTCCCGATTGCTTGGACTAGTATACACACGCACACTGCGATGTAAATGCATGCACATATTTGCAAGCATCACCAGCAACGAGCGACCGCTTGCTAGCAAGCAGGTCTGAATCAGGACCATAGTGTACATGCATAGACAGGTTATGATAATATTGGAAATAAGGGAGCTGAATGTGTATTCTGAATAAGATGGATGTATGGAGTGAGAAGGATGTTGGAACCCAGTGGGATTGTTGTGGTGAATGAATGGGAAGATTGTGGGCAGTGAGTGGGATGTGTGTGCCACATAACTGCTCAGACCTCAGTTGCATAGACTGCATGTGTGTATTCCAATGAGTACACAGTTCTGTGAATTAGCAGCTCCACCATTTTGTGATTGACAGCAATCTCACTCTGTGAGAGTGCTGAATCTTCAGTTAACCACAGGGTATGATGGCATACCATATCTGTCAGCCTTACTAATCATAATTTAACTGCTTTTTAAGTTTGAGTGGCAGAAATTCAGAAGGTTATGTGAAATTTCAGATCATGTCTAAGAAGCCTTTAATGGGACATGAGAAACCTTAAGGTTTTTTGTCTATGGAATAAACAATATATGTTGAGTGAAAAGAAAACCATTACAGTGTGTTTAACAGATGTAGTATCTAATGTATTATGCAATAAATATGTAGTGTAACAATTACTTACCTGCTCTTTATTCAAATTGAGATCTGCCATCTCATATAGAATAGCAGACATTGGGCCTGATTCAGAGCCGGACGCAATTTGCGGACGGTCGTTCAGGAAAAGAGGGTGGCTATTCAAATGAACCGTTCGCTCTTTGCGGTCTGTTCACGCCTCTATGTCTGAACGAGCGAACAAAACTTGCGGTCGTTTTTTGGATAACTACGCCCCCTGGCCGCTCGCATCATACGTCATGTCCGCTATTTTTTAGATTAATCGAGTACATCGACCAGCGTATGAACTGCTCGCTATTCTTGTGGTTGGTTTTTCCTACCACAATCTTGCGAGCAGTTCTGACTATAAAATAACCCAGTGACGTGGTCCATGACGCTGCTGTATTAATTATGCACACCCATAAAACGCCCGTTTTGACCTTTAAGCACGCCTGCGTTCGGATCTCCACTCCCCGTTTTCAAGCACCTTTCCCTGTTACCACCCACATACGCCTCCTCCTGTCACTCATATTAGCAGGCATTCGCTATTTAGCGAACAAACGATTTTCGGCCGCACTGACTGGTTCGCGCATGCGTATTACGATCCGTACGCATGCGCAGTTGGGCAATCATCGCTCTGAACGAACGAGCGGCCGCTTATGAGCGGCTCTGATTCAGGCCCATTGTCTTTAATATTCACTGAATGTAGGATTTGTATCTTAGTGGGACTTATACAAAGAAAATGACATGGGGGTTCTTTGCAATAAAGTACATCTGGAAATAAACCTGGGTTGAGGCATCTCATTTAGGGGTATATCTACTAATGTGCGATTTACAAAAGTGGAGATATTGCCCTTAGCAACCTATCAGATTCTACTTATCATTTATCTATTATCTTCTAGAAAAGTATAGCTACCTTATAATCTGATTGGTTGCCACGGGCAACATCTATACTTTTGAAAACCCGCACTTTAGTAGATTTTCCATATAGAGTCAGTGCTGTGCATTTCACATAGTATATTTAAATAGGAAATAGACATTTTATCACACTACATGTCACATAGATATACAGTATATAATTAATTTTTTATGTTTTATGCATATTTACAACTTTCAAAATACTTACTATATATGTATTGATTTGTTTGTAGGGGGAAAGCCAACATGGAGATTCCTGATTCAAATCACAATTTTTTTGATGGGACAGAGGATTATGACTATCAGTAAGCATATTACTTCATTGTCACCCCCCCTCTCCTCCATATTCCTTAACAGCAGCACCCCCATAGCCCCCCTCCCACTTTATGGATCTGATAGCCGAGACAGTAGTATTTGAAGGGGCCCACCTGTACAGGGGCCAGTGAGATTAGTAGCATGAGCAGGACCACACTTGCATTAAAGTGCAGTACTGTTTTCTAATTATTAAATTGGATAATAGCAGGGCCAGTTTAATGGGGGGGGGTGACAGTGGTGGTCATTCCTGGGCCCCCACACATAAATTGCCCCCACACCCATTGGGGTTAAAGTGGGCCAGACGAGACAGAACCAGTTCCACCTCCTCTGGCCCACCTCATCCCGACGCTGCAGGGAGGCTCCATTTGACAGGCCCACGCTGATATATTGTTACTACTGGTGGCACTGCATATGGGACACCACTACTGTGGGCTCTCCATAAGAGGCACTCCCTCTACTGGGGGCACTGCATAAGGGGCACTATGACTACTGGGGGCACCACTACTGGGGGCATTGCATTAGGGGCACTACTGCTGTGGGCATTGTGTAAGAGGCACTACTACTGTGGGCATTATGTGTATTAGGGGCACTAGAACTGTGGGCATTGTGTATAAGGGGCACTACTGTGGGCATTGTGTAAAAGGACACTACTGTGTGTCATAACATGAATAAGGGACACTACTGTGTGATGTAATGTGAATCAGGGGCACTATGGGCCTGATTAAGACCCATTAGCAATGCTGCGTTCACCTGGAGCTGGACGATTTTTGCAATCTGCGCATGCGTATGCATCGCAGTGCGTGAGCCAGTCACTGCGATTGGGAAGTGACACTCGTGGAGCATAGACGGCTCACTAGTTTGAGTGACAGAACCTGCCATTTGTGGGTGGTAACATGGGGTGGCTGAAGGAAACGGGGGAGTGGTGGTGCGATCGCAGGCATGTCTGAGCGTCTCAACGCCGTTTCATGGGCGTACATAATTAAGATGTAGCATCACAGTACATGTCACCTGGCTGTTTAACATGCTGCACTGATCGCAGTGCTTGCGGTAGGGAATGGTCATCCACAAGCACTGCGTATGCCCCCGATGGTTCTCGATGTTACTGATTGTCTTATACACTTCCTGGAGATGACGTAGGTTGCGAAGTGAAGGGGGGCATCTTATGGCTGGCTGGTGGGCATCTTACAGCCAACTCGCGTTCGCACGCTATGACATAGTGGGAGTGCTTATGGAAAGCTTGCAATAGTGGGATATGCATACTCAGGATGTGTACACCTGCGAGTGGGTCTGATTCGGGCCCAATGTGCAGTGTAATGTGGATAAGATTGTGCAATTGGTAAGTGATATTTCAGGTGGGTGTCTACATGTGTGTGCTTTTCTTCCTGTGGGTGTATATTGTGTGTTTTTGTCTTGTGTATGTCTGAAGTTTGGTTTCTCTGGGGAGACTGTGCTAACGGGGTTATGTCGCTTGCTAAATGTCCTCCTTTCAGTATTTAACAAACAGCGCTGAGCTTACCGCTGTTTGTCAATGTACCGCTTACAAGTGATATGGTCCCCATTGCCCATACCCCCAGTTCGTCCATATTTATAAGGGGCCCCCACGTGTTTGTTGCCCAGGGGCCCCCACAGGCCTTAATCCAGCCCTGGATAATAATAGTATCCATTAACATTAGCAATTTACATACAAATATATAATATTATAATTTAGTCAGGAGATGCATACGGAAACATAAATGTAAAAAGTATATTGCATGGTTTTAGTGACAAATCACGTCTACCTTACTAGTGAGAAAATCAATTCAAAAACCTATTAATATTGTGTTTGTTTTTTTAAGAGAACAATTAATTTAACCTACTAACAAAATATTTTACACATCAAAACAACTATATATTAGAATCTCCTTGTGCTTCACTAGAATCCTATTCAGGATCTAGAACCATCCAGAATGTTGATTTTGGCATTTTCAGAACTAGGGGCCTGATTCAGACCCACTCGCGAGCGGCTGTCCGCTCGCAAGTGGGTCGATGTTCTGCACTGAGCATGCACACAACGGAGGGAGCTCCGTCGTGCGCATGCGCCAGACGCGACGAGCGAAGGAAAGTCCTTCGCTCGTTGTGTCTGATCAAAGGGGGCGTGCTGTCGATGTTGATTGACAGCACGCCCCCTTTGGTAGGCGTGCCGGGGGCGTGCCTCCCGTCAGAAGCCGGCCCACTGACATCACTAGTGATGTCAGTGGGAGTGATTTTGGCTCTGATAGAGCCAAAATCACTCCGGAGCTTGCGGTTGAAAACCTCAACCGCAGGCTCCGGCTCGCAATTTCGATGGTCGCGATGGTCAAGACCATCGCATCCATCAAACTGCACGCTCATATAGCCTGTGGGTGGTGACCCACAACTATACGAGCGTCCAGGAGGATGCTCCATTTACATGGAGGGCGGCCCTCATTCAGAGCGTGCGCTCTGCTCAGAGCGTACGGCTCTGAATGAGGGCCTAGGTTGTGAGAACTCCACAACTCGCAATGTCAAAGCACGCATCCACATGCTTTGCCATTGTGAGCATAGAACTCAGGCAATGTAATAGAGTGCGAGTGTTTCTCTCGCACACTATTACTGAGTGAAAATTCATAATAAAACAGACCTGCTTCAGGGTAGCGAGTGTAGCCTTAGCAGGTCCCAGTCACATAGAAAGATGCACAGATCCATGAGATCCATACATGTTTCTGTGTGTAAAAACAAAGTAAACAGTTATAAAAAAAAAAGAAATAGACGTGCGTCCCCATTTACCACAAGCATAACCAGCTCCGGGCTCTGTAGAGCCTGTACTTGTTCTTAAAATACAGTGAAAAAAATGAAATGTGTAGGGGTCCCCCTGTATTTTAAGGATCAGCACTGGGCTCTGCTGAGACTATTCTGGTTCTTAAAATACAGGGAAAAAATGTGTATGGTTCCCCTGTATTTTATGAACCAGCACTGAGATCAACTGAGCCGGTCCTGGTTGTGGAAATACAGGGGACTTTTTTTTTTACCTGTTTACTTTTTTTTTTAAACACAGAAGCCTTCTCGGATCTTATTGATCTGTAAAGGCTTCTGTATAACTCGGATTTTTCAATGCTAGTCGCATTCAAATGTGCGAGTTTTCATAGGAGAAAGTTCCGATAAGCTTGAAAATGTGTGAACGGTCAGTAAAGAGCTGAACAGGAAGCATTATAGCGGCATCTCCCCCATAATTACATCTCACCCCATGTGTCTGTCTTTGACATTGCAAAATTGTGTCCAAGTTTGTGAACCCTAATGAAGGGCTCAACCAAACTCTTTATAAAACACCAAACCTGATGAATTATATTTATACAATAGAAACTTACAGAAACCTGAAATATAGTTTTTCTACATCAGGGTCCATAGGGTATCCACAGGATACCTTGGGGTATAGGTGATGACGTCAGGCATCGGGCACCATAGAGTTAAGTTTTCAGCCTCCCAGGATGCACTAGGGTCCCCCTCCTATACCCCGCCCCCGAGCCAAGGCATCTCAGTTTAGTTTGGTGCCCAGCCGGAGTCGCATGCACCTGTTAGAGGGGGGCCATGAAGAGCCCCTGAAGTTTTTCAACAATGCAGCTGTGGCTGCACATCTGGAAGTACAGCATGGACAGTCAGTCCTGACGTCCATGCTGTCTTCCCTACACCCCCGCCGGTATCAGAACGCCGGTACTGATCCGGGGATGCTGGTAGGCATCTGGGGTCACAGCTAGCGGTGACCCCAGATGTTTAGGACTATGGCCGGATTTAAGGGGGACAGCAGGTAAGCAGCGGGGTCCCGCGGTGGGTCCCCTCTGATACATGGTCCAGAGTCCCCAGGCAGGGGGCTCCCTGGGGACTGGCTGCACCGTGGAGCTAGGTACTAACCTGCGCTTCCACTACCCCCCTGGGACAGCAGGACCGTGGCAGAGCGGTAGCGCTGCAGCATCCCAGGGGTTAAATGTATGACAGGGGAGCGCGCCTTCCCTGTCTCACAGCTGGCGCCTCCCCCGCTGCACACAGCCCTCTCTGCACTCGCCGACTGGCCCTGTGGAAGCGCTCCTCCCCCAGGCCAGCCTCCTCTATGCTCCTCGGTGGCCATCTTCTAGAACGCATGGTGAACGCTGCTGGAAGTCTGGACGGAGGCATCGTGGTCTGGGTCCCCCCGCATACATCTCCTCCGCTGTGGTCAGGTCTGTGTATGCTGCGCTGTGTCCTACCAGACTCTGTGTCTGTGTAGTTGATTTATCAGCGCTGTTAGTGCAGGAATTGATTTTCTTTGCATTGTATGTGACTGTGCTAGCGCTGCTGTCTGTACTTTTTACTTTCTAACTGTCAGCCTTATTACTGTCCCTGCTCTTTCTGCTAAAGCCCTTGCGGTGCGGTGCTGCAGGGTGGTCTCTCACTATACAAAAAAGTATTGGTGAAGAGGGGTCACATACTTTCCACCATCATGTCTGAAAGTGACTTTCCTCTCCGGCTTCAGTGTACTACGTGTAAAGTACCTATAGCGGAGGGGGAGGGTAGCGCGGAGGGTTTATGCTGGCAGTGTTTTTTATTGGCACAGCCAATTACGGTCACAGCACCGGTACAGTAGCCGCCCTGGGCTTGTTTCGCTCAGGCGCTTACAACCTTGGTGGGCCAGTTAGCTGCGCAGCCCGCGTTCTCACAGATGGGATTGTCCCAGCAAACAGTGGTCTCGTCACCCATGCAGGGTTTCCCGAGGCAATTGATGGTACCCCGCAGTCTCCCTATTTCCCCTCTCCCGGTCTTTCAGGAGCCGGCGTGGGTTAATTCCCTGACTAGTTCTGTACAGCACTTGTCGGATGTGTTACAAGGGGAGTCTGTGTTGCGGCCATATAAGAGGCCGTTGGCGTCTCTGTCTGCTCCTTATGAGGATGACGAAGTGACGTCTGATGATGGGGAGATTCTGGATCTTTCTGACCAGGAACCTCTCCGTACTAAGGAGGCGGACGCTAGGTCAAAGGTATATATTCCTGGACTTATTCGGGCAGTCCGCACCGCTTTGGTAATAGAGGACGAAGTTCCTCCGGCGTCGAAATCCAAATATGCCTTTTTTAAGGATGTTAAGGGTGACGCCACAGTCTTTCCTCCTTCGGGTCAGTTGGTGGACCATTTAGAGGAGGCGTGGAAACAGCCTGGCAAACGATACCAGCCGCAGAGGTGTTTGGCGGTGGCTTATCCGTTCGCGGATAATTATTTTTCTAAGTGGGAATCCCCTCCACAGGTGGATTCTCATGTGACACGCCTCGTCCGGAGTGCCACTTTACCCATGCCATCCATGTCCTCCCTTAAGGATGTTACGGACCGCAAGGTGGAGATCTGCCTAAAGTCCGTTTATTCCCTTGCGGGGGGGGGGGCAGCGCAGCCAGCTATGGCCATTTGCTGGGTTGCCAGAGCTATGGAGCGCTGGGCGGATACGTTGGAGGCGTCCTTTGACTCCGACTGTTCGCTGAACAGATGGAGTTGATCGGCAATCTCCGGGATTCGGACACTTATATCAACGAAGTGGCCTTGGATATTAGTACCCTGGCATCTTGAATTTCTTCGGCAGCTATAGCAGCTCGTCGCACATTGTGGTTGCTATCCTGGAAGGCGGACGCTGATTCAAAAAAGGGTTTGGAAGCGTTGCCTTTTAACGGAGAAGTTCTCTTTGGTCCGGACCTGGACAAAATTGTAGCCACGCTGGCGGCAGCCAAATCGGCATGTCTCCCGTCTGCTGCAGTTCCTTCCGGTTCAGGTACGTCGTCCTTTCACCCTTATAGGGCCCAGGGTAGGCCTAAAGCACAGTCCTTTCCCCGACAGGCTGGCCCCCAAAAATCGGCCAAGCCCCGGAAGCAGGCCTGGAGTACCAGACATCCGGCCCCTAAGCCAGATGACAAGCCTGCGGCCTGACGGTCCAGGCCTCCCTTTGGGGGATCCCAAGGTGGGAGGCCGCCTGCTACAGTTCGCCCAGTGTTGGTCGGTCACCACGACAGACACTTGGGTTCTCGAGGTGGACTCACACGGGTATGCCCTCTCCTTCCGGCACAGACCCCCGTCTCGAATCTTCACCACGGGTCTGCCATCAGACCGGAACAAAGCCGCGGAGCTGCGGAAGGTCTTGCACACTATGCTCCAGGCTGGAGTTATAGTGCCTGTTCCATTCTCCCAGAGGGGCCAGGGTTTCTATTCCAATCTCTTTTTGGTGCAGAAACCCAATGGGTCGTATCGTCCGATACTCAACCTCAAAGCTCTCAACAAGTCTTTGCGGGTGCGAAGTTCGGATGGAGACCCTACGGTCCATCATTCTGGCGCTGGAACCTGGGGACTACATGGTGTCATTGGACATACAGGACGCTTACCTGCATGTCCCTATTCTTTTGCGCCATCAGCAGTTTCTCAGGTTTGCAATCCGCAGCGACCACTTTCAGTTCCGGGCGTTACCTTTTGGCCTGGCGACAGCACCACGTGTTTTCACCAAGGTGATGGCGGTCATGGCGGCTTCCCTACGGCTGCAGGGAGTCCGCATGTTGCTGTACTTGGATGACCTTCTCTTAGTGGCAGGATCTCCGGAGCTCCTTCTACGCCACTTGGACCTGACCATTGCGGTACTGCAACGGCACGGCTGGTTAATAAACTGGCAGAAGTCCACCCTCATCCCGTCTCAGCGGATTCTGCACCTCGGAGCCTTATTGGACTCCGGACAGCAAAGGATCTTTGTGACGGGGGAAAAGATCTCTGCCTTGCAGTTGCGGGTGCGCAGTTGTCTGTAGAGCCGCCGGGTGTCTCTACACTCGGCGATGAGGTTACTGGGTTCCATGGTGTCGGTTTTCGACATGATGGAATATGCCCAGTTTCACTCCAGACCTCTGCAGCACCTGATCCTGTCCAAATGGACTGCCTCAGAGTCTAAAGTCCCAGACGATGGTGCTCACTCCGGAGGTTCACCTGTCTCTTGCCTGGTGGTTGCAGACGACCCATCTCAACAAGGGTCGTCCGTTCTTGGTGGCAAATTGGGTCCTGATAACAACGGACACCAGTCTTCGGGGCTGGGGAGCAGTCTCGGGTCCACACTTGTTCCAGGGCAGGTGGACTCCGGCAGAAACACAGCTTCCAATAAACATCTTGGAGCTCCGCGCGGTTTTCGATACTCTCCAGCAGGCACATCGGGTTCTCCAAGGTCACCCCGTCCAGGTCCAGTCGAACAACTCTACCACCGTGGCCTACATAAATCAGCAAGGAGGAACCCGAAGTCGGGTGGCTCTCGTAGAGGTGTCCCGAATCCTGGTATGGGCGGAGCACAATCTTCCGGCCATATGAGCGGTCTTCATCCCGGGAGTGCTAAACTGGGAGGCGGACTTTCTCAGTCGCCAGGACGTTCATCCGGGGGAATGGTCTCTGCACCCGGACGTGTTTCAACTACTGGTGGACAGGTGGGGTCTTCCAGAGATCGACCTCATGGCGTCACGGCACAACAACAAGTTGCTGGTGTACGGGTCTCGCACAAGAGACGAAAAGGCGTCTCTGGTGGATGCTCTGTCCGTCCGGTGGACGTTCCGGTTCGCTTATCTGTTTCCTCCGGTTTCCTTTCTTCCGCGAGTGATCAGGAAATTCAAACAGGAAGGAGGGACGCTCCTGTTGATAGCTCCCGCCTGGCCCAGACGGCACTGGTTCTCAGACCTGCAGGGTCTGTCCGTGGACAGTCCTCTGCGGTTACTGCTACGACCGGACCTTCTGTCACATGGTCCTTGTCTTCACCCGGACCTGACTCGGCTGTCTTTGATGGCGTTGCTGTTGAGACGGCCACGATGAGGTCCAGGGGTTTTTCCAGCTCTGTAGTGCGAACCATGCTAAGAGCTCGGAAGCCGTCTTCCATGAGAATATACTATCGCGTGTGGCATTCGTTCTTTCAGTGGTGTCGACCGAGAGGTTATGCACTGCGGGAGTTTCATCTGTCTAGAGTGCTAGCCTTCCTACAAGCGGGACTAGACCATGGGCTTCGCCTTGCTTTTTTGAAGGTGCAGGTTTCTGCCCTGTCGGTCTGGTTTCATCGTAGGATTGCTACAATCCCTGATGTGCGCACCTTTATGCAAGGTGTTCTGCGAATTCAGCCGCCTTTTGTTCCACCTGTGGCGCCTTGGGACTTGGCTGTAGTCCTGACTGCTCTCCAGGGACCGCCGTTTGAACCACTGGGCTCAGTGGATCTTAAATGGCTAACAGCTAAGACTGTTTTCCTTCTGGCCATTGCTTCGGCCAGACGTGTTTCTGATTTAGGGGCTCTCTCTTGTAGACCCCTTTCTTGATTTTTCATGGGAACAGGGCAGTGCTATGCACTCGTCCTGAATTTCTTCCCAAAGTTGTTTCCCAGTTTCATGTTAACGAGGAAATAGTTGTACCGGCTTTTAACTCACCTGGAATTTCAGTGGGTGAGGCCACTTTGGATGTTGTGCGGGCCTTAAGGATTTATGTTGACTGCACTTCTTCGTTTAGGAAGTCGGACGCCTTGTTTGACCTCTATGGCTTCCGTAAAAAGGGTTGGCCTGCTTCAAAGCAAACTTTGGCAACCTGGATGGCGATTTCAGAAACTTATCTTCATGAAGGCCTGCCGGTTCCTCCTTCTGTGAAGGCTCATTCCACTAGGTCTGTGGGTCCTTCGTGGGCAGCTCGAAGTGGTGCCTCTGCAGTCCAGATCTGCAAGGAGGCTACGTGGTCCTCTGTCCATACCTTTGTGAGGTATTATGCATTTGACACCTTTGGCTCTCAGGATGCTTCCTTTGGGCGGCAGATTCTCCTTTCAGCACAGGAGTGTCCCCACCCTTAAAGGATACTGCTTTGGGACATCCCCAAGGTATCCTGTGGATACCCTATGGACCCTGAATTAGAAAATATGAGATATGGTAAGAACTTACCCTTGTTATCTCTATTTCTACAAAGTCCATAGGGTTCCACAGGACTCCCGCCCTGTCGCACCTGTGCTGCAGATGGGCTTTGCTCTGGTCACCGGTTTTTCCGTCTCCCTCTGGTGAGAGTGTGATTCTTGTGTGTATCCAGATCTTTTTTCTCTCTCTTCCTTCTCCTCCTCCGGCCTATGGCTTGTTACAAAACTGAGATGCCTTGGCTCGGGTGCGGGGTATAGGAGGGGGACCCTAGTGCATCCTGGGAGGCTGAAAACTTAACTCTATGGTGCCCGATGCCTGACGTCATCACCTATACCCCAAGGTATCCTGTGGAACCCTATGGACTTCGTAGAAATAAAGATAACAAGGGTAAGTTCTTACCATATCTCATATTATCTTCCAATGTAATAAGGATTTTATTTAAAAAATGATCTACTTTGAACTTGAAAATAATAATTTAATTATTATATTTACAGACACGCCGAATATATTTTTGAAGTAGTTAAATAACTTGTTTTTGGCAAATAAGAATGATTCATTGCAATTTTTATAATTAATTAAAAATACATATACTTAATCAATTAATTTTGTCTTTAAAGCATCCCGGCGTGCGGGATGCCGTTAGTCAAAATATTGGCGCAAGAATCCTGACAGTGTTGGGATCCTGGTTCAATAATCCTGACCGCCAGCATTCTGCAGGTATCTGGGGTTAGGGGTCATTACTAGGCATTATGGGGATGTTTAGGGTTAGGCACAAAGGCGAGAGCTATAGGTTTAGGATGCAGGGAGGGAGGTTAGGTACAGGCAACAGATCAGTAGAGTTAGGAGTAGGGGTAAGGGTTAGCATTAGGGTACCTACCTAATGGTGTCAGGATTCTGACTGTTGGGATGCTACTGTTGGTATTCTGACTGGCATTATCCCAACAAGGGGTGAAGCGAGGGTGTTTCCAGTGAAGCATGAGCTCCGGGCACCAGAATGGACAGGGGGCACCATCCACGGTACCTGAATTCATGGGTTGCTGCATAGTATAACAGCTGCATGTTAGTTTTATCTCAGTTTGTTTGCGCTATATCCAACATAAGTAACGGATCTGCGATCCGTTTCTGCATTTCATGCTTCCTCAAGATGCCCAGATTACCTCCCCTCTGTGACCATCTTCTGTCACCTCCTCTTTACTGTCAGATTGATTAAATTAACTTCTTTGATCCCATTTCCCCTCTAACCTATGATCGGCTTTTTGCCCCTCCCCTCTCCTTTCTTATTGGCTTCTGTCACCTCCCCTCTCTGATTGGCTCTTTGCCCCTCCCTCTCCTTTCCCTCTCTGATTGGCACTTTCCTCTCCCCTCTTTGATCCCCTCCTTCCCTCCTCTCCTCATTCATTCATTGTGCTTCAATGGGCTTAGAAGTGACATATCTGAGGTAATGTCCTAAACTATATGAAACTTAAATGACAGAGTATGAGATAAAAAAAAGCCAATGCTTTGCTATTTAAAGTAATGATGTGTTCCCAGACTTGACCACAAAGTGTTATTTGCAAGGTCTTTTAAAAATATTAGGAGTCCTGAAATAATAATAATAATAATAATAATAATAATAATAATAATAATAATAATAATAGTGGTAGACAGAACATGACATGACTAGTAGTACTCACATAATATAGGTGCAATGTGTATTTGCTAAGTAGGAGCGTAGCTGAGAATGGAGCTTCCCATAGGTGTTCCCACTCCAGTGATAGCTGCTTGGTGCAGTAATAAGCTGTGCACCCTGTGGAATTATACTATTACACATTTATTCTGTCAATTTAAGTAAAATGATCAGAATATATAATACAATCTCCTCTATTGACAAATAACAATGATTCAAAGGAGATAAAAATCAGATCCCAGGTGCTATACATAAATAAAGCAGTGCCAAAGGAGCTACACCTTAATGTCAGATATTACCGAAGCATTCAATGCCTCAATGATACCTCAATGCCTCAGCATGATGCTGACACTGTTTGCTGTTTTCAATTCCCTTAAATATTCCCCCTCAGGCTGGCCATACCCCACTGTCACAATTCAGTACGGGGAGGGGGGCGCTATGACATGCACTTTCTCCAGGCACCATGGTTCCACGCTACTCCTCTGACCCCGACCACCAGGATCTCATACCCAACCTGTTTTTAAAAACATGATATGTATGATGGGTTTCTGCAGCAAATAATGGAAATTGCCATTTGTACATTGAATTTGAAATCAAAATGGTCAGCTAAATTCTAAATCTGACTTGGAAATCATCCCCCCACATCCTCTGAAGAAACTGCTCATACATATTACAGAGAAAAGCATGAAGTAAGATTTATTAAATCATTAATATGACCTATTTACTAGAGATGTGCTCACACCTGTGTTATGTTTTTTGGAAAACCACCTTCAAGTGTTTTGGTTCTTTTCTATTTTTATTTTTTATTTCTTTAAAATTCATAAAAACAGCTAAAATCATGTAATTTGGACCTGTTTACAATCATACAATCGAAAACCTGAGATATTTTTAAATCCAAGTTCCAAATTTAGAGCAGACCCGAGTCAGGACACATTTCTATTCGGAGCCCCAAAAGTGATCCAAGCTGGGACTCTATTTGGCTCAGAACCCCTAAGTTTGGGTGTGTTAAGGTTTCAGGAAAACCGGACCACACAGCTCTACTATTTAAACACTGGAGCGGATTTGATGTGGCAAAAAGATGGAAAATATTAGACCAAGGTTTCATACGTAGTTGGAATAGATGGAGAGACACAGTGGGTATTTCCATTATGAGTGATTTCTGCTTATAATGACATCAATTTTACATAGTTGCCATTCACTATATGTCACTGCTGTAGATGTATGCATTTGGCTGGCAGAAGTTACTTCATTGCAAACAGTATTATTGCTTTAGAATTACCCAGCGGCCATGTTGGATATGCAGTTTGTGGTAAAATTACATGCATCAGCCGTTCTCCCGAGTCTGGTTGTCTTACTGATTCTCAGACCAATCTCCAATTGGCACATGGAAAAGCTAGACAGAAAGGAGACAGTATTTGTTTCCACTGTGCTGTATGTGATCACTGGTGGAATTGAAATGCTAGGCAAAAATTATTTTGATTATACACATGTTTATAACAGACACATTAAATTGCTCAATTTGGACCAACTTTTATATCCATAAACTCTTAATAGATATGTTCTTATATGTTGGTGGTGCTCCCTGGAATAAAGTATACAGTATACTTACAATGATAAAACCTCTAGACTAGAGCTAGATAAGAAACTTCTTTTCAGGGGCACTCTTAGGTTTATAGAAGCTATATGAAATGATGAGGGTAGTAATTCATAGTTTTGCAGGAGAGTAGTACTTGTACAGACAATCCAGGTGTTCATGATTTTCTTGTTCAGTACCATATGCAGGGTGCACTACACTTGATTTGTATTATACTAAAAGGTTAAGTTTTTGTTCGATTTATGAGGTGGTAGATTATAATCTCTGGAATATATGTGTGGGATTTTTCCAGTTAATCAGGATCTTCGTTACAAATGTCCATGAATTTGACTATTTTTATGTATAAAATGTATTAATCATTTTTTTTCTTATCAATTTAATGATCTAAAATTATTAGTGGATGAAGTGCAATGAAATTTCTCATGTGCAATTAATTCAGTTTTTGCTATGGTTTAGAACTACCGTATGGTGCTTACAAGCCTTACAGGGTTTAATTTGAGACACTTAGATGGTTTACATATGTATGCTAGTATGAACTATTTGCCCAACATGCGCATGCTCTCAGTGTACACCATCGACCCACTTGCGAGCGGACAGCCGCTCGCGAGTGGGTCTGAATCAGGCCCATAGTGCCTTGTAACACTCCCAAGATATTACTTCCACAGCACTCACAGGGGGCAAATTAGCCCATAGTAATTTTTACTGTGATTTCCATTCCATAATGAGTGCTGAGATTCATTTTCGCCAGAAAATTGTCACCTATTAACAATTTTGAAGATTGTCACGTATTTAATGGTGTTTCAATTAGCAGGGTAGACTCGACATTACATTTGGACTACAGATATATATTTGAGCCATCAAATATCCCTTTTCTTTTAAATATATAAGAAAAAAGTTTAAATTCTAATTACACTCATCATTTCATATAGTTTATATAAACCTAAGAGTGCCCCTGAAAAGAAGTTTCTTATCTAGCTCTAGTCTGGAGGTTTTTTCATTGTAAGGAATTGAAATGCTTCCAGTGAGTGAGATCTGTTTAATCTGTTCAGTTGGAATTCCTGTCCCCTTTGTCTGCTGGATTTAAAACAAGTAATATATTTAGGGCCTGGTTCATTATTATTAATCGCAATTGCAACTGCGTACACAGATCGGTCGATGAAGTGCGCGTGCATGAATTAGCATTGTCATCACACTGCGATCACTGCGGGACAAGCGCTTAGGGGTGGTTTAAGGTGGAGCGATCAGAGAGATGTAGGCGTGCCAGTCCGTTTAAACGCTGTTGCATGGGCGTGCATAAATTACCCACTGCGACGACATACGCAACTTGAGTACTCACTGCGATGAGGTCAGCAATTTCTGAGTAAAGCTAAACCTGCTGTAATTGTGTGTGAGGCTCTGATGTTACTGATATAAGATAGATGTGAGATAGTGGTAGTGGATGACTCTATGCTGGCTGTGCAAGTGTTTTGCAATTACATTCATTAGCATATTTTCGCAGCTGCCCTGCGTGCATAATTGCAGCCACGATAACAATAGTGATCCGTGCTGAGTCAGGCCCTTCATTTCACCAGGGGCATTTTATAAAAGAAGGGAGTCTGGGCCTAATTCAGACCTGGTCGCAAGCGCTGAGCGCTCGCAACTGGGTCGATGGTGGCCCACAGCGCATGCGCACGGAGCCGGCTCCGTCGTGCACATGCGCGATATCCGGATAGCGACGAGTACTCCGTCGCTCCAGGTCTCGCACCAAAGGGGGCGAGCTGTCGATGTTGAGTGACAGCTCTCCCCATTTGGTGGGCGGGCCGGGTGGGGTGGCTGCCCAAACTGAGGCGTTCCCATGAGAATGCCTGCCATTTGGGGGCGGCCCCACTGACATCACAAGTGATGTCAGTGGAGAGCTTCCGGCTCTGTTTGAGCCGAAAGCTCTCTGGGGCTTGTGATGAACAAGACAATACCACAAGGGTCTCGTCGCAAGCCCGATGGTCAAGACCATCGTGACCATCATCATGGGCACTCGCTATAGCTGTGGGTGGTAACCCACAGCTATGCGAGCAACCAAGAGGCCGCACCAAAAAAAAAAAAAGCCCGGCCCTGATTCAGAGCGAGCGGCTCTGAATCAGGCCCACTGTGAGCAAGCTCTGTGCAGGCCCTCCCCCACATACTTGCATATGCACAGTGAACACTCTAGGATGGTTCTTTATCCTACTGCACATATCCCTGTCTCTGGGATAATGACACCAGTTATTTTTTTCCACCTGATTTTTCAACTGCACATGCACCAGAGCAAATAATGGGGGGATTGGCCTCATGGCACCCTCAGCCTTAGTATGCTGGCTGAGTAGAGCACCTGAAGGTGAAGCTGTGGCCAGGTCTTTAGGTTGTCGGACAGGCCCATCAGGCCATCAGCCCTTCTAGCATTTCCAGAAGTGCCAGAAGGACAGTCTGGCTTTGGTTTTACCTTGACATTACCTATACAGACCCAATTACCAGTTTCCCTTTAAACACTCTGGATTTTAAAGTAATGTTAGGAGTTACCAACAGATTTTCAGAAAACAACTGTATAATAATATGACCAATGATGTAGCAGGGTCCCGGAGAACCCTGTGCTGCCCGCCTTGTAATAATGTGATGACATCATGCAGAGGGGGCGGAGCCACCAGCACTAGAAAGTGCAGCACTGCCCTAAGAGTCCTGAGGACACTCTGAGCGGCTGCACATTCTGCAGGGTGATTGTTTGGAGGCAACCAAAGGAGGACAGCTGTGGACAGCAATGCATCAATTAACCTGACTGCACTGTGCCATGCCAGACACCCTCCTAGCCAGAGGCAAAAGCTGTGAGGTAGCGATGGTACCACCCACAAAGCCCTGCATACTGAGCGGTGGCACACATTCCTAGTTACAGCCATGAATATAACATCTATTTATCAGCAGCTCAGTTATATCTACATTGTAGTAACAGTTGATTCAATGTAACCAATCCTATCATTAGTCATTATGAGATTAATTTGCTCTTTATTATGATTCTACAATGTCCTTTTCTGTTTAAAAGTTTGAGAAAATCTTGTATCTATGGTTCATTTCTTACTAATATCTGCAACATGTAAAATGAAGAATGTTAACATTTGGGAGCACTAATATGTAACATGTAGGTGATGGAAATGAGGGATTTCTGAATTATTTTTCTTACATGGTACATTTTCACTTTAAATTAAACTGAGAATGTACTAACTAATTATATCACTCTCTGTGCCCCAATCTGCTTCAGGATAACATCCACAGAGGACCCAGACAATAGGACATACAGTAAATGGACTGAAGATATATCTCTCTCTGAATATATAGAAATGCTCACAATCAGTCAAATATTATCAATCATTTTCTACAGTATCACTTTTATTTTGGGAATTCCAGGGAACGGCTTAGTTATCTGGATCGCTGGATTCAAGAAGAAGACAGTCAGTGCTGTGTGATTCCTCAATCTGGCCATAGCTGATTTCATCTGCCCAGGCCAGGGATGCCTGTGGAGGTGGGGACCCCACAATAAAGGGGTCTCCTCTATCCTACTTACCATGTCTCCCTATTAGAAATTTCCTATGGGAGAAATCTATTTATTCGATTCAGCCTTAATATAAGGGCACAACCATGCCTTTATCATATATAGTATGCCCTGTGCCGTCCTCCACCCCCACCCCTATTTTATAAAAAAGGAAATAAGGGGCATGGCTTCATGGGGAAGAGGTATGGCCTTTTTTTAATGTTACAAAAGAAGCAATATGAAAGTGTATATATCTTTCTCCCCCATATTTTTTCATCTTATTTAAATAACACAGGAATGATAAATTATTGTTATATATTATGTCCTCCCAGCCTTGTGAGTATATACGAAATGGCTGCTTAGGGTTTGTTGAAACACCTGCCTTCCAGAACCTCAAATCTTAGACAGACAAATACTGCAGACAAGAGTTTGGTGGAACGATAAGCTGCATGCTATATGAAGGTTGTGCTGTTAGTTGTTTCACATTTTTAATGTCCATCAGATCTCATATTGACCTCCTAATTGGGGAGGACTAGAAGCCCCAGCCTGCCCAGACTGTCTGGGGGTGGCAAAATATTCTCCCCCCACCTTCCCCACCAGGGCAGTCAGGTTATGCTGGAATTTCTAGTCAACCCCCCATTTGGAGGATAATTTGAAATAAGATGGACATCCAGGACATGAAACAACTAACAACACATTCCTCAAATTACTGTAGCATGCAGATGCAGTGCACAGTCAGCTCACCTGATGGACTGACTCTCACAGCACTCACCCAGCTGCCAATCTGTGAGCTCACTGACACTGCACAACTACAGTATGAAGCTGCTCTGCTGCACTCACCACCCATTGGCTACTTGCTAGGCACTGTGGGATAGAGTATGAGAGCCGAGTGGACCGCTAGAAGCAACATCGCAGCGGACACCCAGCAAAAAGAAATTGCGGTGGTGCCCGGTTCCGTCACCCAGGCCACACTGTGCTTTGTGCAACAGCACTGGCCACTCCATTCTAGTTATGGCCCTGTTTATGGGCCCACTGTGTCACAGACCTGGCGGCATTGTCCCACAAAGTGTAGCAATGTCTGAGGATTATACTGCTAGCACACAATTTTTATTAAATGACCTTGCCATGGTCTTCTGTACCTGGCTTCTCTCACCTTCCTCTTCTAACCCTCATCATGTCCTTTTGGCTGTACCTGTCTCTCCGCTTCAACTGCACTTTCATTCCCTCTACTTTCTCTAGTCATTCTCTCTATCAATGGAAAATAAACACAGAAAAACATATACAGCTTAACACACTAACACAAATTTCACTCAAACCACACACACACTGCTCATACAGGACTTTCATTTTATGACACTGACAAAACAGTGAGAGCCGGATGTATCAAGCTGTAAAACAGTAAAACCTCCAAAACCTGCTATTTTCAAATGATTACCATGATACATAAGGATCATCATAAGTCTCTGATATCTGCTGTTGTCTCATGGCAAAGCAGTCCACATAGAATTGTATATGACTGAAATGTACCCATGTGCAGCAAGAAAGCGTAACTTTCCTCCGGTCCCCTCGACTTGCGCCTGCGCTGTCCAAGGGCCGCACACAAGTATTAGGACTCTCGGGTCATAAATCTGAAAAGTCACTTTTTAGCACCAGTACAGCTCTGTATCAGAAGAGCTGTCCGGACTGGTAGGTATTCACCACAAATTGAGTGACAGGCTGTCAGCGTTTGGGGGTGGTAATGGGGAGTGGTCATAAAAACGCAGACGTGCATGACCGTATTAATGCCGTTTCATGGGCATGCATAAATTAGCTTTTGTGATCTCCTATGCAGCTCTGCATGTCAGGAGAGTTGCCAAGGCTGCCGCAGGTTAAACTTTCCACAAAGAAAATATGTCTTCCAAAGTGTGTCGATGTTACCGATATTTGCGCAGGTATTCATCATCGCACGCAGGTAAGAAGGCAGCAGTGGGCGTCCCTATGAATGGATGATCTTTACAAACATTAGCATATTTTCGCAGATGCATTGCGTATGAAATCGCGGCTGTGATCACATTACTGTCCATCTCTGAATCAGGCCGAAAGTGCAAATCCTGCAGCAGTAATATATGAGGTATTACCAACCTCACAAGCAAACATAAAAATCCAAGTAATTGCACTGAAATATCCTATTAAATGTACATATTCAAGCACACAATAAAATCATATATAGCATTCATTCGATATTGCTAATTTCAGTTCAAAAAAAATATGAATCCACAGTGGAAATCACAGGCATAAAACAAAAAAATCACTTTAATGAGCTATCATGTATTGTATTTATTTTTTTTAAAAGCAATGATGGAACAAGCTGATTTGGTAATAGCCACAGTAGCAGGACTTAATTGGACTGAATGTTGCAATATAGCAATGTACATGTAACCACAATCAGCTAAATTGCTCACGTCTCCCAGAAGCACATTGCCCAAGAGAAAATAAATATTCAGTGTATAGTGCCATACTAGCTTGTGTCTCCTATGGTGCATACACACGGGACGATCGTCAGCGATAACAATATCACTGAATGATCTCACTGCACCTTCCCAGTGTACTGGATGAATGATATCGATCAACCAGCACACCACCAACCCATCAACGATGAAATCGACCAGGTTGGCCTGCATGCATGGCCGATGGACGATATCAGTATCGTCCATACGTGCCCGCGCATCGTAGATCGTTGGTGGGTTGGTAGGCACCATAAAATGCATGATGACAACGATATGATTGATATCGTTATCATTCATATCGTGCATTCTAATTGTACCGTGTGTACGCACCTCAAAACAGACCTCCTGTTGTCAACTAGTAATAGGTATATCCGGCTGTTTAAATATTAACAGTAGATACAGCAGTAGCCTGCCAGAAATCTCCTAAGGCAGTAAGCTGGCTGCAGGTAGTTGCACGTGCTGCAGCAAACACTCTAATCCTCTCTGCCAGCTGGGCAGGAACCTGTATCCGAATCTGAGGGCTGGAAGCTAGCCCACAGCAATAAACTCTAGCTTGGATGGTCACTTAGATGGTCATCCGGTCCCAACGCTTGTTATCAGAGCAGCCTTAGTTGATGTCGGTGTAGCAATTGTGACAGACAGCAGGAACGCATTTTGGCCACTGCTGTGACCTGTTTCAAGCTGATCGCTCTCATTCAATATGGGCTGCTTTCAAATAACACAATCCTCACAGCCATTGGTTAATTGGTTTTAGGAATAACCCTTTGTGTCCTGTTTATTTAATTTAGAACGTGGTAGTATGCTTAAATGCTTATTTTTAATATACATACACAAAACGATATAGTAAATCAGTACCAATATCGGAAGTAACATAAATAATCAATTGTATGTTATTCGTAATTCCAACTTTTACAAACAAAATACCATACAGTTATTGGCATTATTTACATATTCACAACTATATTACCAAACGTTATATGTACATAATGTAATTATAATAAATATATATATATATATATATATATATATATATTAGGGGTGTGCACCAGCCACTTTTCGTGTTTTGGAAAAACCACCCTTCCGTGTTTTGGGTTCTGGGTTTTGTGTTTTGGATCTGTATTTTTTTTTTAAAAAAGCATATAAACAGCTAAAATCACAGAATTTGTGGGTTTTTCTGCTCCTATGCTATTATTAACCTCAATATCTTTCATTTCCACTCATTTCCAGTCTATTCTGAACACTTCACACCTCAGAATAGTGTTTTTATGTCCAAAATGTTGCACCGAGGTAGCTGGATGACTATGCTAAGCGACACGAGTGGGCGGCACAAACACGTGGCCCATCTAGGAGTGACACTGCAGTGGCAGACAGGATGGCAGTTTGAAAAACTAGGCCCCAAATAGTACATAATGCAAAGAAACAAAAGAGGTGCAAGATGGAATTGTCTTTGGGCCCTCCCACCCACCCTAATGTTGTATAAACAGGACATGCACATTTTAACAAACCAATCATTTCAGCGCCAGGGTATGCCACACGACTGTGGCTGAAATGATTGGTTCATTTAGGCCCCCACAAAACAAGCTGGCAATTAATCTGTCCCTGCACAAACTGACTCTATGGAGGCAAGATGTCATCCTCATCCACCGATTCCTCACCCTCTTCAGTGTTGTGTACATCCTCATCCTCACAGAGTATTAATTTGTCACCGCTGGAATCCACCACCACAGGTCCCTCTGTACGTTCTGGAGGCTGGTCTCCCTGGAAGAGTTGATAATTCATTTTATGAACATCATCTTCTTCACATTTTGTGGAAGCAACCTCCTACGCCTTTCGCTGACAAGGTTCCCGGCTGCACTAAACACTCTTTCGGAGAACAAACTGGAGGTGGGGCAACTCAGGTAAAATAGAGCCAGTTTGTACAGGGGCCTCCAAATTGCCTCTTTTTCCTGCCAGTACAGGTATGGACTGTCTGACATGCCTACTTGGATGCTGTCACCGATGTAATCCTCCACCATTCTGTCAATGGTGACAGTATCATATGCAGTGACAGTAGACATGTCAGAAATTGTTGTCAGGTCCTTCAGTCCGGACCAGATGTCCAAATTTGGTCCTGCCTGCCCTGCATCACTGCCAGAGGGTTGCTTAGGATACCTACGTTTTTTCCTGGCAGCCCCAGTTGCGGGAGAAAATGAAGAAGGAGCTGTTGACGTGTCACGTTCCGCTTCAGCTGACAGTGTTTTCGCCAGCAGGTCTTTGCACCTCTGCAGGCTTGTGTCAGCCGGAAAGAGAGACACCACATAGACTTTAAGCCTAGGATCAAGCACGGTGGCCAAAATGTAGTGGTCTGATTTCAACAGATTGACCACCCTGGATTCCTGGCAAAACTAATGAAGGGCTTTATCCACAAGTCACACATGCTGAGCGGAATCGCTCCATCTTAGCTCCTCCTTCACTTTCTACAGCTGCTTCTGCAAAAGCCTGATGAGGGGAATGACCTGACTCAAGCTGGCAGTGTCTGAACTGACTTCACGTGTGGCAAGTTCGAAGGGCTGGCGAACCTTGCACAATACGGAAATCATTCTCCACTGTGCTTGAGTCAGGTGCATACCCCCTCCTTTGCCTATGTCATAGGTGGATGTATAGGCTTGAATGGCCTTTTACTGCTCCTCCATCCTCTGAAGCATGTAGAGGGTTGAGTTCCACCGCGTCACAACCTCTTGCTTCAGGTGATGGTGGGTCAGGTTCTAGAGTGTTTGCTGGTGCTCCAGTCTTCAGCAAGCAGTCGCTGAATGGCGAAAGGGGACAGAAATTTTTTGGGCCACCCAAAGCGTCTCCTGCACGCCCCTGTCACTTTTCAGAAAATTCTGCACCACCAAATTTATTGTGTGAGCAAAACATGGGACATGCTGGAATTTGCCCAGATGTAATGTCCTCACAATATTGGTGGCGTTGTCAGATATCACAAATCCCCAGGAGAGTCTAAGTGGGGTAAGCCACTGGGCGATGATTTCCCTCAGTTTCTCTAAGAGGTTGTCGGCGGTGTGCCTCTTACTGAAACTGGTGGTACACAGTGTAGCCTGCCTTGGAACGAGCTGGCATTTCTGAGATGCTGCTACTGGTGACGCTGCTATTGTTGCTGCGTAAGGTGATACATCTACCCAGTGGGCTGTCACAGTCATATAGTCCTTAGTCTGCCCTGTTCCACTTGTCCACATGTCCATGGTTAAGTGGACATTGGGTACAACCACATTTTTCAGGACACTGAGGACACTTTTTCTGACATTTCTGTACAGTCTCAGTATCGCCTGCCTAGTGAAGTGGAATCTAGATGGGATTTGGAACCGGGGACACACTGCCTTCATCAATTGTCTAAATCCCACTGCACTAATGGTGGATACTGGACACATGTCTAACACCAACATAGCAGTCAAGGCCTCAGTTTTACGTTTTGCTTCAGGATGACTGCTGTCGTACTTCATCCTCCTCGCTAAGGACTGTTGGAGGGTCAATTGTTTAGTTAAAGTAGTGGTGTTCCTACTTCCTCTCTGGGCTGATGAACGACTCCCAGTAGCAACAGCAGCAGCAGCAGCAGTAGGCGTAGCAATGCAGGATCCTCCGGAGGAATCCCGGATAGGAGAGTCAGTCATGCCAGTGACATGGCCTGCAGGACTACTTCCAATCCTAACTAAGGAGGAAATTGACGAGGAGGTAGTTGACGGTGTGGTTTGCAGGTGCTTGGATACAACAGGACAAAGGGATTTAGGTGTCCCTGGATGGCTTATGGTCTTAGCCAAAGTTTCTGAACTTGACAGTAACTTTTTATGAACGCGCTGCAGGTGACGTATAAGGGAGAATGTTCCTAGGTGGTTAACGTCCCTACCCCTACTTATTTCACCTTTAGATATGGTACATATGGCAAGACAGTTGTTGTCCGGATTTGGATAGAAATATTGCCAGACCAAAGAGGTGGAATGTTTGGTCTTCTGCCCAGGCATGACCGTGATGGGCTTTTTTATCCCACGGTGAAACAACTGTCTCCCCCGGAGCCTGATTTAAACAAACCACATCACCATCAGAATCCTCCTCGCCAACTTCCTCCTCAGCGCCAGCTACACCAGTATCCTCATCCTGTTGTACTTCAACAGTGACATCTTCAATTTGCATATCAGCAAGTGGACTGTGGGTGCTCCTTTCAGCACTTGCCGAAGGTGTGCAAATGGTGGAAAGAGCCACCTCTTCCCGTCCAGTGCTGGGAAGGTCAGGCATCACAACCGCCACCACACTTGGACTCTCCTTGGGGATTTGTGATATCTTCTTAGAATGCACAGTTCTTCACTGTGCTTTTGCCAGCTTAACTCGTTTGATTTTTTTAGCGGGAGGAGGGCTTCCATCGTTATGTGAAGCTGAACAACTAGTCATGAACATAGAGAAAGACCTTAGCCATTCCTTTCCACTCTGTGTCGTAAATGGCATATTGGCAAGTTTACGTTTCTCCTCAGATGATTTAAATGTTTTTTTTAAGGTCATTTTCCTGAACTTTGTCATTTGGGATTGTATATGCCCTCTACTATTACCATCGGCATTGGCAGACGACAGTGATGGCATGTTATCGTCTATGTCATGACTAGTGGCAGCAGCTTCAGCACTAGGAGGATGTGGTTCTTATTCTGTCCCTATTTTATTTTTATCAGAGACAGTTCGGTCCTCCATTTATGTTATATTGATATATACGTGCGGCTAAGGCGCAAACACAAACACAGAAAATTATTTTTTATTTTTGTTGGAGACTAGTGCACTTTGTGGGTTAGACCACCCTTTAAGAAATGAGCCAGCCAGTTCTTTACTTATGGGACACAGGCGCACGCTTGACACTGCTCCTTTGTTGATGCTTGTGCAGCTACAGTGCACACAATTCACAAAGACAGAAAAAAAGAAGAATTTTTTATTTTTTGGCGAACGCATTTACACCACCCTTGGTGCTGCTGCTTTGAGGATGCGCATACAGTGCAGACAATTCACAAACACAGAAGAAATGTTTTATTTTTTGTTGGAGTGCACTTGGGGGTTACACCACCCTTTAAGAGATGAGCCAGCCTGCCCTTTACTTATGGGACACAGGTGCACTCTTGGCGCTGCTCCTTTGTTGATGCACGTGCAGCCACAGTGCACACAATTCACAAACACAGAAAATAATTTTTTATTTTGTGTGGAGTGCACTTTGGGGGTTACACCACCCTTTAACAGATGAGCCAGCTGGCCCTTTACTTATGACACAGTCGCATGTGGTTACAGCACCCTTTAACGGTCAAGCCAGCTGGCCCTTTACTTATGACACAGGCCCATGCTTGGCTTTACTTTGTTGATGCACGTGTGGCTACTGCGCACACAATTCACAAACGCAAAAAAAATTTTTTTATTTTTTTTGGAGTGCACTTTGGGGGTTACAGCACCCTTTAATGGACAAGCCAGCCGGCCCTTGATTTATGACACAGGCGCACGGTTGGCGCTACTTTGTTGATGCACGTGCAGCTGCTGCGCACACAATTCACAAACAGAAAAAAAAAATGTTTTTGGAGTGCACTTTGGGGGAGCACCCCAGATGCACAGATCACCTCCAGGACAACACTACAGCACCCCTCTAGGACTACAGCCTTTATGGGACACTGCACAACACAGTCCAGCCAGCCCCTATAGACTTTGGAGCCCCTATGGACAACTGACTGCACAACACAGCCCAGCCAGCCCCTATGACAGCAGCACAACACAGCCCAGCCAGCCCCTATGGACAACAGCAGCACAACACAGCCCAGTCAGCCCCTATGTACAACAGCAGCACAACACAGCCCAGCCAGCCCTAGCTCCCACCCTCCCTCTTCACTGTAGACAGCCGGAGTGAGAAATGGCACCGACGCGGGGACCTTTTATAGAATCCAAAACCCGCGAGATCCAGAAGGCGGGATGATGATGTTTTGCCTCGATTTCAGATCCGAGTCAGGGGGGAAAAGTCGAGCCTGACTCGGATACGACTCGGATTGGGGGGGTTCGGATTTCAGAGATCCGAACCCGCTCATCCCTAATATATACATATATATATATATATATATATATATATATATAAATCTCCTCAGACATCAGAACATACAGTATATCAAATCTAACCTCCCCCACCCAGTCCAGCCAGCCTTCTCTGCACTTATCCCCCCCTGTCCAGCCAGCCTTCCCTGAGATTCCCCCAGTCCAACCAGCATTCTCTGCCCTGTGCCACCCAAGTCCACCCTTCCAAACCCAGTGTCAACCTTGTCCAGCCTTCCCTGCCTGTGCCCCACCATTATTATCCAGATTTCCCTACTCTGTGAAACACCCCCCCCTCCACTATGTCTATCAATCCCTGAGGACCCTATAGGTCCAGCCCTCCCTCTCTGGCTCTTCCCATCCTTCTGGATTTTTATGTTGGTCTGGCTTTTTCAATGTATTTTATGTAGTTCCAGCTTTCCATATATACAGTATATATATATATATATATATATATATATATATATATATAGCAGTGATCCGGCACTCACTCTTTGAAAACCATGTGTAATGCTTGCTCAGGTGCCCCCCTTTACAGGCACCGGCATCCCCACCATATACATATGAAAGAGCCGGCATTCAGAGTTCTTTCAATGAAGGTGAAGCAGTGCTGTGCTTAATTCAGTAATACATTTTATTGACATTTCGGGGCCAAATGCCTCTTCATCAGGATGTCACAGATGACCTGTGACATCCTGATGAAAGGGTGAAGGGCAGGTGGCCCCGAAACGTCGATGAGATGTATTACTGAATGGATAAATGGATAAATAAAAGAACGGGCATAGTAACAAAAGTAAACAAAAATGAAACATGATCAAAACTAGGTCCCAATCAAGCTGGTATAAACAGCCGGTTATACCGCCATGGGGCACAAATGTAACAAAAGATCATTGCAAAAAGTCATAAAGGGGGAGAGGCCTAATGGTGGATAAGGGCTGAAATAATCTCATCCATGGGAGGAATAAATGGCCTAAAAGGGAGTATTGATAAAAATTTTAAAAGCTTGAATACAGGGGGAAGAAAAGACGGGAGTCAATTGTACACAATCCATGCTATCTTTTCATTGAGGCCTCCTGGACTGATGGTGTTAAGGTTGAAAATCCATTTGGCCTCAACCTGAAGAAGGCGAGTTGCTCAGTCGCCACCCCTGATAGTCTCGGGTACATGGTCAATTGCCATGTGTTTAAGGTCAGAGAGGGTATGTTTCTTTTCGGCAATATGCCTGGCAACTGGTTGATCATCATTCCTGCAAGCAAGGGCTCTTTTAATAGCGGAGCAATGAAGGGCCATACGCTCTCTCATGGTCCTGGTGGTTTTCCCCACATAATGCAGGTTGCAAGGACAACTAATAAGGTATATAATAAAAGATGGCGTGCAATTCAACACGTGCTTGATATAGAAAACATGATCCGAATGGGGGTGCAAAAAAGTCTGACCTGTCACCATATGTTGGCAGGTGGTACATCTGAGGCACTTGTAACACCCTGGTTGCTTGGACAGAAAGGCCCTTGTAGTACTGCTGTCATTCGTATCAAAGTTGGTAATGTCGGCATGGACTACTACATCCTTGATATTCCTGCTCCTGGTAAAGCAAGCTAAGGGTCTCTTTGCTCTTAAGGAGGGGAGTTCTCTATCAGTCGTGACTATAGGCCAAAGAGCTCGAGTGGCACGATTGATGACCGCACTGGACGTGCTATATTGGCTTTTCCATGGAATATAGGTCTCAGGGTTTTTGATCTTGGGTATAAAAAGAGAGTATCAAGGAGTATTCAGTATCTCTTCTTTCTGTTTCCGTAACAAGGAAGGATCATAGCCCCTCTGTAAAAATGTATAAATGATGTTATCAAGATTAGCCTCCAGATCAGCACTGTCACTTGTGATCCTAGCCACCCTGATCATTTGGTACTTAGGGAGGCCCTTCTTTAAAGCCGGGGGGTGGTGGCTACCTGCTTGCAACAGTGTGTTTTTATCAGTTGGTTTAGAGTATACCCCTGTTGTGATGCGTCCATTACTGATGGACACTTGGACATCAAGGTAATTGAGGGAACGGGAGCTATGTTGGTAAGTAACTATGATTGGCGAAGCTCTAGAGTTGATATCTGCCATGAGCATTTCAAACTCCTCCTTGCCCCCGGACCAAAGCATAAACAAGTCGTCTATGTATCTAGCGAACGCGATGATGTTGTTAGACACTCTGGTGTAGTTATAAAACATAAGTTGCTCCTCCTTGAGCATGTAAATGTTCGCATATGATGGGGCCACATTGCTCCCCATTGCGCATCCGGTGCGTTGGAGAAAAAATCGCCCATCAAATAGAAAGTAATTTCTTTTGAGGGTTAGCTCAAGTAATTGTAAAAAGAGCTCGTGATTGAAGTTACTCACGTCCTCAGTACACAGGAATTTTCTCATGGCTTCTGTTCCAACCCGGACTTCTGTAAGAAATGGATAGGGATTTTAAACAAATGTAGCCTGGATTTAATCCTCTTAGTGATAGTGGAGGTGGAATGTGAATTGGGGATGTAAAAATTGAGGTATTCCGAAACTCAGCTGGATAGAGAGCCCTTTGCCAAGATAATGGGGAGGACAGAGTTGGGCCTGTATAAACACGGGCTATCGTTAAAAGTATATGAGCTATTTATAAGGATTGTGATTCAATGTGAAAAACCAAGTGAAGTATATATGTATTTTTGTTATTTATTACTTCTGGGTTACCGATCCTAGGTTTAATGCTTTAAAGATATTATTTTTAATTAGTCATAGATATTATGGATAGGTCTAGTAATGCATGTACAGTATATACAGATAGTGAATTGTGTGTTATATATGTGGGCTCTCTAAACCTGGATGCCAGTCTGCTGGCTTTGCTGCTGACGGAGGTTTCTACTTTGATGTCGGGATCTGGGTCCAGAGACCGTGCGTATGTAACAACTGTACCTTGGGTCTGTATAATTTATTTGCGCTAATTGTATTTAGATCACAGCGTGTAAACATCTGTTTTTATATTGAATAATAACTTTTTGTGCTTTGGAACCACACTCAAAGTCTGAAAGCATTTATTTCTTGTGCGACTCATAATGCTAAATAACGACAATTTTAGAAGGTATAGACAGGCAGCAATCGATAGTTGGGGGCTCGCAGTGTGAATCACGCTAGCGGTCACTTGCTAACACTCGGTCAGCAATCTCTCAGCAAAAGGGTGGAGGCGCCATTGCAGGAAAGAACGCATTGTGCTTTCAAAAATCTGCTGCCACTTTGTTGCTGAGACTCCGCTACCCGTTATTGTGGCTTAAGGAACGCTGATTTAAATCCAGGGACAAGGGAGGAAAAAGTTTGTTTTCCTTCATTGATAGATTTTTATGTTAAAAAGGGGAAGTCGCACAATAGCGTAAGAGTAATAATTAGGGATGTGCAGGCTCGGATAGGTTCGAGTTTGCACGTGGAGTTCGGATTTTTCCCTCCAGAAAAACGGAACTCAGAACGAGGCAAAACGTCATCTTACATGGACGAACATCATCATTCCTGGTCTTTTGTCCAGGAATGATGATGTTCGTCCATGTAAGATGACGTTTTGCCTCGTTCTGAGTTCCGTTTTTTTGGAGGGAAAAATCCGAACTCCACGTGCAAACTCGAACCTATCCGAGCCTGCACATCCCTAGTAATAATATGTTTTGTGTAGTAGTCACATTATTGTGTATGCAACTAGTTGCACAATAGCGTATATGTATTTCCTGTATTGTTGCCACGTGTCTCAAACAAACCCATTGAGATTGCATTGATAGATAGCATTGTTGTAAATATCTTGATCAGTGTTGCCATATCTGGGAAAACGTGTATTTTTCTGCACAGGAAAAAGGTGTTTAACAATGAACATTTGTTGGTAGGGGTAACATGTTCCCTAGTTAAGGGTATCGTAGGGCCCTTAAGTGCTAGGCATCTGGTGTCGGCCTAGTGGCTCGGTAGTAGATACCGCAGTCTATACACATAAGCAGGTGTAGTTGTTGTCTTTGTTGTAGTTTCAGCTTTCAGTGTGATTGCAGTGTTCAGTGATCAGTTAGAGTTATTTGAGCATTGTAATTGAACCACACAGTTGTGGCCAAATTGTGATTGTGAACTGAGTAGAGGGTGGACCAAATCACTGAAAAGGGTAGGTGTTATTGGAATGCCTACATGCTAGCAGTTGAAAGGTAGTCAAAAAAGGACTAGGTGCGTGGAAGCAGCCTGGTTATTCTTCCATAGGTGTGTGGGCACACATGCACAAGGGAGGTAGTAATGCATTGTCCTTGGACAAGAGCAAAGCTAAATTCCATAATGAATGATTTCCCTGATCCTAAAAAGAAATTAGCCAATTGCCAAAGATTTTTGAAAAATTTGGGTAGTGCTCACGAGCCAACCAACAAAGATTGTCGAGTGGTATTAAGGGCTTGTCTACCACACAATACCAATGTGAAAAAGTTTATCACGGATTGCGTATTGGATGGAGATGTTCCCTTAACAGACGAGAGTAACCGATGTTACATTACCCGCATAATGACTCAATTGGGTGTAAATTTTCCAGTAGTAGTTAACTGGAGTAAAATTTTCACTGTAAAACAAAAAGAGAGTGAATTTGCAGAGGATTATTGTACCCGAGCTCTGCAGGCTATCACCCAGAACACTGAGATAGAGGACATTAAAAATAGCACTCATCACAGGGGAATGATCATCACGGTACTTAGGGATGGTCTAAAAGACAATCTAAAGACCCGAGTACAGACCTCACTACCTGGCTAGAGAGGAGTTACTGTAGACACACTCATAGAATTCGCTATTGAACATGATAAAAACATCCTCAAAAAGAGAGAGACCCAGAGAAACTAATGGCTGTTAGTATTCAAGCTCTAGAAGGAATGACTGTAACATCACAGCCAACAGACACACATGCACCTGCACAGCTACACATCCTCACCAATCCTGCACCACCGCAAACACAACCCTACCCCACTTATCACACACAGCCACAAAACCCATAGTATCCACAACCACCATATTACCCTCTAAATACTTATCCAAACCCACAATCTTTCCATACTGCCCAACCCACACAGCAACCCTTTCACCCACCCCACTCACGAAGGTGCTTTAACTGCAACCAAGTGGGACATGTAAGTAGGAACTGTAAGCTGAAGAAGGTAGGACCCCCTAACCAGGGAGTATCTGGATATCCTCATAAGGGATATACACAGAGTACAGGAAATTTCCAACAGTCACCAGCTCCAATTGTGGCCTTAAATGCTGTATTGGAGAGTGAGAGTCAACTTTAGGGGTCAGGTCATACCTGTAGTCTACAGATAGTCAGGTTAACGGGAAGTACTAGGGAAGAACCAGTGATTATGGTTGATGTAGCTGGTACTAAATATCCTTTTCTTGTAGACACAGGGGCAACCAGATCAGATATAAAATCTCCAGCTAATTTACAGGTGACCAGCGAGACAGTACCAGCAATGGGTGTAACGGGTAAAGTGCAACATTATCCTTTAACCAAATCCACAGAGGTCACTATCGGGCCATTGCATACCAGACATTCTTTCCACCTGGCAGCAGCAGCTCCTACTAACCTACTGGGAAGGGATTTGTTATGTAAGATGGGATGTGTCATATATTGTACCCCTGATGGTATATTTCTAGATATCCCAGAGAGAGTTGTGCATGAGGTGAGGGATATGTTGGACACTCCCCAAAGGATAATGTATCAGTCTACCGGTTCAGGTAAAAATCCATCTCAGGTAGATCAAATGTTATCCCAAATTCCAGATTCACTTTGGACCAAGGATGGACAGGACACTGGATTAATGGCAAATGTAGCTCCCGTACTGGTAAATCTAAAAAGTCTTAGGCAAGTTCCAAAAATTCCCCTGTACCCATTAAAACAGGAGACAGAGTTAGGGGTTTATCCCATAATTGGGTGATTATTACAGCAGGGAATTTTAGTCCTTACAGCAAGTGTAGCCAATAGTCCCATATTTCCTGTGAAGAAGAGTGGTGGGAGGGGTTATAAGCTGGTACAAGACCTTAGAGGGGTTAATAAGGTGGTAGAGAGCCAATTTCCGTAGTGGCAAATCCAGCTGTCATTCTTATGCAGATCCCACCAAAAGCAACCCATTTCACTGTCATTGATCTCTGTTCTGCTTTCTTCTCTGTACCTCTTCATCCTGACTGTCAGTACCTATTCGCTTTTACATACAGGGGTGTACAATACACAAGGACACGATTGCCACAGGATTTCATAGACAGCCCCAGTATCTTCTCCCAGGCCTTACACGACTGTTTACAATCTTTTCAAACTGCCAATGGATCTGTTCTAATACAAAATGTGGATTGTTTATTGTTATGTTCTGATTCGTTTATGTCATGTTTAAATGATACTAAACTTTTATTGCTTCATCTCTCACATACAGGACACAAGCTTGCTAAGGACAAACTACAGCCATGCCAGTCCAGGGTTAAATACTTGGGACATTGCCTAACCCAGGGGTTACGACATCTGACAAATTACAGAATCCAAGCCATACAGACCATGACACTACCGCAGAATCAACAGCAAATTCATACCTTCTTGGGAATGTGTGGATACTGCAGAATGTGGATCCCAGGTTTTTCTATTTTGGCCTTGCCATTATAGGACTTAGTCCGTTCATCAAAGCCCGTTCATGTCATACACACAGAAGAATCAGAGCAGGCTTTCCTTAATCTTAAGGATAGTCTGACAAGAGCACCTGCATTGGGAATACCTGATTATGAAAAACCTTTTGATTTATATTTTACAGAAGCTGATGGTTGCGCAGTAGGTGTCCTCACACAAAAACATGGTGATGCCAGTAGGCCCGTAGCATACTAAAGTGCACAATTGGACACTGTGGCAAGATCACTCCCAACGTGTTTAAAAAGTGTAGCAGCAATTGCTTTATTGGTCAGTAAGAGTGAGGATGTGGTACTAGGCCATGATATGATTGTCTATACTCCCCATGCTGTTTCTGCTTTGCTAAACTCTGCCAAAACCAGACATGTCTCCTCAGCTAGACTCACAAAATGGGAACTAGCCTTAATGGTACCTGCAAACATCACCATCAAAAGGTGCAGTACGTTAAATCCAACTACGTATTTAGCATATGCGCAACATGATGCACAAAGGGTGGAGAGAGGTGAGTCACTGGTGAAAGGTGAGTTCTGCAGGTATATTGATGCACATGATTGTATGGAATATCTGAATCAAACCTTTACTGCAAGACCTGACATACTGGATACACCTTTAGAAAATGTAGATGTGACATTTTACATGGATGGGAATTGTCATAGAGAAACTGACACTGGAGAATTATGTACAGGTTATTCTGTGGTAAATGACAAGGATATTATAGAAGCTGAACCTTTATTCCCACCACACTTGGCCCAAGTGGCGGAACTGGTGGATCTAAAGAGAACGTGTGAATTAGCGGAAGGTAAATCTGCTAATATCTACACTGATTCTAGGTATGCCTTCAGGGTAGTACACGATTTCAGCACTCTTTGGCATCTGAGAAAGTTTATGACAGCAGCAGGCACACCAATTGCACATTCCAGACATATAAAAGGACTACTGACAGCAATCCAATTGCCTAAGACAGTGGCGGTATTTAAGTGTAAAGCCCATACATGTGAGGATGATCTGGTGTCACTGGGCAACGATGACTTTTCAAACGATTGACATGCTGAAATAAATTGAGATGCAAAATTTGTGTTTCATTGTGGAAAAGGCAGTCTGGAGGTCCAAGGGATGTGGGCAAGAGTCTTCTGGACTTTGGAGAGATGGACAAGGTAAGCCAGTGGCTCCCAAGGCGTACTACCCAAGCTTGGCTGAGGCAGCTCACGGTCTAACTCACCTGGGAAAAGCAAGGTATGTGCAAATTGGTGAGAGCATACAGGTGTGCACCGGGTTTTTCGTCTGCAGTGGAAAAGAGAGCAATGTCCTGTCTGACCTGCTTGAGGAAAAACATTGGGAAAACCATCCCTAACAAATCATCCCACATTCCTCCGACCGACAGACCTTTTCAGGTAATACAAATTGATTTGATCCAATTACCACCCTGCAGGAATCTCAAGTATGTATTAGTGTGCACTGATGTTTTTTCTAATTGGGTTGAGGCATACCCAGCTGCCACTAATACTGCTGCGTTTACTGCCAAAAAAATTGTTCAGGAGTTTGTATGCAGATACGGTATCCCTAGAATTATTGAGAGTGATAGGGGTACTCATTTCACAGGTGATGCATTTCAAAATATGTTTAAGATGATGAGTATTAATAGTCGACTTCATATCCCCTACCGAACACAAGCCAGTGCCAAGGTAGAAAGGATGAACGGGGCTATTAAAAACAAATTAAGTAAAATCATGTCAGAAACTGGACTGGGTTGGCCAGAAGCACTACCACTTGTCCTTCATAGTATCAGGACAACTCATAGACCCCCTCTCAATCTGTCCTCCTTTGAAATAATGTTTGGTAGACAATCTCATTTGATTATAAGTCTGCAGGAAGGTTTGAAAGGTAACAATGAGGTAACTGTAAGGTATCTTATAACAATTAGTAAACAGTTACAACAGCAGCTGCAGAAACTGAAATTGTTGTCACATGATATGCCTGAAACAAACTGTCATGATGTTGAACCTGAATAATTTGTTATGATCAGAAATTTCTTGCATTCATGGTGTTTGACTGATCGGTGGGAAGGTCAGTATCAGGTGTTGCTGATGAGTACAACTTAATTGAAGGTGGCGGAGAGAGATAGCTGAGTCCATTCCACTCACTGTAAGAAGGTCAACCAATCGGTGGAGAAACAAGGTGGAATTGAGGCAGATAATGTAGACCTGTCAATTGCGAGTCTGTTCCGGGATTGTTAAAGGTTGCAGTGAGATACCTGAGCTAAAGAAATTTGTAGATCTTTGTGTTCAACGATGGGTTGGTCTGCTGTGGTTATCTTTGTGTTCTCTCCCAGAGTCCTCATTATTTTGGGTTGTTTTGGGATTTCTGGTTTCTGTGATGGAGGACAGAGGATGGAGAGGGGAGCTGATGGTGATATGAATGGAGTGGAGTCGGGAGAAGGAGCAATACAGTCACAAGGGCAGTATCTGACCAAACCCAGTATAGTAATTGTTAAGAGATATGCTATTCTGGATACTCGGAGACAGTGTGAAGGTCTATCGTCTGAGGATTATTGTATGTGTGAGATCTGTGGGTCCGTAATTGGTGAGAGATGCATCCAATGGTGTCAACCTAAGTATAACCATTATTGGGGTGGGTATCCTTTAGAGGATTATCATACCATGGTGGGCAAAATTTTGAACCAAACCAACTGTTGGGTGTGCTCTCATGTGCCCCAAGACAGCATAATGTAGGATTAGTGCCATTCCCATTAAATGTTTCTGAGGTTTTAGAATCACAAAGAGGGCATGCACTGGATGGAAAATTTCTTAAGTCCAAACCACCTCATTTTAAACTCCACCAGTACCAAGTAGATAAATTACTTTTATGTTTAAACATCACCAACTCCAATGAACCATGAAGTTGAGAGGTGACTGGGAATAACCAGACAATGACCTTCTCACTAAGAGCTGATTGTGAGCCTATGAATTATGAACTGTTACACACTATTAGGTCAGGTGGAAGACACTTCCGGTATAAATATACACTAAGTTCCACCAAATAAATGATTGGTAGGGTACCAGAAGGGTATTGTGCCAAGATATTACAATGAGAAACTTGTATGAGTCCAATGGGAGAACCTGAAGTAGGATCACTTGCCAGGGAAATGTGTGCGATGATAATGATGTTTACTATTCCTTATGTCCTCCCTGATGATATATTTTATATGTGGAAGGAAAGCATATAAGTGGCTCTCTCCAAGTTCTGAAGGTTTGTGTTACTTGGGAAGAGTAGTTCCAGAAGTTATGACCCTTAAACATGGTGAAATGCTTGGTATTCATAAAAACACACCATCACCATATCTTCACACACAGTATGAACACAGAGACAAAAGAAATATGATACCCAGTGACATGCATAAAGCCACACAGTTAATTAGTGAGACAACTGGCTTTCAAGTTTTGGTAACATTGGATCCCACCAGGATCGCTCGGGGTATACTACACTTACATTACAAATGATGCCAGTGATCCCAAGGAGGTGATAGACCGGAAGATGGATGAAATTCTACAGTTAAAATGGGAATTTCGAAAGAACCATAATGCTTCAGTGGCTGAAGTAGAGGAGAAGGTAGAGGAATGGGTTGCTTGGTTGAACCTAGTGAAATGATTCTCAGGTCTGGGAAAGTGGATCCAGGAAATGATTGCAAGCATAGGTGAACTCCTGATCCTCATACTGGTTGTCATCATAGTAATTGGCTTATGTGTCAGGTGTGTTCCTACTGTGTTGAAATGTAGAAAATGTAAAGAAAAGGTAAACCAAAAGTATGAAATTAAGATGGTGGTCAGTAGTAACAATATGAATACTGAGGTAAATGTAGGACTGCATTACAACCCTGAACTAGAAGGTACCATCGTATAATGTATAAGATTTAGACATGCATAAAATATGTTATTAAAATGTTATTTTAAAACCTCTTTAATAATGTAAGTCCCTATTCCCCCTCAAGACTTCCTTTATAGGAATGGTGCATCCCCACATCTTTCCCATGATCTCCCAAGATCCACGGTGTGCGCATAAGGGTAGTTTTTTGCCCCCTCCTAGAGACACATTATCGATGGTTTAAGAACCACCTTGTGCCATCCCATAATATAACATTAAATAATATGTCATAATGTAAGCCTAAATTAATTTTAAAATCAGAGTATGATAGCATGTTGTTTGCTATCAAAGGGTGGACTCTTGAAGCCGGATAATTGGCTGAGACAGGATCGTTTTAAAATTAAATCTGCACAACGCCATTTTGCGAATGGCAATGAGACGCCATTTTGTGACTGGCCGCCCAGCACCATTTTAGTGAATCTCGCCCATTATAAGTACATACGCCAATACTATTATTTAGCGTCATGCGATTCCCACGCAATAGAAAGAAGTTCAAAGTCCTCATCATATAAATACAGACAGTCACTAAAACATATAAAATGATCAACCCTGCAAAACACGTACCATGGTGTACTCCACAAACACGTAGTCGCACAATGCTAACTAACATCTTTTCCAAAAACCCCAATACTTACACACTGCACACTTACATAAAAGGTTCCCTAGCATTAAATTGTAATATTGAAGGTTTATTCAGTATTATTAATGCTGTGAAATAAATCTAATTTGATATCTACGTTTTAGTACATGGTAAGCAGACCGTGTTTGGTGTTGTACTAATCCTCTGTGTCTTTGCAGATTTCCAGTATCATCGGTGAGAAGATCGCAACATGTGTCTGCAAAATATGGACCATAGAGAGTTAAACATTAAAATGTACTCTATAATGTAGCCAGCTTAGATTTATTATGCAGCGGGAAACAGGACACAAAGAGCTGTTGGAGGCTGGATTGTGTTATACGAATTGACCTATGAACTGTATTATAACTGAAGAACGAGGAAGAAGAAACAATGGAATCATGCCAAACTGTTCTATTGTATTGCCTGTCTCTGCTAAAGTATATATGTGGGCTCTCTAAACCTGTATGCCAGTCTGCTTGCTTTGCTGCTGACGGAGGTTTCTACTTTGATGCCGGGATCTGGGTCAAGAGCGCGTGCATATGTAACAACTGTACCTTGGGTCTGTATAGTTTATTTGCGCTAATTGTATTTAGATCACTTCGTGCAACCATCTGTTATATTGAATAATAACTTTTTGTGCTATGGAACCACACGCCAAGTCTGAAAGCATTTATTTCTTGGGCGACTCATAATGCTAAATAGCGACAATTTTAGAAGGTATAGACAGACAGGAATTGATATGAACAATGTCAGAGACAGTATATGTTTAGTGAAGTCTCTGAAGAAAAGGGTAAAGTTTAATGATTGCTTGAAGTTGTGGCAGCACGAGGGGAACATGTGGCTTAGCGCTGTGCATGCTACGCAAACTAGCATTGCGTGCATGACACGAGGGAGCACGCATGCAAATAGCATTGTGTGTGCGCTGCAAAGTAGCGTGTATACACAGCAAGGTAGCGTTGCAGAAGGTAATGTTAGTAGCGCACGCGCACCTCCACCGCCCTATGCGGATGGGGGTGAAGGTACAGTCAATCTAAAAAATCATAAAAATGTAACAAGTAACTTGTACTTTCTCCTAAGTAACTATAAGGAACATGTTTATGATGCAGATGATGAACCTGTTGTGATGTCCGCTCTTTCCCATATTGCACAAATGTTAAATGTACCACCACAGCAAGCACAAGTAGGTGCCTTGCTAGTACCAGGAATGGAGGTAGCCCCACCATTGCAGGAAGTATTAACACTCACTGTAACAGTAGTGAAGACTGCTAATACCATACATAGTAGCAATAGGTTGAACCCTCAAACAGATAGTAAGGTCAAAGGTAGCAGTGTGGCAGGCATCCATCCCACCCGGACAATAACTTTTCCCAATGGGAATCTGGACGCGCATGGTGTAGTGGCCACAAGGAATGTAGCAATGCATTGTCCATGGACAAGAGCTGAACTATGTTCCATAATGACAGATTTCCTCGACCCTAGGAAAGAACTAGCAAAGTGCCAGAGATTTGTAAAGGATTTAGGTAATGCTCATGAGCCAACCAATAAAGATCGGTGAGTGGTATTACGGGCTTGTCTTCCACACAATACTGATGTGAAAACGTTTATCACGGCCTGTGTATTGGATGGAGATAGTCCCATAACTGATGAAGGTAATCAGGACAATATAACCCACATTGTCACCCAATTGGCTGTATTTTTCCCATTAATTGTTAACTGGAGTAAAATCTTCATGATTAAGCAGAACGAGAGTGAGTTTGCAGCAGATTATTTCACCAGAGCGCTGCAGACTATTACCCAATATACAGGCATAGAGGATTTAAAAGACAACACCCATCACAGGGAAATGACAATCACAGTGCTTAAAGACACTCCAAAGGCCAGGGTTCAGACCTCACTTCCTGGTTGGAGGGGAGTTATGGTAGACACACTCAGGGAATCTGCAATTGAACATGACAAAAACATCTTTAGGAAGAGAGAAATGCAGAGCGAGAAACTAATGGCTGTTAGTATCCAAGCTCTGGAAGGAATGCAAATAATACTGCAGCATTCTTATCACACTCAGCCACAATACACTCATCCCACACAACCTCCAAACCCTTATCCCTATACACAACCACAATCTTTCTTCATTCCCCAACCCACACAACAACAACCTTTTACAACACGTCAACCACAAAGCTGTTAAAGATGTAACAAGGAGGGCCACATAAGTAAGTTCGGTAAGGCCAGAAAGTGGGAAACGCCAAACCAGAGAACACCGAGATACCCACAGAAGGGGCACCCACAGCAGTCAGGACAATTCCAGGCATCACCTGCTCATGTTGCAGCAGTGAATGCTTTGCTGGAAGAAGATAGTCAGCTCTAGGGGTCAGGTCACACCTGTAGTCTACAGCCAGTTAGGTTAACTGGGGGTACTAGGGAAGAACCTGTAATGATGGTTGATTTGTAGCTGGTACTAAACATTCTTTTCTTGTAGACACAGGGGCGACCAGAAAAGTGATAAAATCTCATTCTAATTTACAGGTGACCAGCAAAACAGTACCAGCAATGGGTGTAACGGGTAAAGTGCAACATTATCCTTTAACCAAATCTATAGAGGTTACTATCGGTTCATTGCATACCAGGCTTTCCTTTCTCCTGGCAGCAGCAGCCCCTACTAACTGGGAAGGGATTTGTTATGTAAAATGGGATGTGAAATTTATTGTACCCCTGATGGTATATTGTTAGATATCCCAGAGAGAGTTGCTCATGAGGTGAGGGATATATTGGACACTCCCCAAAGATTAATGTTTCACTCTACTGTTTCAGATAAGAATCCATCTCAGGTAGAGCAGATGTTATCTCAAATACCAGGTTCACTTTGGACCAAAGATGGACAGGACACTGGATTGGTGGCCAATGTAGATCCCATAATGGTAAATCTAAAAAGTGGTAGGCAAGCTCCAAAAATTCCCCAGTACCTGTTAAAACATGAGGTAGAGATAGGGGTTTATCCCATAATTGAGCGGTTATTTCAACAGGGAATTTTAGTCCATACCATGAGTGTAGCCAATAGTCCCATCTTTTCTGTGAAGAAGAGTTGTGGGAGGGGTTATAGGCTGGTACAGGACCTTAGAGGGGTCAATAAGGTAGCAGAGAGCCAATTCCCCGTAGTGCCAAATCCAGCTGTCATTCTAATGCAGATCCAACCAAAAGCAACCCATTTTACTGTCATTGATCTCTGTTCTGCCTTCTTCTCTGTACCTCTTCATCCTCACTGTCAGTACCTATTTGCATATACATACAGGGGGGTTCAATACACATGGACATGATTTCCCCAGGGCTTCATAGACAGCCCCAGTATTTTCTCCCAGGCCTTACAGGACTGTATACAATCTTTTCAACCTGCCAATGGATCTTTTCAAATACAATATGTGGATGATTTGTTGTTGTGTTCTGATTCATTTATGTCCTGTTTAAATGATACTAAACTTTTATTGCTTTGTCTCTTACAAACAGTACACAAGGTTGCTAAGGACAAATTACAGCCATGCCAGTCTAGGGTTAAATACTTAGGACACTGTCTAACCCAGGGATTATGACATCTGACTACTGACAGAATCCAGGCCATACAGACCATGACACTGCCGCAGAACCAACAGTAAATCCGTACCTTCTTGGGAATGTGTGGATACTGCAGAATGTGGATCCCAGGTTTTTCTATTTTGGCTTTACCATTACAGGGCTTAGGGCCTCATTCAAACCCGTTCGCAAGCGCTGAGCGCTCGCAACCGGGTCGATCTTTGCCCACTGGGCATGCACATGTCGGAGCCGGCTCTGATGTGTGCATGCACAAGACCCGGCTAGCGACGGCCACTCCATCGCTCCGGGTCTCGCACAAAGGGGGTGAGCTGTCGATGTTGATTGACAGCTCGCCCCATTTGGAAGGCGGGCCAGGGGGGTGGCCAGCCAAATGGAGGTGTTCCCGATGGAACACTTGCCATTTGGGGGCGGTCTCACTGACACCACCAGCTCAATCAGAGCAGGAAGCTCCCTGGGGCTTGCAAGTGCCAAGACCCAACCTTAGGGTCTCATCACAAGCCCCGATGATCGCAATGGTCTTGACCATCGCAACCTTCACCCTGGTCGGTCGCTAAGCTGAGGGTGGTAATCCACAGCTTAGCTAGAGATGAGATGCACTTTATGATGCAAGCGGCCACCCTCAATCAGAGCAACCGCTTGCATCTAACATCCGGGTCTGAATGAGACCCTTAGTCTCTTCCTCAAAGCCCGATCATGTCGTACACACAGAGAAAACAGAGCAGGATTTCCCTAACCTTAAGGACAGTCTGGCCAGAGCACCTGCATTGGGAATACCAGATTATGAAAAACCTTTTGATTTGAGCTGTACGGATGCCAATGTTTGAGCAGCAGGTGTCCTCACACAAAAACATGGTGATGCCAGTAGGCTCGTAGCATACTACAGTGCACAATTGGACACTGTGGCAAGATCACTCCCAACATGTTTAAGAAGTGTAGCAGCAACTCCTCTATTGGTCAGTAAGAGTGAGGATGTAGTATTAGGCCATGATATGGTTGTTTATTCACCACATGCTGTATCTGCTTTGCTGAATTCTGCCCAAACTAGACATGTCTCCTCAGCTAGGTTCACAAAATGGGAACTAGCACTAATAGCACCTGCAAACATCACCATTAAACGGTGCAGTACGTTAAACCCAGCAACGTATCTACCATATGTGCCTCAGGATGCACAAAGGGTGGAGAGAGGTGAGTCGCTGGTGGAAGGTGAGTTTTGCAGGTATACTGATGCACATGATTGTATGAAATATTTAAATCAGACCTTTACTGCAAGACCTGACATAAATGATACACCTTTAGAAAATGTAGATGTAACATTTTACAAAGATGGGAGTTGTCATAGACAAACTGATACTGGAGATATATATACAGGTTATGCTGTTGTAAATGACGAAGACATCATAGAAGCTGGACACCTTGGTCCACCTCACTCAGCCCAAGTGGCGGAGCTGGTAGCACTAAGGAGAGCATGTGAATTAGCAAAAGGCAAATCTGCTAATATCTACACTGACTCTAGGTACGCCTTCGAGATAGTACATGATTTTGGTGCTCTATGGCATCTAAGAAATTTTATGACAGCAGCAGGTACACCAGTCACACACTCAAAACATATAAAAGGACTATTGACAGCTATCCAAATGCCTAAGACAGTGGCCGTCATTAACTGTAAAGCCCATACATGTGAAGAAGATCCGGTGTCACTGGGCAATAACAGGGCAGACAAAGCTGCCAAATGGGCAGCAGGTTTAAGAGTAAACATGCCAATTAATCAAATGATGATGGTTTTTCAAATGATTGATATGTAGAAATTAATTGAGATGCAAAATTTGTGTTTCATGCAGGAAAAGGCAGTCTGGAGATCCAAGGGATGTGGGCAAGAGTCCTCTGGACTCTGGAGAGATGGACAAGGTAAGCTGGTGGCACCCAAGGCATATTACCCAAGCTTGGCTGAGGCAGCGCACAGTCTAACTCACCTGGGAAAGCATGGTATGTGCAAGTTGGTCAGGGTGTATTGGTGTGCACCAGGTTTCTCTTCCCAAGCTGAAAAGAGGGCAATGTCCTGTTTGACATGCTTGAGGAAGAACGTTGGAAAAACAATATCAACCAAGCCATCCCACGTTCCTCCGACAGACGGACCTTTTCAGGTAATACAAATTGATTTTATCCAATTACCACCCTGCAGGATTCTCATTTATGTATTATTGGTACAGATGTGTTTTCTAATTGGATTGAGGCATATCCAGCTGCCACTAATACTGCTGTGTTTACTGCTAAAAAGATTGTTCAGGAGTTTGTATGCAGATACGGTATCCCTACAATTATTGAAAGTGATAGGGGTACTCATTTCACAGGTGATGTCTTCCAGAACATGTGTAAGTTGATGGGTATTAATAGTAGACTTCATACCCCTTACCAACCGCAATCCAGTGCCAAGGTGGAGAGGATGAATAGTACTATTAAAAATAAACTGTTTAAGATCATGGCAGAAACTGGACTGGGATGGCCAGAAGCCTTACCACTAGGCCTTCATAGCATCAGGACAACATCCAGACTCCCTCTTAATCTGTCTCCCTTTGAAGTACTGTTTGGTAGACAACCTCATTTGATTATAAGTCCACAGGAAGATTTGAGAAGTAACAACGAGGTAACTGTAAGATATCTTATAACAATGAGTAAACAGTTGAAGCAGCAACAGTAGAAACTGAAATTGTTGTCACATGATATGCCAGAAACAAACTGTCATGATGTTGAACCTGGAGAATTTGTTATGATCAGAAATTTCTTGTGTTCAGGTTGTTTGACAGATTGGTCAGAAGGTCCGTATCAAGTGTTGCTGACGTGTATAACTTCCTTGAAATTGATAGAGAGAGATACCTGGGTCCATTCCACTCACTGTAAGAAGGTCATCCAACCAGTGGAGAGACAAGGCGAAGCCGAGGCAGATAATGTACACCTGTCAATTGCGAGTCTGTTCCAGGATGGTTAAAAGTTGCAGTGAGACACCTGAGCTAAAGAAATTTGTAAATCACTGATCATAACAATGGAGTGGTATGCTGAGGTTATCTTTGTGTCTTCTTCCAGAGTTTTCATCATCCTAGTTTGTTTCGGGATTTCTGGTTTCTGTGACAGAGGACAGATGATGAAGAGGGAAGCTGATGGTGATATTGATGGAGTGGAGTTGGGAAAAGGAGTGCTAAACCAATCGGTATCTGCCCAAACCCAGTATTGTAATTGTTAAGAGATCTGTTATTTTGGAAACTCGGAGACAGTGTGAAGGTCTATTGTCTGAGGCTTATTGTATGTGTGAGTTTTGTGGGTCCCTAGTTGATGAGAGATGTATCCAACAGTGCCAGCCTAAGTATAACCAATATTGGAGTGGGTATCCTTTAGAGGATTATCATACCATGGTGTGCAAAGTTTTAAACCAAACTGACTGCTGGGTATGCTCTCACATGCCTCAAGGCCAACATAATGTAGGGTTAGTGCCATTCCCATTGAATTTCTCTGAGGTTTTAGAATTGCGAAGAGGGGATGCACTGGATGGAAAATTTCTTATGTCCAAACCACCTCATGTTAAACTCCACAGTACCAGGTAGATAGATCACTTTTATGTTTGAACATCACCAACCCCAACAAACAACAAACCAGGAATTTGGGAAGTGACTTGGAATAACCAGATGATGACCTTCTCACTAGGAGCTGATAATGAACCTATAAATTTTGAATTTTTACGCACAATCAGACTAGGTGGAAGACACTTCTGGTATAAATATACATTAAGTTCCACCAAAGAAATGGTTGGTAGGGTACCAGAAGGGTATTGTGCCAAGGTACTACAACCAGAAACTTGTATGAGTCAAATGGGAGAACCTGAAATAGGATCACTTGCTAGGGAAATGTGTTTGACGATAATGATGTTTACTATCCCTTATGTACTCCCTGATGATGTGTATTTTATATGTGGAAGGAAAGCATATAAGTGGCTCTCTCTGAGTTCAAAATGTTTATGCTATCTAGGAAGAGTAGTTCCAGCAGTTATGACCCTTACACATGGTGAAATGCTTGGTATCCAAAAAAACACACCATCTCCATACCTTCAAATGCATTATGAACATCGTAACAAGAGTAACATGATACCTGTTGATGTACATAAAGCCACACAGTTGATTAGTGAAACAACTGGCTTTCAAGTTTTAGTAGTATTGGATCCCACCAGGATCGCTCGGGATACTCTAAATTTCAGATATATTCAAGATCTTGCTAAATTAATAGATAATATCACCGAAATGTATGATGACACGTTTAGGTATACAGGTAGGGAGTTACAAGCTTATAAGAAAGAACTTGTGCAACATAGGCAAGTGTTAAATTATTTAACAGCTGTCACTGGAGGGTATTATGTAACTTTGGCCACCCAATTTGGCGTCAAGTGCTGCACGTATAGTACAAATAATACTAGTGACCCCAAGGAGACGATAGACTGGAAGATGGATGAAATTCTACAGCTGAAATGGGAATTTAGGCAGAACCATAAGTGACTGACTTGTGATTGTCAGTGCAACAATATTATTGTATTAACCATATTGTTGAAATCTATTTAATGATATTTTGATGATAATTATTTGTAAATAAAGACAAAATAGTATCCCTATTAAAATACTGTCATATTGTAGTGCAATTTAAATAGATTTGCCAGCTGTCTGTAAGTGAGTTCTTATATCATTTATACAGCAGAAAATTATTATAGATCCGATAAATTGAATATACATATTTCCTATATTTGCAACATCCACTCAGTACACCCTTTAAATATAATTATAGTCCACATTAAATGTTCTCAATTTGCTGTATATTGATTATATGCTAATCTCTTTTTTTTAATGATTAATGTTTTAATTTCTATGGGGATTTACAATTATGGATATTGATAATGAATATACATCATATATAGAATTTAATTCATGTACTATATGATTGAGTGATCAGTCTTCTCTTCCTTCTTTTTAATTGTTAGCTGACATTGTGAATTGTTCTCATTACCAATAAGAATTTTTAATTTTTAAAGTGGAATGGATCCTCCGTACCTCGGTATATAATTTTCATATATTTTTTTAAGGGTTATTATTTTTATATGTTACTATTTGCCTCTATTATATTGCACTTAGTGATTTATTATATCCCTCTCCATTTTATTACCCTGTGAATCGTGTCATTGTTATTTTTCATACTCTTTGTGTGTAGCAAATCTATGAATATGTGTGTTTGACCTCCTTGTTATATATATATCATGTTCTAAGTAATTCCTTATTTATTAGTTATGAGGATATATTATTGGTTAGTGACATAATCCTTATTTATGGTGAGATGATATTATTATTAGTGATATGTGACCTTGCTATTTTTATATAATATGCCCTTTTAAAGTGTGCATCATATATACCGTGAATGATCCCTTTATGAGTGGGGTAATATTGATGTTAGTGATACTGTATGTGACCTTATTATTGAATTATAATATTCATCCCCATTTAAAGTGTATAATGTATATTCAGTGAATAATCCCTCTGTATAGATTCAATTGGTGATTATTGTTCTAATATTTGCTAATAACTCTTACTCATTTTACCTTTGTGTTACGTGGCTTAATTGTTTAGTGTAAAGTTTCAAAAATACCAAGATTCCAGTGTGACCAATAAAACAATGTGATAGTGACAAAATATTAGGTGTTGTGTTTCCATCAATTAGGTCATTATAAGTATGTAATTTGTTTATTAGATTATCCAGAATGTGTTATTATTTGTTACTTTGTTGATTCATTCATTATTTAATTATTATAAGTTGGTTCAATAGTTATAAATTAAGCAATTTTGTTCCTAGCATTATTTGTACTCATGATGTATTCATGTTTTTGTGCTCATGATTATTAATGATCCATAGTTGTTTAGTATATTTATCATTATTGGGCTAACCATGTTTGAACCCTAACATTTATGTCTCAAATAGTTAAGTGCACTTTCTTTGTAAGAATATAGTATAATCTTTATTTTCATTAAAGCCATGAGGAGTTATACTGTTCATCTGAAAGATCATTCTGGTTTCTCTTTTCCAAAATTCTCTGGTTAAATCCCTTCCTCTTATTCCTATATGGATCTTTTCCATTCCAAAGGCTTTCAGATTTCTGGAATCTCCCTTATGTTCCTTTAGAAAATGTCTTGCCACACTGGTTAAGGGTTTGAATTTTTGAATGTCATAGTGGCCATTTTTATGTTCCCCACATGTTCTAACAGCCTTTGCTTAAACTTTCTGCTCGTCATTCTTACATATAGCTTTCCACAACTGCAAGATAGATATTTTATTTTGCCCATTGTATTGCAATTAATATACTCGTTGATCTTGATTTCTTGTTTATATATATTCTTGGAATGATGTATTGACATGCCTTACATGTATCACATGCATAGCATCTTTCCATTCTCAGGTTATTCTGCTTGTTGATACTCTGTTTATAATGACTCTAAAGCGGTGATCTTTCAAATTGGGTGATCTTCTTCAACTTAATTCGATTCTTGGCCCTGTGAATTTCCTAATATCATTGTCTGAAGATAATACATGATGATGTTTTTGAATTATTTAATTTATCTCTTTCCTTTGGGAGTTGAAGGTAGTAACAAATCTGGTTCTATCATTTGGTTTTATTCATTTTTTATTTATTTTCTGTGGACTCAATAGATTCCCCTGATCACTGTTTTTGGCTGCTTTATATGCCTTTTTGATTGCTTTTTTACTATAGCTTCTTGCCTCCAATCTACTTTTTAATTCCATTGCTCTCTGTTCAATGTTGTTTCATCTGAGCAATGTATAATTTTTCTCAACATCTCTAAATTTGGTACACCTCTTATGGTTGGGGGAAAGTGTGCACTTGTTGAGTGCAGAAGGTTATTTGTAGCCATTTACTTCCTGTAAATGTCCGTCATTATATATCCTTCACTTGTAGGTGATATTAGAACGTCCAAGAAGGTTACTTGTGTTTTATTTATCTCTGATGTTATTCTTAAATTAAGTTTGCTGTTATTCAGTATTCCAATTAATTCAATAATTAGTTACTTTGGTCTTTACCATATGATAAATACATCATCTATATAATGATGCCATGTATTTATGTGTTTTGTATAATTATCATTGGCCTCACAGAAACAATCTCTTTCTCCCACCACCCGAGGTACAAATTTGCATAGGTGGGGGCAAAATTTGTCCCCATTGCTGTACCTTTGGTTTGGAGATAAAATTTGTAGCTTAAAATAATTACATTTTTTGTTAAGACAAATTTCAGTAGCTGTTATATAAGGGAGTTAAAATCATCCACTTGTTTCATATTCAGGTAGTTTTCAACTGCTTCTATTATACTAGTCTATAATGACTCAATATCGCAGGTACATAGCCATGTATCAGTACTCACAGTAATTTTTAGTAGTTTTGTTAAGATTTCCAGGGTGTCTTTAGTATATGATGGCAATCCTAAGACATATTTATGAAGATGATGATCAACAAATTTGCTTGCCTGTTTAGTCAGGCATCCTATGCTATAGGTCTGCATGGTGGGTTGTCTTTGTGTTTATGCACTTTTGGCAACATGTATAATGTGGCAATTTTAGGATTCTCTTTTTCTAAGAATATTTCTTTAGAATGCTTTTTTTATTATCCTAATGAAGCTTATTAGAAAGATTGATGTCGGATTAAAAATAAGGGGTTTGTAGCAGGTTTTATCATCTAATTGATGTACCTCTTTTTCATATTGTTCTTTCATCCAAAGGACAATATTTCCCCCTTTATCCGAGGGTTGTATTACTATATTTTACCATCTTTCAATCTCCTTCAAGGCTTTATATTCTTCTAGTTTCAGATTTTGTGTTTTTCTGTTCTTTTTGTTCTTACAGTATTCCATTATGTGTGCAAATCCTTGGACATAAGATGCATATAGATGAGTACTTGTGGACAGACAGATGTTGATGGTATGAATGTTGATTTATTTTATAGTTTATTTTTTTCTTTTTGCATGTGATATACTTGAAATTCTGTTTCCTTTTCCAGTTCTTCTAAGGCTGCTAATGCATCCTGCTCCAAAACATTTTCATTTTGAATCATTAGATCTGTTTCTCTCTGTTTATTGCACAAATATTTTTTTAAAGAAGTTTTCTGCTATACAAATATGTTCTTTATAATAATAAAACTATCCATAAATTTTGAGGGGAAAAAAGTTAAACCCTTCGAGAGTACCTTCTTGTGAGTATCATTAAGTATTTTGGACTTAAATTATTTATTTGTACCTCATCCAGATTTGAAATCTCTTGTGTTTTGTTTTTCTTTTTATCATTTCCTTCCCATTCTCTCTTTACTTTTTTCCTTATATTTCTTTCTCCCTCTTTTCTTCTGAAAGTCACTAATAATTAAAGATATTATTTTAGCATTTTTTAGAGGGTAGAGTGATTAATTTTGATACTTGATATATACCCTAAATAAAGAGCATAATTAAATAAAATATAAAGCGTGGATATGGAATAATTATATAGGGAGTAATTAATAACCCCTTATCAACTAGATTAAGAGAATAAGTAACATACCCCATAATAAATCAGTTGATTATCAATAAATCTCTTATAGGAAATATTAATAATAAGAAACATGAGGGCACTCCTCCCAAATGGAAGATTTTAAACACTATTTCTATCTATATAAATAACTATCATTATAATATTTTGCTGCTAATTGGAAACTCATTTTAAGTGGTAATACAATTAAAGGTTTTAGTTTAACACATCAATACAATGTATGGATAATATATGTATATAACTAGGGGATAAGTGCACTAAGGAAGAAAACCCCTTTATTTTTTCTCTCTTTCTTCCTTTGAAGGGGCATTAGTGGAACTCCTTTATGACAACAAAACCGTTTGAAGAAAAATAGGTAGCAAGTAATAGAATACAATACAATGGTGAATGTCCCCATGACACCACTTAGATAATTACAGGATAAGTGAGTGACTAGTGCGGGAACAATTGTATCCTCCAAGATGCACAAAAAGGCCAAACCACAGCACAAAACCGCCTATGTTCTTAAAGCACAATTTGATTTACTGTATGCAAGTGCACTCAGATTTATGCCAAACCAATTTTTTTGCTGAAAAACCTGCCCATGTTTGTGAAGAAGAGAATTATTGTGCGCTGTTAGCTAAGGGGAGAGCATTGCAAAAAAATAGATAGCATTTTTCAGTGATATAAATAGGTGGAAGATCTAAGGGGCATTGCTTACTTTGTAGAGGTTGCATGGTAATTTTTCAGCTGCAAAGGGATTTACTTTGCAGCAATTCTGATTGTGTGGTCATCAGTTATCATCTGTTGGTATAGAAGCTCATTTTTAGGTGAGCTCTCAACAATGAAATAAAAAAATTCACATGCACAATACTGTAATTATAATAAAGACAAACACTTCAAATGTTTCAGATATCTTTATCAACTACAAGTAACTCCGTCTTATATAACTTAATGCTAAATAGATGACTTACTTGTTTTCTAATTTACTGTTCAAGTAAGAGTGAACAACAACTTTACCTTATTTTAGTGGTATATAAATAAAAAAATAACATTGGCTATCCATTGCGTATGACTTATTTTAATTTTCTTCTTGACATTAGAACAATATAGTCCAATTTTATCAATGTTTTAACTTTTAATAACTTGATACAAGCAAACAACACTAAGAATGGAGTGATATAAACAATTCTCTCCCACTATCTGGTCTATGTGACTAACTAAGTCATCATCAGCAATAATATATAAGGAGGATGTTGATATAAAACAGGATAATGAACATTAAAGCCACAATAAATCTGGAATTACTAAGAGAACAGATGCTTTAAACAGCCTTATATTACTGGTAATATCTGATTCAATCTTGTTATTTAATGTATTATATTATTATTATTATTAAAAATGCATGAGCCAGCAATTACTGAGTGTCTCTATCTAACTGTAATTAAACACATTTATCTGCATTTGTTTTTCTTCTAACTTCACTTTCTGTCACAGGTGACATTTACTAAAACCAAATTTACATATATTTAAACAGTCAAACAAATTGGAACAGAAGTGGTGCAATTGCCAATCAAGAGATAAATAAAGGAAGAATACACTGGAAAATATTAAAAGGTAATATTAAGTATGTATTATTCATACTGTACAATTGTATAAAATTACTGTATTATATGACAGCCATCTCCATTATCTAAAAAATTGGTTCAAACTGCACAACAAAGTATGCTTATGAGTTGGTGACAAGTACTATAAACAATAGTTTTAACTTCAAATTTTATGCATTGTGCTATTAAATAAATTATACTAATATTAATATAAGTATCATGAAAATTAAATATTTTTTTAAAATATGTGAAATAGAATGTTTTGCGATCACTGGGCAAATCTTAAAGTAAAATAGGTGTTAACATATCCACTTTCCACATCTATACATTTCAGTAGGTTCATATAATGTTTTTTTTTATTATATACAGTACATACCATTGATTATTGGTCTTCTAAAATTAATAGGGTGCTATTACCAATAACTATACTGACTTTCTCAACTGCAGACAAAGAGAAACATTGGCTATCCAATTGCTTTTATCTTGAAGATCACAATTATAATCTTTATTTATTGTATTTAAAATAATGAGGATAATGTGTGGATGCTTTTTTAAAACAAAGTAAATATTACAATTTAAGAATGAGTTAAGGATTTAAAAAATATATATTAAATTCAAGATGTATAAAGTTATGGGGCTTTTGATTGCATTTCTCTTTTCAACATCTGAAATCTACTTTTTATAATTTTTAATCTACAATAATTCAAATTTTTACCCTAGTATACTTCTAAATTTAATGTATACAAACTAGAATTTAGAATTTGGATTTGTTTTTGTGGTTTTCATGTGCATCACTATTGGATAAGTCTTGTTTCCTTGTCCAGATATTCCTAGTAGGCAATCATGACAAGCAGGTAATATTAATCATTTGTAATATCTGTATCAGTTGTTTCTTGAATTATATGGTAAATATATAGTTTATAAAATGGGATCTTGTTTGATTATAGGTTTTAGAAAAAAGTTATGCAAGGTGCAAAAAAACATTAAGGGTCTAGTAGCCATCGAATACTTTTTGTGTCACCCAATAACTGAATACTCGACAGAATCTGTTGTAACATATTGTATGTAGCGCCCCATTAATGGAAACCTCCATAGTACCCATACTGTAAATTGACCTTTTACTAAAGGAGAGATTGGGCTTTCTAGCCATAAAAGTGTTCTTCAAAACCACAAAGAATGAGTCCCATTTGCTTTGCAGTAAAGGGTCTAAGAAAAACCCTATGTGATATGATTGGATGTGTGAAGATATTGTGATTGCACCTGTACCAACTAATCAACAACCATTAAAAAATGTTTGTGATAGTGGGAGATCCTATCATTGCTACAATCTCTCATTAACTACAGAAACTTATCATATTTTTTATTATTAAACAAAAAATGCAATATCTTTGGCAGTTGTGAAACTTTCAGAAAACTACTGTAAAATCCATAAACCACTGAGTATTTTGTGTTATAATGAAACTAACAGTGTTCTCAAAGTGAATAGTATTCAGAAATAAAAATTTTGTGACACATTAATAATAACAATTCCTTATTTATATAGAAGTGTTTTGCCCAACAGCACTTTATGTATTGGTAGAGGGTAAGGCAGCCATCTTGGGTGTGGTTTGTTGTTGTTCTAAGTAACCATTCAGATCAGTCCCTTTTCCATTGGTGTAAACACACACACAGCACCCAATGCTATATTTTGTTAGAAGCCATTTAACCTGTCAATATGTTTTTAAATTTTGTGGAAGGAAATCATAGTATCTGGTGGAAACAGATGTAAAAACTAGTAAAGCATTAAAATGCCACACATACAGAGCCTTGGTTGGAAACAAACCAAAGAACGAACTGAGGCAACATTACTAACCACTGTTCAAGCTTGCTGTGCAGTGCTAAAAGCAACATACATGTAAAACGTTTTCCATAACCAAAACCATTTAATATGCTGCAGTCACCAAACACAACATAATAACAGTATATATGTTGTACTTGAGTGCCCTCTTATACCTAGCATCTTTGCACCATATGCCACAAGACATCCATTGACATAGAGACAATCCAAGATGAAAAAAGTACTGGAACTTTCTTTTAAATTTTGCATCTTAGTCACATCTCAGAGTGAAAAGCTGCTCACGGGGCTCCATCTATGCAAGGCTGTGATGATACTGATACGAGAATGAATGCAGTCACAAACATGGATGCCTTTATCAGAATCCTTTTTACACAGATTCAGATCCAGTCATACACAGACATACAAGTACTGCAAGCTCCAGTGGTCAGAGTATGGTAGAAATGCAGTTTTCTTGCTTCTAGTTGTGTTGAAAGTGAGAATAAAACAAACATCTTCAGAAAAAAGATGCTCACTGTGGCAAAGTCGCACAGACCTGGCATAGTGAGAGGGGCTATTTGTCATGACCTGAGCCATAGAGTATGAGGACATCTCTGTATAGTAGATAAGGGGAGTCAAAATATAAAGGGGCCAGGACAGAGGGGCTGGGAAATGTTTTGAGGATAAGAATAAAATGAGTGAATGTTATGTCTCTATAGAGATTCAGTTCTATAAATAAAAAAGATTTAAAAGCAAAATAGAAGCCATTGGCCAGATAAGGAGACAAACCTGGAACTCACATTTTTATTGGCTGTAGAAAAGATAGACATTAAAGTGACTGCAATGATCATGCTGGGGTCTAAGTTTATGTCCACTGGGGGCTGGTAGCACACAACATCTACTCATTTCTGTAGACTCTACAGCACTAGCTACAACTTTCCTATGGCTAATACTGTTACTCTATCTTCAGATAATGTACAACAATGCCGTATATTGGCCAGCAGGACACAGTAATCAAAACATTTATAGTGATTAAAGTAAGAATTTAGAATTGGATGATTGGGAAGTTGAATGGAATGGCAGGTGGTGAGAGGGCTGCTAGTCCACAGAGGTTTTAGGGATTTTTATAGAGATATGCGCCGATCCCCATGATTTGGTTTTGGATCCAGATTCATCTTCATGTTTTGGTTTCAGCTTTGGATCTGTTATTTTTTATTTAATAAAAAACAGTTAAAATTATGTGATTTTGACCTGTTAGTAGCAATCCAAAACCCGAGTTCTATATTAAAATCCATGTTCCGAACTGCAGGAAGACCTGAACTGGGATTTGGTTTGACTTGGTACCCCAAAGTGATTCCAAACTTGGAATCAGAACCCCTAAATTCGATTGTTGTCGGTTCTCTGGGAACAAAACCCGCACATCTCTAGATTTTTGTTAGTGTAAAATCAATTTTAGATATATTTAAATGCTGTTTTATAACATAAAATATATTAAATGTACGCTTGGTTCTCTGTTATCTATCCTGTATTTTGCTGAATCTTAATAATCTCCTCATTCTTATTAAACCATTTCAATTATCTGTTACCACATCACTCTCAAGTGTACTTATAGTTTTGATCCTATATTTTGTGTCTCTTCAACTTACCATGTAATTTTTATCCTACAGTAAGGGCATTACATCGTTGAATTTTATTACTCTTCATAAGAGTACAAATTCCATCTTATATATACAATGTATGTTACGTGAAAAGAAAATCATTACAGTGTACTTACCAGATGTACTATCTGATATATTATACAATAAATATGTAGTGTGACAATTACTCACCTGCTCTTTATTTAAAGTGAAAGCTGCCACCTCACATAGTATATACAGACATTGCCTTTAATAGTCACTGATTTAGGATTTGTATATTAGTGTCAATTATACACAGGAAATGACTTACAGGAGTTCTTCACACTATAATACATATGGAAATAGACCTGATTAAGGCATCTTACATAGACTCAACAGGTAATCACATTTGGTGTCAGTGCCGTGCATTCCACATAGCATATTCTAAAGGGAAATATACCTTTTATCATACTACATTTCACATAGATATACAGTATAGATCTTTTTTTATTTTTGATGCATCTTTACAACTTTCTAATGCTTACTATATATGTATTGGTGTGTTTATAGGGGGAAGACAAACAGAGTGATTGAATGAGAATGGAGTGGGTTAAACCTCAAGTCTGGGGGCTGGCTTGGGTAACACCTTGTGACTTAGGGCCGGGCGCTCGCTGTTTGTGAGTGCTCGTTCTGAACCAGGGCGTTTTTTTGTTTGTTTCGGTCTCCAGGCTGCTCACAAAGCTGTGGGTGACCACCCACAGCTAGTGTGAGCAACCTGGTGATGGTCGGCCGTTATCGCGACCATCGGTCTTGCGTAAAGACCCTGTGGGAGGGTTTCGGCTCCCACAAGCCAGAGTGGACTTCCTGCTCTAACAGAGCAGGAAGTGCACTACTGACATCACGAGTGATGTCAGTAGGGACGCCCACAAATGGCATGCATTCCTTAGGGAACGCCTGCATTTGTGCAGCCACCCCCCTCCCCGCATACAAAACGAGGCGAGGTGTCATTCAACATCGACAGCCACCCCTTCTTGTAGTGAGCCCCAGAGCGATGGAGCTGCCATCGCTCGCTGGGGCTTGTGCATGCCGGAGGCGGCATATGTGCAGTGGGGGAACATTGATCCGCTTGCAAGCGCTGTGCGCTCGCGAGCGGGTCTGAATCAGGCCCTTAGTTTGCCCTATTAGGATAGGTGTGTGTGATTTAGCTCAGAATGTGAGGCTGTGTGGGCTAATACAAAGCCTCTTTTGTTCCTGTCTTGACAAGAGATAAGTACTGTATAAGATTTTTGTCTTGACAAGAGATAAGTGCTGTATAAGATTCTGTATTGCATTTGAGTATAATTTCCTTCTTCCTCCCTTTTCTTAGCTCTCTTTCAGTCTATATTCTCCTCACTGTTTTTATTTCTCCATTTTTTTCCATTCCCTTTCTTTCCTTTCCCTTCCCTTTCCTCCTGAGTCCTCTCTTTCGCTGCATCTATTTCTCTTTCCCCTGGCCTCATGTCCCACCCGTGCAGCTCTCAGAAACCCCCCTGGCATTACCTTGAAGGAGCCAATCCCACGCTAGGCCATCCTCTGCCTCATTGAGTATTTTGGGACACCCAGGAGGCCGTGAAGGGCAGGCGTGCGTGCCCGCTGTGGTGATGCCAGCGTCTGATGCTGCAGGGTCCGGTGTAGTTTCTCCTCCGGGAGACATGGCTGCTTGCTCTCGTCGGTGGGCAGGTCAATGCACTTCTGCCACTGTGCCTGAACGCCAGGATGTCCCGGCTCGCGGAGGTGCTGCGAGCCACAGACACGTACAGACGTGTGTCCCCGTGCGCATCCCGGCTGGGTTACCCGTGAATAGTGAAGGGGTGGTCGCGGGTTCGAGACCAGTCTGGTCTCGAGCCCTAGCTCCAGCCTTCAGGGCTGGTAGAAGGCTCAGAGGCGCACAGGTCCAAATTGCAAATGGCGGCTCTGCTCAGCTCCTTGAGTCTGCTTGCTGGGTGCAATTTTAATGATCAGCATCAGAACTTACTGAAGATGGGTTCTGCCAGCAGTTCTGGTATGATGAATAGTTAGGCTCAGGGGGCTAGTTAGAGTATAGGGCCACAGTCACAGCAGGCTAGCCACAGTGTGCTGCAGGGTTTATAAACATTATGTCGTCCATGGCCACTTTATTTGCCCCTTTTGTAGCTGCTTTCTCACAACTACCTGGGCCTGGGTCTTCAGCTGTTGTGCCCCCGCAGTTCCTACCTTGCAATTACCAGCGACCATGCCCAAACAATTTTTGTTAGCAGTGCGCGTGTCCAGGTCCTTAGTAGCACAAGGTACCTCAGGCGCGGTCCCTTCCCCGGTATCAGCCAATTCAGCTACACTTTCTTCTGCACCTTCGACTGCATCGACAGATGTGGTGCCAGATGCTGTTACCATCTTTTTCAGACAGCGATGCCAGCAACAGTCATGAGGATGCAACTGTGGACGAGCAGCCGAGCACATCAGGTGGGTCTCCTTGATAATATGATGATGGCAGTAGCAGCTGTTTTTCCTCTTCATTGCTGGTGTCAGATGCCAGCAGCTCTGCGAGGGTGCGCAAGCGGGCTGCTAAATATGCTAGACGTGAGGCCGACCGACATGGTAAGTCATCTAAGCTCTCGAGCGACACCACTTTCAATTGTTCTAGACAGTCACTGGGGTCCACTGCGATAATACAGCAGTCTTGCGTGGCTTGCACCAATGCTGTAAGCACTATTAGTAAGGGTCTATATGTGGATATTTTTGTGCTCACTGATAAAGCATAAAAGCACTTTAAGGTGGCCAAGAACAAGGGAGGAGTTGGCCTGGATGCTTTCAAGTCCTTTAGTAATTGAATTGTGGATTTCTGCATGTTTGCTTAATGCTATTTGATAACTCGTCCTGAGGAGCATTGAAATGTTATCAGGTACCTGCACCTTATTAATAACATGCAGCGCAGTTCCTGTGGGTTTGCATGCTGGGCTTACGATGAAGAATTTAATTGGAAGCAGGATGGTAGGCCTGTTATTGAGTTTGGAGGTAAGGATGTGGAGGTGTGGCTAGAAGTTACACAGCCACCGTGTCTTCCAGTCGACACTCCTCCTGTTCATTGGCTGCCGGGCCCAGGCCATTTTTCATCTCAGCTCAGAATAAAGGCAAATGTTTTGTTTTTAACAATGCCACTTGTACACAGGGGCAGCGGTGTCATTTGCATTGTGGCGGAGCCCATCCCGTTTTCAATTGTTCCTGGCCGGCTGGACACCAATCTTCTAAGCCAGCAGGGAATACCAGTGCAAAGTAAAGGCATCGTCACTAGTGTGTTTGGATGCTATGGCCAAATGGTTGGGTCCAAATCTTAAAGATGCGCGGTTTTTGTATTCAGGTTTCGCTTTTGTTTTCAGTTGCCTGTTAGGGGTGATGTTAGTATCGAATCCCCAAGGAATCTACGGTCAATGCGAGAATTGCCTGCTGTCCTTTAAGCTAAAGATCAGAAAGAAGTGAGCCTCGGGCGAATGGCTGGCCCATTTGAATGACCTCCACTGGAGGATTTGATCCTTTCTCCCATGGGAGTAGTTCCCAAGAAGTCTCCTGGTAAATTTAGGCTCATTGAGCATTTATGCTACCCATCAGGGTCCTCGGTGAATGATGCTATACCTATGGAATTTTGTTCGGTGGTGTATCAGTCTTTTAACGAGGTTTTAGAGTTGGTTAGATCATATGGCCTTGGTTCTCTCATGGGAAAGACAGATGTGGAATCGACCTTTCGTCTACTTCCCCTACATCCTGAGTCCTTCAGGTACATGAGTTTTTGCATTGAGAATGGATATTTTATAGACAAGTGCTTGCCCATGGGATGCTCTGTTTCTTGTGTCTTTTTTGAAAAATTTAGTACCTTTGTTCATTGGTGCATGGAGACTTCTTGCGGGGGTCACATGATATCTCACTATCTCGATGATTTCCTGTGTGAGGATCCTGCCAATTCGGAGCATTGTGCATTCCTTTGTTATCTTTGCGAACTTTGTTTTTCCATTATGGGGTACCAGTTGCCAACGAGAAGATGGAGGGTCCTCTTGCTTGCTAGGATTTCATCAGCATGGCCGTCTTGTAAGATCATATGGTTGTTAATTGTGCCTCAGCTGGTTTTTCATGGTGTGCAGAATGGTAAGGCGATTGATGAAGCCAGAAAAAAGTGAATGCAGCAGTTGTGTGGTTGGGCATGCCAGGATACGTTTCTGGCATGCATATCTATATACTGTAGGAGAGATGGGGTTCCTTTGACAGAGGAGGGGGTTTTGATTTTTGTTGAGGATCTGTTCCAGGTTTTTTCTTCAGTGTTTTAGTTGTAATATGGTGGTGGTGAATTGGTCCTGTAACCAGACCTTCACTTTGGCGGGAAAGAACAGCAGGTCACCACTTAGGGTGCAAATCTCTTTCAGTTTGTAGTATTATAGTCTTTGGGTGCACTCACCTTTGTTGACTTGTTAGTTTGCTGGATCACCCTGCCGGGGATAGCATCATCACCCTTCTGGGTGGGTAGTCATGTTAGAGGGTTGAGTGGATACCTTTTTGTTGACAGTTGTTTAGTTATGGGTTGCTCGGCACCTTGGGTGGTGTCCGCTTGGTATGCATGTCTGTGTGCTGCATGTCTGGAGTAAGCTGAATGTTGCCATCATTTCTTTGCCACCATACTTTCAATCAGTTAATATTAATTTATTACTCATTAAATAATTTTAATAAATTGCTAATTATTCTGCCAAATCTCATGTCTCCGAGTCTTTATTTCATATCATTTTTATTAAGAAGGAGTTTTATTGCATGGTGTTACACAAGGCACCCCTCTGACGATTGAAGGATTACGCCAAAATGAAGATTCCTGATTCAAATAACACCTTAATTGTTGGGACACAGGATTATGGCTTTCAGTAAGTTCATTACTCTATTTTCAGCACCATCCCCTCCCAACTTCATATCAGCCCCCTCCCACTATATTGATCTAATAGCTAAGACAATAGTGTTTAAAGGGGCTCAACTGTACACATGGGGTCATTGAGATTAGAAGCATGAGAAGGATTGCATTTACATTAAAGCGCAAATCCAGAGTTTTTCAGAGTACTGTTTTACAATTATTTAACTAGATAATAGTAGTATCCATTAACATTAGCAATTTACATACAGATATGTAATATAATAATTTAGTCAGGAGTAGCATACAGAAAAATTAATGTAAAAAGTAGAGTTGAGCGGTTCGGATTCTATGGAACTCCCACCGCTCCGAACTCTGAGGATCAGAGTCGGTGTTCCCGTCTGACTCGAATCCCACTTTTAGATCATCCTCCTGACGTCGGATTCTCATGATGGTTGGTTTCTATATAAGGTAGTGTGACCAAGACTTGGTGCCATTTCAGTCGCATACTGCTGAATGCTGCACACTGCTCTGCTGTATTGGTTGTGCAGATTCTGTGTCCAGACTCACAACAGATGGCTGGCTGTGCTGTTAAGTGACTGTGTATGGGGCACACTGCTGTATCCTGTGCTATACTCTCCTGTATTGGTTGGCTGTGCTGTGTCCAGAGTCACAGTGGCTGTGCTGCTAAAGTGACTGTGTATATGGGGCACACTGCACTCTGATGTATGCTGCGCTATACTCTGATGATTAAAGTGCCTGTGTCCAGACTCACAAGTAGCTGTGCTGTTAATGTGATGTTAATGTGACTGCGTATAGCGGCACGCTGTAGACTGTTGATTAAAGTTGCTTTGTCCAGACTCACTAGTGTATGTGTGTACAAGGCATGCTGATGTATGCTGCCCTATACTCATGCCCATCTGCACCAATGTAAAAAAAAGTAAAATAATATTTTTTTTAAAAAAAGTTTAAAAATAAAAAGTAAACAAAAGTAAAAAAACTTTCAAGAAAGTTGAAAGTGTAAAAAGTAAAAAAAAAAACTTATTTTTTTTGTGCTGTACCCCATTGTGTATACAAGCACCATGATTCCTTGGGCCATACCCCACTGTGTATACAAGTACTGTTACTCTGTTGGCCATAGCCCACTGTGTATACAATCAGTTGCATCCCTCCATGCGGTGTCACCTGGTGCAGGCAGGGACGCTGTGCGCACAGCGGAGCATGGCCTTGTGGGACGGGGCCATGGCCTCATGGGGCCGAACCCCGATGGTCCCATTCTGGTTATTGGAAGGGGGGTGCAGGAGGTGCCTTGTTGCAGTGCCGGCTCCCTTACAATATCAGGAGCCAAGTGCTGCCCTTAATGTTACATTGCAGCACTCAGCTCCTGTCACTGAAGGGGAGTCTGCACCTTTGTGTCACCCCTCATCTGGTGACATGCAGGTGCGGGCTGTACCACCTGCACCACACTTGTGACACCACTGTATACAAGTACTGTGACCTTGTTGGCCATACCCCACTGTGTATACAAGCACTGTGACTCTGTTGGGCATAACCCACTGTGTATACTAGCATTGTGACTCCTTGGGCCATACCCCACTGTGTATATAAACACTGTGACTCCTTGGGCCATAGCCCACTGTGTATACAAGCACTGTGACTCATTGGTCTTTACCTCACTGTGTATACAAGTACTTTGACTATTTGGGCCATATCCCACTGTGCATACAATTACTGTAGCTCCTTGGGCCATAGGGCCTGATTCAGACCCGCTCGCGATTGCATATCGCTCGCAAGCGGGTCGATGATCGGCCAGTGCACATGTGCGGTGTGCGCAAAGCATGTGCATGAGCCCCGGAGCGAGCGAGAACTTCACTTGCTCCAGGGCTCGCTACAAAATGGGGTGGCTGTCGATGTCGATCGACAGCTCTCCCCGTTTTGTAGGCGGTGAGGGGGGGTGGCTGGACAAATGGAGGTGTTCCCAAAGGAACACCTGCCATTTGTGGGCGTCCCTACTGACATCATTCGTGATGTCAGTAGTGAACTTCCTGCTCTATTAGAGCAGGAAGTTCAGTCGGGCTTGCGGGAACCGAGACCCTACCACAAGGGTCTTGTTGCAACCCGATGGTCGCGATAATCATGACCATCACCAGGCCGCTGGCAAGAGCTGTGGGTGGTCACCCACAGCTATGCGAGTGGCCTGGAGGCAGAATTTTTAATCAATCCGCCCTGATTCAGAGCGAGCGCCTCTGAATCAGGCCCATAGTCCACTGTGTATACAAGTACTGTAAGGGGTAAATCTACTAAAGTGTGTCGAAGCTGAATAATTGGCTGAGACAAGTTCGGTTTAAAATTTAATCGCGGCGACGCCATCTTGCGAATGGCCGCAAGACTCCATTTTGGAAATGAGATCGCAAGATGCCATTTTGTGGCCAGCGTCAATTCAAGTTACAACTCAGGAGCTAAGAACAGATGGCAATGTTTTTGTTAGTCTACCAAGGGCAACTGGAAGAACAAGCTTTCCGAGTAAAAGTAAATAAAATAGACAATGGGTATTTTTACATACAAATTTGGAATCCCTGGATGCAGATAAAGTATAGTTGTGGCAATTGTAATATAATCCAGGCATTGATCTACACAATTGGATTTGTTTGACTCCTAGACAGGATGGCCCCAACTTCACAGCTTGATTCACAGTTCACACAAGAGTCTAGGAGAACAAAAGAGGTTTTTTTCCTTTGAACATAGGACAGGTGGGGGCCTGCTGACAGAGGGCATGTGGAACTACAACCCTCAGCAATCCACACTGCTGGATGTTCACTTCATGTATGAGAAATTATGCACTTAAATCTCACCCATTAATAACTAGCATCCTTATATCAAACCCCGAATACCCACACATTACATATTCACACATAAGGTTCAATAAGCTCTAAAGTGTATGATTTAAGTTGGTTCAGTTAGTTAAATGCTGAGAAATAAAGATATTTGATAACTAAGGTATTATACATGCTAAACAAGTCGTGTTTGGAGTTGTACTGATGCGTATTCTTTTTACAGTATTCTGGTGTTATCGGTGAGGAGATCACATCATGCAAACTCAAGTTATGGATCGCAGAGCCTACAAGCAACAAAATGTATATTTTAGGAACAACTGTTTAGGATGCTGCAGGGGGCGTGAAGAGGAAGACCCCCAGCTGTTAGAGGCAGGGAGAGTCTATTTGAACCAGCCTGTTAAATGTGCTGTAACAGATGCTTCTCAATTGGGAACCAATGACATCAGCAACAAACTTCCCTATTGTCCTGTTTATTCTGGGGGGGTATAAATATGAGTGCACGAACGCTGGTTCTCAGTCTTCATGCTGAACGCTGTATGACTAGGGGTCTCTTGCTGATGCCTATCTCCGGGTCCGGAAGCGCCTGCGTATGTATACTGTACTTGGGGTCTGTATAATTTCCTTTTGCACCTAAATTGTGTCTCTCTCTGTGTGTCTCTCTCTCTCTGTCTCTCTCTCTCTCTGTGTCTCTCTCTGTATCTCTCTCTGTGTCTCTCTCTGTATCTCTCTCTGTGTCTCTCTCTGTCTCTCTGTCTCTGTGTCTCTCTCTCACTGTGTCTCTGTGTCTCTCTCTCTCTCTGTGTCTCTCTTTCTCTCTCTGTGTCTCTCTCTGTCTCTCTCTCTCTCTCTCTGTGTCTCTCTCTCTCTCTGTGTCTCTCTCTCTCTGTGTGTCTTTCTTTCTCTCTGTGTCTCTCTCTGTGTCTCTCTCTGTCTCTCTCTCTCTGTGTCTCTGTGTCTCTCTCTCTCTGTGTCTCTCTCTCTCTCTGTGTGTCTCTCTTTCTCTCTCTGTGTCTCTCTCTGTGTCTCTCTCTGTGTCTCTGTCTGTCTCTCTCTCTCCGTGTCTCTCTCTCTGTGTCTCTGTGTCTCTCTCTCTCTGTGTCTCTCTCTCTCTGTCTGTGTGTCTCTCTCTCTCTCTGTGTATCTCTCTGTCTCTCTCTGTGTCGCTCTCTGTCTCTCTCTCTGTCTGTGTCTCTCTCTGTCTGTGTATCTCTCTGTCTCTCTGTGTCTCTCTCTCTCTCTCTCTCTGTGTCTCTGTGTGTCTCTCTCTCTCTGTGTCTCTCTCTCTCTCTGTGTGTCTCTCTCTCTGTGTCTCTCTGTGTCTCTCTTTCTCTATGTCTCTCTGTCTCTATCTCTCTGTCTCTCTCTCTGTGTCTCTCATTGTATTTTGAAGTTTAATCATTCATATGACTGTATGATTTATTTGCACTTATTATACACAGATCATAGCGTGTAACTGACTGTACTTTTACTTGAATAATACTTTGTGCTTCGGAACCACATGTTCTGAGTCTGGAGTCTCTATTTATTGTATGACTGTGTACGCAAATTAGCGTCATCCTTAGAGGTTTATAGGAAGGATTTTAGAAGGTACAGGCAGGGGTATATAGAGGTTCATTTTAATATCAACAAGTGAGAGTTTTTAGAAGTGAGTTTTAAAAGTGATGTTGCCCATATCAACCAATCAGATTGTAGCTATTATCTTCTAGAAGGTGCTAGTTAAATGTTAAGTAGAATCTGATTGGTTGCTATGGGGATCATCACTTTTTAAAACTCACTTCTAAAAACTCTCACTTTAGTAAATTTGCCTCTAACTCTGGGCCTGATTCAGACCCGCTCGTGAGCGCATAGCGCTCGCAAGCCGGTCGATGGTGGGGTACTGCGCATGCGCAAGCCCCGGAGTGAGAGAGAAATTCTCTCGCTCTGGGACTCACTACATAAAGGGTGGCTGTCGATGTTGATCGACAGCTCACCCCATTTTGTAGGCATGGTGGGGGGGTGGCTACACAAATGGAGGCGTTCCTGACATTTGTGGGAGGCACCACTGACATCACCAGTGATGTCAGTGGAGAGCTTCCTGCTCTGTTAGAGCAGGAAGCTCTCTGGGGCTTGCAACAGACAAGACCCTACCACAAGGGTCTTGTCGCAAGCCCCGATGGTCGCGATGGTCTCAACCATCGCGACCATCACCTGGCCGCCCCGCAAAAGCTGTGGGTGGTCACCCACAGCTTAGCGAGCGGACAGGAGGCCGCAACAAAAAAAAATGCCCTGATTCAGAGCGAGCGCTCTTAAAGAGCGTCCGGCTCTGAATCAGGCCCTCTTTTGGCCATACCCTAATGTGTGTACAAGTACTGTGACTCTGTTGGCCATACCCCACTGTGTATACAAGTACTGCCACTCTTTTGGCTGTACCCTACTGTGTATACAAGTACTGTGACTCTGTTGGCCATACCCCACTGTGTATACAAGTACTGTGACTCTTTTGGCTGTACCCTACTGTGTATACAAGCACTGTGACTCCTTGGGCCATACCTCACTGTATATACAATTACTGTGACTTTACTGGCTATACACCACTGTGTATACAAGCACTGTGACTCATTGGCTGTACCCCACTGGGTATACAAGTATTGTGACTCATTGGGCTGTACCCCACTGGGTATACAAGTACTGTGACTATGTTGGGCATAGCCTACTGTGTATACAATTAATGTGACTCTGTTGGCCATACCCCACTGTGTATACAAGCACTGTGACTCTGTTGGCCATACCCCACTGTGTAAACAAGCATTGTGACTCCTTTGGCTGTACCCCACTGTGTATACAAGTACTATGACTTTGTTGGGCACAGCCCACTGCGTATACAATTACTGTGTCTCTTTTGGCCATACCCCACAAAGTATACAAGCTGTCAGAGTTCAGCCGGGGATCGGCCGTCCCTAACCATCCCGCCGGCTTCCTCTGACTTCCCGGGCAGTCGGGCGGCTGGCGCAGCGACATGGGAGGAGCTGAGCATTCACCCTGTAGCTGTGGTGTCAGGTGACCCGGTGAGCGGGGATTGCAGTTTCCGTCATGGGCGACGCCATGACACTTTCCCTATGTCAGTATTTCCTTCCCTGAGTGGCCCGGCTGGTCAGCTGATGCTGTGGGCCTATCAGCAGGCTTCCAGGGGTATATATCTGGCTCCTGTGCTCCAGGTAGTTGCCTGAACAATCATTTTCACCGCTAGTGTAACTAGAGGAGTCTCGTTCCAGGTTCCCGTGCTTCCAGTGTGTTTATTCCTGAAGCTTCTAAGCTATCTCTCCACAGTGCCTTTACTATCAACAGCCTGTGTGAAAGCTAACCTCCATCTCTCCACAGTGCCTTTACTATCAACAGCCTGTGTGCAAGTTTAACCTCCATCTCTCCACAGTGCCTTTACTAAGCAACAGCCTGTGTGCAAGTTAACCCTCCATCTCACCACAGTGCTTTTACCATCACAGCCTGTGTGCAAGTTAACCCTTCATCTCACCGCAGTGCTTTTACCATCACAGCCTGTTTGCAAGTTAACCCTTCATTTCATTGCAGTGCTTTTACCATCACAGCCTGTGTTCAAGTTAACCCTTCATCTCATTGCAGAGCTTTTACCATCACAGCCGGTTTGCAAGTTAACCCTTCATCTCATCGCACCCTAGTGCATGATCTCCGGCCGGCAATCCGGTATATACTTCGTGGGATATCCAGCTGTTACCTCAGCCTACCAATAAATCTCCACACCTCTCTAGCCAGCACCTCAAGTGCCTTTCTCCAGCCAGGAGTTCCATCCCACTCCCCATGTGCCTATTCCAGGCATTACCCTTGGGCCACGGGTGTTTTGATTCTCTTTTCCCTGCAGGCCTTGGTCACCAAGTCAAAGGACCGTGCCCTGCTTACAGGGAGCCACACAAGCCCATATCCCGCTTGGAGGGGTCACTGGCGAACACCTCCTTGTGAGTTAGACTCCGCACCATTGACTAGGTCTAGCCAACGACTAAGACTTGTGGATGCGGAGATCATACGTCCAGGCCCCTCGTCTTCACCTCCTCCCACAGCCTCAGACCTCGGCTTTCAAAAACCCGCCGCCCAGCGTGACAGTTTGTTCAGGCTAAATGGAAGCCGCAGGTGCCAAAGGTACTGGGACTCTTCAAGAGTTAACAAGCTGTATGGATAACCAAGAGGCGGCACAGCGACATGTGGCTCAGTACCTGCAAGAATTGTCTGGACAGTTAATGACCATACAAAATACACTGGCATCTATGTCCAATGCCTCGCCACCTGTCATTCCTGCTGGTTCTCCAGGGTTACCTCAAGGGGCTACGCCACAGAAGTCTCGTCTCCACTTGGCCACCCCTGAAAGGTTTGACGGTACTCCCCAATGTTGTCGTGGTTTCATAAACCAATGTGAAATACAGTTTGAGTGTCTCCCCAAGAATTTCCCTACCTCCCGGTCTAAGGTCGCCTATGTAATTTCATTACTGACTGGGGCTGCATTGGACTCGGTTTCCCCTCTTTGGGAACGGGCTGATATATTAGTTTCTAAATAGGAAGACTTTGTTACAGCCTTCAAACGGATTTTTGATGAGCCCGGCAGATCGGTTTCTGCTTCCTCCGACTTACTCCGTGCCCGCCAAGGTTCTCGCTCGGTGGGACAGTACGTGGTGCAGTTTCAGACCCTTGCATTGGAACTTTGATGGAACAAAGAAGCACTCAAAGCAGCCTTCCTCCATGGGTTGTCCGAAAGGATGAAAGACGAATTAGCATCCAGGGATTTACCTACGTCTTTTTCTGAGACTATTTCCCTCTGCATAAAGATTGATTTATGCCATAGGGAGCGGTGGGGTAATAGAGGTCATGGGGATCACCCTCGAGATCGTCCGGCCTCAGGTAGTCAATCCTATTCCCCCACCTCCAGGGGTGAGGAACCTATGCAGATCAACAGAACCAGGCTAACCATGGCCGAATGCAATCTGCGCTTTCAAAATAAATTGTGTCTTTATTGCGCTGCCCCTGAGCACATCTTAAAGAATTGTCCCCTGCTGGCGGGAAATGCGAGACCCTAGTTGATGTTGGGAGCATTCATTTAGGGGTAATTTTTAAGCACTCCCAATTAACTGACAGTTTATTGCCTGTATCTCTTTCCCACCAGTTCAGGACAAGGGATGTTAAAGCCCTTATAGATTCCGGTGCTGCGGGAAATTTTATTTCCAAATCTTTAATCCAGTCCCTTGGTATTTCGGTGGTAACTTTACCTGACAAATTTCTGCTCTCCGGTGTAGATGGTAAAACCGTGCTAGGTGAATCCATATCCTTGAAATCCCAGCCCGGGACCCTCAGGGTTGGTTGCCTGCACCAAGAGACCATTGAATTCCTCATACTTCCTAACTCTGCTTACGAGCTGGTTCTGGGTTTACCGTGGCTAAGGTAGCATAGTCCTACTTTTGATTGGTCCAATATGCAAATTGTATCATGGGGATCAAACTGTTTCCATCGGTGCCTAACCCAAGTACTTCCTGTACGTACCCACTCTGTGCACCCCAGTACAGGTGCAAAGTTTCCCCTGACCGACAAGCCAAAAGATCCTTCTGTCTCCAGTCTACCACAAGCATATCAAGATTTTGCCGATGTCTTCTGTGAGCAGGCTGCTGATCAACTCCCTCCTCATCGGTCGTGGGATTGTGGAATAGAACTTCTCCCAGGGTAGATTCCCCCTCGGGGCCGGACCTATCCTTTTTCGGTTCCAGAAACAGCCGCCATGGCAACTTACATTAAGGAAAATCTAGCCAAAGGGTTCATATGGCCTTCCTCCTCCCCTGCAGGAGCAGGGTTCATCTTTGTGAGCAAGAAGGATGGAGGCCTCCCGCCCTGTATAGACTACTGTGGCCTCAACCAGATTACTGTAAAAAAATCGGTATCCATTACCTTTAATTCCTGAGCTTTTCGACAAGGTTCATGGAGCTAAATTGTTCTCTAAACTAGATCTTCCTGGGGCATATAATTTGATACGAATCAAAGCTGGGGACGAGTGGAAGACCGCCTTCTATACCAGAGATGGTCATTTTGAATATCTGGTAATGCCTTTTGGACTCTGCAATGCGCCGGCTATATTCCAAGGCTATGTAAATGAAATCTTTCGGGACATTCTCTACAGCTTTGTCATCGTCTATTTAGATGATATTCTAATCTTTTCTAAGGATCTCCAAACTCATAGCCAACATGTTCGAGAAGTTCTAGTTCGCCTTCAAAAACACCACCTTTATGGAAAGTTATCCAAGTGTCTCTTTGAACAAACCACAGTTCCTTTCCTAGGACATATAATTTCTTGGGAAACCATTCAGATGGATCCAGAGAAACTGAAAGCAATCTCTGAATGGCCATTACCAAAATCTTTAAAAGCTACCCAACGTTTTTTGGAATTTTCAAACTATTATAGGCAGTTCATACCCAAATTTTTCCACTCTGGTGTCTCCCATTACTAGTCTCACACGGAAGGGCACAAACCCAGCCCAGTGGCCGGACTCAGCCATACAGGCCTTCCAGAGATTGAAAGAGTCATTCTCTACTGCCCCTATGCTTTGCCAATCCCAATTGGATAAACCATTTTTTGTGGAAGTGGATGCCTCTTCGGTGGGTGTAGGGGGCGGTATTATCCCAAATTTCCAGTGACGGGAAGAAACATCCATGTGGATACTTCTCTCGTAAATTTTCCTCTGCATAGAAAAACTATGCGATTGGAGATCAAGAACTCCTAGCTATGCGTCTGGCGTTAAACGAGTGGCGTCATCTTTTGGAGGGGGCCAAGTTTCCAGTTACCATTATTACTGACCATAAAAACTTAATTTACCTTCAGACGGCTCATCGCTTAAACGCCAGGCAGGCCCGCTGGTCCTTGTTTTACTCAAGGTTTAACATTAAGCTTCAATTTTGCCCCGGTAATTTGAACAAAAAAGCGGATGCTCTCTCCCGGTCTTTTCTATTCGACACACAGGAAGAAGATCATCTGAGATCTCGCCCAATCCTGGATCCTATGGTCTTCGCTTCAACTCAAATATTGACTCCGCCTCCGGGGAAAATTTTTGTGACTCCCGAATTACAGAAAAAGTTGTTAATCTGGGCTCATAGTTCTCTATTTGCTGGGCATTCTGGTATTTTCAAAACATACAAGTTTCTTCAGCGTTCCTATTGGTGGCCCTCGATGAGAAAAGATGTTCAAGAATTTATTTTGTCATGTGTAAAATGCTCACAGCATAAAGTTTCTCGCAAAAAAAGAGCAGGTCTTCTACGCCCGTTACCCGTTCCTACTATTCCTTGGACCCATATATCCATGAATTTTATCTCTGAGCTTCCACGCTCCAAAGGACATAACACCATATGGGTAGTGGTGGATCGTTTTTCAAAAATGGCGCATTTTATACCATTAGTAGGTCTGCCATCTGCTCCCCATTTGGCAAAAATTTTTGTTAAAGAGATTTTTAGATTACATGGTCTTCCGAGAGAGATTGTTTCCGACCGTGGAGTCCAATTCATAGCCAAGTTTTGGAGAGCCTTATGCAGCGCTTGTGGAACCAAATTAAAATTTTCATCAGCTTACCACTCACAAACTAATGGGCAAACCGAGAGGGTTAATCAGGAACTGGAGACCTTTATAAGACTTTTTGTGTTCTCTTCACAGGATGATTGGGTGGACTTACTACCTTGGGCCGAGTTTTCACATAACTTCAAGTACCACACTTCCTCCAATTCAATACCTTTTTATACTGTTTTTGGTAAACATCCCCGGATTCCAGATATCCAACATTTACCTTCGGTGGAGGTCCCTGCAGTTATTGACGTTGTAGAATCTTTTTCAACCATTTGGAAGAAGAGCCTTCCACATCAAATTTCCTGGCAAGCCTGGTGGGTGTCCGGTGTCCACCCTGAAAGGGGGGGGTACTGTCAGAGTTCAGCCGGGAATCGGCCATCCCTTACTGTCCCGCCTGCTTCCTCTGACTTCCCGGGCAGTCGGGCGGCTGGCGCAGCGACATGGGAGGAGCTGAGCATTCACCATGTAGCTGAGGTGTCAGGCGACCCGGTGAGCGGGGATCGCAGTTTCCATCATGGGTGCCGCCATTACACTTTCCCTATGTCAGTACTTCCTTCCCTGAGTGGCCCGGCTGGTCAGCTGACGCTGTGGGCCTATCAGCAGGCTTCCAGGGGTATATATCCGGCTCCTGTGCTTCAGGTAGTTGCCTGAACAATCATTGTCGCCGCTAGTGTAACTAGTGGAGTCTCGTTCCAGGTTCCCGTGCTTCCAGTGTATTTCTTCTAGAAGCTTCTAAGCTATCTCTCCACAGTGCCTTTACTATCAACAGCCTGTGTGAAAGCTAACCTCCATCTCTCTACAGTGCCTTTACTATCAACAGCCTGTGTGCAAGTTTAACCTCCATCTCTCCACAGTGCCTTTACTAAGCAACAGCCTGTGTGCAAGTTAACCCTTCATCTCACCACAGTGCTTTTACCATCACAGCCTGTGTTCAAGTTAACCCTTCATCTCATCACAGTGCTTTTACCATCACAGCCTGTGTGCAAGTTAACCCTTCATCTCACCGCAGTGCTTTTACCATCACAGCCTGTTTGCAAGTTAACCCTTTATTTCATTGCAGTGCTTTTACCATCACAGCCTGTGTTCAAGTTAATCCTTCATCTCATCGCAGAGCTTTTACCATCACTGCCGGTTTGCAAATTAACCCTTCATCTCATCGCAGTGCTTTCACCATCACAGCCTGTGTGCAGGTTAACCCTTCGTCTCATTCCACCCTAGTGCATGATCTCCGGCTGGCAATCCGGTATATACTTCGTGGGATATCCAGCTGTTACCTCAGCCTACCAATAAATCTCCGCACCTCTCTAGCCAGCACATCAAGTGCCTTTCTCCAGCCAGGAGTTCCATCCCACTCCCCACGTGCCTATTCCAGGCATTACCCTTGGGCCATGGGTGTTTTGATTCTCTTTTCCCTGCAGGCCTTGGTCACCAAGTCAAAGGTCCGCGACCTGCTTACAGGGAGCCGCACAAGCCCATATCCCGCTTGGAGGGGTCACTGGCGAACACCTCCTTGTGAGTTAGACTCTGCACCATTGACTAGGTCTAGCCAATGACCAAGACTTGTGGATGCGGAGATCATACGTCCAGGCCCCTCGCCTTTGCCTCCTCCCACAGCCTCAGACCTCGGCTTTCAAAAACCCGCCACCCAGCGTGACACAAGCATTGTGACTCCTTTGGCTGTACTGCACTGTTTATACAAGCACTGTGACTCATTGAGTTGTATGAGACTGTGTATGCAAGTACTGTAACTCTGTTGGCCATAGCCCACTGTGTATACAAGCACTGTGATACCTTTGGACTTACCCCACTGTGTATACAAGTGCTGTGACTCTGTTGGCTATAGCCCACTGCATATACAATTACTGTGACCTTGTTGGCTGTACCCCACTGTGTATACAAGCACTGTGACTCCGTGGGCCATAACCCACTTTGTTTAAAATTAATGTGACTCCTTGGGCCATACCCCACTGTGTATAAAAGCACTGTGACTCCTTGGGCCATGGCCAACTGTGCATACATGCACTGTGACCTATTGGTCTGTACCCCACTGTGTATGCAAACACTCTTGGGCCATAGCCCACTGTGTATACAAGCACTGTGACCTATTGGTCTGTACCCCACTGTGTATGCAATTACTGTGACTCTGCAGATCATACCTCACTATGCATCTGATTCAGACTCGGTTGCAAGTGCTGAGCGCTCGCAACCGGGTCGATAGTGGCCCAGAGCGCATGTGCATGATGGAGCCGGCTCCATCGTGCGCATGCACGAGACCTGGATAGCAATGGGCAATCCGTCGCTCCGGGTCTCGCACCAAAGGGGACATGTTGTCAGTGTTGAGTGACAGCACGCCCCCTTTGGTGGGTGGGTCGGGGGTGTGGCTGTCCAGAGGCATTCCCATGGGAACGCCTACCATTTGGGGCCGGCCCCAATGACATCACCTGTTAGAGACGAAATCTCTCTGGGGCTTGTGGCAACGAGACCCTGACCATCGCAACCATCATCATGGCCACTCGCTATAACTGTGGGTAGTCACCCACAGCTATGCGAGCGGCCAGGAGGCCGTTCTTAAAAAATAAAAAGACCGGCCCTGGATCAGAGCGAGCGCTCTGTCATAGCGACTGGCTCTGAATTAGGCCCTATGTACACAAGTACTGTGACTCTGTTGGCTATACCCCACTGTGTATACAAGCACTGTTACACCTTGGGCCATACCCCACTGTGTTACCAAGCACTGTGACTCCTTGGGCCATAGCCCACTGTGTATACAAGTAATTTAGCTCCTTGGGCCATAGCCCACTGTGTATACAAGTACTGTAACTATGTTGGCATGTACCCTACTTTGTATACAAGTACTGCTAATCTGTTGCCTGTACCCCACTGTGTATGCAAGCACTGTGACTGCTTTGGCTATACCCCACTGTTTATGCAATTACTGTGACTCTCATATTCTAATGATTGCAATTGCAAAGACAGTAAAGGGACCCCCACTACCAATATCTCACATCCATAAGACCTTGAAGACCTGTGTATACATCAGTAACATCGAGTAACATTGGCCCATCCGGCAGAATTACAGCAGCCCTGACCTGTCTCAAAAATTGAGAAAGCACGTCAATGCAGGGAGTACATAAGCTGTGTTTGCCATCCCAGTGGCTAATTTATGCATACCCATGCAATGATGTTCAAACTGACAGGCACGCCTGCGTTTCTCCGACCACTCCCTCATACTCACTTCCAAATGCTGACGTCCTGTCACTCACTCTGCAATGGCTTTCTATATGTGTGCGTGATAGCAGTGCGATTGCTTTGCTAACCTGCTTACTGCAGTGCATACGCATGCGCAGTAAGCACAATTGGCCGATCTGCGTAGGCAGTTGCAATAGTAATATATATCAGGCCACAGTGACTGCTGGGAAGGTACAAACACTTTGTGCACATATTCCTAGAGTGTCATGTTTTGCAGCTAGGATAAGATTATATATTTATTTCCTTCCATCATATTGAGCCTCAGTGGGCTGGCCTCCTCCACAGCTTTGTGCTCCCCAGGTCTGACCTCCTGGGCTCCCTCCTGTTTGCTTGGATGCTCTGTCAGAGTAATACTGTAGTTGGATTAGTATTTTGTTTCATTTTATTACTTAACCAAATGTTATATTATGTTTTGTGGAAATGAGAAAAACCCTCTCTGAGCCTGAGCCCCATTAGCAGAACCCTCAACATCTGTCTTAGCTGCTGCTCCCCTACTGCTTGGGTCACTCACAGCATGGGGTAGAGGAACACCTCAAACATTGGCCATGGGTGCAAAGTCTTAAAAAGACTCACAATGGCCCTCATTCAGAGCCTCATTCAGAGTCCTCCTGGACGCTCGTATAGCTGTGGGTCACCACCCACAGCCTATACGAGCGTGCAGTTTGATGGCCGCGATGGTCGTGACCATCGCGACCATCGCCACTGCGAGCCGGAGCCTGCAGTTGAGGTTTTCAACCGCAAGGCCCGGAGTGATTTTGGCTCTATCAGAGCCAAAATCACTCCCACTGACATCACTAGTGATGTCAGTGGGCTGGCTTCTGACGGTAGGCGTTCCCTTGGGAACGCCCCCGTCAGGGAGGCACGCCCACTAAAGGGGGCGTGCTGTCAATCAACATCGACAGCACGCCCCCTTTGATCAGACACAACGAGCAAAGGAAAGTCCTTCGCTCGTCGCGTCTGGCGCATGCGCACGACGGAGCTCCCTCCGTCGTGTGCATGCTCAGTGCAGATCATCGACCCACTTGCGAGTGGACAGCCGCTCGCGAGTGGGTCTGAATCAGGCCCAATATTTTTTATTTTATGAACAGTTTATCAAAAATTTGTAAAAGTTTTGAAATATGTATTTAAAAAAAAAATCAACATTTTTAAGTCTGCCTGTGTATTCCAATTAATCCTGCATAATTTATATAGTAGAGTACACTACATTTTTTTTAGGTGCATACTCCCCCTCACTGACAGGAGCCATGTGCTGCATTAAGTGCTGGCACTGAGGGAGCTGGCCAGCACTCCACACAGGGACTTCCTGCACCCCCCCTTCCTCCCAAAGTTATAGGCATGGTTGTTCAAGCCACGATGCCATGCCCCTCTTCACGTGGCCACACCCCCTACCCACTTGGCCATGCCCCGTTTCCGATGGCTCGAGGCTGCACCACGTGCACAACGTCCCTCCCCACACCAGGTGACACCATGGGGAGGGATGCCACTATAAATATCACAGTGCAGCATGTTTTTCATGAAGCAGGTGTTGGACCTAATTCTGAGTCTCATGGAAAGTTTACATATGTGTGGGCAGCTGTAAACGCCGGATTAACAGGTATGTAGTCAGCATCCTGGCGTGCAGGACGCTGATGGTCAAAATAACGGTGCCGTATCCTGACAGCTTCAGGATCCCGGCTCCAGAATCCCGACCATCAACATCTCAAAGGAAAATATCAGGGGTAAGGGGGTTTAGGTTTAGGGTCAGGGGAAGTTAGATTTAGGCACTAGGGGGGAGGATTGGTTCAGGCACCTGGGAGGGACAGTTAGGGTTATAAGTATGGGTTAGCATGAGGGTACTTACCTAATGATGTCAGGTTTCTGACTGTTAGGATGACACTGTCAGTATCCTGAATGGAGGCATCCCGACTGCCTTAATCCCATACCCAAACCAGATTTACTGTACTACCTTATGCTAATGCAAAAATCCATTGAACTAATGCAGGGGTTCATATATTTGCAAACAGAAACCTGTGTTGCTCATTGAAATTATGTAAACTGGTGCAACCATCATCATTGGTATAGGGGTGTGCACCGGCCACTTTTCGTGTTTTGTGTTTTGGTTTTGGATCTGGAACTTTCTTCGTGTTTTGGATCTGGATTGGTTTTGCCAAAACCACCCTTCCGTGTTTTGGGTTCTGGGTTTTGTGTTTTGGATCTGTATTTTTTTTTAAAAAAGCATAAAAACAGCTAAAATCACAGAATTTGTAGGTTTTTCTGCTCCTATGCTATTATTAACCTCAATAACCTTAATTTCCACTCATTTCCAGTCTATTCTGAACACCTCACACCTCACAATAGTGTTTTTATGTCCAAAACGTTGCACCGAGGTAGCTGGATGACTATGCTAAGCGACACGAGTGGGCGGCACAAACACGTGACCCATCTAGGCGTGAAACTGCAGTGGCAGACAGGATGGCAGTTTGAAAAACTAGGCCCCAAACTGTACATAATGCAAAGAAAAAAAAGAGGTGCAAGATGGAATTGTCCTTGGGCCCTCCCACCCACCCTTATGTTGTATAAACAGGACATGCACACTTTAACAAACCAATCATTTCAGCGCCAGGGTCTGCCACACAACTGTGGCTGAAATGATTGGTTCGTTTGGGCCCCCACAAAACAAGCTGGCAATTAATGTGTCCCTGCACAAACTGGCTCTATGGAGGCAAGATGTCATCCTCATCCTCCTCATCCACCGATTCCTCACCCTCTTCAGTGTGTACATCCTCATCCTCACAAAGTATTAACTCGTCCCCACTTGAATCCACCACCACAGGTCCCTCTGTACCATCTGGAGGCTGGTCTCCCTGGAAGAGCTGATAATTCATTTTGATGAACATCATCTTCTCCACATTCTGTGGAAGCAACCTCCTACGCCTTTCGCTGACAAGGTTCCCGGCTGCACTAAACACTCTTTCGGAGTACACACTGGAGGGGGGGCAACTCAGGTAAAATAGAGCCAGTTTGTACAGGGGCCTCCAAATTGCCTCTTTTTCCTGCCAGTACAGGTATGGACTGTCTGCCATGCCTACTTGGATGCTGTCACCGATGTAATCCTCCACCATTCTGTCAATGGTGACAGTATCATATGCAGTGACAGTAGACATGTCAGAAATTGTTGCCAGGTCCTTCAGTCCGGACCAGATGTCCAAACTTGGTCCTGCCTGCCCTGCATCACCGCCAGCGGGTTGCTTAGGATACCTAAGTTTTTTCCTGGCAGCCCCAGTTGCAGGAGAAAATGAAGAAGGAGCCGTTGACGTGTCACGTTCCGCTTCAGCTGACAGTGTGTTCACCAGCAGGTCTTTGCACCTCTGCAGGCTTGTGTCGGCCGGAAAGAGAGACACCACATAGGCTTTAAACCTAGGATCGAGCACGGTGGCCAAAACGTAGTGGTCTGATTTCAACAGATTGACCACCCTGGAATCCTGGCAAAGCGAATGAAGGGCTTCATCCACAAGTCCCACATGCCGAGCGGAATCGCTCCGTCTTAGCTCCTCCTTCACTTTCTACAGCTGCTTCTGCAAAAGCCTGATGAGGGGAATGACCTGACTCAAGCTGGCAGTGTCTGAACTGACTTCACGTGTGGCAAGTTCGAAGGGCTGGAGAACCTTGCACAACACGGAAATCATTCTCCACTGCGCTTGAGTCAGGTGCATACCCCCTCCTTTGCCTATGTCATAGGTGGATGTATAGGCTTGTATGGCCTTTTGCTGCTCCTCCATCCTCTGAAGCATATAGAGGGTTGAGTTCCACCGCGTCACAACCTCTTGCTTCAGGTGATGGCGGGGCAGGTTCAAGAGTGTTTGCTGGCGCTCCAGTCTTCGGCACGCAGTCGCTGAATGGCGAAAGTGGCCAGAAATTTTTCGGGCCACCCAAAGCGTCTCCTGCACGCCCCTGTCGCTTTTCAGAAAATTCTGCACCACCAAGTTTATTGTGTGAGCAAAACATGGGACGTGCTGGAATTTGCCCAGATGTAATGCCCGCACAATATTGGTGGCGTTGTCAGATATCACAAATCCCCAGGAGAGTCTAAGTGGGGTAAGCCACTGGGCGATGATTTCCCTCAGTTTCTCTAAGAGGTTGTCGGCGGTGTGCCTCTTACTGAAACCGGTGATACACAGCGTAGCCTGCCTTGTAACGAGCTGGCATTTCTGAGATGCTGCTACTGGTGACGCTGCTGCTGTTGCTGCGTAAGGTGATACATCTACCCAGTGGGCTGTCACAGTCATATAGTCCTTAGTCTGCCCTGTTCCACTTGTCCACATGTCCGTGGTTAAGTGGACATTGTGTACAACGGCATTTTTCAGGACACTGAGGACACTTTTTCTGACGTTTCTGTACAGTCTCGGTATCGCCTGCCTAGTGAAGTGGAATCTAGACAGGATTTGGAACCGGGGACACACTACCTCCATCAATTGTCTAAATCCCACTGCACTAATGGCGGATACCGGACGCACGTCTAACACCAACATAGCAGTCAAGGCCTCAGTTTTACGTTTTGCTTCAGGATGACTGCTGTCGTACTTCATCCTCCTCGCTAAGGACTGTTGGAGGGTCAATTGTTTAGTAAAAGTAGTGGTGTTCCTACTTCCTCTCTGGGATGATGAACGACTCCCAGCAGCAGCAACAGCAGCAGCGGCAGCAGTAGGCGTAGCAATGCAGGATCCTCCAGAGGAATCCCGGATAGGAGAGTCAGTCATGCCAGTGACATGGCCTGCAGGACTACTTCCGATCCTGACTAAGGAGGAAATTGACGAGGAGGGAGTTGACGGTGTGGTTTGCAGGCACTTGGATACAACAGGACAACGGGATTTAGGTGTCCCTGGACTGCTTACGGTCTTAGCCAAAGTTTCTGAACTTGACAGTAACTTTTTATGAACGCGCTGCAGGTGCCGTATAAGGGAGGATGTTCCTAGGTGGTTGACGTCCCTACCCCTACTTATTTCACCTTTACATATGGTACATATGGCAAGACAGTTGTTGTCCGGATTTGGATAGAAATATTGCCAGACCAAAGAGGTGGAATGTTTGGTCTTCTGCCCAGGCATGACCGTGATGGGCTTTTTCATCCCACGGACAACAACTGTCTCCCCCGGAGCCTGATTTAAACAAACCACATCACCATCAGAATCCTCCTCGCCAACTTCCTCCTCAGCACCAGCTACACCAGTATCCTCATCCTGTTGTACTTCAACAGTGACATCTTCAATTTGCATATCAGCAAGTGGACTGTGGGTGCTCCTTTCAGCACTTGCAGGGGGCGTGCAAATGGTGGAAAGAGCCACCTCTTCCCGTCCAGTGCTGGGAAGGTCAGGCATCGCAACCACCACCACACTTGGACTCTCCTTGGGGATTTGTGATATCTTCTTAGAAAGCACAGTTCTTCGCTGTGCTTTTGCCAGCTTAACTCTTTTGATTTTTTTAGTGGGAGGAGGGCTTCCATCGTCATGTGAAGCTGAACCACTAGTCATGAACATACTAGGGATCGACCTTAGCCGTTCCTTGCCACTCCGTGTCGTAAATGGCATATTGGCAAGTTTACGTTTCTCTTCAGCTGATTTAAATGTCTTTTTCAAGGTCATTTTCCTGAACTTTGCCATTTGGGATTGTATGTGCCCTCTACTATGACATTGGGCATCGGCCTTGGCAGACAACGTTGATGGCATGTTATCGTCTATGTCATGACTAGTGGCAGCAGCTTCAGCACTAGGAGGAAGTGGTTCTTGATCTTTCTCTATTTTATTTTTATCGGAGAAAGTTTGGTCCTCCATTTATGTTATATCGATTTGATATATACGTGCGGCTAAACACAGAAAATAATTTTTTTTTTGGTTTGGACTGGAGTGTACTTTGTGGGTTACAGCACCCTTTAACGGTCAAGCCAGCCGGCCCTTTACTTATGACACAGGCGCACGCTTGGCACTACTTTGTTGATGCACGTGCGGCTACTGCGCACACAATTCACAAACACAGAAAATATTTTTTTTTTTGGTTTGGACTGGAGTGTACTTTGGGGGTTACAGCACCCTTTAACGGTCAAGCCAGCCGGCCCTTTACTCATGACACAGGCGCACGCTTGGCACTACTTTGTTGATGCACGTGCGGCTACTGCGCACACAATTCACAAACACAGAAAATAATTTTTTTTTTGGTTTGGACTGGAGTGTACTTTCGGGGGTTACAGCACCCATAACGGTCAAGCCAGCCGGCCCTTTACTTATGACACAGGCGCACGCTTGGCACTACTTTGTTGATGCACGTGCGGCTACTGCGCACACAATTCACAAACACAGAAAATAATTTTTTTTTTGGTTTGGACTGGAGTGTACTTTCGGGGGTTACAGCACCCTTAACGGTCAAGCCAGCCGGCCCTTTACTTATGACACAGGTGCACGCTTGGCACTACTTTGTTGATGCACGTGCGGCTACTGCGCACACAATTCACAAACACAGAAAATAATTTTTTTTTGGTTTGGACTGGAGTGTACTTTCGGGGGTTACAGCACCCTTTAACGGTCAAGCCAGCCGGCCCTTTACTTATGACACAGGCGCACGCTTGGCACTACTTTGTTGATGCACGTGCGGCTACTGCGCACACAATTCACAAACACAGAAAATAATTTTTTTTTGGTTTGGACTGGAGTGTACTTTCGGGGGTTACAGCACCCTTTAACGGTCAAGCCAGCCGGCCCTTTACTTATGACACAGGCGCACGCTTGGCACTACTTTGTTGATGCACGTGCGGCTACTGCGCACACAATTCACAAAGACAGAAAATAATTTTTTTTTTGGTTTGGACTGGAGTGTACTTTGGGGGTTACAGCACCCTTTAACGGTCAAACCAGCCGGCCCTTTACTTATGACACAGGCGCACGCTTGGCACTACTTTGTTGATGCACGTGCGGCTACTGCGCACACAATTCACAAACACAGAAAATAATTTTTTTTTTGGTTTGGACTGGAGTGTACTTTCGGGGGTTACAGCACCCTTAACGGTCAAGCCAGCCGGCCCTTTACTTATGACACAGGCGCACGCTTGGCACTACTTTGTTGATGCACGTGCGGCTACTGCGCACACAATTCACAAACACAGAAAATAATTTTTTTTTTGGTTTGGACTGGAGTGTACTTTCGGGGGTTACAGCACCCTTAACGGTCAAGCCAGCCGGCCCTTTACTTATGACACAGGCGCACGCTTGGCACTACTTTGTTGATGCACGTGCGGCTACTGCGCACACAATTCACAAACACAGAAAATAATTTTTTTTTGGTTTGGACTGGAGTGTACTTTCGGGGGTTACAGCACCCTTTAACGGTCAAGCCAGCCGGCCCTTTACTTATGACACAGGCGCACGCTTGGCACTACTTTGTTGATGCACGTGCGGCTACTGCGCACACAATTCACAAACACAGAAAATAATTTTTTTTTGGTTTGGACTGGAGTGTACTTTCGGGGGTTACAGCACCCTTAACGGTCAAGCCAGCCGGCCCTTTACTTATGACACAGGTGCACGCTTGGCACTACTTTGTTGATGCACGTGCGGCTACTGCGCACACAATTCACAAACATAGAAAATAATTTTTTTTTGGTTTGGACTGGAGTGTACTTTCGGGGGTTACAGCACCCTTAACGGTCAAGCCAGCCGGCCCTTTACTTATGACACAGGCGCACGCTTGGCACTACTTTGTTGATGCACGTGCGGCTACTGCGCACACAATTCACAAACACAGAAAATAATTTTTTTTTTGGTTTGGACTGGAGTGTACTTTCGGGGGTTACAGCACCCTTAACGGTCAAGCCAGCCGGCCCTTTACTTATGACACAGGTGCACGCTTGGCACTACTTTGTTGATGCACGTGCGGCTACTGCGCACACAATTCACAAACACAGAAAATAATTTTTTTTTGGTTTGGACTGGAGTGTACTTTCGGGGGTTACAGCACCCTTTAACGGTCAAGCCAGCCGGCCCTTTACTTATGACACAGGCGCACGCTTGGCACTACTTTGTTGATGCACGTGCGGCTACTGCGCACACAATTCACAAACAGAAAATAATTTTTTTTTTGGTTTGGACTGGAGTGTACTTTCGGGGGTTACAGCAACCTTAACGGTCAAGCCAGCCGGCCCTTTACTTATGACACAGGTGCACGCTTGGCACTACTTTGTTGATGCACGTGCGGCTACTGCGCACACAATTCACAAACACAGAAAATAATTTTTTTTTTGGTTTGGACTGGAGTGTACTTTCGGGGGTTACAGCACCCTTAACGGTCAAGCCAGCCGGCCCTTTACTTATGACATAGGCGCACGCTTGGCACTACTTTGTTGATGCACGTGCGGCTACTGCGCACACAATTCACAAACACAGAAAATAATTTTTTTTTGGTTTGGACTGGAGTGTACTTTCGGGGGTTACAGCACCCTTTAACGGTCAAGCCAGCCGGCCCTTTACTTATGACACAGGCGCAAGCTTGGCACTACTTTGTTGATGCACGTGCGGCTACTGCGCACACAATTCACAAAGACAGAAAATAATTTTTTTTTTGGTTTGGACTGGAGTGTACTTTGGGGGTTACAGCACCCTTTAACGGTCAAACCAGCCGGCCCTTTACTTATGACACAGGCGCACGCTTGCCACTACTTTGTTGATGCACGTGCGGCTACTGCGCACACAATTCACAAACACAGAAAATAATTTTTTTTTTGGTTTGGACTGGAGTGTACTTTCGGGGGTTACAGCACCCTTAACGGTCAAGCCAGCCGGCCCTTTACTTATGACACAGGTGCACGCTTGGCACTACTTTGTTGATGCACGTGCGGCTACTGCGCACACAATTCACAAACACAGAAAATAATTTTTTTTTTGGTTTGGACTGGAGTGTACTTTCGGGGGTTACAGCACCCTTAACGGTCAAGCCAGCTGGCCCTTTACTTATGACACAGGCGCACGCTTGGCACTACTTTGTTGATGCACGTGCGGCTACTGCGCACACAATTCACAAACACAGAAAATAATTTTTTTTTGGTTTGGACTGGAGTGTACTTTCGGGGGTTACAGCACCCTTTAACGGTCAAGCCAGCCGGCCCTTTACTTATGACACAGGCGCACGCTTGGCACTACTTTGTTGATGCACGTGCGGCTACTGCGCACACAATTCACAAACACAGAAAATAATTTTTTTTTTGGTTTGGACTGGAGTGTACTTTCGGGGGTTACAGCACCCTTAACGGTCAAGCCAGCCGGCCCTTTACTTATGACACAGGTGCACGCTTGGCACTACTTTGTTGATGCACGTGCGGCTACTGCGCACACAATTCACAAACACAGAAAATAATTTTTTTTTTGGTTTGGACTGGAGTGTACTTTCGGGGGTTACAGCACCCTTAACGGTCAAGCCAGCTGGCCCTTTACTTATGACACAGGCGCACGCTTGGCACTACTTTGTTGATGCACGTGCGGCTACTGCGCACACAATTCACAAACACAGAAAATAATTTTTTTTTGGTTTGGACTGGAGTGTACTTTCGGGGGTTACAGCACCCTTTAACGGTCAAGCCAGCCGGCCCTTTACTTATGACACAGGCGCACGCTTGGCACTACTTTGTTGATGCACGTGCGGCTACTGCGCACACAATTCACAAACACAGAAAATAATTTTTTTTTGGTTTGGACTGGAGTGTACTTTCGGGGGTTACAGCACCCTTAACGGTCAAGCCAGCCGGCCCTTTACTTATGACACAGGTGCACGCTTGGCACTACTTTGTTGATGCACGTGCGGCTACTGCGCACACAATTCACAAACATAGAAAATAATTTTTTTTTTGGTTTGGACTGGAGTGTACTTTCGGGGGTTACAGCACCCTTAACGGTCAAGCCAGCCGGCCCTTTACTTATGACACAGGTGCACGCTTGGCACTACTTTGTTGATGCACGTGCGGCTACTGCGCACACAATTCACAAACACAGAAAATAATTTTTTTTTGGTTTGGACTGGAGTGTACTTTCGGGGGTTACAGCACCCTTTAACGGTCAAGCCAGCCGGCCCTTTACTTATGACACAGGCGCACGCTTGGCACTACTTTGTTGATGCACGTGCGGCTACTGCGCACACAATTCACAAACACAGAAAATAATTTTTTTTTTGGTTTGGACTGGAGTGTACTTTCGGGGGTTACAGCACCCTTAACGGTCAAGCCAGCCGGCCCTTTACTTATGACACAGGTGCACGCTTGGCACTACTTTGTTGATGCACGTGCGGCTACTGCGCACACAATTCACAAACACAGAAAATAATTTTTTTTTTGGTTCGGACTGGAGTGTACTTTCGGGGGTTACAGCACCCTTAACGGTCAAGCCAGCCGGCCCTTTACTTATGACACAGGCGCACGCTTGGCACTACTTTGTTGATGCACGTGCGGCTACTGCGCACACAATTCACAAACACAGAAAATAATTTTTTTTTGGTTTGGACTGGAGTGTACTTTCGGGGGTTACAGCACCCTTAACGGTCAAGCCAGCCGGCCCTTTACTTATGACACAGGCGCACGCTTGGCACTACTTTGTTGATGCACGTGCGGCTACTGCGCACACAATTCACAAACACAGAAAATAATTTTTTTTTTGGTTTGGACTGGAGTGTACTTTCGGGGGTTACAGCACCCTTAACGGTCAAGCCAGCCGGCCCTTTACTTATGACATAGGCGCATGCTTGGCACTACTTTGTTGATGCACGTGCGGCTACTGCGCACACAATTCACAAACACAGAAAATAATTTTTTTTTGGTTTGGACTGGAGTGTACTTTCGGGGGTTACAGCACCCTTTAACGGTCAAGCCAGCCGGCCCTTTACTTATGACACAGGCGAACGCTTGGCACTACTTTGTTGATGCACGTGCGGCTACTGCGCTCACAATTCACAAACACAGAAAATATATTATTTTTTTAGCACTTGGGGGGAGCACCCCTGATGGACAGAGCACCCCCTGGACAACACTACAGCACCCCTTTAGGTCTGGGACACTGCACAGGACTTTGGAGTGGACACAGCCCCTATGGAGAACTGACTGCACAACACAGTCCAGCCAGCCCCTATGGACTTTGAAGTAGTGGACACAGCCCCTATTAACAACAGCAGCACAGCACAACACAGCCAGCCCCTATGGACTTTGAAGTAGTGGACAACAGCAGCACTACACTACACTACACTACACAGCCCTAACTCCCACCCTCCCTCTTCACTGTCCACAGCCGAGTGAGAAAATGGCGCCGACGCGGGTACCTTATATAGGATCCAAAACCCGCGAGACTCGGAAGGCGGGATGATGACGTTTTGCCTCGATTTCAGATCCGAGTCAGGCGGGAAAAGTCGAGCCTGACTCGGATCGGACTCGGATCGGGGGGGCTCGGGGGGGTTCGGATTTCAGAAATCCGAACCCGCTCACCCCTACATTGGTATTTGCAATTGCACCAGCCCCATGCTAGGAGCAAGAGATCCATCAGGAGCAAGCTTTCCTTCTCTGTACCCGAGACACTCCATCTAATCAAGGCAGTTACGTGGGATCACATTATCGCCACCCAGTTCCCTCCCTGAAATGCCCTATTTCAAATAAAGACAGATCCGACCATGTTCTGTGCAATAAAGAATTGGACAGACATACACAATTGTAATTTCACATGTCTGTATGCAAAATTTTGCCATTTGAACAGAGAGCCATCTAACTTAGAATCAGGCCCATTATATGACCATGTAAACTGTACATAATTGATGCAAGTTTAAAATATATAAGATTTAGGGAATCAGCTGTAAGAAGTTTTAGTTACAAATAGAAAATTCAAAACATTCTGTATTTATGTTTTTGAATATGTAGTTTAGGTTTTCATCCATGGGCAAGTATTCCCCCCAGGCTGGTAGTGCGTGATGTGGTCACGTGCCTATAATGTATAGCGGCTAAAATATATATATATACAAAATTCAAGCGCATGAGTATGTTACAGAAAATCTCAATTAAAATCTTTCAAAACCTTTTAACATTTTTCAAAACCTTTTAAAACAACCTTTTTTCTTCAATAGTCCATTACTACTTCATCAAGCAATCTTCTTTAAATGCCAAAGTCTGTTGATTATTTCCACTAATGTCCAGCACCTGAAGTCCAATAAATATTCAATCTTGTGTGGATCTCCCTCTGTGTCTCGTAGTAATTAACATGCAAGACAAAATATGGGGGGACCGTATCTGGTGTAAAATCCTCAATTTATTGGATAACATATAGTAAAACATACATATAAAAATATGGCAGCGTACCAGAAGCGACCTTTTTAGAAAGGCACATCAATCAGCATGTAGGGGTATTAATGCTTCCCCTCATAAGCAATACCTTTCTGGATCAGCCTCAGGATTCCCACAATTTGGATCACCCCGCACTGTATTTGACCCGCACTGTAACCCATACTGTAGCCTGACTGCACTGTATCCGGCCCACACTGTATCCGACCCACACTGTGGGCCTGATTCAGAGCCGCTCGTAAGTGGCCGTTCGTTCGCTCTGAGCGATGATCGCACAACTGTGCATGCGTATGGGTCGTAATGCGCATGCGCAAACCAGTCATTGCAGTCGGAAATCGTGCGCTCGCAAAACAGCGAGGGGCTGATAATTTGATTGACAGAATGTACCGTTTGTGGGTGGTAACAGGGGAAGGTGCTTGAAAACGGGGGAGTGGAGATCCAAACGCAGGCGTGCCTAACGGTCAAAAGGGCGTTTAATGGGAGTGCATAATTAGTAAAGGAGCGTCATTGACCACGTCACTTGGTTTTCTTTTAGCCTGAACTGCTCGCAGCCGTAAGAAAAACCTACCACAAGCACTGCGAGCAGTTCAGATGCCTTTCGATGTACCCGATTAATCTAATAAATACTGGAGATGATGTGTGATGCAAACGGCAAAGGGGCGTCTTTACAAAATAGCGAGCGCATTTTTCGTTCGCTCGCTCAGACATAGAGGCGTCAACAAACCGCAAAGAGCGAGCGCTCAATTTAAATAGCCGACCCCTTTTTTGGAACGACCGTCCGCAAATAGCGTCCGGCTCTGAATCAGGCCCTGTATTTGACCTGCACTGTATCCTGCCTGCACTGTATCCGTCCCACATTGTATCCGAACCACACTGTAGCCTACCAGCACTCTATCCAACCAGTTATGGACTGCTGTTTTTATGGTTGGGGAGATTTTGGGAACTGATCAACAAAAAGGCTGATTGATCCCATTACTAATTTGCAAAAAAAAAGTTAAACTGAAATAACTGCCCTGTGTATTTGTGCCGCTGCTCTGTTCCTTAGTTTAGCCATCCAGCCTTTGGCCTATATTGGTGAACAATATTGTGAGCTGTGAGGTGGTCAAAATTGAGTGGAAATGACTTGAAATTAATAATATTGAGGTTAATAAAACTCTAGGAATACAAAAAGGCCAAAATAATGTGATTTTAGTTATTTTTGTCACTTTTTTGGAAAAAATCCAAAAACCAAAATAAAACCAGTCACGACATTTTGGAAAACCAACCAGTTTATCTGAACGACCATTTTCATCTGTTTTCCGGCATTTGGGAGCAAATTGCGGATTATCATTTGCTCCCATACCTTACCGGATTTTCATTCCAACCAGTCAACTAGTTGGATGGTTGGATGAAAGTTAGTCTACTGTATGGCCAGCTTTAGAAGCTGATTGACTGGTACTTTATCTTTCTCCACTTTATCTCCCTCCAAGATTTGATACATTTTCCCCTAAATCAATTGGGAGTAAGAAACCTCACATGTACTGTATATAGACTTTATAAAGCCCTTATTCCTACTAATTTCAGCTTGAGCCAAATTGGAATGAAGTTTATTTGCTGGTGCTACAAAGAGCCATGGTGAAGTCTGGTGGGGTCTTATACTCAGTACCATGGTATTTGGTTGTGCCAATTCCATTAGTTTGCTTTTGTCTGCTGTGCTTGTGTATTCTGGGCCTGATTCAATACGGATCGCAACTGAGATCGTGGCTGCGATTATGCTCGCAGTCTCACAGCAAAGGTAAGATTATATCTGCAATCGCAATGCAGTCTTAGCAAAACATAAGGGCGCCCACTCTCTCTAACTCACATCAGTAAAACATAGCAAGTCGGCGAAAGCACCGGTAACATCGAGTAACATTACAGCCTCCTACACACTTGCACAAGGTCAGACCTTACTCAGAAATTGCTATGTTGATCGCACGCTGTTGTAGCTCGAGCTGCGTAGGGCATTGCAGTTGCTAATTAATGCATGCCCCTGCAACAGTGTTCAAACGCCCTGGCACACCTGTGTTTCGCTGACCTATCTACCGCCACCACCCCCAAATGGTACTTTCTGTCAATCACTTTGCGATGGGTCTGCGTAGTCTCTGCGATCAAAGTGGCTGGTTCGCAGATGCGCACATGCAGATCACAATAATCGGCTGACTCAATGTGTAATTGCATTTTTGATCGGTAGTGCATCAGGCTCTCTGTTACAGATGCTGTCTGTTTTGAGCTCAAGGGTTGTTGCAATATTTGTTGCAATATTTTCATTGCACACTATGCTCTGTTGCAACAGTGCTAACACATCTGTTCCTCTCATTGAACACTTTGACTTGTTACTACAGTGAGAACACTCAATGCACACTACATGCTATTCCCACAGTGCCAGCAGATACGTGTCTTTTGTTACATGCTATGTGCTGTCCACAGTGCTAAAACATCCATGCCTATCATTGCATGCTATGTGCTGTTCACACACAGGGCCTCATTCAGAGGCGGTCGGAGGATGCAAGCGGTCGCTCAGAAACTGGGCGGCCACTTGCATCCTGACCGCCCGCCTCTGTTGCGGTCGTTAGGCTGTGGGTTGACACCCACAGCTCAAACGACCGCTCCGGTGATGGTCGCGATGGTCAGAGACCATCGCGACCATCGGGGCTTACGACGAGACCCTAGGGTAGGGTCTCCCTTGTCGTAAGCCCCGGAGAGCTTCTGGCTCTGTCAGAGCCGGAAGCTCTTCACTGACATCACTAGTGATGTCAGTGGCGCCGCCCCCAAACGGTAGGCATTCCCATGGGAACGCCTCCGTTTGGGCTGCCACACCCCCGGCCCGCCTTCCAAACGGGGCGAGCTGTCAATCAACATCGACAGCTCGCCCCCTTTGGATCGAGACCCGCTACGACCGGCGCTGTCGGTCGTAGTGGGTCTCACGCATGCGCACGCCGGCACCGGCGCCGTTGTGCGCATGCTCTGTTGGGGCCATCGACCCGGTCCGAGCGCATCGGTGCTAACGAACGGGTCTGAATGACCCCCACAGTGCCAGTACAAGTATCTCATTAAAAACTAAGCACAGTCCAAGAGTGGAAACACCTCTCTATACCCTAGTGCATGCTCTGCGCTATACAAATAGTGCCAACTCGTGTGTACCTTGTGGAACACTACTGAAATCCCACACTTAGTGTACTAAGCTGTACCTTTTGGCATTTGTGCCTGTGGTAAACACCTCAGTACATACCGTGTTTAGGGTAAGTATTTTTTCTGTGTGTATGTGTGTGCGTGGGGGGTTTACTACAGGGGGCACTACAGGGGCATCATATGGGGGCACTATTGGAAGCACTACAACTGCGGGGAACTACAGTGGCCCTTACTACTGGGGCACTGCAGGGAGCATTACTATTGGGGGCACTACAAGAGCATTACTACTGGGGCACTGCAGGGGGAATCATCCCTTTAATTTGGGTCATGTGAATATTATTAGGGCACTGTGTATGTGTCTGTAAGCTGGACGTAGGGTTTGGGGGAAAACAGGGGCGGCATTGTGAACCTTTGCCTAGGGCACCCTGAAACCTTGCACCGGCCCTGCCCATAGAAGCAAAATCCCAAAGCTTCACATATGCAGGTTAGTCATTCAACATGAATATGTTCAAAAGCTCAAACATATTTAAACTAACTATAAGATGGTCAAAACCCTTTAATCTGGCTTGAATTTGGTTTAAAAAACGTGTCACGTATTGGGCCGCATTCAGTAACGATCACAAGAGCAACTATAGATGTAGATTGAGAGATTGTTTGCTATCATGCATGCTTATAAGCCACATTATGGGCCTGAATCAGAGCCGGATGCTATTTGCGGATGGTCGTTCCAAAAAAGGGGCCGGCTATTTAAATTGAGCGCTCGCTCTCTGCGGTTTGTTGACGCCTCTATTTCTGAGCGAGCGAACGAAAAATGCGCTCGCTATTTTGTAAAGACGCCCCTTTGCCGTTCGCATCACATGTCATCGCCGGTATTTATTAGATTAATCGGGTACATTGAAAGGCATCTGATCTGCTCGCAGTGATTGTGGTAGGTTTTTCCTACAGCAATCACTGCGAGCAGTTCAGGCTAAAAGAAAACCAAGTGACGTGGTCGATGACGCTACTTTACTAATTATGCACTCCCATTAAACGCCCTTTTGGCCGTTAGGCACGCCTGCGTTCGGATCTCCACTCCCCCGTTTTCAAGCACCTTTCCCTGTTACCACCCACAAACGGTACATTCTGTCAATCAAACTAGCAGCCCCTCGATGTTTTGCGAGTGCATGATTTCCGACCGCAATGACTGGTTTGCGCATGCGCATTACGACCCATACGCATGCACAGTTGTGCGATCATCGCTCAGAGCGAACGAGCGGCCACTTACGAGCGGCTCTGAATCAGGCCCTATGTGTGCACTGCGATTACACTGCGATTATGGATGCACTGAGTAATACATCGCAGAGTGAGTGACAGACTGTCAGCATTTGAGGGTGGTGAAAGGTTGGTGGTTGGAAGAACGCGGTCGCACCTGTTCATTTTAATGTCATTTCTTAGGCGTGCATAAATTAGCCACTGCGATTGCATACGCAGCATAAGGGCCCTCTGCATGCAAAGAGACTTGCAGTGTCTGCTTCTCATCAGACCTGCTGTAAATGCTGTGTGATTGGTCGAGGTGCATTGATGACACCAATGTTTATGCAGAAGAGCGACATTGGACAGATGTGAGAAGGCAGCAGTGGGCGTTTTTATGCCGGCTGAGCTATGGTAAGCATTAGCATAGTATAGCAATTGCATTTATTGTGAATTTGCAGTGGCTATCACAATTGTGATCCATACTAACTGAATCAGACCCATCAAGTTTGAGAATTTATTACACATTTTTACATTTATTAACTGGTTATAGAATCACTTAAAACTTTGTAAATCTCTAATAATCATGTTGTGGTCACTGTTAATGGTGATTGGCTTTTTTATTTAACACTGATTGGTCTAATGAAAACTAAATAGAATTTGATCCTTGCGCTCAGTTTGATCTGATACGGCAGCTTGTTGCTCTATAGGACTACACCAACTTCCTTTTAACATATAAAAACACAATATAGAGGACCTACGCACCTCAGATCATAGAAACAACAAATGGGTATTTCTTGCCACTCCTCAGCATTTATGATGTCTGTATGGACTGTATTTGGTTCTGTTCAGGAGGGGTCTGGGCAGTGCCAGATTAAGGTCCTCATGGGCCTGGAGCTGAAATTTATGAAGGGCCTATTGTGTACTGTCGCAGGGGGTGTGACTACTGATATGGATGTGTGACCAGTGATGTGGGGGCGTGGTCTGTGTCGTGTGCTGTGGCTAGCATCATGGAGCATAGCTACCCACATACATTGAACCATCTTCATCTCCCTCCCCTTTTTGATTATTACACACCCACACATATATATATTTACTGACAATAGCGTTTTCTAACACTGAAACGTTGGTTACATCTGATTGTCTATGCCTGCTATTGCGCCGAGTGCCGCACCTTACTCTACTGCATGTTTTGCTTTTAGGGCAACGCCCAATGTGTACGTATGTGTGAATATATACACACATACACAGTTTACATATATATATATATATATATCTATATATATATATATATACAAACACACATACACAGTATATACATGTATAGGCTGTATATATATATATATATATATATATACAAATGGATTACTGATGGGGCACTAAATCACAACACAATTTATTAAAAAATTTGTAAAACACAATGCAATCTCTCCAAAGGCTTATACGTCTTCTTTTTCTTTTGAAGAGACAACTTCACCGTTATTCCTACTCGTTCTCAATTTTGATCAATTAGTCCAAACTATGAGATCACATTAAGTCCTCCTCGAGGTTCTAAAAAAGATACCCTCGTACCAAGACACCCAAACACAGGCCCAAGGCCAACGTTAGTAAGAATTAGAAAAATAGAAAGTAAAATAATTCTTTATTAAAATTTAACAGTATGCTAGATGGACAATCTTACACAATTTGGTAATGCACAGCCTTCCAATCTTAGGAAAGGGATATCATACACCTTTCGATCAGCAGATGTTTAAATGTAGTGTATACCTTTCATTAAAATCCTACGCGTTTCGTCTCTTTATGAGACTTCTTCAGGGGTAGATCTAAAATATATGCTATATATTATATATACTAGGTGTCACTGGTAATGAATTGAACTCAAAACAATGGTAATATTCAAATACATCTCTTTCAAAATTACATACCTCAATATTGATGTATACACATGTACTTAATGTATACCCAAAATTTAGGCAATTCTTTGGATCAGAAACTGTAAGACCTATTTAATATTAAAGATACATATATTCAATAATAATATTTTTATTGTACATTTTTTTAAAAACAACTTTCTGGTCTCATATATCTACATAATATATACAGATATATACACACACAGCGCACAGCATATATACATATATAGTGTATGTCCATATATTATATATACAGTGTGTGTGTGTATAAATATATATATATATATATATATATGCACAGTTTATATGTATATACATATAAACACAGTGTATGTATATATATATATATATATATATATATATATATATATATAAAAAAATAAGACAGTGATCCGGCACTCACTGGTAGACAGTAGAGGTACTTGACAGGGTGCCCTCCTTACAGGTAACAGCGTCCCCACAATATAATGGCGCAAAAGGCGGCACTCCAGTTCCAAGTAATTGGTGAAAAAAGTGCTGAATTTATTCGTACGATGAGCCTATGATGTACGAATAAATTCAGCACTTGTTTCACCAATTACTTGGACCTTGAGTGCCGCCTTTTGCACCATTATATATACATATACATATATACACACACACTGTATGGCGCAATATATACACACACAATTTATATGTATATATATATCACATATGTATATATGCACACAGTATGTGTATATATATATATATATATATATATATATATATACACACACACATACAGTTTGTATGTGTGTATATATACTGTGTATATATATATATATATATATATATATATATGCATACAGTTTTTATACATGGTCTTTATTTACAGTATACTGTAAGCACACATTATATATTTATAAACATATTTTTTAAGAATATTTAATAATGTAATATTATGTAAGATATGTATATGATTGATATGCATACATATCAATACATATACTTCTTCACAGCAGCAGCCTGGTATTAAGGATTGAAACCCAGCTCACCTTTGGGGGACTAAAAAGAACCTTGCAGATAGTCACTGTGTCACCAGCCATGGAGGGGCTGTGAGCCTGTGTCCGAGGTGCTGTCAGTGGTCGGCCCTCAGGCTGCTGCAGAAGGTCGGTGCACAGCCTGGGTAGGGCTTCGTGAGGACGCGGTGCGGTGGTGGCGGCAGGCGGGACCAATGTGACATCACACGCAGTGATGTCACATGATGGTTGATCTCCGCCGGCTGTTACTAGCGCTGGGAGGGCTAGAGAAGCCCAGCCCTCCATTGCGCTGTGGCCCTTACAGTATGTTTGGTGACCGGCATTCCGGTGTCACGTGTCACAACCATGACCGGGGTAGGGGGGTGTTATGCGTGGCTCCATCGTATGATAGAGCCAAAATCACTCCAGCGCTTGCTGTCACCGAGACCCTACCGCAGGGTCTCGTCGCAAGCCCGATGGTCGCGTTGGTCTTGATCATCGCGACCATCTATTTTGCCGCTCGCATATGCTGTGGGTGGTCACCTACAGCTATAAGAGCGGCCAGGAGGCCGCTACATTTTCAGGTAGGAGGACACTGATTCAGAGCGAGCGCTCTGGTCAGAGCGTCCGGCTCTGAATCAGGCCCTGTGTGCGCAGTAGCCGCACGTGCATCAACAAAGTAGCGCCAAGCGTGCGCCTGTGTCATAGGTAAAGGGCGGCTGGCTTGACCGTTAAAGGGTGCTGTAACCCCCAAAGTGCACTCCAAAAAAATAAAAAAATATATTATTTTGGGTTTGTGAATTGTGTGCGCAGTAGCTGCACGTGCATCAACAAAGTAGCGCTAAGCGTGTGCCTGTGTCATAGGTAAAGGGCCAGCTGGCCTGACCGTTAAAGGGTGCTGTGACCCCCAAAGTGCACTCCAAACCAAATAAAAAAATATTTTCTGTGTTTGTGAATTGTGTGCACTGTGGCTGCACGTGCATCAACAAAGGAGCAGCGCCAAGCGTGCGCCTGTGTCCCATAAGTAAAGGGCCGGCTGGCTTGTCCGTTAAAGGGTGGTGTAACCCTCAAAGTGTGCTCCACAAAAAATAAATAATTCTCCTTTTTTTTCTGTCTTTGTGAATTGTGTGGGCTGTAGCTGCACCTGCATCCTCAAAGCAGCAGTGACAAGCATGCATCTGTCTGCTAAAGGGTGGTGTAACCCCCAAAGTGCACTTCATCAAAAATAAAACATTTTCTTCTGTGTTTGTGAATTGTCTGCACTGTATGTGCATTCTCAAAGCAGCAGTGCCAAGCGTGCATCTGTCTGTTAAAGGGTGGTGTAACCCCCAAAGTGCACTCCAACAAAAATAAAACATTTTCGTCTGTGTTTGTGAATTGTCTGCACTTTACGTGCATCCTCAAAGCAGCAGCGCCAAGCGTGTGTCTGTCTGTTAAAGGGTGGTATAACCCCCAAAGTGCACTCCACCAAAAATAAAATATTTTCTTCTGTGTTTGTGAATTGTCTGCACTGTACGTGCATGCTCAAAGCAGCAGCGCCAAGCGTGCATCTGTCTGTTAAAGGGTTGTGTAACCCCCCCAAAGTGCACTCCAACAAACATAAAATATTTTCTTCTGTGTTTGTGAATTGTCTGCACTGTACGTGCATCCTCAAAGCAGCAGCGCCAAGCATGCGTCTGTCTGTTAAATTGTGGTGTAACCCCAAAAGTGCACTCCAACAAAAATAAAACATTTTCTTCTGTGTTTGTGAATTGTCTGCACTGTATGTGCATTCTCAAAGCAGCAGTGCCAAGCGTGCGTCTGTCTGTTAAAGGGTTGTGTAACCCCCCCAAAGTGCACTCCAACAAACATAAAACATTTTCTTCTGTGTTTGTGAATTGTCTGCACTGTACGTGCATCCTCAAAGCAGCAGCGCCAAGCATGTGTCTGTCTGTTAAAGGGTGGTGTAACCCTCAAAGTGCGCTCCACAAAGAAGAAAAAATTCTTCTTTTTTTTCTGTCTTTGTGAATTGAGTGCACTGTAGCTGCACGTGCATCAACAAAGGAGCAGCGCCAAGCGTATGCCTGTGTCCCATAAGTAAAGAGCCAGCTTGCTCATTTCTTAAAGGGTGGTGTAACCTACAAAGTGCACTAGTCTCCAACAAAAATAAAAAATAATTTTCTGTGTTTGTGTGCGCCTTAGCCACACGTATATATCAATATAACATAAATGGAGGACCAAACTTTCTCCGATAAAAATAAAATAGGGAAAGATCAAGAACCACTTCCTCCTAGTGCTGAAGCTGCTGCCACTAGTCATGACATGGAGATAACATGCCATCAACGTCGTCTGCCAAGGCTGATGCCCAATGTCATAGTAGAGGGCACATACAATCCCAAATGACAAAGTTCAGGAAAATGACCTTAAAAAAACAGTTAAATCATCTGAGGAGAAACGGAAACTTGCCAATATGCCATTTACGACACGGAGTGGCAAGGAACGGCTAAGGACTTTCCCTATGTTCATGACTAGTGGTTCAGCTTCACATGACGATCGAAGCCCTCCTCCCTCTACAAAAGTCAAACGAGTTAAGCTGGCTAAAGCACAGCGAAGAACTGTGCGTTCTAAGAAGATATCACAAATCCCCAAGGAGAGTCCAAGTGTGGTGGCGGTTGCGATGCCTGACCTTCCCAGCACTGGATGGGAAGAGGTGGCTCTTTCCACCATTTGCACGCCCCCTGCAAGTGCTGAAAGGAGCACCCACAGTCCACTTGCTGATATGCAAATTGAAGATGTCACTGTGGAAGTACAACGGGATGAGGATACTGGTGTAGCTGGCGCTGAGGAGGAAGTTGGCGAGGAGGATTCTGATGGTGATGTGGTTTGTTTAAATCAGGCTCCGGGGGAGACAGTTGTTGTCCGTGGGATGATAAAGCCCATCACGGTCATGCCTGGGCAGAAGACCAAACATTCCACCTCTTTGGTCTGGCAATATTTCTATCCAAATCCGGACAACAACTGTCTTGCCATATGTACCATATGTAAAGGTGAAATAAGTAGGGGTAAGGATGATAACCACCTAGGAACATCCTCCCTTATACGGCACCTGCAGCGTGTTCATAATAAGTTACTGTCAAGTTCAGAAACTTTGGCTAAGACCGTGAGCAGTCCAGGGACACCTAAATCCCTTTGTCCTGTTGTATCCAAGCACCTGCAAATCACACCGTCAACTCCCTCCTCGTCAATTTCCTCCTTAGTCTGGATCAGAAGTCCTTAGCGAGGAGGATGAAGTACGACAGCAGTCATCCTGAAGCAAAATGTATAACTGAGGCCTTGACTGCTATGTTGGTGTTAGACGTGCGTCCGGTATCCGCCATTAGTGCAGTGGGATTTAGACAATTGATGGAGGTAGTGTGTCCCCGGTTCCAAATCCCATCTAGATTCCACTTCACCAGGCAGGCGATACTGAGAATGTACAGAAACATCAGAAAAAGTGTCCTCAGTGTCCTTAAAAATGCGGTTGTACCCAATGTCCACTTAACCACGGACATGTGGACAAGTGGAACAGGGCAGACCAAGGACTATATGACTGTGACAGCCTACTGGGTAGATGCATCACCTTACGCAGCAACAACAGCAGCATCACCAGTAGCAACATCTCAAAAACGCCAGCTCGTTCCAATTCAGGCTACGCTGTGTATCACTGGTTTCAGTAAGAGGCACACCGCCGACAACCTCTTAGAGAAACTGAGGGAAATCATCGCCCAGTGGCTTACCCCACTTAGACTCTCCTGGGGGATTTGTGATATCTGACAACCACAAATATTGTGCGGGCATTACATCTGGGCAAATTCCAGCACGTCCCATGTTTTACTCACACAATAAATTTGGTGGTGCAGAATTTTCTGAAAAGCGACAGGGGCGTGCAGGAGACGCTTTGGGTGGCTCAAAAAATTTCTGTCCACTTTCGCCATTCAGCGACTGCGTACCGAAGACTGGAGCGCCAGCAAACACTCTTGAACCTGCCCCGCCATCAACTGAAGCAAGAGGTTATGATGCGGTGGAACTCAACCCTATATTTCCTTCAGAGGATGGAGGAGCAGAAAAAGGCCATTCAAGCCTATACATCCACCTATGACATAGGCAAAGGAGGGGGTATGCACCTGACTCAAGCACAGTGGAGAATGATTTCCGTGTTGTGCAAGGTTCTCCAGCCCTTCGAACTTGCCACACGTGAAGTCAGTTCAGACACTGCCAGCTTGAGTCAGGTCATTCCCCTCATCAGGCTTTTGCAGAAGCAGCTGGAGAAAGTGAAGGAGGAGCTAAGATGGAGCGATTCCGCTCGGGATGTGGGACTTGTGGATGAAGCCCTTCATTTGCTTTGCCAGGATTCCAGGGTGGTCAATCTGTTGAAATCAGACCACTACATTTTGGCCACCGTGCTCGATCCTAGGTTTAAAGCCTTTGTGGTGTCTCTCTTTCCGGCCGACACAAGCCTGCAGATTTGCAAAGACCTGCTGGCGAAAATACTGTCAGCTGAAGCGGAACGTGACACGTCAACAGCTCCTTCTTCATTTTCTCCCGCAACTGGGACTGCCAGGAAACAACTTAGGTATCCTAAACAACCCGCTGGCGGTGATGTAGGGCAGGCAGGACCAAGTTTGGACATCTGGTCCGGACTGAAGGACCTGGCAACAATTTCTGACATGTCTACTGTCACTACCTAAAATACTGTCACCATTGACAGAATGGTGAAGGATTACATCGGTGACAGCATCCATGTAGGCATGTCAGACAGTCTGTACCTGTACTGCCAGGAAAAAGAGGCAATTTGGAGGCCCCTGTACAAACTGGCTCTATTTTACCTGAGTTGTCCCCCCTCCAGTGTGTACTCCGAAAGAGTATTTAGTGCAGCTGGGAACCTTGTCACTGAAAGGCGTAGGAGGTTGCTTCCACAAAATGTGGAGAAGATGATGTTCATAAAAATTTATTATCAACTCTTCCAGGGAGACCAGCCTCCAGAACGTACAGAGGGACCTATGGTGGTGGATTCCAGCGGGGACGAATTAATACTCTGTGAGGATGATGATGTACACAACACTGAAGAGGGTGAGGAATCGGTGGATGAGGAGTATGAGGACGTCATTTTGCCTCCATAATGCCAGTTTGTGCAGGGACAGATTAATTGCCAGCTTGTTTTGTCGGGGCCAAAACAAACCAATCATTTCAGCCACAGTCGTGTGGCAGACCCTGGCGCTGAAATGATTGGTTTGTTAAAGTGTGCATGTCCTGTTTACACAACATAAGGGTGGGTGGGAGGGCCAAGGACAATTCCATCTTGCACCTCTTTTTTTTCTTTGCATTATGTCCTGTTTGGGGCCTAGTTTTTCAAACTGCCATCCTGTCTGCCACTGCAGTGTCACGCCTAGATGGGTCACGTGTTTGTGCCGCCCACTCGTGTCGCTTAGCATAGTCATCCAGCTACCTTGGTGCAACCTTTAGGACATAAAAACACTATTGTGAGGTGTGAGGTGTTCAGAATAGACTGGAAATGAGTGGAAATTAAGGTTATTGAGGTTAATAATAGCAAAGGAGCAGAAAAATCCACAAATTCTGTGATTTTAGCTGTTTTTATGCTTTTTTTTTCAAAAAAATACAGATCCAAAACACAAAACTAGAACCCAAAACACGGAAGGGTGGTTTTGGCAAAACCAATCCAGATCCAAAACACAAAGAAAGATCCAGATCCAAAACCAAAACAAAAAACACGAAAAGTGGCCGGTGCACACCCCTAGTTCATATAGACATCATAAGTACTGAAGTTGCCTCCACTTGAGGAGTGACAAAAAATACCCATTTGTTGATTCTAGGATCTGAGGCACTTAGGTCCTCTATATTGTGTGCTTACTGATTAGTCTAAGTTGTGGAATTCATATGAATTTCAGCTTCAACCTGATTCGCTCAACATTATCATATTACTAGGAATCTTATGTTAAATCACAATTTTGTTAAACCAAATTTTAACAAAATTTTATTTGCTTTCATGAAATAAAAAAACTTTGGAGGTGATTCAGCCTCAGTCGGAGATGCTTTCACACCTGCTAACATGGTAGCAGCTGCAATTGCTCTGTTATTGTAATGCGGCAGGAGGCATTATGCATTATGCATGCATTACTGATCCGAACTGCATCAATGGACTCAGCATAGAAACATATGCGTGATCCTCGGTCAGCTAAGTGACCTTAGGGTCAGTCTAGCCAGCCAAAGCCGATGCACAAAAGAGGCCAGGTAATCTCTGTGAGCTGACAAAGAGCCTGGCCTCTTCCCCGTCTCTACAGCAGTGACACACCTCCATTTGGGAAATGGAGGCCGTCACTGCCCCCTCCCTGCACAGAAACAGCAGCAGACTATCAATCATCTGCTGCCACTCTGTATGTGGGATCATAGTTCCATACTGCACATGTGCAGTACAGGTCATGTGCCTGTGCAGAGAAGGCACAATCGGAGATATGCACTAACCATCATGTTTGCTCACATCTCTGAATTAGCCCCATTGTTCAATGTTAATGATCCACACTTCAAAACAGACCATGGAATCTCCCCTCAAATCCTTAATAGAGTGTCCTAACAGGATCTAATACAGGTCAAAAAGCTGTAACTTAAGTAATTTATTTTAAACTACTGTGACATCACTGTTCCTGTTACTACTATGTATGTTTTATTTCTGCAAAGCAGGTCTGCTAAGCTGTCAGAAGCTCTGGGGGTGATTTACAAAAATGCCAAATCACAGCACAAAATCACCTATGTTCTTAAAGCACAGTTTGATTTATGCATGTGCACTCAGCTTTATGCCAAACCAATTTTTTTTTGCTCAAACACCTGCACATGTTTGTGAAGAATAGAATTATTGTGTCCTGTAAGCTAAGGGGAGGGCTCTGCAAAAGATAGATAGCAATTTTTAGTGGGATAAAGAGGTGGCAGATCTAAGGGGCTCTGCTTACTTTGTAAGGGACTTAGGGCCTGATTCAGAGCTGAATGCTCTGACCAGAGCGCTCGTTCTGAATCAGGGCACTCCTCCCTGAAAATGGAGCGTCCTCTAGGACACTCGCATAGCTGTGGGTGACCCCCACAGCATATGCGAGCGTCCATGATGATGGTCGCGATGGTCTTGACCATCACGACCTTCGGGCTTGCGACAGAGACCCTGCTGTAGGGTCTCGCTGCCGCAAGTCCAGGAGTGATTTTGGCTCTATCAGAGCCAAAATCACTCCCACTGACATCACTAGTGATGTCAGTGGGGCCGGCTCCAGACGGTAGATGTTCCCATGGGAGCGCCTCCATCTGGCAGGCACGCCCCCGGCACGCCCATCAAAGGGGGCGTGCTGTCAATCAACATCAACAGCACGCCCCCTTTGGTGCGAGACCCGGAGCGACAGCTTGGCTGTCGCAGTCCACGTCTCACGCATGCGCATGACGGAGCTCCCTCCATCGTGCGCATGCGCAGTGGGGGAACATTGACCCGTTTGCGAGCGTCCTTTGCTCGTGAATGGGTCTGAATGACCCCCTTAGGCCCTGATTCAGAGCCGGACGCTCTGACAGAGTGAACGCTCTGAATCAGGGCCGTCCCTCCTCCATTTTGGAGTGGCCTCCTGGCCGCTCGAATAGCTATGGGTAACCACCCACAGCTATAGCGAGCGGCCAAAATGATGGTCATGATGGTCAAGACCATAGCGACCATCGGGCTTGTGACGAGACCCTTGCGGTTGGATCTCGCTGCCGCAAGCCCTGGAGTGCTTTTGGCTCTATCAGAGCCAAAAGCACTCCCACTGACATCACTAGTGATGTCAGTGGGGCCGGCCCCAGACGGTAGGCGTTCCAATGGGAACGCCTCCGTCTGGGCAGCCACGTCCCCGGCATGCCCACCAAAGGGGGCGTGCTGTCAATCACCATCAACAGCACGCCCCCTTTGGTGCGAGACCCATAACAACGGCTTGGCCGTCGTTATTCGGGTCTCACGCATGCGCACAATGGAGTCGGCTCCCTCGTGCGCATGCGCACTTGGGCAACATCGACCCGCTTGCGAGCGCTCAGCGCTCGCGAGTGGGTATGAATTAGGCCCTTATTTTGCACCAACTCTAACTGTGCGCGCATCAGTTATCATCTGTTGGCATAAAAGCTCATTTCTATGTGAACTAGATATAATGGAATAAAAAGCTTCATATGGACAATACTATATTTGTAATAAAGACAAATACTTAATGTTTCAGATATCTTAATCAACTACAGGTAATTCCATTTTGTATTAATTAATGTTAAATAGATGACTTACCTGTTTTGTAATTTACTGTTCAAGTAAAGATGACCTAAACCTTTACCTTATTTTAGTAGTATACTTATTACAATTATATTTTTATGCAATTCTGCAGTAGATTTTATTTTAATTGTCATCTTGACATTCGGACAACTTGGTCCAACTTTATTAACTTTATCACTTTTAATTGCTTGATACAAACAAAACACATTAGTACTGGAGTGATCTAAGCATTTCTCTCTCCTACTATCTGGCCTATTTGGCCAAATTAGCCATTATCATCAATAATATAGAGAGAGGATGCTGATAAAAAGCAAGATAATGACTTTTAAAGCCACAATAAATCTGGAATTACTAAGAGAACAGATGCTTTCAACAGCCTTATATTACTGGTAATATCGGATTCAAACTTTTCTTTTAATTCTTCTTCTTATTATTCTTATTCTTATTCTTATTATTATTATTATTAGTCTGTAATTAGATTATTATTATTATTATTATTATTATTATTATTATTATTATTATTTATGAAAATGTATGAGCCAGAAATTACTCAGCGTGTCTACCTAACTCTCTAACAGCTGATATTTACTGAAACAGAAACTACATATAAATTGGAACAGAAGTTGTACAATTGCCAATAAAGGAAGATCAAACAGGAAACTATTGAAAGTGAATAGTAAGTATGTACTATTTGTACTTTAAAATTGTATAAATATACTGTATTATATGACAGCCATCGACAATATCTAAAAACAAATGGTTCAAACTGGACAACAAAGTAGATTTATCAGTTTTTGACAAATACTATAGACACAATAGTTTTAAATTCAATTTAATGTATTGGGCAACTAAATAAATTATACTTATTTAAATATAAGTATCATGAAAATGTAATACATTTTTAAAAAAATATGTGTAAATAGAATGTTTTGTGATCACTGGCCAAATCTTAAAGGAAAATAAGTGTTAACACATCCACTTTCCACATCTATACATTTGTGTATGTTCACATAATGGATTTTTATTTTGTGTAAATATTATATTATATACAGTTCATACCACTGATTATTGATCTTAATTCTATAGGGTGCTACCACTGATAACTACACTGTCATTCTCAACTGCAGACAAAGAAAAACTTTGACTATCCAATTGCTTTTAACATGAAAATAACAATTAGAATCTTTATTTATTGCATTTAAATAATGAGGATAATGTGTACATGTTTTAAAAAAGTAATTATTAACATTTTAGAAATAGTTCAACGATTGAAAAAATATATATACATTTAAAATGAATAAAGTTGGGGGCTATTGCTTGCATTTCTCTTTTGAACATCTGAGATTTCTTTTTTTTTATTCATCTACTATACTTCATATATTTATCCTAGTATACATCTAAATTTAACGTATATAAACTAGATGTTAGAATTTGTATATATTTTTTGTAGTTTTCATGTGCCTCACTATTGGATAACTCTTGTTTCTTTGTCTGTAATTGGAAAGTAAATGAACTCCACATTTTGAGACACAGTTGCCAAAATGCCCAGATATATCTAGTAGGCAATACTGGCAAACAGATAATTCTAAGAATATGTAATATCTGTATCAGTTGTTTCTTGAATTATATGGTAAATATATAGTATTTGAAGATTGCAACTTACTATAATATGAACTTACAGATATTATGGAATATGGTCCAAAATAGGACATTTTGGTTATAGGTCTTAAAACTTAAGAACGGAGCCATTAAGGGTCTAAGTAGCCATCCAAGGCTTTTTATGTCACCCCATAACTGAATACTTTTTTTATTTTAATAAAAAACAGCTAGAATGATGTAAAACCAAGTTCTGTTTTAAAATCTGTGTTCCGAACTGCAGGAAGATCCAAACTTGGACTCTGTTTGACTCGGAACTCCTAAATTCGATTGTTGTTGGTTCTCTGGGAACCAAAACCGGGACATCTCTAGATTTTTGGAAGTGTAAAATTAATTTTACATTTAAATGCTGTTTTATAACATAAAATATATTAAATGTATGTTTGGTCTTTCTATCTTGTGCTTTGCAAACTCTTAATCATCTCCTCTGTCTTATTACACCATTTCAATTATCTCTTGTGTTACCACATTACTCTCATGTGTACTTATATTCTTGATCCTATATTTTGTGTCACTTCAACTTTCCATGTCATTTTTATCCTACAGTAAGTACATTACAGTGTTGATTTTTATTGCTCTTCATAATAGTACCAATTCCAGCCTATATATATATACAATGTATGTTAAGTGAAAACAAAATCACAGTGTGCTTACCGGATGTACTATCTGATGTATTATGCAATAAATATGTGGTGTGACAATTACTCACCTGCTCAAAGCTGCCATCTCACATAGTATATACAGACATTGCCTTTAATAGTCACTGATTTAGGATTTGTATATTAGTGGGACTTATACACAGAAAATGAGTTATAGGGGGTCTTTACAATACAGTACATCTGGAAATAGACCTGAGTCGAGGCAGCTCACTGAATAGGTAATCACATTTGCTGTCAGTGTCGTGTATTTCACATTGCATATTCTAATGGGAAATTAACCTTTTATCATACTACATGTCACATAGATTTTTTTATGTTTGATGCATATTTACAACTTTCATAATGCTTACTATATATGTATTGATATGTTTGTAGGGTGAAAGCCAAAATGACAGAGGATTATGGCTATCAGTAAGTATATTATTCAATTTTCATCACCATCCCCTTCCAACTCCATATCAGCTGCACCTTCATAGCCCCCCTCCCCACTATATGGATCTAGTAGCCAAGACAATAGTGTTTGAAGGGGCTCAACTGTACACAGGGGGGGCAGTGAGATTAGAAGCATGAGTAGGACTGCAGCTGCATTAAAGTGCAAATCAAGAGTTTTTCACAGTAGTACTTTATAATTATTAAAATACATAATAGTAGTATCCATTAACATTAGCAATTTACATACAGATATGTAATATAATAATTTAGTCAGGAGTAGCATACAGAAACATAGATGTAAAAAGTAGAGATGAGCGGTTCATAATCTATGGAATTTTGACCGCTCCGAACACCGAGGATCAGAGTCCACCAGAGCTGTGGTTCGGGTGTTCCCGCCTAACTCGGATCTCACTTTGAGGCCAAACATCATCCTCCCGACGTCGGATTCTCATGAGAGTTGGTTTCTATATAAGGTACAGCAACCAGGACTTGGGCCATTTCACTTGCACGCTGCTGAATGCTGCGCACTGCTCTGCTGTATTGATTGTGCAGCTGTTGTGTCAAGACTTACAACAGATGGCTGGCTGTGCTGTTAAGTGACTGTGTATGGGGCACACTGCTGTATGCTGTACTATACTCTACTGTATTTGCTGGTAGTGCTGTGTCCAGACTCACAAGTGGCCTTGCTGTTAAAGTGACAGTGTATAGGGGGCAGACTGCACACTGATATATACTGCGCTATACTCTGCTTATTAAAGTGCCTGTGTCCAGACTCACAAGTGGCTGTGCTGGTAAAGTGTCTGTATGTAGGGGGCAAACTGCACGCTGATGTATGCTGTGCTGTACTCATGCCCATCTGCACCAATGTAAAAAAAAAATAATAATTTTAGAAAAAGTTTAAAAAGTAAACAAAATTTAAAAAAGTAAAACAACTTTCAAGAAAAAAAAGTTTTTTGGTGCTGTATGCCACTGTGTATACATGCAACATGACTCATTGGGCCATAACCCACTGTGCATACAATTACTGTGACTCTGTTGGCAGATGCCCACTGTGTATACAATTACTGTGACTACTTGGGCCAAACACCACTGTGTGTACAAGCACTGTGACTCCTGAGGCAACTCTCCACTGTGTATATAAGCACAGTGACTCTTTGGTCCATACCCCACTGTGTATACAAGTACTGTGACTCTATTGGCTGTAGCCCGCTGTGTGTACAAGTACTGTCACTTTGTTGGCTGTACCCTACAGTGTATACAAGTACTGTGACTCTGTTGGCCGAACCCCACTGTGTATACAAGCACTGTGACTCCTTGGGCCATACCCCAATGTGTATGCAAGTATTATCACTCTGTTGTGTGTAGCCGTCTGTGTATGCAATTACTGTGACTCTGTTGGCCAAACCCCACTGTATATACATGCACTGTGTCTCCTTGAGCCATAGCCCACTGTGTATACAAGTACTGTAACTCTCTTGGCTGTACCGCTCTGTGTATACAAGTACTGTGACTCTGTTGGCCATACCCCACTGTGTATACAAGCACTGTGACTGTGTTGGCCATATCCCACTGTGTTTACAAACATTGTGACTCCTTGGGCCATACCCCACTATTGTAAACAAGTACTGTGACTCTTTGGCCCATATCCCACTGTGTATACAAGTATCATAGCTTTTTTGGTCATACCCCACTGTGCATACAAGTACTGTGACTCTGTTAGCCATACGCCACTGTGTATACAAGTACTGTGACTCCTTGGGCCATAGCCCAATGTGTATACAAGCACTGTGTCATCTTGAGCCATACCCCACTGTGTATACAAGTACTGTGACTCTTTTGGCCATAGCCTACTGTGTATAGAATTACTATATTTCTGTAGACCATACCCTAGTGTGTATACAATCACTGTGACTCTGTTTTTTGTACCCCACTGTATATACAAGCACTGTGACTACTTGGGCCATACCCCACTGTGCATACAAGCACTGTGACCCCTTGGGCCATAGCCCACAGTGTATACATGCAGTAACTCATTTGGTCATACCCCCTGTGTATACAAGTACTGTGACTCTGTTGGCCATACCCCACTGTGTATATAAGCACTGTGACAATTTTGACCATACCCCGCTGTGTATGCAAGCACTGTGACTCCTTGGGCTATACCACACTGTGTATACAAGCACTGTGACTCCTTGGGCCATAGCCCACTGTGTATACAAGCACTGTGACTCCTTGGGCCATACTCCACTATTTAGACAAGCAATGTGACTCCTTGGGCCATATCCCACTGTGTGACTCTGCTGGCCATACTGCACTGTGTGTCCATAACACATGTACTGTGACTCCACAGTGAGTGGTGGTTAGTAAATACATAATACTAGTAAGCAGTTTTTGTACATCTTGAGTGTTTTCATCACTATGGATCACAACAACCAACAGAGGGAAGAGCAGAAGCAGCAAGCAAATGCTAGCACTGCAGCTGCTGCAACCAGTCATGATGACAATACTAGTTCTTCACTCTCATTTAAAGTTGATGCTCAAGAGCAGGGTATCTGAAATAAAAAATTTTTTTAGATTTTACAGGGATAAAAATGAAAACAGCTCTAGAGGTTAGTGCAGAAAAACAAAAAATTGGCAACTTACCATTCACCACACAAAGTGGCAAGGAATGGGTCAGGCCTTGGCCTTTATTTCTAAGTGGTGGTTCTGCACCTCTCTGTGAGGCATCATCTGCCTCTCATGACAATGAAAGACCTTTTTACTCAGAATTTAGAAGATGTGTAAATAAATGAACACCACTAAGGCAGTAGATCAAACTGTGTGTTCAGAAACACAAATGTCAGGAATGTCACAAATCCCTGAGGAGAGTCTAAGTGTGTCCATGAGTGTTATGTGTGAGCATAACCTTTCAGAGAAGCTGCCTTCCATAGTTTCTGCTCCCTCTGTATTTGTGGGCATAAGAATTGCTGATGACATAGAAATCGAGCATGCCAATGTGGAATTGCAGGAGGATAAGGGGGATATTTGTGTAGCTGGTGCTGGCACTAATAAGGATGTTGAGGATGAGGATGTTGTTTGTGTAAATCTGGCACCAGTGGAAGCAGCTCTTGGCCATGAAAAGAAGAAGGTCTTTGTTGTGCCTGGGCATAGGACCACCAAATCCACCTCTTATGTGTGGAATATTTTTTCCCAAATCCTGCCAACATTTGTCAAGCCATCTATAGCCTTTGTGGAACCACAGTTAGTAGAGGTAGGGACATTAATCAACTAGGAACCTCCACGCTATTACATCATCTGCAGTGAGCTCATGACATGTATTTGATAGCATGAGAAACTGGTGCTAAAAAAATAATAATAAACAGTCCAGCATCTGCTAGTTTCCTTCTCTCTACTAGATCCTAGCACTTGCAATCTCTGCTGCCAAAACCTTTATCCTCAATATCCTCAGTAGTGATCAGAGGTAGTCTGGCATCCAATTTGTTATTCCTACTGTAGGCGACATCACCCCTTTCTGGGACTCCTTGAATGCTAGGTCTGCTGCTGCTGGGGGTGTATCTTCATCCCAGTAGTGGACCAAGAAGACAACTAGTAGTAGTTTAACAATACAATTGACTGTAAAATAATAATTTGCAAGGGGAAGCAAGTATGACAGCTCTCACCCAGTCACACAGCTGATCACTGATGTCATGATGGCTATGATAGTATTAGATATGCGTCCATGCAGTGAGATTTACTGTTAATTGATTTCCTGTGTACCTGGTACCAAATTTCATCTAATTTTACCCGAAAAGCCATTCAAAGGTTGCACCAGGACATTAAAAAAAACTAATAATTGGCCTACAAAGTGCCATTGTAACAACTGTCAACTTAACCACAGATATATGGACAAGTGATAGTGGGCAAATTAAAGATTACATGACTGTGACAGCCCACTGGGTTGGTGAATCACAATTTAAACTGTGGTGTCTGTGCTGTTGCTTTGCTGTTTAGTAACCAGCCAGCTCACTGCAGCCTTTGGCCAATAATTGTGAAAACAATATTGTGAGCTGTGAGGTCGTCTAAATTGACTATAAATGACTGGAAAATAATGTTATTGAGGTTAATAATAGTCTAAGAACAAAAAAAATTTAAAAATTATGTGATTTTAGCTTTTTTTTGTCAATTTTTGTAAAAAATCCAAATCCAAAACCAGTCACGACAGTTTGGCAAATCCAAATCCAAAGATAGACTATGAATCAGAGCCAAATCCAAATCCATAAAAAATGGTCCGGCGCACATCTCTAGTAAAAAGTATATTGCGTCGTTTTAGAGACAAATCACGTCTAGATTAATAGTGGGGAAATACATTCATAAACCTCTGTTGGATTAGTTAAACTATGGCTCTATTCATTTTCATTTTTTTATTTAAGAAAAACATGAATTGTAACCTACTAACAAAAAACTTTACACATCAAAACAACTATACATTAGAAAGTAACACCTTGCGTTTCAATTGATAAATGCAATACATTCCCCCCAATATGTCTGTCTTTGACATTCCAAAATTGTTTCCAAGTTAGTGAACTTTAATAAAGGGCTCAACCAAACTCTTTACAAAACACCAAACCTGATGAATTATATTTATACTAAAAAAACTTACAGAAACCTAAAATATAGTTTATCTTCCAATGTAATAAGGATTTTATTTAAAAAATGTTCCATTTTATTACATTTGAACTTGAAAATAATAATTTCATTATTATATTTAGAGACATGCCTAATATATTCTTGAAGTAATTAAATAACTTGCTTTTGGAAAATAAGAATGATTCATTGCAATTTTTTTAATTAATTAATTATACATATACTTAATCAATTAATTTTGTCTTTAAAGCATCCCAGGGTGCGGGATGCTGATAGTCAAAATATCGCTCAGTAGATATTTCCATTATGAGTGATCTATGCTTATAATGACATCAATTTTACACAGTTGCCATTTACTATATGTCACTGCTGTAGATGTATGCATATGGCTGGCAGCAGTTACTTCATAGCAAACAGTTTTATTGATTCAGAAGCAGCCAGCGGCCATGTTGGATATGTAGTTTGTGGTAAAAGGACATGTATCAGCTGTTCTCCCGAGTCTGGTTGTCTCACTGATTCTCAGACCAATCTCCAATTGCCACACGGAAAAGTTAGACAGAAATGAGACATTGTTTGTTTCCACTGTGCTGTATGTGATCACTGGTGGAATTTGGATGCTTCGAGTGAATAGTCAGATCTGTTTAATCTCTTTAGTTGGACTTCCTGTCCCCTTTGTCTGCTGGATTTAAAAAAAAATAATAGATTTAGGGCTTGGTTCATTACAGATTGCAATTGCAACCGTGTATGCAGATGGTGCACACTATGCATGTGTATATGTAACGCAGTGCGCGTGCATGAGTTCACACTGCGACCACTGCAAGGTCATCACTTGGGGGTGGTGAAGAGGGAGTGGTTGGAGAAACATAGGCACGCCAGTCCATTTGAACGCTGTTGCATGGGTGCATAATTTAACCGATGACATACACAAATTGAGTACTCACTGCATGAGGTCAGCATTTTCTGAGTAAAGCCAAACCTGCTGTAATTGTGTGTGAGACTCTTAGGGTACTTGATGTTAACAATGTACATGCGAGTTTGCAAGGTCAGATGGATGTGAGATAGTGGTAGTGGGATCCTCTATGCTGGCTGTGCAAGTGTTTTGCAATTACATTCATTAGCATATTTTCACAGCAGCCCAGCGTGCATAATCGCAGCCGCTGCCACAATAGTGATCCATGATGAGTCAGGCCCTTCATTTCACCAGAGGCATTTTATAAAAGAATGGAGTCTGTGTGCAATCTCTGTGCAGGCCCTACCGCCAGGGCTGGATTAAGGGGAGGGCGACAGGGGTGGTCATCCCGGGGCCCACACACATAGAGGGGCCCCCACACAGGGTCGATGTGACCCTGCCGAGAACAGGTGTTCAGCGGCACCTGTTTCCGGATGGGGATGGGGTAGACTCTGAGCGGCTCCCGAGTCCCCTCATCAGCATCATGTGACACATGGCTGTGACACTGAGGGAACCCGGGATCAGCTTTGCCCTGTCGGGATACTCAAGGTAAGAGAGGTGCTGTAGGGACGGAGTGGGACAGGCACCGTGTGGCTGCGGGGGCTGGGGTGGCATTAGTAGGCACAGATGCTGTGTGGCTGGGGGGGCATTAGTAAGTAGACACAGGTGCCATTTGGCTGCTGGGGGTGGGGGATTAGTATGCACAGTCGCTGTGGGGCTTGGGGGGGTACAGGGGCTGATGGGTGTAGGAACAGGTCCAGTGCCGTGTAGCTTGGAGGGGCCCCCATTACTTAGTTGCCACGGGGCCCCTACAAGACTTAATCTGGCCCTGCCTCCCCGACATACTTGCATATGCGCAGTGAACACTCTGGCATGGTGCTAGAACCTACTGCACATGTCCCTGTCTCTGGTAAAATGACACCAGTGATTTCCCCCCCCCCCCTGATTTCTTGACTGTACATGCACCAGAGCAACTTTTCCCAGAATTGTGTCTGCAAAGTAAGTATATTGAATGAGTGCAGGGTGTGCAGTGTGGACCACTTGACTCAGAGGCGCGACACACACTGCATCAGATACGCCAGTGCCCTCCAGTATTTTAAGACCTCTCTTCCTTGTCTAGTGAGAGTAAGTAATTTCCAAATGTGACCAGTTTTTATTTTCTCTATATCATTAAAAAATTATTTTTCAAATATCTTGAAATATATACACTATGTGGTTAGGGTAAGACGCAGATTGTGGCTTGATAGCTGATGTGTTGATGTAGATCTTCTACATATGTTGCGCTGTTGTATTGTAATGGAGATTTCTTTCAAAAAATATAAAATCTATATCTGATGCCTCCAGAAATTATTTCTTACTTTTCATTGATTATTTTTATTTTTAGAATTGTCTGCATAATCATTACATTGAATGTTTCACCCAGTGACAGAGGGCCTGATTCAGAGATGGACGCTAATGCGATTGCAACTGCATTTCCGTAAGCAATGCAGTTGCAAAAATATGCAAATGTTAGCAAAGTACATTAGTGCCCATTTTACCCTTGCCGCATGTCTGACCTGCCGAAGGCCAGGGAGATGCAATTGTAGTGGCTAATTTATGCACGCCCACGTAATGGCATTCAAATGGCCAGGCACGCCTGCGTTTCGCTAACCACTCCCTGTCAACACCCCCAAACAGTCACTTCCTGTCAATCAATCTGCAATGGGCCTCAGTGGTCTGCGTGAATGTAGGGCGATCGCACTGCTGCCTTCGCGCACGTGCACTGCGATGCATGTGCAATGGCAAATAATCACTTAACCTAAATGCAATTTGCAGTTGCGTTAAACTTTGAATCAGGCTCAGAATGGGGCCAAGAATTGGTCCCAGCATTCTTTTGTGCCTGTACACATGGAAAAGGGCCAAATATCACAGGGAGTGGTCACACATAATGAGGAAATGCTGCAAATAATGGGGGGAATGGACTAAAGGCACCCCTGGCCTTAGTATACTGGCTGAGTAGAGCACCTGAAGGTGAAGCTGTGGCCAGGCCTACAGGTGGTCGGACGGGTCCATCAGGCCATCGGCCCTTCTAGCATTTCCAGAAGTGCCAGAAGGACAGCCTGGCTTTGGATTTACCTTGACATTACCGATACAGACCCAATAACTGGTTTCCCTTTAAACACTCTGGATTTTCAAGTAATTTTAGGAGATCACAACAGATTTGCAGAAAACAACTGGGTAATAATATAACCAGTGATGTAGCAGGGCCCCGGAGCACCCTGTACTGCCCGCCTTGTAATAATGTGATGACATCATGCAGAGGGGGCGGAGCCACCAGCATTAGAAAGTGCAGCACTGACCTAAGAGTCCTGAGGACACTCCGAGTGGCTGCACAGTCTGCAGGGTGCCTGTTTGGAGGTATACAAAGGAGGGCAGCTGTGGATAGTACAGCATCAATGACCATGACTGCACTGTGCCATTCCAGGCACCCCCCTAGCCAGAGGCAAAAGCCGTGAGGTAGCGATGGTACCACCCACAAAGCCCTGCGCACTAAGCAGCGGCACCCATTCCTAGTTACAGCCATGAATATAACATCTATTTATCAGCAGCTCAGTTATATCTACATTGTAGTAACAGTTGATTCAATGTAACCAATCCTATCATTAGTCATTGTGGGATTAATTTGCTCTTTATTATGTATCTATAACGTCCTTTTCTGTTTAAAAGTTTGAGAAAATCTAGTTTCTATGGCTCATTTCTTACACATTTCTGCAACTTGAAATTTTAAAAATGTTAATGTTAAAATTTGGGAGCACTAATATGTAGCATGTTAGATAAATAATATTTAACATGTAAGTGATGGGAATTAGGGATTTCTGAATTTTTTTTCTTACATGGTACTTTTTCACCTTTAATTAAACTGAGAATGTACTAACTAATTATATCACTCTCTGTGCCCCAATCTGCTTTCAGGATTACATCCACCGAGGACTATGATCTCTCAGACAATGCGACATACAGTAACTGGAGTGTATATAAACCTGAAATTGAATATAAAATTTTTTTTACAATCCATAAAATAGTGTCAATCATTTTCTACAGTATCACTTTTATTTTGGGAATTCCAGGGAACGGCTTAGTTATCTGGATCGCTGGATTCAAGATGAAGACAGTCAGTGCTGTATGGTTCCTCAATCTGCCCATAGCTGATTTCATCTGCTGTGTAATTCTCCTTTTGAAAATTGCTGACTGGGCTTTGAATTTCCAAGGAACTGTTGCCTATACATTATGTGCAGTCAGTACTGGTGTACTCTATATATCCATGTGCACTAGTGTCAATTTTTTAGCCACTATGAGTATTGATCGCTGTATATCTATAATGTGGCCAATTTGGTCTAAGATTCATAGAACCCCAAAATATGCCCACAACATTTCAGTAATAATTTGGGGTTTGAGTCTGGTTTTAAGTGTTCCTCATGTGATTTATAACAGCATAGATTCAGATATTTCAGAGTGTTTGCTAAAAAGATCATTTTATTATTATTATCCCTTTTACAAGAATATGATAATCACCAGGTTAGTTACCATGTTTGTGATCCCTTTCACTATTATTCTAGTGTGTTATTGTCTAATATTTTTTAAACTTGTAAAAGTTAGAAGATCAAATAAGTCTCAGCGACCGTACAGGATTATCACTGCAGTTGTGACGTGTTTCTTTATCTGTTGGTTTCCATATTACACTTGGCCATTAATACCACTGCCTGGCAGATATTTGTATATAGATAACACAGTATATGCATCTTTTGTCTGCCTGGCTTACTTCAACAGTTGCATTAATCCCTTCATCTATGTCTTCATAGGCCAAGACTTTAAAGAGTGTTTAATGCATTCCATACCATCCAGGCTGGAACGTGCTCTAAATGAGATTTCTAATCAGTCTTCAAAAGAAAGAGATAATGTGAATGCAGTTGTATCTAATAGGAATGTTTAACAGACATTGATCTCACTTCTATGTTCCACATTCACAAGTACAAATTAGTGTGGAAATAAATCCCTAATGATATCCTGTTATAGTGTATAGTAGGTGTATTAAGGAACATTATAAAACTAAGCAAATAATTTAGGATATAATGCATGAGGAAATGTATAACTGCAGTTACAGTACCTGAAGGTGGAAACTTCTTTAAACTATAAAGGGTTCTATTTATTATCATTATTTTTACTAAAATAAAGTGAAAGTATTTTAGTTTCATCTAAAGTTACTACAGGGCAATTGGAGTAGAATTCGTAAAATTCTACTCCATCCCCTAAGTATCACTTATTTTTAGTAATCAGAACGCATTTCCCATTATTGTAATGGGAAATGTGATCTGGCCAAAGTTACTAAAAATAAATTGTGAAAAAAATACCTAGGGAGGCCCTGTGATAATAACGCAACTGGAGGTGGCGTTATCCAGGGTCTCCCCCGGTTACCAGACTCCTGCTCCACTCTAACGGGCAGAACAGAGGCTGGAGCCGGCCCCAGTGATCAGCTGTGTTGTCTAAACAGACCACACGCTGATCTATGCTAAAAAAAACAAAAAACTTATCTGAGTACAGGGACCGGAGTTCGGGGCTCCGGTGATGTCCTCCCTCCAGTTAGCAGGTCTTCCATACTGCACTGCGGCCTGGTCATCAGGTGACCGGGTCCCAGTGCAGTATGGGATTTCAGCTGACCGGAGTGATGGAGGACATCACTGGAGCCCGGATCATGCAGGTAAGTGCAATTAAGGAAGAGGGGGTCGCGATCACGGGAAACGGGGCTTAGTGCCGGGGGGGGCAGGGCTTAGTGCCCGGGGTAGCAGCGGCGGCCGATCTGCACATGAGAAAATACTGTGATAAGGCTGCGGAGGGGATTCGCAGGGACAGAGCTTTATCGCAAGCTCTGTCCCTGCAAGAGATTTGTAGTAAATCCCTGTGATATTGCCTGAATTCGCAATACGGATTGTAGTAAATAGAGCCCAAAGAGAGAATAAAAATGAGAAGCTTCTGCCCTAGATATCTGAATCATATAATTGTTAGATTTCTCCGGTTTACAGGATTAAAGTTAGACTATATATAAAATTATAATTGTTACACTTCTCTTGTTAGCATGATTATAAATATTCTGTTTCAATATTTAATATGATGTAATGTATACTATATATAAATAATAAATTATCAGACTTTACTTGTCAGCATGAATATAATTGTCAGGATTCATATAAAGTACAGTACACTGTATACAGACTTATAATTGTTATGTTTCACTTGTTATCATTCTGTACTTGAAAAGTTTATTAAAATATCTTAAATTACTGTAACTTTGATGTAGACAAGTTTATGTAGCTCATATCAGAGACATAACTATACATATTATCACCCTGGGCAATAGAGAACACAGACATCCCCTCCCACCACCACCTCTTGCCATCTTGTAGTTACCCCTAATGGTGAGACATGTACTACACACCTTAGCTATTACTTGGTTCTCTGTTAGTAATGTGGACAATCTATCTGTTCTGTTGTATGATACAGCTGCTTCCTATAGTCATGTAATGTCCATAATGTCTTCCCTGTTACATGGAGCAAGTGCGGACAGCAGAGACTCAGACACTGTCAGTGCATGCTAAGATGTAGGTATTGCTGCCTGTGCTACTCTCCCCCCATCCACCAGACTCCTCTCCAAATACTCCACCCATACACTGATATGCCTCTTGTCCAATAATCAAAGCTGTACATAGTACCACTTACCCACTTCTACTAACATAGACCATCCCTCAGATAATTACACTTCCCTTACTCACCATCAGTCCCTGACTCTATACCATAGTTGCCTACCTTTTGATTGCCCTTCCTGGGAGAAGCCTAGGGAGGACAAGTAGATGGGCTGTGATGGGGGCAGGGCTTGATGGGTAATGTCATCAAGCCCCACCCCCTTCATGGCAAATTGCTGTGATTGGCCTAAGTATAAATAGGGGGTGGGGCTAAATTATGCGATTCATTGAGAATAACATCATTAAGCCCCGCCCCCTACTCGGGGACCCCCTGATCGCTGCGGAAATTCTCCCCATTCTGCCCACTTTACTAGGAAGTGGGCAGAATGCAGGAGATATGCCTACCCTTCCGGGAATGCGGGGGGTTACCTGAAAAATCGGGAGCCTCCAGTGGAAACCGGGAGGGTATGCATGTATGCTCTATACCTCTCCTACTGGCATACAGGATATTTATTAAAACACAATGTTGCTGCTAATGGGCAACATGTGCAGAATGGGAATACAGTGACCATTGGGAAGGTGCACACACTTTGTACTTATTCCTAGAGTGTCATGTTTTTCAGCTAGTACAAGATATTATATTTCTATCATATTGAGCCTCAGTGGGCTGGCCTCCTCCACAGCTTTGTGCTCCCCAGGTCTGACCTCCTGGGCTCCCTCCTGTTGGCTTGGATGCTCTGTCAGAGTAATAAAGTAGTTGGTTTAGTATTTTGTTTCATTATTTAACCAAATGTTAAATTATGTTTTTACCCCTCACCTGAGCCCCATTAGCAGAGCCTTCAACATCTGCTGTACCCCCACTGCTTGGGTCACTCACAGCCTGGTGCAGAGTAACACCTCAAACATTGGCCATGGGTGCAAAAGTTTTAAATAGCCTCATAGTAATTTTTTAGTTTATGTACAGTTTAAAAACAATATATAAAACATTTTTAAAGAAGTATTTAAAAAAATAAACATGTTCTAAAGTCTGCCTGTATAATTAAATTAATCCTGCATATTTTATCATTTAGAGTATATGAGGTTGTTAGTTAAGATAAACACTACATTTTAAGGTTTTAAACTACTGTATATGAAAAATGTTGGAATTCATAAACAAGTGTAAATATCACAGAGCAGCATAGCTTTCATGCAGCAGCTATTAGGGCTCATTTGGAGCCTCATGGAAAATGTCTTTAGGTGCGGGCAGCCGTGAAAGCCTGATTTACTGGGCTGTAGTCAGCATCCTGGTGTGTGGGATGTCAATGGTCAAAATATCGGTGTCGGAATCCTGACAGCTTCAGGATCCCAGCTCCAGAATCCCAACTGCAGACATCCCGAATGTAAGTATCAGGGGTTAGGGCAGGGACTGGCTGGCAACTTTTAGCATGGGGGGCAAATGCATGCAGGCGGCTCTGGCAGAGGAGTAGTGTGTTGCCAGGGTGCCCAGAGCATGTGCGCGCTAAGGCGCCCCCCCCTCCCATCAAGTCTTCCAGGGAGGAGACAGGTCCATATTGGATTAATGTAAAGTAAAAATAAAGATTAGGGGCAGCCCCCTGTAGTGGTGCCCATATGCAGTGCCCCCCTTGTGCCCCAGGAGAGGACCCCTTATGCAGGCCTCTAGTAGTGCCTTCAGTAGTGATCCCCCCTATGCAGTGCCCCTTATTCAGTTCCCCCAGTAGTGGTCCCCCCTGTACAGTGCCCCAGGTGCCCCCTGTAGTAAGCCCCTTATGTAGTGCCCCCAGTAGTGGTACCCCCTATGCAGTGCCCCTTATATAGTGCCCCCAGTAGCATTCCATCCCCCATACAGTGCCCCCAATAGTGGTAACCCTTATGCAGTGCCCCTTAAATAGTGGCCCCAGTTGTAGTCTCCCCCCTATGCAGTACCCCCAGTATTTCCCTTTATATTGAGCCCCAGCAGTGGTCCCCCAATGCAGTGCCCCCAGTGGTAGTCCCCTCCCCCCTATGCAGTGCTCCTAGTAGTAGTCCCCTCCCCTTTTAGTGCCCCTAGTAGTAGTCCCTTCCCCTTGTAGTGCCCCTAGTAGTAGTCCCCTCCCATTGTAGTGTCCCTAAGTAGTAGTAGCCCCCCCTTGTAGTGCCCCCAGTAGTAGTCCCCCCAGTTGTAGTCTCCCCCTTGAAGTGCCCACAGTAGTAGTCCCCAGTAGTGGTCTCCCCCTTACAGTGCTGCCAGTAGTTGTCCCCCCTTGTAGTGCCCCCAGTAGTAGTCCACCCCCATTGTAGTCGGTAATACTGGGTTTGGGATGCGCTTCGGGGTGGTGGTGGTGTAGTGGGAAATAGGGGGTTGGATGATGGAGGGGGGGAAGGTGTGAGGACAGAAAAAGGAGGAAGGGTGGGAGAGAGAGAGAGAGAGAGAGAGGGGGGGGTCCAGGCATGGATGGTGCTGCACCATACAGTAGGGGTACTTCATCCTACTATTGGATAGATATGGTAAGATTGGAGGGTACGTGCGCTCCTTGGTTGTGTGTGTGTGTATTGGTGGGGTAGAACAGAAATACTGGAGGCTGGAAGCATGGTGGAATAAACAAATACATTTATTTGTATCTGTGTGTGCACATAGAGGGTGGGAGTTGCTCAGTAGGAGGCACAGTGCTCCTGGAAAATAAATGTCTCTTAGATGGTTTGTGGCAGCACACACTGCCTAGTTGTTGGTGATTTGGGGTGATAGGGCGTATCCACAGTGTGGGGAGAAGGGTCAACCCTTTCAGGGGGCTCCTTGACATGCGGGCCTGACTACTGCATGCTTCCCTGCTGGACCTATGGTCGACAGACTTCTGAACTGGGATGCCCTGTTGGAGGTGATCAGGGGTGCTCCCACTTTGTGGCGTCCTGCACTGGTGAGGAGAATGGGTGCTGACCTACAGGTAGGTGCCCAGGTCTGTTGGTGTGGGATCAGTTCTTCTCAAAGTCCAGTATGATGCCGCGGTGGGGGACGTGCACTGTTTCAGTGGCTCACATCCGTGGATGCAGTGCAGGTGAAACCTGTGCTGCGTGCGGTGGTGTGATGAGCGCGTGCAGCACTGTCGTTTAGCAGAGGCTGGGGCTGGTGTGAGTGGAGACCAGCATCCGGTTAAGCACCACTGCTGCCATTCAGGTGCCCAGATTGGGGCAGATGTAGATTGAGGTGGGTTCAAGACAGGTGTCTGGGGGTCTCCAACGTGTTTTGGCACAGGTGCCTTCTTCAAAGAGGTGTGAGATGATCGATGCTTCTGAGGTACTTATGTAGTGCACTTCTGGGGGTGGGGGTGTGGTCAGGTGACTCAAGGGACCAATGGTGTGTTTGAGAGGTAATGCAGTGCAGGTGTGTGCAGGGATTTGCTGAATGGTGATGCGGTGCAGGTGTGTGCAAGGACTAGCTGGAGTGATAAGTGTAATCAGATTAGGCCAATGGTGTGTTAGAATGGTAATGCGGTGCAGGTGTTCGCAAGGACTTGCTGAATGGTGATGAGGTGCAGGTGTGTGCAGGGGCTGGTTGGAGTAATGAGTATAATCAGATTAAACCAATGGTGTGTTTGAATGGTAATGCGGTGCAGGTGTGTGCAGGGACTTGCTGAATGGTGAATGGTGATGAGGTGCAGGTGTGTGCAGGGACTGGCTGGAGTGATGTGTGTTTTTTTTCTTTTTGCGGTGCAGGTGTTTGCAGGAACTTTCTGAATGGTGATGAGGTGCAGGTATGTGCAGGGGCTGATTGCGTGGTGGTTACTAATGTACAGGTTGGGGTTGGGTGTGTCTTGTGTGTGTGATTGGGATGGGTTATAGTTGTGTGTTGTGAAGTATGATGGTTTTTGGTGTATGGTGTCATCCTATGGAGTTGCAGTGGAGCAATAACTTCAGTCTTATGTTGGGGTGGTGGTTGGTTCGGGTTTGTGTTATTTGGAGACGATGACTGGATCTCATTGTCTATGTTGAGAACGCGGGGTGTGAAAGTGTCCAGAGTGAATATCCATTTTAATTCTTCTTAATTGAGTCTTTTGGTTATGTCACCCCCTCTCCAGTTGTGAGTGATGGTCTTGATACCTAGGAATTCAATGTCCTTGGGGTTACTTTGGTGTTTCCCCAGGAAATGTAGGGGAATGTTGTGGTTTTCTGATTTGTTTCTGATGCTTCTGAGGTGCTCTGCTAATCTTGTTTTAAATGGCCTCACGGTTCTGCCTCCATACTGTAGGTTGCATGTGCATCTTAATAGGTAAACTACGTGGCTGGTGTTGCAGGAAATGTGTTCCTGTATCTTGTATGTATTACCTGTTTTGGCGGAGGTGAAAGTGGTAGTAGGTTTTGTGCTTCTGTCATCTAGAGTGCGGCAATCTTTGTCTAGGAAATGCCGTAGACTGTTTAATCCGTGTGTGGTCGATGATGGTGTATAGTGATGTGACGTCGCTTGTTATAAGCCAGTGGTCATCACACAATACAACGAAAGTGCAGGACTGATTAAACACATCATTCAGAAACACTGGAATCTTCTCCTAAAAGACGAATCACTCACAGACACACTCCCACGACGCCACATGATAATATACAGAAAAGCTCCAGACATCAAAAGCAAATTAGTCTAAAACCACATCCCACCACCTACCCTCAAACAAATGACCCTTCCCAAGCAGCCAGTCCACAATGGCTTCTATCATTGCGGCACATGTAGCAATTGCCGCACTCTAGATTACAGAAGCATAAAACCTACTACCACTTTCACCTCCGCCAAAACAGGTAATACATACAAGATGCAGGAACACATTTCCTGCAACACCAGCCACGTAGCTTACCTATTAAGATGCACATGCAACCTACAGTACATAGGCAGAACCGTGAGGCCATTTAAAACAAGATTAGCAGAGCACCTCAGAAGCATCAGAAACAAAACAGAAAACCACAACATTCCCCTACATTTCCTGGAGAAACACCAAAGTAACCCCAAGGACATTGAATTTCTAGGTATCAAGACCATCACTCACAACTGGAGAGGGGGTGACATAACCAAAAGACTCAATAAAGAAGAATTAAAAAGGATATTCACTCTGGACACTTTCACACCCCGCGGTCTCAACATAGACAATGAGATCCTGTCAATCATCTCCAAATAACACACACCCGAACCAACCACCACCCCAACATAAGACTGAAGTTATTGCTCCACTGCAACTCCATAGGATGACACCATACACCAAAAACCATCATACTTCACAGCACACAACTATAACCCATCCCAATCACACACACAAGACACACCCAACCCCAACCTGTACATTAGTAACCACCACGCAATCAGCCCCTGCACATACCTGCACCTCATCACCATTCAGCAAGTCCCTGCAAACACCTGCACCGCATTACCATTCAAACACACCATTGGCCTAATCTGATTACACTTATCACTCCAGCTAGTCCTTGCACACACCTGCACCGCATCACCATTCAGCAAGTCCCTGCACACACCTGCACCGCATTACCATTCAAACACACCATTGGCCTAATCTGATTACACTTATCACTCCAGCTAGTCCTTGCACACACCTGCACCGCATCACCATTCAGCAAATCCCTGCACACACCTGCACTGCATTACCTCTCAAACACACCATTGGCCCCTTGAGTCACCTGACCACACCCCCACCCCCAGAAGTGCACTACATAAGTACCTCAGAAGCATTGATCATCTCACACCTCCTTGAAGAAGGCGTTCAGAAACACGTTGGAGACCTCCAGACACCTACTTATCTTGAACCCACCTGCATCTACATCCACCCCTATCCGGGCACCTGAACATTAGCAGTGGCGCTTAACTGGATGCTGGTCCCCACTCACACCAGCCCCAGCCTATGCCAAACAACAGCACTGCACGCGCTCATCACACCACCGCCCGCAGCACAGGTTTCACGTGCACTGCATCCATGGATGTGAGCCACTGAAACAGTGCACGTCCCCCACCGTGGCATCATACTGGACTTTGAGAAGAACTGAACCCACACCAACAGACCTGGGCACCTACCTGTAGGTCAGCACCCTTTCTCCCCACCAGTGCAGGACGCCACAAAGTGGGAGCACCCCTGATCACCACCAATAGGGCATCCCAATTCAGAAGTCTGTCGACCATAGGTCCAGCAGGGAAGCATGCAGTAGTCAGGACCGCATGTCAAGGAGCCACCTGAAAGGGTTGACACTACTCCCCACACTGTGGATACGCCCTGTCAGCCCAAATCACCAACAACTGGGCAGTGTGTGTCCCGCCACGAACCATCTAAGAGAGATTTATTTTCCAGGAGCACTGTGCCTCCTACTGAGCAACTACCACCCTCTATGTGCACACACAGATACAAATAAACGTATTTGTTTCTTCCACCATCCATCCAGCCTCCAGTATTTCTGTTCTACCACAACACATCCACCACAACACACAGCCATCTGCTCCCCCCAACCTCCCCCCGTTTTTTTCCCTCCTCCCTCTCCCCACCAATACACACACACACAACCAAGGAGTGCACGTACCCTCCAATCTTACCATATCCACCCCCTTGTAGTGCCCCCAGTAGTGATCTCCCCCTTGTAGTGCCCCCAGTAGTAGTCCACCACCTTGTAGTGCCCCCAGTAGTGATCTCACTCTTGTAGTGCCCCCAGTAGTAGTAGTCCCCCCCTTGTAGATCCCCCAGCAGTAGTCCCCTCAGTTGTAGTCCCCTCCTTGAAGTGCCCCCAGTAGTAGTCCCCAGTAGTGGTCTCCCCCTTACAGTGAGCCAGTAGTGGTCCCCCCTTGCAGTGCCCCCAGTAATAGTCCCCCCTTGTAGTGCCCCCAGTAGTGATCTCCCCTTGTAGTGCCCCCAGTAGTGATCTCCTCCTTGTTTGCAGTGCCCCCAGTATTAGCCCCCCTTGTAGTGCCCCCAGTAGTGATCTCCCTCTAGTAGTGCCCTCAGTAGTGATCTCCCCCTTGTAGTGCCCCCAGTAGTAGTCCCTCACCTTGTAGTGCCCCCAGTAGTGATCTCCCCCTTGTAGGGCCCCCAGTAGTGTTCTCACCCCTTGTAGTGCCCCCAGTAGTGCCCCCCAGTAGAAAAACAATAAAAAAACTACTTACCTGAATCCCCGATCCCGCCGCCTCCATCCGCTCCTCCATCTGTCTTCCCAGGCTGGCCCACTCTGCATTATGGGAGAGACGTCATAATGTCTCTCCCATCATCCACTGCAGGAGCTGGAAGATGGAGAGGGTGCTGCAGTGGGTGCAGTAGCAGTCTGTGAGAGTCTGACAGACTCTCTTTGACTGCCACTCACAAGACAAACACACAACTGCCAGCGCCGGAGGCTGTGTGTTTGTTAGTCATTGTGTAGCACTGCCCGAACTCCGCCTGGTCAGTGCTACACATGCGGTGCAGCTGTGTTACAGAGACACAGACTGCCTGCGGCCCGCATGGCGCTGCGGCCTGGGAGGCACATGGCAGCTTACCCCCTGGCCCAGCCCGCCTCTGGGTTTAGGTTTAGGGTTTGGGGAGGGGAAGACAAGGAAGATACCTAGAGCTTAAAAGAAGCAAGGGGATCAGACAGTAATGCAGCAAAAATTAAGGTAATTGTCAACCTTATTAAACAAATAAGCAAAGATAAAACTGCACTTTAAAGTCTGTGCTGGGACACCAGAAGCATAAAGGTAATATAAAAAATAATTTATTAATAAATAAGCTGAGAATCAGCACAAGGTAACACATAAATACATAAATAAGAGTTGATCAGACTCTCAAATAAAATAAAACACAAAATGTAACATATACAAACATACAATCAATATTAAAATTAGTACCACAGGTAAAGGTAAGTATGTAGCCAATTAGGATATATAGTTGAACACTGACAAGTGATAAGATAGTATTCCCGGAGATCCTGTTAGAGTCAGTTTAAATGTTATAAATATCCAGTCAAAATAGGAATTCGACTGTCTAGAACAATTGCATAGGTAACAAACTGTCCCTATTAGAGAGCTCAAAAAGACAGTCTTGTAACTTTTACCAGCTCTAAAGGGGAAGTATATGGTCAGGAGTATTTCTGACTCCCCAAAATATATATGACAGTCTCGTAACTTGTACCAACTCTAGGGGGGAGAGATGTTTGGTCAGAGGTAATTCTGACTCCCCAAAAATTAGATTTATTTTTAGTAACCCACAATTACTGGAATGGGTCACTGTTATAGAATAATAGGTTTGGTACACACAATAAATCACATTAATTACAAAAAAAAACTATTTCTGCTTTGTAATTGACTATTTCTATACTATATTAGCAATGTCCTTTTCAAATTAATAGAATGTCCCAATAAACTAACACAGATGACATGTCCTTTATAACCCAGGTTACGGGTGCACACGTTGGGGCCCTTACAGCGTATTTATGACTGATTGGCAAGCAGCAATGTTGCAGTGTTGATATTTAAATTAGGAGCAGTGTCTCTATATCACACATAGAAGTTGTGTGTAATAATGGATTCCTCTCATCGAATCTGAGGACCAAAATTAGGATGTGACTTTCTCTCCAAAAAGTAGCCACAGCGCACAATTGGACAGGACTCTCAGCTTGGCTTACTGTGTGGCACTATAAATCCCAGCAACTCTTCTATTTTTTTCTCTGTGTCTGCTACTTATTATGTCAGCTGTTTATCACTCTACAATGACGTCCCCTCAGCTCTCCTCTATCCACAGCTCCCACTGTCACTGGCCTGACACTGGTCATGTCACCTGCTGCTCCCGACCTCTTCAGCAGCTGCAGAGACTGCCAGGAATTGTCTGCCTATGTAATGCCAAGTCAGACGTAATAACTCACATAGTGGGGTATTACAATAGTATAATCGTTTTACTTAGTATATTAGCTAATAATCAATATAGAGACATAAAAAAATGCATAAACAGTATGCACATGGCCAGTAAACAATCATGCTCTGGTGGTATGTGTAATGAGAGTTCTAGTGTAAAGGAGTCATAGATGTTGCTGGTGATGACAATACAGTCTATGGTTTGGTGTTAGTGGTAAGTTTACCAGTTGCTGCAGTGATGGTGTCTTCTCCCAACACTCTCTACCTCATCAGAGGGAGTGCTAATGGGTGTTGCTTGAATTGTCCATGGAGTGTGGATGCTGTCCTAATTCCTGTATGTGTAGCGGTAGAGCCATAACTAGACTTTTTGGTGCCCTGTGCCAGAAAGAGCATTGGCGCCCCCCCATTTTTCAAATAGGGACATAAGATAATGCACCTGAAAAAGTGCCATGGCCTCATGGGGAAGGGCCAGGGAAGAGATAGGAAAGGCCAGGAGATGCTGGGGATAAAAGAAGAGGAAGCTACAAGTAAGAATGACAATAAACAGGAAAACTGACAGGCCCAAACAGCGCCCCCTGCCCTGCGGTGCCCTACCCTAGTTACGGCCCTGAGTAATGGCTCATACACTGGCGTGGTATCGCGGTGACTGACCGGGTGTGCATACTGTTTATATATTTTTATAACATAATCTAATTTGCTATTAAAACAAACTTTATTAGTTTTAAAAAATTGGAAAGCCAAGGATATTGGAATTTCTTCAGGTTAAATTTCTTAACACTTTATTAAATATTCATTGGTCACTTTGGTACTTTCAGATTAGTGCATATTTTTTATATTGCTAAAATACCAGGAGGGTGAGATGGAATCGGTATTTAATGCCGGTGGCTGAATAGCAGCCGGATCTCATACCGTCAGCGGAACACAGACGGACCTAATTCCCAACTGGGGCTGGTAAGTATCCTAGCCCTCCCCTCTCCCCGCCCTAACCCTCCCTTTGTGGTGCCTAACCATAACCTCCCCCCCTAGTTCATAACCCTAACCGCCCCCCCTTAGTGCCTGAACCTACCCCTCCCTCCCCGCACCCTAAAGCTAACCCTCTCGGGGGGTGCCTAGCCCTAAACCCCCCTAGTGGTGCCTAACCCTAATCCCCCCTTACCCTTCCCTAACCCTTCCAGGGGGATGCTTAACCCTAAATCCCCCTGGGGGTTCCTAAATCTAACCCTCCCCCGTGCGGCTAGACGCTAAGACACCCGGCTTACCTACATTCGGTATTCTTGTGTGTCAGGATTTTGTAGTGGGGCTAATGATAGGTGTTGGGATTTTGATGCCTTTTTTTAATCCCCTGGCGGGCTGTCAGTGTCGGGATATCGGCGGGCGGGATAGCATCATGACTGCATCATGATGAGATGTTAAAAACTTTCATAAAAATATGCGTTCAATTCAATATTTGGCATACAACAGTAAAAAGTCAAAAGAGTACAGTATTTATTTGGTTATACAATTACGGTAAATTACTTTTGATCAAGTTTTGCTTTTTATGTGTATTATCAATGTCCTATCACATAGGAGATGTTTTTTTAGCAAATGTTTATGTTTAGATGAGTCTACTTTGAAAAAATAGATGCTAAGAGGAGAATGTAATAGGCATTGCTGTACGTCCATCCTTGTCTGGTGCTTGGATGTCACAGGTCTGGAGTACTTTTTGTGAAATACAATTTCTTTGTCCACCAGGTAAATTATCACCAAAAATGATGTCTATTGGTTGAGAAGATGTGGCATGCAATAAACAATGCTGAACAGCTTCCATTACCACTAATAGTCAGCCTCCCATAATCCAATAATATGTATCCCATAAGGCCAGAATGTTAGTTGTAGCTAGTATTTAAATAGACCATATTGTAGTAAAGGTCAACTTTTCAAGTGTTTATTTACTGTATGAACAGCGGCACAACAGGGAAGCAGTGCATCCTGTGCCCCCCCCCCCAAAGTGCAAGACGTCACGATGTCACGCAGAGAGTTGCCAGCACCAGGAAGTACAGCACTGGCCGGAGTGTACAAACGGCCGTACAGACTGCAGGGAGCATGCTTGCAGCATCCAAAGGATGCTCGACATGGCACTGCAGCAGTGATACTGGCTGCAGGGTGCCATTCCAGGCACTATACTAGGCTATGAGATATTGACAGTGCCACCCACAGGGCTCTTTGTGGTAACACCGCTCGCACACAACTAGTTATGGCCTTTATTACAAATTTGCTGTATAATTTTTATTGATGAATAATGACTTTCATCTTCTAATGAATTCATTTAAGATACTTACATTAAGGCACAACAAATGAAACCGATTACAGTAATTGTAACTGGAAGGCGATAAAGACAGTATATTGCACTTCCATAATAAATACTGTATTAGGGCCCCCATTATGAAAGCTCCTCATTACAGCGGTTACTACTCAGTCCTCACCGGTGGCTAGTATAGAAATCGGAGCCCATTGTGGGATGTGGCAGAAGGTTGACAGTAACCATGCTGACATTCGTAATCAAAGAATAAATAATAGAACATACAGACAAAAAGTTGACACGTTTGGATGCTGTGGACTCTGGGCCTGATTCAGAGCTGGACGCTCTGACATGAGCGCTCGCTCTGAATCAGGGCCGTCCCAGCTAAATTTGGAGCCACCCACAGCTTATGCGAGCAGCCAAAAAGATGGTATCGATGGTCAAGACCATCGCGACCATCGGGCTTGCGACGAGACCCTTGTGGTAGGGTCTCATCTGCCGCAAGCCCGGAGAGCTTTTGGCTCTATCAGAGCCAAAAGCACTCCCACTGACATCACTAGTGATGTCAGTGGGGCCGGCCCCAGACGGTAGGCGTTCCCATGGGAACGCCTCCGTCTGGGCAGCCACACCCCCGGCACGCCCACCAAAGGGGGCTTGCTGTCACTCACCATCGACAGCACGCCCCCTTTGGTGCGAGCCCCCGAGCGACGGCTTCCCCGTCACTCGCCGGGTCTCGCGCATGTGCACGACGGAGCAGCCTCCGTTGTGCGCATGCGCACTTGGGCACCATCGACCCGCTTGCGAGCGTACAGTGCTCGCGAGCGGGTCTGAATGAGACCCTCTGATCTTTGGCTACCATAGGTAACCTATGTTTGCTTTTTTTGTTTTTGGACTCTGTTTTAAACACTTATTTTCATCAACTTTTTGTCTCTATGTTCTGATCCCTTGTATGGGATTCAGGACCTCATTCAGAGTCGGTTGTTGTGGCTGCGCGGTTGTAGGGGAAAGGGGCCGGATATGCAAATGAAGCGATCACAAGTTGCGGTCCTAAGATGAGATCGTTAGATGAACGACCGAGGGTAAGAAGCGGCCGTAAGACTAAATAACGCCCCCTTCTCGATCACAACACGCGTCATCTCCTGGGATATAAGGATTAATCGCGACCATCGGGACCCATCGGAGCTGGTCGTAGAGCTTAAGGTTGACCATACCCTCTCTTAAGCACTACGATCAAGTCAGTGTTCAAACCTCCCATGTCACGTGTGCCATGACACTACTTAGTTAATTATGCACTCCCATAAAACGCCATTCGCATAATTAGGCACGCCTGCGTTCGGATCTCCACACCCCCGTTTTCAAGCACCTTCCCCTGTTACCACCCACAAACGCCTCATTCTGTCACTCAAACTAACGACCTGGCTGTGTTCAAGGAGAGAGAAATTTCTGATCGTAACAGCTAGTTTGCTCACGCGCATTGCAAACTTTACACATGCGCAGTTTAGCGAACATCGGCTGTGTACGACCGTGCGGCCGCAACGACCGACTCTGAATGAGGTCCTATATGTGTATAAATAAATCTCTTTTAAACTTATATACAAAATTGGAGCATACTCTCTTTTTATTTTTGGAAAACTACATGCTGAATGCCAATAACTATATGGTGGAAGCAATTACACATCCCTGGGTATAGACACCTTTACGTGAAAGAATGCATCCAGCAAATTGTGAGTGGGGTACGCCTATCAATTAGAGATTGAAGTGATTGTTCCTATAAAGAAAGTTTGATATATATACTTATATCTCTTTTTATGTGAGTGAGGTACGCAAATCCATCTATAAACGGCTGGGTGATGGCACAAGTGCTTCATAAATTGTAGCGCCTAAAAAGAAACCTTTATGTTCACGTACAGCGGTGTTTCATTATGAGTGGGATACGCCTATACACATTAATAATAGATCAAACCTCATCACATATGGAATTTCATTATTTTTTAAAGAAATTACGACACATTAGACTTTCTGTTTATGTTATATTTTTCATCTGCATTGGAACTGAGTGATTCATCAATAATACAAGGAGAAGAACAACCTAAGGACTTCGTTCATTTAAAAAGTGACGTATTGTAATATATTGTGTATATGCATGTTATATATTCATTCTTTTTCTATATATATATATATGTAGTGTTAACCACGAATGGAAAGACCAGCACACCAGATGAAATATCAAAAGAAAGTCAATTTATATAGAATGCATGTAGAAGAATAAACATTGGTATTCAGGAATTGATTTTCAGTCATATATAGTCGTGCATAACAGAGTATACTTATCCGGATCTGTACGAACAACACACTGGCAGCAATGGTAATGTAAGCCGGCTAGCTACGGACGCTCCGTCGCTATGGGTCTCGCAGCAGACGGGGCAAGCTGTCGATGGTGAGTGACAGCTCGCCGCATTTGGGAGGGGGCGTGCCTGCCCAAACGGAGGCGTTCCCGCCGGAACACTTGCCGTTTGGGGGCGGCCCCACTGACATCATTGCTGATGTCAGTGGGGAGCTTCCTGCTCGATCAAAGCAGGAAGCTCCCTGGGGATTACGAGTGCCCAGACCCAACCTTAGGGTCTGGTAGTAAGCCCCAATGGTTGCAATGGTCTTGACCATCACAACCATCACCCATATCGGTCGCTAGAGCTGTGGGTGTTAACAAGGAGGCGGTCGTTCAGGATGCAAGTGGCCGTCCTGATTAAGTGCGACCGCTTGCAACTAACGACCGCCTCTGAATGAGGTCCAATATCTTACTAAATAGGCATCACCATACCGGGTTATATAAGCTAAGAATACATAATAGAGAATGCCCCTACAGAATTGGCATTTGGCATTATGTTGGTATATATATATATATATATATATAAAAAGAGAAGTATTGCACACTCAAAAATAATAGCTGAATGACCCCCATTGTCCTTGCAGACAGGCTGCTTTGTGCATAGAGCAACATCCTCTATTATTATTGTCTCTGACACTCATAATGTCTACACCACAATGTTGACAATAGAATGTCAACATAATTCAAACTGTCGACATGCGCCATATCGTCAGCCTCACAATGTCAACGTGTTCACAATGCCAACATCTAAAATGATGCCATGTGAAATGACATTCTTAGTCTGCGATTGTTAGGGTTAGGCACTGCGCAGTGGGTTGGGCTGTGGGGGTAGGTTAGGTTTAGGCTGTGAGGGGAGGTTAGGGTTAGGCACTATGGGGGAGGGTTAGATGTCACAATTAGGGTTAGCAGTAAGGGGTTTAATACTCACTATAACAGCACTGCTGAGACATCACCACCGGAACTTCTCATGTGATCGCTGGGACTTGGAAGAAGATGCTGGAGCCACTGAAGGCACTGGGAGAAGGTAAAACACCACTAGATCACCATGAACGGTTTGTCAACAGTTCATCGTCTTGATATATCATCTGATATCATTTGATGGATGCCAACATGGTCACTGTTGACATGCTCAGTATTCTTGACAGTTCGACAATGTCGACATCGCCATGTTGACATAATGAATGTTGAACGGACAACTGTCAACCAGTCATACCCAACCGCATTGGGATGAGCAGAAAACAAAGCATACCTGAATGTGGTGTCTCATGATTACAGTCAATACTTCTGATATGTCATAAAGTGTTTTGACCTTAATTGCAATCTAATGGCTATTGTGTGAAAATACCCCAAATCTGGTGGCTAGTGTACCTCAGAACCCCCATTCTGTTATATTATGTATATATCTATTTCATTTTTTAAACAGCCTTAAGAAACAAACCAAGGGCAATGAGGGGGCACTGAGTTTTCAGCCCCTTGAGTGAACGCTAAAGCTTTTACCTTAGGAAGGGGTTGTCCTGGAGTTGCTTCACAGAGCTGCCCAGCCAGAGATGCCTCACAGGTGTGCCCTATCCCCTGGAGAGGTCGCTATTGCTGCAGACCCAGGAGAGGTCGCTATTGCCACAGACCCAAGAGAGGTTGCTAATGCTGCAGACCAAAGAAGGGTCTCCAGTGCCTCAACTCAGGAGAGGGGCTCTGAGCATCCTGCCCCAGGAGAGGGTTTTGAGTGTCTTGCTGAGTATCCTGTCACTTCCTGTGAATTATAATTTCATTTACATATTATTAACATTTATATTTGAGCAGCTGCTCGTAACTATATCTTTACACTGCACTTTTCTTACTATGACGGGGCGGCTTAGCTGGACTAGTTTGGGGGTGTCTTGCGCTCTGGATTAGAACCCTAGTATGTTAGGGACCTACCCTAAAGAGGTTACATGGATATGGTGGGTAGGCCCATAACCTTGGCCATGATTATGCTAAAAACCTCTATTGATTGCAAAATGTTATTGCATTTATATATTATCAGTAATTTGGAATTGTGCACCTGAGATTTGTCTGTTTTTGTGCCTGCAATTAGTCTCATCAGGTAGCACCTACCATTATATATATATATATATATATATATATATATATATATATATATATATATATATATATAGTCAGGTTGTGCGGTCCAGAAATCTTTCCCATATTTCCTATAAAGCACATGTTCAGTAGATATATGAAGATCCTAATATGAATTATTTTGATGCTATCTTGTTATGTTGATCATATAAAAATTAAATATTTAAACCAATCCTTTAACAAGAGTTTCTTCTAATAAATTACTGGTTCACTGAAAAACATCAGAGATCACCAACAGGTGTAGAGGTTTAATTATTGACACACCTGATTTTGGTGACTGCTATATAGATCGAGTCGTCGCCATTTGCATTCACACCTTGACAAAGATGCAAGGAGAGCGTTGAAATGCATAGATGATATACTTCACTCAGGGCCTGATTCAGAGGTGCTCGCAAAAAGCGAGCGCTCGCTCTGAATCAGGGCGGGCGCTGTTTTTTTTAGGAGCGGCCTCCTGGCCGCTCGCATAGCTGTGGGTAACCACCCACAGCTATAGCGAGCGGCCATGATGATGGTCGCGATGGTCAAGACCATCGCGACCATCGGGCTTGCCACGAGACCCTTGTGGTAGGGTCTCGTGGCTGCAAGCCCCAGAGAGCTTCTGGCTCTAATAGAGCCGGAAGCTCTCCCACTGACATTACCGGTGATGTCAGTGGGGCCACCCACAAACGGCAGGCATTCGCATGGGAACGCCTCCATTTGTGAAGCCACCCCCCCGCCACGCCTACAAAATGGGGTGAGCTGTCGATCAACATCGAAAGCCGCCCCTTTTGTAGTGAGTCCCGGAGTGAGTGCTTTTTGCGCTTGCTCCGGGGCTCGCGCACATGCCACACGCAACTGGGCCACCATCGACCCAGTTGCGAGCGCTCAGTGCTTGCGACCGGGCCTGAATCAGGCCCTCAGTGCCTTTCATAAGAAGCGGCTTTGAGACGCTTTCTATGTGAGGTGTTTTTTTTTCCTATTGGACATGCACAAGCCAGGCCGGCAGAAGCCAGTGTGTGTGAAAGGAAACATTGTTTCCTTCACACTACCAGCATGCAGGGACGGCAAGCCACGGCACCGTCCTGCACAGTAGATATCTCCGGCTGTTGGATGGCGACCGTGCTGTGGCCGTGCCGTGTTAAAGGAGCCAGTACATTCCCTGCAGTACTATATTTCACAGCCGGTTTTTAACGGCCATGGCACGGTCGCCGTCCAACAGCCGGTGATATCTACTGTGCAGGACGGTGCCGTGCCGTGGCCATGCCATCCCTGCACGCCGGTAGTGTGAAGGAAACAATGGGCCTCATTCAGACCCGCTCACAAGCGCTGAGCGCTCGCAAGTGGGTCGATGTTGAGGCCCTGCGCACACGCAGCGGCTGCACTGTGCGTGCGCAAGCCCCGGAGTGAGAGAAAAATGATCTCGCTCCGGGGCTCACTACAAAAGGGGCGGCTGTCGATGGTGATCGACAGCTCGCACCATTTTGTAGGCCGGGTGGGGGGGTTGCTGGCCAAATGGAGACATTCCCGAAGGAACGCCTGCAGTTTGGATGCGGCCCCACTGACATCACTCGTGATGTCAGTGGTGAGCTTCCGGCTCTATTAGAGCCGAAAGCTCACTGGGGCTTGCGGCAGACGAGACCCTACCTCAAGCCCCGATGGTCGCGATGTTCTTGACCATCACGACCATCAACCTGGCCACTCGCTAAAGCTGTGGGTGGTCACCCACAGTTTAGCGAGCGGCCAGGAGGCCGGCTCTTTACAGAGAAGCAGCCGTCCTCATTCAGAGCAAGCACTCGCATTTTGCGAGCGGCTCTGAATGAGCTCCAATGTTTCCTTTCACACACACTGGCTTCTGCCGGCCGGGCTTGTGCAGCACCGTCTGCTGCTGCGCATGCCCAATAGGAAAAAAAAAACCCTCACATAAAAAGCGACTTTGAGACGCTGCTTATGAAAGGCACCGAGTGCCTGAAAAAAGCCGGCCGGCTACCGCCTGGTTCTTGCCTGGCCAGCCAAAACCGGCATGTGTGAAATTGGCCATAGTGTCCCTGCATTCCACTATTCATCCGGATGGACACTCTGTACGGTGCTCTCCTACAAGTAATTAACGGCTACAGTACTCAGAGGAAGCACGGATGTGTCAGTACAATTAACCCTGACAGTGCTCTAGAAACTTCCCCTCTCCTGTATCCATCAGGCACTTACAACTTCTGCACAGAAGCCTTTCGCTAATACAGTGGAAATGAAGTATACCAGAGAGCATTTTTTGTTGCATTGTGGCCACAAGAGACATTTATTATCCGGGCAATTGGCAATATCAATGTGCCTGTCTAACAACTAAGATGAAGGGACATAATCATACAGGTATTTTCCTGGGTATTCAATTAATTACTTACTCTGGGGGACAACTGAACTTCTTTATTTTATTTAGTTCAATATGAACAAGTTATTGATGTGCTAAGTTAAAAATGTTTTTATACATTTTATGCTTATGGTGAAATATTATTTATGAATGGGATTTGCATGTTTTCAATAATAAAAACACCTTTTTAATATATTTAATTCAATGAACCTGCTTTTATTCCCCTTTATTCCCCTTTTCTATTAGAGCTGCCTTTTGTTCATTTATAACTTCCTGTGAAAGTGTTGTCCTGTCAGTTTACCATCCTACCTTAATGATCTAGCAGTATTGCCCAGGCCTCTGAGGACCCTATTGCTCTGGACTCTTGGCCTGATGACCCTATTGCCCTGGCCTCCAGGCCAGAGATGCCACAGATTTCTGTTTCAGCTAAGGTCTACTGATGATCCTGTCTGCAAGGTCCAGCCAAGGCCATCCAGGTCTGCTATCCAGCCAGGGCCATCCAAGTTATCCGTCCATTCTCTTGAGTATCCAGCCACCCGAATGTCCAGCTGATGATCAGCTACCAGATATGAGGCCTGTGTCTGTACCCTCAGACTGTCCACCTATCTATTTTTATGGAGAACATGTTGAATAGTGCTATAACAGTCCATCAGCTAACACAAAAGTAAATGTGAAGTTACTGTATGTACAGTATATTGTATAACCTCAGAATAGAACCCCACTGTGTTCTATGTACATAATTAGTTCCTTTATGTAGAAGTATAAAGGGTTTATTTTTAATCTGTATAACAATTTATGTCATAATGCATATTTCAAAGATATCTTGCATTAATAAAATTAATTATAACAATTAACATGTTAGACTATATATAACACTATTAAGTTTTTTCACAATCTACAATTTACTGTACAAATGGCTTTTAACATTGAGTTGGTGTGGACTTTCCCAGTTAAAAGAGGTGTCTAAGCAGATATTTGCTGTTCCGTATTCATGGTGCTATAGATATCATTTTGCTGTTCTTGTAAAGCCTTGAAAATAAAATAAATAGTTAAATGTTACAAACAAAAATAAAGCAACGTTAGTTTATAATATTAATATTCCATTTTAAACATTTCCAAAAGCAGCAAGACTGGAGCCTCGGCTTCAAATAAACATGTTTAAATAAGAGATTGGGATTTCATTTACTGCATAAATGAATACAAACATGAAAATATGATGTAGTTCCACTCTGCTGATGGTGGGAGCAAAATGACAGAACTTGCATAAGAAAAAAAACCTCAATTTAATATAAGTCAATCTCCGCAAAGACATTGCAGCCATGAAAAAGTAGATATGTGTGGTTTGGTTTTCCTGAAAAACGAACACACCGGAACAAAGTCAACTCGAGTCCCATTTCGGAATCACTTTGGTGTTCCGAGTGTAAAAGAGTGTCTGCTGTAAGTTTTGAACTCAGATTTAAAAAACAAAACTTGGATTTTGGATTGCAGGTCCAAATTTCATTATTTTAGCTTTTTTTTTATAAAAAATTTTTTTATTGATATGTATCGATTTTAAAGGAATCCTAAACAGAATCTGAACCAAAACACTTGAGGGTGGTTTTGCCAAAATGAAAACACAATGATGAATTAGAACCAAAACCAAAACACGTGGTTTACGCTCATCTCTACTGAAGAGATGAAGAACCAGATTGTATCTTGCAGTTAGCTTAAAATATTTTTAGATGTATTTCCTCTTTAAAAGAAATGCAGCCCCACAGTTATTTTGAATCAATTATTTACATGAACATGTCTGCTGTCTAATTTCTTCTACAATAATATTAAGAAGTTGTATAACTCCTGGGAAGATCAGTCCCATGAAACACTGGGCAAGAACTTTTTAATGCGACTCCTTTGTCAAATCCAGAAAACTGGACCAATGGTTTAGTTTCTGCACAGATTCATTTAGGGATGGGGATGGGGGGTGGAGACAGGAAGGATGGAGGGAGTGTGGTGGATGGGACAGATAGGAGTATGGGTGGATCGGGATGGACTGGAGCGATGGTGGGGGAGGACCTAGACGAGCAGGCAACAGTCAGAGCGATGGAGTTGTTGATTTTTTACTCTCGACTGTAACACTACTTCTTACAGAATTTCACAGTCACAGAAAATTATAATTTTATGGCAGATAAGAACCTCTTGGCCCATCTAGTCTGCCCCCATATCGCACCGTGTATGAGCCGCTTAAGAACCCTACATTTAATAACTAATGTCTCATTGTAACACATTACTAAATATTGCCCATAAGTAGGAATATTGACATGATATATACACTAAGAGAATAGTAACATGGAAAATATACAGCTACTGATACTATATCAACTGTTATAGCCATAGCATTTCATACCTGATACGTAGGTTCTGTTCCTTCCTGCTCATTGTGTCCATTCCCTGGAAAATATACCAAAAATATTACCTAATAAATTACATATCATTTGCAAAATAAAGTTCAACTGTGAGCACAACAAAAATAACAAGATTGAAATATGAGTAAGGGACATGGAAAAACAACAACTGTAATATAACACGAGCATACAGTAATCAGGCATAGTACACAAGGACATTATTTTAAAAAAAGCAAAGCATCAATGAACTAGCTTTGAATCATCTATTTAAAGCAAATATTTAATAAAAGGTTTTGTGATTGTTTTTGCTAGTATTGTTTTTCAGTGCCTGTGTGTATGACTCGATAGATAAAAAATAAATAGGGGAAAAATAAAAAGTACTAAAATTGCCCAATAAAGGACAAGAAATGCTGCTGGAAATTACACATAGAAGAAGGAGATCCCACCTGAAGTCTCTATACATCAAATACACAAAACAAATGGTGTAACTCACTAGCACTTATCTTATCACCATGTACCCCAATCACATAGCAAAATAAAAAACATGAAACATACTTCAATAAAGAACTGCAGTGAACACATTGTATGAGCCAGTCCAAGTCAAAACTATTAAATTCACCCTGATAATTTTCCTATCATAGGATGTAGTCTTCTTTATTAGCAGGTGTATAATTATGGTTCACTTGTCCATCGTTCTTTGAAGTGAACACAAAAACAGAATATCAACTTCCTTCTTTCCTTTCATTATCCTGTTTATAATGACTAGAAGACGTGCATCTCTTTCTACACTCAAAAGCAATGGGATTGGGAAAACATTACAAACAAAAATAGTAGCGCAGAGACCTGTTGACAGGTAATAACAAATGTAATAGGAATTGCACTCACAAGATAAAAACATTTATAAGCACATAAATGCTCCACCCACTAGTTCTTTAGTGATATCGGATAGCCTACCAGATGGCCAAGAGGCCAACAGCATTAAAACCTGCACTTCATCAAATATACCCCTACTCTCTTTCTTCACCACATGTTTTCTTTCTCCTACTGACTTTCACCACATCAGAAGATTCACACCATTGCTGCTGGGCATCTCAATAGGATGCACTTTGTCAGCGGCATTACCATACAGATGCAGTAGTGGCTGCAACAAAAGTTGCAGCTACTACTGAATCCACCTCTGAACAAGCCCTAATGCAGGCCAAACATCAGCACCATGATACCCCATTCTGCTGTTATGATCAGATCTGCTTATCCGTGGATCGGCAGTCATCGGTAATCGGCAATTCGTCGGTGGATCGGTAAACATGCATGTTAAAAATCCCCAACTGACGACCCTGTCCATTTTTTGGTGAATATTACATTTGGTGGATCAGCTTTTTTGTCTTTAGGCTTTTTGAAACCCATTTCCTGGGTAATATCCTGGGTAATTGCAACCTGAACACACTTGGTTTCTTGTAATTGTTCATCCATCAGTACCCAATTCTGTCTTGGATTTTATTCCAGATATTTAAGAATACTTATTACTGTGAATGTATTTCACTGCTGCAAAGTATTTGCCCCTGAAGAAGTCGTGGGCAAAACGCATAGGTGTTTGTTTGGCGCAGTGTCCTCATGCACAGTGGAATAGACCTGCCATCCTGAGCTTTCACCCCACGGGTGGTGACAGGAAATATCCATCTCCTTCTCTGTCTATTGAGGATACTTTGTCATTCTGTAATACTGTAAGCACATCAAAATTCTTAATATGTTATATTTGCTTTTATATTTAATAAAAACATTGTTCTTTTACTAATATAGCCTTTTGGCATTGTTTGTTGGGTAAATTTTTTGGTGAGAGGGTATACCCTACAGGAAAATTTTTGGAGCACCAAGCCTTTCAGAAATATTACCGTTGGGTTTCAAGCCATCAAAGACCACTACTAAAGTAACATCTACAGGTGATAATAGAATTTTGTTTTTTAGTGCCCACTGATATTCTCAGTGGGCACTAAAAAAGCGGCAAAACGTCATCTTACATGGACGAACATCATCATTCCTGGACTTTTGTCCAGGAATGATGATGTTCGTCCATGTAAGATGACATTTTGCCTCGTTCTGAGTTCCGTTTTTTTGGAGGGAAAAATCCGAACTCCACGTGCAAACTCGAACCTATCCGAGCCTGTACATCCCTAATATATATATATATATACACACACATACATACATACAATGTAGATGTCTTGGTTTTACAGTTGTGCAAATAAATGTTATGTGCTGGGTTTAGGTCCATCATGTTTGCAGAAGCAGCAAGACGTAGTAGGCAGATTATCATATTTTTAAATCTATGTAGCTCAGACTTCTGCATTTTATTCTAAATATTGTAGAAGCAGTTTTTATTAGAATTTTTCACTGTACAACGTCAACGTACTGAGGAATATTGTGTTCTCATTTTCAAAATGATTTACTTTTTTGATCAGTCTTATTTGTTATCCTGTAAATGTGCCTCAGCACAAGCAACTGTCTAGGTAATACAGTTAGTCACAAAGTTCCAGCTTGCCAACCTTTATGTTCCTGCAGGTGAGGTGGAGGTGGCCACTGTAGGGGGAGAGCAGGAAAGTGATTTGTCCCAAATACAATTCTGGTAAATACTGCATTGTGCAGTAGGAGTGGGGCTATGATGAACCTATTCACCAGGAGTCACATCATCACCGCGCCTGTGTTGCCTATTTCACTAGGAAGCAGTTATGATGTTGGGGAGTTCCCCACTCTTAGGGGGTATATTAACTAAAGTGCAGGGTTTTAAAAGTGGAGATGTTTCCCATATCAACCAATCAAATTCTAGCTATCATCTTCTAGTAGGTGCTAGATAAATGTTAAGTACAATCTGATTGGTTGGTATGGGCAACATCTCCACTTTCAAGACCCGCACTTTAGTAAATATACTCTTTAAAGTGGTCTGAGGGATTCCCCAAAAGTTGGATGTTTGGGCAGAATGAAGAAATATGATTACTATATTATAATTCCATCTTCTTCTGTGTCAGGACAAATATGCATACAGATTAGAATTGCAGTGTAATATAAAGCTACCCAGTATTTGCAGGCAAAAGAAAGAGCAGTCAGTATTTTGCCACAAACACAAAAAAGATACAGTTTACTACACTGCTTCTAATGCTATTGAATCTATTATTATTATTATTATTATTATTATTATTATTATTATACACATCAGCATTTACCTAATTGTCTTGTCTCCATGCGTCTTTTTAGGACATATACAAGTCCCAGTGAAATCAGGAACATTATACAGAATTTACCAGCAACTATTCCAACAATGATTTTAGAATCTATATTCTTGCACGTGACCAGTATATCCGGAAGTTCTGTATGAAAAAGTAAAATAAAAATTGAAAATATAATAATTACCAAATACTGAGAACATCAATTAAACAAATTCATTAATTAAATGTTTATGCAAGCTCCAAACTAATGATAACATATTTGTGTAGAAAATAACACAGGCAGGAAGATATCTGCAGCAATTCCTCATTGTTACATCCTGTCGAAGTTTAGATTTTGAAGTGATTCACCAAAAATGGCTTTTTCTGGGATTTTCAGCAAAATAACATGCAAAATAACATGCCGATGTCTGCGGAGTTCAGCTATTTATTTAGCATTTCAATTGCACCATGATAGAATTCTGAAAGTGGTCGGTGTGAGAACTAGGACTCAGAGTGATTGACAGTCAGTGAGTATTTGTGGCGAGTCAAACGCAGGCATGTTGAGACCGTTTCGGGGGCGTATCTCAGCCTGCGACTGCCTGTGTGTGCACTGTAATGGTACTGATGGCTTACTTCTGACAGACATTCCAAGCAACCAAAGGGTCGCTCAGATGATCGATGGTAGGACCGATGTGCAACAAGTGGTGCATTGTAGTATGCAAGTGGCAGATTTAAAATGTTGCTGTTAAGCGTCTCAGTACAAATCCCTGCAGCTGCGACATTTGCATATATGCTGCTGAAATAGTTTCGGCTCTTGATAGCGCTGGGCTGGGGACTCACCTGTGTCAATAGAGCGTGCTCCGTGTCAGGATCCAATACAACTGCACCCGGCAGATCGTGGTGTGCAAATCAGCTGGTCCAAAGATATGAAACAAATGTTCTCTCTCTAATGCGTTTCTTCCCCGGCTTGGGATTTCCTCTGCAGCTATTTCAGCTCCATATATATCCTCTATGCTGGGATACACACACTTGGCTCATTGTGTGGCCACATTGGAAACGTGAGTACGGCGGTCGCCGCTATTCTTTGCTGCTGGTGAATCCTGAGCCCAGCGCTGCCAAGAGCTCAAAACCATAACATTTCCTGCATATCTCCCACTTTGGGATTAAAACACATTGTGTGAGTGACCTAACGTCACCGTACCAGATTGCAGGGATACAGAGAGATTGTTGTGTATATATACAGACACTCAATATTTATACAGCAACACCGATTGGATTATTTCCTTTTTTTTTGCTCCTTTTTTTTAGTGATTGACTATTAAGGAATAGCTTGAACATTTGTGGCAGAGGAAAAGGATCTAGGCCTTGGGAACGCCCCCGTCAGGGAGGCACGCCCCTGGCACGCCCACCAAAGGGGGCGTGCTGTCAATCAACATCGACAGCATGCCCCCTTTGATCAGACACAATGAGCGAAGGAAAGTCCTTCGCTCGTCGCGTCTGGCGCATGCACACGACGGAGCTCCCGCCGTCGTGCGCATGCGCAGTGCACAACATCGACCCACTTGCGAGCGGACAGCCGCTTGCAAGTGGGTCTGAATCAGGCCCCTAGTTAATTCACGGCAAAAGACCCCAAGGATCAGTGTATTTATTGCACTATTTACCACAGTCACGTTATTAGGGCAAATGACAAGATAGGCTCACTGTGGATCTTTTCAGAAGTTCTTTTCACAACCAACTGATAAAATGTACTAATGTATTAATGTCCAAAGTATTCGTTTGAGTTTTTAATTTCCATGGTGGATACATTGTATATGTTCTAAAGATAGTGTCAAGAGATAATGATTATATTATTCTTTTTTATACATTAATATTAAATATTATCTAACTAAATATCACATGGTGCTGTTTGTTACAATATAAAAGCGCGGTTATTGTTGTGTGTTTTTTCCTTTGTATGTGTATTGGTTTGCTACCTTTATTTTTAATTGCAGCTTAATAATACAGTATATTACCTAAACAGTTTAGTAAAGATTAGATGGATTGTGAGAATCCTTAAATTTTGACATATACTAAACTGATCGTTATATACATTTATATTAATTGCGATTCCTTCCAGCTGCTAAGACTTAAGGGGGGCATCCACTTAGCGATATACAAACGAGAGCACGATTGCGACATTGCATTTGTGCTGTCGTTTGTATAGCTAGTGTTGTGCTAGGACTGAACGTTCACTCGTTCAGTCCCAGAACATCCCTCATCCCCGCACATGCTGAACCTGACGAGATCATCAGGTTGACCTGCATGTACGGGCAATGTCGGATGTCGGAAGCGACCCGCGGGCATGCGCATCGCGGGTCGCTTCTGTCCAAAACATCCCTGATGCATGCACGATGCATGAGCGATTTACAAGTGATTGCACGATAACGACATCGTTATCGTGCAATCGCTTGTTTAAATTGCTTAGTGGATACCCCCCATTATTCTTTCTCTATTCATTCAGGCACTGTAAGTTGGAAAATCTACCACAACATTTATGACCTGTAACGTATGCCATAGCACGTTGGGTCCGATTCAGAGCTGCACACTAACTGCACTCAAAGCCAATGCTCAGGTAATTGAGGGACTATTTGCTATTGCACATGCTGAAAATATTCTGAAATCCTCTATGCATGCTTTACCCTGAGTGTATGTACTAATGCACAGAACTGCTGGTATCAGAAATGACAAGGCAAATCCATGAGTGTTCCTGGGTGGTGACTGGGAGGTGGCCTGAAATAAAAGCAAAGAAATCCAATGTGTGGGAGTGTTATGGAAGTGCGGAAGGCGTGTCAGTGATAGCCGCTGCGTTCTTAAATTTGTTGATGGTGCACCAGTTGTGGATTATCCAGAACCACTGGCAGTGTTATAACACGCAGAAGCATTCCGGAGCACGATAGTACACAAGGGGGAAGGGCTGAAACTAGTATTTGCATATTATGGCTGTCGCGGCTCCAGCAGCAAATGCTAGAGTGGATGCAGCAGAAACCATCTCTGAATCAGGCCCTTTGTGTATAATTCACTAGTAATTCTGCATTGTTTATAATAATTGTAATTATAGAGGCTTTCTGTAAAGATACTTGAGGGTAAATTTACTAAAGTGAGAGTTTTTAGAAGTGAGTTTTAGAAGAGATGTTGCCCATAGCAACCAATCAGATTCTAGCTATTATCTTCTAGAAGATGCTAGTTAAATGGGTTTTTTTTTTCAAAATGTTTTTATTTGTTTTTTTAAAAAACATTTTAATTATACATGCTAAAATATTTTAGATGTGAATACAACAACACAATTGTAAGAAAAGGAAAATATAATCGTATCATATACAATAGTTGAATTTGAGTATAATAATTATTACAAAAGGTTCTCTTTGTCAATACATAGATATTGTTCTTGTATATAAAGAGAAGTAGAATTTAGTAAATTCACATTTTGAATTATTATGAAACATATTTTCAATAAAAAGAAGAAAAAGAGAAGAAGAAAAATTTGTAAAAGAAAAAGGAGAAAATAGAAAAGAGTCACCTGCGGCCCCACCCCTCCCACACACACATCTGATCATGTCATAGAAGTTGAACCGGAGGATCTGATTGGTATATTCTAGTTTCATACCATAACGTTGTTCGAAAACAACCATGAATTTTTTGTGTAATTGATATATTCAAAGTGTCAATAAAGGATTCCCAAATTTGAAAAAATCTTTCTACGCGATGTTCTTTGTGCAAAGATGTTTCCATCCAATCCAGTATAAAGGTTTTAAAAAGTTTACCCTAAACATTTGAAAGGATGGAGGGGAAGAATGTATCCATTGCTGGAGTATACATTTTCTCGCCACGGCCTAGAGTATCAAAAGCAATTTTCGAGACCCTGGTGAAATCTTTGAATCTGTTGCTAATATTCCAAAAATAGCCCATTCAGGGGTCAGTGGCAAAAAATGTATCAGTTCTGAGATCGCCAATTGTTTTATTTGGTACCAGAATTTTTTAATAGAGATACAGTCCCATAAACAATGATAGAGTGAGGATTCAGAGCTAGTACATTTTCGGGCAAATTGAAGAAAAAGTAAGCCCAATTAGATGACATCGAGAAGGTGACATATAACCCCTATAAAATAAATTGAAGAACATTTCTTGGTATGTAATGGCCGTAAGAACTCTGTTGGAGTATAGAAGTGCTTTTAACATTGATGCTTCGCCGAGGTCTGGAAAGTGCTTCTGCCAATAAAGTTTCATAATAACCACTGTAATAAGGGGTTTTCAATATTTAATAAAATAAGGAAATAGCTCCTCTAAAAGTGTCTGGGGACTGAAGAGTCATTAACCGATTTCTCCAATACACAGGAGAGAGAAAAGAAATTACTTTAGATATGTAATGCTGTGCCTGTAAAAAGGCTAAATTATGGATCTGTAAAAAAGGCAATTTGATATGGGCTTGAGAAAAAGAAAGCACTCTACATGTAAAATTTGTAACCTGACAAATTATATTTAGACCATTAGAATCCCATGAATTGAACGGAGAGAAGGCTAGTCCATGTTGAAAATCCACATTTTCCCAATAGTGGAAGGAATAAAGAATGAGAAGCACTAAGTTTCCATTTGTTATGGACAGTATGCCAAACGGATAATACCGGCATTAAAAGAGGGTCATTAAATATTTCCGTAGGAATTTCAGATTTATATAAATGTAACAAACTTATTAGATCTATATTATTGAGAAAGGATTTTTCTATTAGGTAGTTAGACTATAAACTGGAGTGTGAGATCCAATCTTTTATTTGTCTACAAACTGCTGCTTGGTTATAGATTTCCATGCTTGGAAAATGAATTCCCTTTTCTGATTTATCACATTGTAGTAACTGAAGACTAATCTCTTTTTTTTTCTCCAAATGAACTGTCTAAATGCCTCATCAGTCCGTTTAATATCCGCTTTAGTGAAAACTACTGGTAAAACTTGTATAGGATACAATAGTTTTGGGAAGGTAATCATTTTTATAAGGTTTGCTCTACTCAGATAGAATAATTGCAGGTATTGCCAGTCTTCTAGTTCTTTAATGGCTGTATCTATAGTATGCTTATTATTAAAGGAGTACAGATTAGAAATGTTTCTTGGAAATCGAATTCCCAGATATGGGATGTCAGTGTCTGCCCATTGCAATCTACCCAAATCTAGACTATTTTTAGTAATAGAGTTATTTAAAGTCATTACTGTGGATTTAGAGTAGTTTATGGTAAAACCTGAAAATGTACCAAATTCGTCTAATTTTGAAAGAAGGGGATCCAAACTATCACATGGATTTGAAATAAAAAGTAAGAGATCGTCAGCGAAAGCTGAAACTTTAGCTTCTGTTTGACCGAAGGAATTCCTTTAAGAAGGGACCAGGACTGCAAAACCCGTAACAATGGGTCCAATGTCAGGTTGAACAGCATAGGGGACAATGGGCAACTTTGACGTGTTCCTCTAAACATTTCAATAGTCTCCCAACAAACCATTAATCAAGAGTTTTGTATGAGGAGAAGTATAGAAATATCTAATCATATCGATAAAAGAGAAACCAAACTTTCTAATCTGTAGAATTTCATATAGATAAGGCCATATAATTTTGTTGAATGCCTTCTCTGCGTCTAGGCTTAGCAACACATTGGGTGAGTGATGGTGAACAGAGGAAGAGTATAACGCCACCACTGCTAGACGGACATTTTCTTCTATGTGTTTGCCATGGGTAAATCCACTCTGATACGGTGAAAAAAGGGAAGGGAGTATAGACTGTAAGCGGGTTGCAAAAATTTGGGCTAAGATCTTATAGTCCTGATTGAGGAGAGTAATGGTCTGTAAGTGAAATAGATTCTGGGTCCTTGTGTTTGAGTAGTAAAATTGTATATGCATCATTAAACGTGGGGCATTGCATAGTCCCTTTTTGAACCTGTTGAAATATATGTGTAAGGGAAGGGATCATTTCCTCCTTTAAAATTTTATAAAAATTTCCATTGAACCCATCGGAACCTGGTGATTTGTTACTTTGTAGACTATTAATGGCAAGTGTAATTTCCCCCTCATCTATTTCAGCATTAAGAAATTCCCTTTGTTCATGTGATAACTCAGGTAGTGTAGCTTCTCTAAGGAAATAATTTGATAATAATGGGTCTTTAGGGGAATCTGCGTAAAGGGAAGCAAAGTAAGAATGAAAAATGCGAGATATGTCAGCAGTTTTGGTTACATTCGCGTTGGTGTCGGAGTCCAGTAATTTTGTAATAAATTGTTTTTTCTGCTGTTGTTTTACCATAAATGCTAATATTTTACCGGACATACCACCATGACGGAAACAAGTGTTTTTAGTATAGTCTAGCTTGATTTGAGCTTCTTTCACTAGAAAGGTCTCTAAGATCTGTTTATGGTTAAGATATATAATTTTATTGACAGCAGTTGAGAATCTGAGATAGTGACGATAGGCCTCTTTTAAACTATTCTGTAGAGATTGCAACTCCTTCCTGCGTACACGTTTGCATCTGGCCACATATGAAATTATATGTCCCTTCATTACCGCCTTTAAGGTCTCCCAAAAAAGAACTGGGTCATCCCAGTGTTCTAGATTATCATCTACGAATTTTCTCCATTTATTTTTTAGAACCAATTGAAAATCATCATTCTGAGACAAAAATGAAGGGAAGCACCAAAGGCGGGATGAGTACCATGTGTCATTTGGAGTCGGATTAAACAGTATAGGGGCAATAGATTCTATTGTTGCATCGTTGACTCTTGAGAATAAAGAATCTGCTATTAGAAAATAATCTATTCTTGTAAATATATTGTGTACTCGAGAATGAAACGAGAAATCTCTACAAGAAGGGTTATACAACCTCCATAAATCAACAACATCATGACGATTACATAAAAAATGTATACCATTTATATGGCTTTGAGATGTATTAGATGAATCAGCTGAGTGATCTAAGGTAGGGTTATGGAGACAATTAAAATCTCCTCCTATTATCAAATTTGGTGTATTGTGTTTCATTAACAAGTTTGATATTTTCTTAAAGAAAGCCAAATTTTGGGTATTAGGTGTATAAACATTAAGAATACTTAGTCTCTCGCCATGGACCGTTAGACAAATCAGAAGAAACCGACCCTCCCTATCTGCCACCACCTTATCAATCGTATATTGAAGGTGTTTGCTAATTAGAATGGCTACTCCACACTTTTTTGTTATCAAAAGAAGCAGAAACACATTCCTGAATACAGGTGCTTTTAAGTGTAGCTTGTGGACCTCTCAACCAATGCGTTTCCTGCAACAAAACTAAATCAGGGGTTTACTGTTTAAGGTGTGACAAGACCTTATGTCTTTTGATTGCAGAGTTCAATGATAAGAATTTAATAGAAGAGGAAGCTTCCTGTCTAACTATTCTAGTGTATCTAGGACAGGTTGTCATCCGATTCCAGTTCTAGAAAATAGAAAACTTGAAAGATATTCAACTAATCGCAAACCCGTCCCATCCCAGCAGGTAGGACAAGCATAGCAATAGGACACTCCCAGCCACAGAGAAAAAAAAGGAAAGGACCACAGGCTACTCTGAAAAAATAGAAAAATGGAAAGAAAAAGAATAAGATGAAGTTTTAGTAAATAAGAAGTACAAAATAGGAACAAATTGTGTTGTCTAAAAACGATAACATGGTTATGGTAACCATGTAAACATTTGGTATAAATTCCTGGAATCTCATCCCAATACAAGGGCGGACAGCATTGAGAAATCAGGAATTCCATGATACTACAAAAACATACAAGAAAATACAACATAGTTTCATCCATTTGGAGGTGGATTTGTAGAAGAATTCTGGGTTGGGATATTGAAATGAGCTCTAGCTAGATCAGGAGTATCAAACATCGTTTGTTTGCCCTCAATGAATATCCTCAACTTAGCAGGGTAAAGAAGGGCAAATTTTACATTCTGAGTGAATAGATAGTTACAAATTGGAGCGAATTCCTTTCGCTTCAATGTTACATGGGCAGAAAAATCCTGGAATATTAACAGTTTAAAGTTTCGTACTTGAAAGGTACGTTTCTTTCTGTATGCCATTAATATGTTATCTTTATCTCAAAAATTAAGGACTATAGCAATGACTGGTCGAGGGCGGGATTGGGTGGAGGGCCGCGATCTGGGCCAATGCGATGTGCTCTCTCAATCAATACTGTCCCTGAAGTAGTAGGAACATTAAGAATCTGGACTATATCTACACTGAGTAAATCAAAGAGATCAGTGCCCTCAATAGATTCAGGGGTGCCTATGAATCTGAGATTACTGCACCTTTCTCTATTTTCAAGATCGTCAATTTTTGAGATTAAGAATGTAATTTGTTGGGAATGCGAATCATCAGAATTTTGCAATGATAAAATCATGTCTTCAGCTGTGCTGATACGCTGCTCTGCCTCAACCAATCGTTTAGTATGAGATTCCAAATGGGAGAGTACTGTGTTCAGCGTAGATTGAATTGCGTCTAGTTTTTTTTCTAGATGGGGGTTTAAAGGTGGAGGCTCCTAAGGGGATAGGGGTGGTATATTTGGTGATGAGGAAAGATCCTGAGATATAGAAGGGGGCGATAATCTTTGATGAGCAGGATTCCTTACCTCTTTTACTGAGGGAGTTTTAGGTTGTTGACCGTTAGGTCTGACCATTGTATCAGTGGGAATTTTGTCCAAATATCTGTCCATGCTATGGACCAGAAAACTAGCTAGAAACTCGGTACCACCTTTAGATAACGTCTATAAAATTATCACTACATTATCAACCCAGTCCAAATTCAATAGTAGTGGTAATAATTATTATTTCAGTTGTAGCAAGTAGATAAATGATACCATATATAGTGGTATAGTTTCAACAAAAAACAAAATCAATTATTGCGACAATAATATGTAATGCAAACAAACAGATGAGAGGATGTGCAATAGGCACTAGGAGAGCAAATAAGAGTAAATTAAATTCTTAAGGTGCATACACACACAACGATTTTTTGAACGATTATCGTTAAACGATATCATTTATAGTTCAATAGTTTGAAAAAATCGTTCACTTTCTAAGTCGAACAATTATCGTTCATGAGAGTTCACGTTTGTAGTTTGTAGTTCAGTCAGACTTGTCAACTCAACGATTTTCAGTAAGAGAATATGCAAAAATCGTTTGTAGTTCAAAAAAATCGTTCATTACATTTAGTAAATGAACGATTTTTGTTTCAAGGGATGCAGCTTAGACTCTGGGCCTGATTCTGACCCGCTCGTGAGCGCTGTACGCTCGCAAGTGGGTCGATGGTGCCCAAGTGCGCATGGGAGGGAGCTCCGTCGTGCGCATGCGCGAGACCCGGCGAGCGATGGGGAATCCATCGCTCAGAGTCTCGCACCAAAGGGGGCGTGCTGTCAATGGTGAGTGACAGCGCGCCCCCTTTGGTGGGCGTGCCGGGGGCGTGGCTGCCAGATGGAGGCGTTCCCATGGGAACGCCTACCGTCTGGGTCCGGCCCCGCTGATATCACTAGTAACACCTATTATCATGTTTAATATTAAGATGTGCAGCCCAGCCCCTCCCAATCACTAGTAACATCACTAGTGATGTCACTAGTGACTAGTGATGTCAGTGGGATAGAGCTCTGATAGAGCCAAAATCACTCCAGGGCTTGCGGCAACGAGACTCTACCGCAGGGTCTCACCGCAAGCCCGATGGTCACGATGGTCTTGACCATCGTGACCATCATCATGGACGCTCGCAAAAGCTGTGGGTGGTAACCCACAGCTATGCGAGCGTCCAAGAGGCCGCTCCAATGTAAGGTAGGAGGGCCCTGATTCAGAGCGAGCGCTCTGGTTAGAGCGTCCGGCACTGAATCAGGCCCTCTGTCTGTGAATCAGATAAAATGTAAGTAATATACACAAGGACACTAGATGGCAGCCTGAGACCAAAAAATCACATAACATTTAGTAAATGAACGTTTTTCGTTTCAAGGGAAAAAATTGTTTACTAAAATCATTCATTAACTAAATCGTTGTGTGTGTATGCAGCTTAGAATCTGGGCCTGATTCTGACCCGCTCGTGAGCGCTGTACGCTCGCAAGTGGGTCGATGGTGCCCAAGTGCACATGGGAGGGAGCTCCGTCGTGCGCATGCGCGAGACCCGACGAGTGACGGGGAATCCATCGCTCAGGGTCTCGCACCAAAGGGGGCGTGCTGTCAATGGTGAGTGACAGCGCGCCCCCTTTGGTGGGCGTGCCGGGGGCAAGGCTGCCAGATGGAGGCGTTCCCATGGGAACGCCTACCGTCTGGGTCCGGCCCCACTGATATCACTAGTAACACCTATTATCATGTTTAATATTAAGATGTGCAGCCCAGCCCCTCCCAATCACTAGTAACATCACTAGTGATGTCACTAGTGACTAGTGATGTCAGTGGGATAGAGCTCTGATAGAGCCAAAATCACTCCAGGGCTTGCGGCAATGAGACCCTACCGCAGGGTCTCACTGCAAGCCCGATGGTCACGATGGTCTTGACCATCGCGACCATCATCATGGACGCTCGCAAAAGCTGTGGGTGGTATCCCACAGCTATGCGAGCGTCCAAGAGGCCGCTCCAATGTAAGGTAGGAGGGCCCTGACTCAGAGCGAGCGCTCTGGTCAGAGCGTCCGGCACTGAATCAGGCCCTCTGTCTGTGAATCAGATAAAATGTAAGTAATATACACAAGGACACTAGATGGCAGCCTGAGACCAAAAAATCACATTACATTTAGTAAATGAACGATTTTCGTTTCAAGGGAAAAAATTGTTTACTAAAATCATTCATTAACTAAATCGTTGTGTGTGTATGCAGCTTAGACTCTGGGCCTGATTCTGACCCGCTCGTGAGCGCTGTACGCTCGCAAGTGGGTCGATGGTGCCCAAGTGCGCATGGGAGGGAGCTCCGTCGTGCGCATGCGCGAGACCCGACGAGCGACGGGGAATCCATCGCTCAGGGTCTCGCACCAAAGGGGGTGTGCTGTCGATGGTGAGTGACAGCACGCCCCCTTTGGTGGGCGTGCCGGGGGCGTGGCTGGCAGATAGAGGAGTTCCCATGGGAACGCCTACCGTCTGGGTCCGGCCCCACTGACATCACTAGTAACATCACTAGTGATGTCACTAGTGACTAGTGATGTCAGTGGGATAGAGCTCTGATAGAGCCAAAATCACTCCAGGGCTTGCGGCAACGAGACCCTACAGCAGGGTCTCATCGCAAGCCCGATGGTCGCGATGGTCTTGACCTTCGCGACCATCATCGTGGATGCTTGCAAAAGCTGTGGGTGGTAACCCACAGCAATGCGAGCGTCCAAGAGGCCGCTCCAATGTAAGGTAGGAGGGCCCTGATTCAGAGCGAGCGCTCTGGTCAGAGCGTCCGGCACTGAATCAGGCCCTCTGTCTGTGAGTCAGATAAAATGTAAGTAATATACACTAAGGACACTAGATGGCAGACTGAGACCAAAAAATTACATTCTGAAAAAATTAGAGAGACAATGCAGCAAAGCATTAAACTATCTTTAGCTGAGATAATAAAAGTATTCAGCGAAAGACCAAGAAATATTATTTATTTATTACCAGTTATTTATATAGCACACACATATTCCGCAGCGCTTTACAGAGAATATTTGACCATTCACATCCGTCCCTTGCCCAGTGGAGCTTACAATCTACATTCCCTACCACATGCACACACACATACACACTAGGGATAATTTTTGTTGGGAGCCAATTAACCTACCAGCATATTTTTGGAGTGTGGGAGGAAACCGGAGTACCCGGAGAAAACCCACGCAAGCACAGGGAGAATATACAAACTCCACACAGTTAGGGCCGTATCGAACCAACAACCTCAGTGCTGTGAGGCTGTAATGCTACCATTACACCGTCTGTGCTGCCCATATATAATAGTGTGAAATGTATGACACAACAGTCACTAGTAAGACATATAAAAGTTTTCCCTTCTGTATTTGTAAATTACCAAACAAATAAGTCATAGTTTGGTAAGAAGGCTTTAACCCATATAACCCTAAACGGTATATAAGGAGAAGCAAACACCAATATTATACAGTGTAAAAAAAAAAAACAATAAGGGAAGGGGCAGAAAGGAAACACAAGGGAGCAGGTAAAAATATAAACAGTGTAGGGAGGCCCTATTTGATCAAGGGCCAATATCAGTTTGTGAGGAAAGTATCTTCCAAGTGCTGATTGGCCACAGAGAGTCTCCAGTCCCTCAAGCGATGACCCCAGCAAGCTCCACAGCCACAGTATTAACAACAATGGAGGCACTTACAAGTCAGTTACTCCCAAAGTTTTGTCATACAGGAAAAGGGGAAGAGGATTGATTGCACAGGAAAACAGTTAATTCTAACAATCTAATTATAGATTTATTGGATACACGTATCTAGGTATATTTCAAAAACTGGAGGTGCATCCCAGGAGTAAATATTATCAAGGTTTAGAAGAGGAGAGAAAAAAAGGAAAAGACTCCTATCAGGGCACACTCCTGTGCTGTATTGATGGCTACAAAATTAGTATTGGAAAAATAGGACAAACTGATTACATCTAAGTGAGATCATGATCATATGTGAAATTTACATTAATGTCTCAATTAGCAGACAGACCACCATATATTTACCCATTTAATATATCTGAAATAGATGTATTGATGTTGATATTAAAACTAAAGTTTAATAAATTCTTAAAATGAAACATAGACACTCGAAATCAACTTATTATACAAAGACAGCATAGACAAATAAGAACATTAATAGTGTATGATACACTATATCTATTAACAGTGATCCACTATATCCAGGTCTATTTGACAGCACTGGAAGTATAGTTATAAATATTTGCTAATGATATACACAATTGAAATCGACAATTCATCGAAATCCACCCTAAATAGTACACATGCGATAATTCACTAATCACAGAAACCATGCATATGGTGCTGGGGGTATAGTTATAAATATATGCACAATTGGAATAGATAATTCATCAAAGTACCACCCTACCTAGTACACATATTAAGATGCAATATTTCAATGATCACAGGAAACATACATATGGTATGTCTAGTGAAAGTAGTCCCTCAATAATCCACCGGAACCAGTGAAAAAATAATACACAGGATGAGCCCACCGCAGCCTTCTAATGTGATATTAGTTAATAAAGGTGTAATGTACTGTTATCTAGGGTAGGGTATTCTAAGGTTGAGTGGATCCACCTGTATATATAGATATACAAATAACATATAAATATAAAAAACATGTATCACAATTGACATACAAATACAAAACTAAAGGCGAAATAATAAACAAATACATACAACATGCAAGAGGTATAATGATACCACAATATTAAAATGCTGAACACCACGGATACCACCTATATATATAATATGGAGGTTATTAGAGGCGTCCCTCTATTCCGATCTGGGAGAGTACATATGGTACTAAATATTTTCCTGATATAGATACAGGTATAGAGTGGTGTGCTTATATGCCCAGGATCTGCTGTTGCCTGTCTTAGATATTAGAGGACAGGGAATGAGAGTCCCAGGAACTGGCACCAGAAATTAGACAGCTGCTTCTGCTATTACAGCCCAGTCTCACCTGTATCCCTGTTGCCGTACAGCAGCGCAGGGAATCCAGGCAGCTGGCTATAATGAGAGAGCAGGAAAAAGTAGAAGGAAGAAAGTACCTGCCAATATTGTCTCCCTTCTGTATGATCATCCGTGGTGCAGGGGTCCAGAGTGCGCACTGTGGAGCCCACCAGCAGGCTGTCTGACATGTGTTTTGCCGGGGCTTCCTTTGAATATATGTATGTGCCAATTTTCTAGCTTCTGTCTGGTGATAATTAGGCTAGTGAGCAGCCTTGATTGTCAGACCACCTGTGAGAGGTTAATAGAGGTGTGTTAACCTTTCTAGTCAGTTTCCCACTGCCTGGGAAGCAAGTTGCTGGCTTACTGAGAGACACAATTGCTACTGATTGCGAATCCTGTCAAAAACTTCTGTTTGGGACCAAATGTGTTTCATCCCTTTCGTAGGACTTCATCAGCGTATATACAGAAGTACTGTATAAAAGTCTGTACCTGGAGCAATAGAAGCCATATCCCTGATGAAGTTTCAGGAAAGTGACAAAACATGTTGGGAAAGTACGCTATAGGGATACTAACCATTGTTTTGTACTCACCATATCCTGGAGGATATAAAGTATCTGTTCACTTGGACATGAATCTAACTGGACTCTTCATCACAGTACCACCAGCATTGACTGATACAAATAAGGTAATTTAACTTTTTTCTAGTACGGTTCTGGTTTTGTTGTGGGCCCAGGGTGGTAATAGGAGCAGACACTGAAGAAGATTTAAAAATAAATGTGGAGTTTTCACTGAGTGGCTTAACAGACATGAATGTGGCAAAACAAAAAGTCTGGGTATATCACTAAGGGCCTGATTCAGAGCCGCTCGTAAGCGGCTGCTCGTTCGCTCTGAGAGATGTTCGCACATCTGCGCATGCGTATGGGTCGTAATGCGCATGCGCCAACCAGTCAGTGCGGTCGGAAATCGTGTACTCGCAAAATAGCAAGTGCCTGCTAATTTGAGTGACAGGATGAGGCGTTTGTGGGTGGTAACAGGGGAAGGTGCTTGAAAACGTGGAGTGGAGATCCAAACGCAGGCGTGCCAAACGGTCAAAACGGGCGTTTTAAGGGTGTGCATAATTAACAAAGCAGCGTCATCGACCACGTCACTTGGTTGTATTTTAGCCTGAACTGCTCGCATGATTGCGGTAGGAAAATGCTACCACAAGAATAGCGAGCAGTTCATACACCTTTCGATGTACTCGATTAATCAAATAAATAGCGGAGATGACGTATGATGCGAACGGCCAAGGGGCGTCTTTACAAAATAGCAAGCGAATGTTTCGGACGCTCGCTCAGACATAGAGGCGTCAACAGACCGCAAAGAGCGAGCACTCAATTTAAACAGCCAGCCCCCTTTTCTGAACGAGCGAGCGCAAATAGCATCCAGCTCTGAATCAGGCCCTAAGTGCACTTGGGAAACTGTAGTGAAGCAATGGGAAAAAGTCCAGGTAGTGATAACAGAAGGTAGTCCAGTATTCCAGGGTTTGTGAGGCTGAAAATAATTGCAGGCTGAAATGAATTGCAGGTTGAAATGAATTGCAGGCTGAAGTGAATTGCAGGCTGAAGTGAATTGTAGACTGAGATGAATGGTAGGCTGAAGCGAATTGCAGGCTGAAGTGAATTGCAGGCTGAGAAATAATGTCCAGGGAAAGTGCAAGTGGAGTCAAGGTGCAGGGTAACTGCTGACACAGGTACTCAGGCAGGGGAGAGGCAAAGAAGGAGGCAAGAGCCAGCAGGGCTGGAACAGGCAGGGTGAAGCAGGCTAGGTAACGATCCCAACAGAAACACGTTGCGCTGGCAATGAGAGGAAGCTCGGCACTCCCTTAAATACACAGTGCCACACTGTGACAGGCCAGAGAGAGCATGTGACACACCAGGATAGGGTGACTAGGTCACATGACCGGAGGCAAGAATGCAGCACCCATGTCAGAGCGGAACGGAAGCACCACCAGGCCTAACCAGACCAGAGTGACAGTATGCCTGCACAGGACTACACGCAGCCAATGCACCCCACCAGATACCAGCGCCACCGTCAGACGCCCCTCGCCATAGCATCCTCACAGGTAATACCTGCTGGCCGGCATGCCCAGAAACTCTGGTCGTGACAGTACTCCCCCCCCCCTTATGGGTGGCCTCAGGACACTCACCAGGCTTTTCAGGATGGACAGCATGGAATTTCCTGACGAGTGCAGGAGCATGGATATCCTGGGCATCAGTCCAACAGCGTTTTTCCGTGTCGTAACCCTTCCTATCTAGGAGGTACTGCAAACGACCCCTGAGGACACAAGAATCCAGGATTTGAGAGATCTCAAACTCCACTTCTCTCTCAGTCTGGATACGAGGGGGAACAGGGAGAACCTTGAGAAACTTATTCAGAATCAATGGCATGAGCAGGGAAATGTGAAAAGAGTTTGGAATTCTTAAGTAAGAGGGGAGCTGAAGACGATAAGCCACAGGATTGATGATTTCTGTGATGGAAAAGAGTCCGATGTAACATGGGGCAAACTTCATGGAAGGCACTCTGAGGCATAAGTTCCCGGGTGGACAACCAAACCTGGTCTCCAACTTTCATGCAAGGTACCTTCCTACGCCTCCTGTCTGCTTGTAGTTTGTAGCAAGAGGACATCTTCTCCAAATCAGTGCGCACTTGAGCCCATATGGATGCAAATCTCTGTACTGTATCCTCTATGGCTGGAACATCAAAAGTCGGCAGGGTCCGGAATTCAGGTACTCGAGGGTGAAGACCATATACCACCTGAAATGGAGTTTGATTCATAGAGGAATGATATGAGGCATTGTGCACGAATTCGGCCCAGGGCAGTGACTCAGTCCAATTGTCTTGGGATGATGACATGAAAATTCTTTGTGTCAACCATATTCTATGGTTGACTCCATCTGTCGATCCATTACTCTGTGGGTGGTAGGCTGTGGAAAAATTGAGTTTTACTTGCAGAATGGAACATAAAGCTCTCCAAAACTTTGCCGCAAATTGAGCGCCACGATCTGAGACTATTTCCGCAGGGAGTCCATGCAGGCGGAATATGTGCTGGACAAACAAATGAGCCAAATCAGAAGCTGAGGGTAATTTCTTTAGAGGAATGAAATGGACCATCTTAGAAAATAGATCTACCACGACCCAGATGGGTGTAGCCCTCTGAACTTGGTAAGTCTGTTACAAAGTCCATGGAGAGGTGCGTCCATGGACGTGATGGAATGGGTAGAGGCAACAACTCACCCGCGGTGGCTTGACGGGAGGATTTGTGCTGGGCACATGGGGCACATGAAGAGACAAACTCCAATACGTCAGTCTTCATCGAGGGCCACCGGTAGGACCTTTTCAAAAATTCCAGGGTCTTCCAAGTACCAGAATGACCTGCGAAGTGTGAGGAGTGAGCCCATGTGAGCAGCTGCTTCCTTAACTCCGGGCCACAAAGGTTTTCCCAGTAGGAGGCTGTAGCTGTGTGGTAGCAAACACCCTTAATTCCAGCATGGGGGTACTGCAAGAGGTTTCAGTATTGTTGTCACAGGGAAATGATCTAGACAGAGCATCTGCTTTCTGATTGAGAGCTCCAGAGCAAAAAGTCAGAGTAAAATGGAATCAAGCAAAATATATTGCCCTTCGGGCCAGACGAGGACTTACACACTGGATATTTTTGTGGAAGAGGTTTCTATGGTCGGTGAAGACAGTAAAAGGGAATTTAGCTCCTTCCAACAGGTATCGCCACTCTATAAGTGCCAGCTTAACTGCCAAAAGTTCTTGTTCTCCAATAGCGTAGTTCGTTTCAGCAGGAGAGAACTTCTTGGAGAAGAAACCACAAGGGTGAACCCGGTTATCCTTGTACCGTTGAGATAGAACTGCTCCCACTGCCTCCGAAGATGCATCTGCCTCCAACAAAAAAGGTCTATCCATATCTGGTTGTCTTAACACTGGAGCAGTGATAAAAGCTTGTTTCAAAAGCTGGAAGGTTGTCTCAGCTTCAGGAGTCCATAGAGAAGGATTAGCGCCTTTCCGAGTTAACGCTGTGATGGGAGCCAACAGGAACGAAAATCCTTTGATAAAGCGTCTATAGTAATTGGCGAATATGAGCAGTCTCTGGATGGATTTCAATGTCTGGGGTCGGGACCAATCTAGAATTGCATGAACCTTTTTGGGGTCCATTTCCAGACTGGAACTGGAGATGACATAACCAAGGAAAGGTACACTGAAGACAAATTTCTCTAGCTTACAGTAGAGATGGTTGTTTTCTTAAACGAGACAGCACTTCCTTCACATGTTTATGGTGCTCCTCTAGAGAGGAGGAAAAAATCAGTATATTGTCCAGATAAACGACTACAGAGACATACAACAAGTCCCGGAAAATCTCATAGATGAAGCCTTGAAAAGACAGCAGGAGCATTGCATAAGTCGAAGGGCATCACAAGATATTCAAAGTGTCCATCTCTGGTATTAAAAGCGGTTTTCCACTCATCTCCTGCACGGATACAAATAAGGTTATAGGCCCCTCATAGGTCAAATTTAGAGAAAACGATGGATCCCTTGACTCTGTCGAATAGCTCTGTAATCAACAGAAGAGGGTATCGATTCTTGACTGTTATGTCATTAAGACCTCAATAATCTATACATGGTCTTAACCCACCAGCCTTCTTCCCGACAAAAAAGGCACCAGCAGGAGACATAGAGGGACGAATGAACCCTTTCTCTAAATTCTCCCGGATGTACTCGGACATTGCTTTGGTCTCTGGCAAGGATAGAGGATAGGTGCGACCTCGAGGAGGCATCTTATCAGGCAGCAATTCGATGGGGCAATCCCATTCCCTGTGAGGAGGTAAGATGTTAGCTTGATGTTCAGAAAAACATCAGCAAACAGTTGATACTCCTTGGGAATAGCTGGAGATACTAATGAGACTGTTTTCCTCATAGGTCATATCTTGGGAAGATAGGATTTCTGACACTCAACTCCCAATGAAAGAATTTGCATAGAGCACCAGTCTATCCTGGGATTGTGCAGATGCAACCAGGGTAACCCTAGAACGACTTCTTGGGAAGCCTCAGGAATAACAAGAAATTTTAGATGCTCAGAATGGAGTGCTCCAATGTGGACTAGTACTGGTTGAGTCTCCTCGGTGACAACTCCGTTTGCCAGTGGACGTACGTCTACAGCAGTCAGAGATATTGAATGATCCAGGGTAGAACAGGAAATTCCTAATTTATAAATGAGACTAGAGGTCATAAAGTTTCCGGCTGCTCCAGAATCTAGTAGAGCAGTGACATAGGCAGGTTTAGGCTTGACATCTATGTCCAAGATCAGGACAAAGGACCTCATTCAGAGGCAGTCGCAAGAAGCGAGCGCTCGTTCTGAATGAGGGCGGCCGCTTCATTATTGAAGTGCGGCCTCCTGGTCATTAGTTAAGCTGTGGGTTACCACCCAGAGCTTAACGACCGACCAGGTTGATGGTCGCAATGGTGATCACCATCGCGATCATCGGGGCTTACGACGAGACCCTAAGGTTGGGTCTCGGCACTCGTAAGCCCCAGGGAGCTTCCTGCTCTGTTTGAGCAGGAAACGCCCCACTAACATCACTGATGATGTCATTGTGGCCGCCCACAAAATGGTAGGCGTTCGTTAAGGAACGCCTCCATTTTGCAAACCACCCCCCTGGCCTGCCTACCAAACAGGGTGAGCTGTTGATCAACATCAACAGCCACCCCTTTGGTAACGAGCTCAGGAGTGACAGAGTTTCTCCTTGCGAACGCGCAGTGCGGCTGCTGCGCGTGTGCAGGACTAACCATCGAGTCGGTTACGAGCGCATCGGTGCTTGCGACCGACTCTGAATGAGGTCCAAAGTCTTTGGAAGTTGGGGACGTACAGATTACTCCTAACTTGATGTCCCCATGGTCAGTTAGGAATGGGCGTTTACCGACTTGCGGGTACAGGAGGCCACCAGGTGACCCGATTCTCCACAGTATAGGCAGAGGTTTTTTGATATTCTTCTCTGGTGTTCTTCTCTGGAGAGGTGGGTATGATTCACCTGCATAGGCTCTACATCTGTAGGAGGAGGAGTTGGATGGGTTGTAGAGGGAGGAGTAAATGACCTTTGCCGGTCAGCTCTGTGCTTCTCAGCCTGACGTTCTTGAACAGGCAGGGTGAAGCAGGCTAGGTAATGATCCCAACAGACAGGTGAATGAGCACAGGAACTCTCTCTCAGCTCTCACTGAGAAACACGTTGCACTGGCAATGAGAGGAAGCTTGGCACTCCCTTAAATACCCAGTGCCGCACTGTGGCAGGCCAGAGAGAGCATGTGACACACCAGGATAGGGCGACTAGGTCATATGACCAGAGGCAAGATGGCCGGCGCCCATGCCAGAGCGGAACGGAAGCACCACCAGGCCTAACCAGACCAGAGTGACAGTATGCCTGCATAGGACTACGCGCAGCCAATGCACCCCACCAGATACCAGCGACACCGCCAGACGCCCCTCGCCATAGCGTCCTCACAGGTAATACATGCTGGCCGGCATGCCGAGAAACCCTGGTCGTGACATTATAGAGATGTGCGGCACGGTTTACACTAACACTCCCAAACTTAGGGGTTCTGAGTCGAACCGAGCCTGGGCTTGGGTATTCCCGTCATGTTTGGATCTGAAAATGAGGCAAAACATTATCTTCCCGACATTGGATCTCCCGTGTTTTGGATTGCATATTAAAGTCCATCCCTTGTGATTGAGCTCTATTTCACACTAGGGACCAGAGGGAGAGGGTGTGGGGATTGGGGTATTTTGTATACAAAGATAAACAACGATTAGTAGCACCATAAAGGCAGGGGCACTTTTTACTGTGGGCTGGCTGCAGCACTTTCTGAGGCACCAAAAAATGCCATAGGGGTGGACTGCAACACTCTGTTATTTGTTACTAAAAAGACTACTGGGGCCCTTTCTTGCTAACAAAAAAAAAAGATTAGGAGCACTGTGTTAAAGAGGCACTGTAGAGGTACTGTAGAGGCATTGTAGAGGCACTGTGTGCTGCTACAGTACTGTGAGGCACAGAAAACACCATAGGAGTGGACTGCAGCACTGTGTTAGTTAAAAGCCTTCTGGGGCAATTTTTTATAGAACAAAAAAAATATATATTATAACATCATCATACTATTAGGATGCCACCCTTATACTAGGAGCGCTGTGAGGCAGTTTCATTTGGAAAGGAAAGGTTGAATCAGCCAAAAACTTTGTTAATTATCTCAATAATAATCCCTATCATCTCACATTTACAAGCACTTTCAGCGATTAGACCATTCATTTATTAAATACAGTATCACTCTTTCATCCACAAATCATGACATTATCACATGCACATATCAAAAATAAGTTTATTCTAATAACTATATCAACTTCAAAAGTAACAATCATAAATCTTGGCTTAAAAATATTCCAGCAGTCCAGATGCATCAGTTGTACAGGAACTGTAGTAGGAAACATGATTTTGAAGAATGTTCTAAAACACTTATGAAAGCCTTCAAAGAAAAAGAGTATCCCATGACGCTTCTTAGAGAGTCGCTCAATAAAGGTTTCCGCCATAGATAGGAACTCACTTGTCAAGTATAATGACAGAAAGATCAGAAGTACTGATATCCAAGTGGAATTTGATAGATCCCTAAAGTTTGTCACTAGATATAATACAGCAGCTAACAAAATCAGAAAAATTATACAGAGTAACCAAAAAATACTCTACAGATCTGCTATTGAGAACTTAGGAACAGTAAAAAATGTATTTTAAAGGAAGCCAAAAGTTTGGGTAACATATTGGCAGAGCCATAACTAGACTTTTTGGTGCCCTGTGCCAGAGAGAGCATTGGTGCCCCCCTTAATTTTTTAAAAATGGGGACATAAGATAGTGTACCTGAAAAAGGGCCATGGTCTCATGGGGAAGGGCCAGGGAAGAGAAAGGAGTGGGCAGGAGATGTTGGGGATAAAAAAAAGAGGAATCTACAAGTGAGAACAATAATAAACAGGAAAATTGACAGGCCCAAACAGCGCCCCCTGCCCTGCGGTGCCCTGTGCCATGGCACAGGTCACACCACCCTAGTTACGGCCGTGCATACTGGCACTTACATTCTTCAGAGATGAGAACAAAATGAATAATAAATGAACAAATAATCAGCTAAATCCCACTCTCGGTTGTTACAAATGTGGGTAAAATAGGTGTATAACTTGCAATTACATTGTGAACAGAAGCAAGAATTTCATCTGTTATGTGACCAAACAAAATTACATTAGTAGTCCTTTTATCAACTGTAATTCTGTATACATTCTATATTAATTACAATGCAAATGTGGTCTATCATACATAGGCTGCACCACATGTTGATTAAAAAAGAGATTCCTGGAACATCTGCAAAATGGCCTTAGAGGACGTTTAGCTCACTCAGTTTCGAGACATGTGATAGAGGAACATGGAGGTGAAATGAGTTCCCTCACAATATTGGGAATATAATCCATCCAACAAACTGCAAGAGGGGGAGACAGGTATATTAAATTATGTTTGAGACAGACTTATTGGGACATCTCATTACTATATCAGCTAACTCCATCAACGTTATCCCAAGAAACGTACATACTGTACTTGAAAATTCCACAACTTTTATGCATCACTCTATAACCTTTCGCCTACTCCTCCTATTACTCCTCCCTCTGAGAACCCTATTTGCCAATAGCTAAGCTCCTGTTCTCTTCCTAAATTGTCTACGGCTCAAATTACTGCACATAACTCCTCCTATTGCTGTGCGAATAAGATGTATTTGAAGGTAAAAAGATGCACAAAAAGATGCTCGGCGCTACCGAGTTACACTGAGCTCCCACATTTTGTGTGGTGCGACTTGTTGCACATGGAGGATAGATGTATGTGGGCACATCTGTATTAAATGGGAACAAACATTCCACTTTGCGATGATACATCCTAGTTTCCTTGGAGTACTCCTCACTTGTCTTAGTGGCTGCTTCTTATATAGTAACCATAATTTATCCTCAAAGTTATTGAAGATTAGACACTACACAGTAGTGAACCACATTTTCATTAACAAGCTACAGTAGGTGTGTTCTTATACAGTGATTTAAGCTAAGGGCAAGAGATGATCATGACCTCTGTTATGTGTGTAACATTGTAAGAGCATTACAACTGCATGAATTTGAACACATCCCATGTTTTGCCCACAAAGATTGCAACAGCTGCAAGAACAATTCTTTTTGCCATGCCACCAACTGAAGCAAGAGGTAGAGACCAGGTGGAATTCCACCTTTTATATGTTTCAATGAATGGAGGAACGGCAACAAGCCATCCAAACCTACACAACAAGCCATGACAAAGGGGGAGGAGGGGAAATGTACCTTAATCTAGCACACTGGAAAATGCTCTGTTTTATGCAAGCTACTGAAACCATTTGAAATAGTAACCAATGAAGTGAGTTCAGATACTGCCAGCTTGTCAGGTGATTCCCTTAATAAAACTACTGGAAATGCAGCTACGTAAACTGAAGGAGTAGATGAAATGAAGTGATTCTGCTAAGTATGTTGGACTTGTTAGACTACATTTTAGCAACCATGCTTGATCCTAGGTTTAAATCATATGTAAGGCCAAATGTAATAGGGTGAGAGTTTATAAAATGTGAGGGTTTTCTCACATTTTTTAAACTCGGTCAATGTAATAGAGTCCGGGAACAAAGCAACCGAGCAAACTCGCATGTTTTTCAGACTAAAAAGACTCTCACGATTTAAAATCTCATCCTGATGTTTTCCCATTTTGTAGATAAAACTCGACCAATGTGAGAGATTACTGCTAAATTCTCACATTTTCTGAACTCTCACCCTATTACATTTGGCCCATAATGTCTTTCTTTCCAATTGACATATATATTAAGAGATGCAAAGAGCATCTTGCCAGCAAGTTGTCAGCTCAATTGGCACATGACACAACAAGGTCTCCTGCTTCAGTTTCTCCTGCAAATGCTACTGCCTGGAAAAAAATGACATTTTTCAAGAGACCCATTGGGGGTGAGGATGATAAGTCAACACAGGGCACCAAAGTGACAATTAATAAGGCTTAAAAGAATTGACCACAATTACTGACACCTCTACCGTGATTCAATATGATACACTGAGCATCAATAGAATGGTGGAGTATTATTTTAAAATCAATGTACAAATTGGCATGTCACACAGTCCTTTTGATTACTGGGAGGAAAAAAAGCAAAAAAAGCAACTATTTTTGGTGTACTTAAGCTGTTCACCCCACAGGGTATACTCATAAATAGTGTACAGCACATCTGGGAACCTTGTGAGTGATCAGCGTAGAAGGTTACTTCCTCAAAATGTGGAAAAACTCATATTCATAAAAATAAACTACTGTACAAATTCTATGAGGAAGACCCTTGCCACCAATTGTAAAAAACAAAGCACAGAGACTTCTGTAATGGTGGATTATATTGGGAATGAGCTAAAATTGTACAATGATGATGTTGTTAACACTGATGAGGGTGAGGAGGATGATAATTATATCTTCCCAGTGTAGAGATAATTTACAAATCTATTAGCTGCCTTTAGCCCATTGGTAGTTTGTTTTGTGGGGGCCCAAACAAACCAATCACTTCAGCCACAAAAGTGGCAGTTCCTGTCGCTGAACTGCTTGGTTTGTTAAATGGCATATGTCCTTTTTATTATACAACATAAGGGTGAGAGGGAAGTCCCAAGAACTATTGCTTCTTGCACCACTTTTATTTTTATTATAGGCTTTGGGGGCATTGGTGATGGTCTTTTTTGCATAGACAAACATTTATATTGGTTATTGCTATACAAATTTAAAATCTACATATTTTAACCAGAAATAATGTGGTGCCTCACAAAAAATAAATAAACTAACATAATAATGGAGCATATTTAGTATTATTATTCTATATTATTTAGTATATTATTAATTATTCTATTATTATTATTATTATTATTATTATTATTATTATTATTATTATTATTATATTAACAAGTATATACAAGGCCACATCTCAATTTTATTTTTTTAATATTTTTTCCAATCGATCATTTACCTGTCTTCCACTAAATACTCCAGCTCCATTTCCCTGAACTGCCCTCGGGCCTCTGAGCTAGCTCACCTCATTTTCAGACTCTCTGGTACACCTTATAATTGTACTACAGGTAAGTGTTACCCAATTACATACTCTACCTCCATTTCTCTTTACGGCCCCTGGGCATCTGTCTGATCTAGTTCTTGATTAATGTTTCATAAATGTGCTATATTCTTTTAAACTGCCATGTGTTTGTGCCACTGCTCGGTTGTTCAGTTTAGCCAGCCAGCCTGTGGCCAATATTGGTGAACACTGTGAATTGTGAGGTGGCCAAAATTGACTGAAAATGACTGGAAATTATTTTTATTGAGGCTAATAATACTGTATAAACAAAAGCTTGTCCAAATTAAATGATTTTATAAATTTTTATCATTTTTTAAAAAAGTTCCAAAACCAAAACATGTGAGTGCTTTTGCAATGAAGATAAAATTATTTACAGCATGAATGGATAAAAAAAAAACACATGTAGGGACAGGGACGCTGAAAGGAGCCCATCCCTGCAATGTACTAGCAGTGAAGTGATTGCATTAGCAGTCACCTCACTACTATATTGGGACCCTCGGCACAATACTGCGCATGCAGAGTGAGGAATCCTCTCCCAATAAATTTTACAAATTTTAACCCAAAGGTTACAGCAGCTAATGCCATCTTCAGATGGTGTTTGCTGCCGGGCAGGGCCGGATTGAGGGTTACATGGGCCTGCATCTGAAAATGATCAAGGGCCTATTATGAGAAGCAGATGAGGTGTGACCAGTGCTGTGTGGTGTGGCTGGACCAACATGGGCATATACACACTCTATAATCTCAGTCTTCGTAAATATGTAAACGAAAAAAAAATGCATTTTGTGAGGTAAATAGAAATACAATTTTACTACTTATGATTTATGGCTGACCGCGTGGAGAGCAGATGGTCAGTCAACATCCTGCTGTCATGATGATGGGCCTATTTTTATTTGGAGGCATGGAGCTGTAGCTTCATCTGCCCCATTGTTAATCTGGCCCTGCTGCCAGGACCAAACTCTGGAATGGTAAACCTGTCAGTTTTGCAGCCCCCATAGAAACATATGGGAGCTGCAGCTTCTGTCTGAGATATCTGCTGCTGTCCCTCCTTTTACATATGGCTGATACTTAATATTTGCAGGTATTCTATGAAAGTGTGTGTTTTCAGGGGATATGCCACAAATATTATTTGATAAATAGACCCCTTACCCAGTTAACTGACATTTTTTTTCCTACAAAACCATTCGGAAGTGGTCAGGTTTTCCTATTATTTAATAAAGTTTAAAATGTAAAAAATATTTTTAATAATATATTTAAATACTTTATTTAAAATAAATATATGTATATATGCATACTCACTTTCCCAGCAATAAAAAAGTGAAAAAGGGCCAGCAGTCACCTTTAGATGATCAAGACTTTATTCACATAGCCCGACGTATGTTTCAACTGATGCTTCTCAGTTTACCCCCCTCCAGCATCATATTTCTCTATATTACCTCTCCCCCACCCCCACTTATGCTATACCCCTCCCGGTTACCGCCGAACCCCCATGGGCACACATCCCCCTCCCCCATATGCAGAGTGGAACGGGGCATGTCTCAGGGAGGACTGATGATCCCCCCCTTCTGAAGAGATCAGCCAAATAGTGCATGGAGGGGAACTAATAGGGAGCGATTCCAAAATTGAAGTCATCACTCCTGGTGATCCGGGGACTCAGAAGAGATCCGTTCTGCACAAGTACAGAACGGATCTCCTCTGTAAAAGCAGAGAGAAGCAGCGGGACGGCGCAGTCGCATTACATGCAACATCGCCATTTAAGAGGTTAATATCTGTGCTGTGCTTTAAGCTTAGTGTCCTGAAACCCCTTGACTTTAACATCTGCTCTGTCTGGGGGCTGCAGCTGCCTGCATCATATGAAGATTCTATGTCAGTGTCAGTGTCCAAGGTTTGGTATAGATTACAAGGGGCATATTCATTACAATCCGCATCTCAGAATGTGTGTAATTGAATCTGCCCCTATAAATTAAAGTAGTTGAAGGTAGGCGCTAGTATTGACCCCCATGGAACTAGCCACACCTCATGGCACAAAAAACATACCCTGTGCTAACCACACCCACACAGCACTGGTCACGCTCCCACATCACTAGTCACACCCCCTGTGCTGACCACACCCACACAGCACTGGTTACGCCCCCATATCACTAGTAACACCCCCTGTAGTGGCACACAATAGTAAATTAATGCATTTCAGCTCCAGGCCCATGTGGACCTTACACTGGCACTGATCAGGACAAACCTTTCTCAGACTTTTCGAGTTCTATCACTAATTAACTTCTCTTTCTTCTATTTGTACATATTAATACCTTGTCTTTCTATTCACTGGGTACACCCACTTTGGCAGACGGTTACACCCCTTCAGGGGCTTCTACTATTGCAATCCCCTAGTGGGCCCTTCATGTCCCAATCCAACACTGAATTTACTAAACATAATGTTGTTGATGCAACATATACTGTATATGTAAACAGGGCCATAACTTATGGTAGTGCGACCAGTGCCATGGCACAGGGCACCGCAGAGCAGGGGGCACTGTTTGGGCCTGTCAATTTTTCTGTTTATTATCATTCTCACTTGTAGCTTCCTCTTCTTTTATCCCCAGCATCTCCTGGCCTCCCCTATCTCTTCCCTGGCCCTTCCCCATGAGGCCAAGGCCCTTTTCAGGTGCACTATCTTATGTCCCTATTTAAAATATGGGGGGGCACCAATGCTCTCTCTGGCACAGGGCACCAAAAAGTCTAGTTACGGCTCCTCATGTAAATAAATGGACCTGGCGTCTGCCAGGTCACGTCAGTTGCCCAGCTCAGCAGCTCTCCCTGTCCCTGCCCCTCATATTCCCCAACCCCTACCGTACCTCCTGTCCCCTCCCAACTCGTTTCTTTTTCTCCCATCACTGCATGTGCACTTTACACCTAATATGCACGGGGTGCGCAATGGGAGCAGGGATGCCCATCAAGCACATGCCTCAGCCACAATAAGGTCATCACACAAATGTGCATGATGACCTAATGTAAATCAGTGACCAATTCTGTAACAATAGATATATGGTAATGTGCTTATTTTATAAACTATTAATTTGAGGAGATAAAAAAATTCAATATAAGTATAACAATGATGTTTCCATACCTTCAGATGAGGAAATGATGATATCTGGTTTGCTAGGTGGATCTGAAATTAAATAGCATTGGTGGAACTTTAAAAAAAATAATTTTCATTTGATTAAGTTTTACATTATTGTAGCTGTACAGATAGAAAATGCAACACAGATGATGGACATCAGACCCCTCTACCCCAAACTTCCTTTTTAAAAGGTTTCATTTACTGTATTGGTATAATGGACAGGAGACTTATGGACCCTTTTGCCATTTCAATAGTACTGTAACTCTGAGGTTGAAAAATTGCTCTCTTTAGTGGTACCAATACATTTATTTATACCAGCCCCCACAGCCCATGGGTGCTCGGAAGGGCCCAACACTTTCCAGAGATTATAGTATCTTGACAGAGGGCCCATTCTGTTTTCTTGAATCACCAACTTCTCATAGAGGCACCAGGTTGATGCTGAACACTTTTCTCTATATCAGGTCAATTACACTCTGTGATGTTCCCTGTTACAGTGGGAACCAGCACAGTCTGTCTAGTGGTGTTGGGTTGCTCTATAATAGGGAGATCAATGCTCTCTGGTCTCCCTATTCTATGGGAAACAGCCTGGTCTGTCTACCACTGGAGGGGACTAAGAATTTCAGTGGGCATGCTTTTTTTATTATGATTTAAATAGTTCCATTAAAACAACTTGACCCAGGGATGAAATTGGGGATGTAGTTTATTTATTCATTTTTTTGATACATTCTTATTGGGACATTTCTCAAACCACATGTAATTTTATAAATGTCAACTTTAACAACAATGTCTAGAATGTTTGTGGGTTTTCTTGGTGGTTCAGAGAACCGATATTTGCTAAAATGTATAGTTTTATCTTGGCCACGTCTTAGACTCAATATTACATTTCACTTTGGCAGACTAAAATAATGTACAAGAGTGGTTCAATAAGAAAGGTAACAAGACCTCTTATATGTGTAATGTTCTCAATTTCATTCTAATTTCCCTCCAGGCCAGAGCAGGTAGACCACTGCTTCCCCTCACGGCCATTAGACTGCGCCACATATCAGTCACACTATCCCAACATCAGTTGTATGATGGTGGGGCTGGCGGAAACATGGTCACACATTGAGGAGTGTAGCGTAATCAGAGTTCTGCATCTATAGGGCACATCAGCAGCTGGAATTCATTGCCAACTTGTTGTGTGGTATACAGTGATAACATCATGTCATGGAAACAGTTTTGGGCTTGGTATACTGCCGTTGATAATGGCAGGACAGACATTCAAGATGAGCAGAGATCTGAGCGGTCAAGCACAACCACCAGACATGACAAGTTGTGCTGCATTTAAGGTCTAATTCAGGAGGACAGATGCATTTGAGTTAGTGATATTGCTAACAAAATGAACATCTCAGAGGGTACTGTGCATAAAATCTTTCAAGAGCAACTGGGGTACAGGAAAAAGTGTTCACTCTTCAAGCTTCATGTAAAGGCTTCAGGCACTTGTCACTGATTTCTTCTATGCCGGAATAGATGCCTTGGTGAACCATTGGAACAAATACTTAGGGGTCTATTTACTAAGCAGTGTTAGGAGACAGAGTGAAAAGTGATAAGGTGCCAGCCAATCAGCTCCCAACTGTCATTTTTCAAACAGATGGCAGTTAGGAGCTGATTGGCTGGCACCTTATCACTTTTCACTCTGTCTCCTAACACTGCTTAGTAACTAAACCCCTTAGAAAACTATGGAGACCATGTGAAAAAATAATCTTTACCAAGGCCATACTATTGATTAGAGATGTGCGGGTTTGGATTCCTGGAATACAAACACACCCGAAGTTAGGGGTTATAAGTTGAATTGAGCCCTGGCTCAGGTATTCCGCCAACTACGGATCTCAAGATGAGGCAAAATGTCATCTTCCCAGTGCTGTATTTTAGATTGCGTCATCTTCTCGGCATTGAATCTCATGTTTTTTGGATTCTATGTAAAAGTCCCTCCCTTGTGACTGGTCTCAATTTCACTCAGGAGATTGGATAGAGAGGATGTGGACTGTGGGATGCAAACTGTGAGGCACTGTGTTGTGTGTTTAGGGCAGGAGTGGGGAACCTTTTTCCTGCCGAGGGCCATTTTGATATATAACATAATTCGCTGACCCGTGCAGGCCACGCCCCCTCCAAGTGATGTCACATGGGGTGGGGCCACAATCGCCTTTGATTACAGCAAGGTCCGGAGCATCCTGAGGTAGCTCCGGGGAGCTGTAAAGGCAGCGGTGTGATCGTCTCAAGCATCCAAAGGATGCTCCAGGCGATACTGCTGCATAGATTCTGGCTGCAGGGAGCCAATCTAGACATCCTGCTAGCCAGATGAGGCTAGTAGAAAAAAGCTCAGAGGGCCAGAACAAATGATTCCAAGGGCCTTTACGCCCCCGGTCCTGAGGTTCCCCATCCCTGGTTTAGGGCAAGGCAATATGCACTAAAAAATGCCATTAGAAGCACTGTAATAAAGGGGCACTGTTATATATAACAGGGTCTTCTCAAGAACCACTGGCACCAAATAGTGGGGCTCCAATAGTGCACTGTAATTCCAGAGTCACAGCATAGCCAGCGTGAGTTCTTTGGACAGACTTCCTGTCTCCACAGGATAACGCTCGTCCCGGGGGTGTCAGCGCGGGATAGATGAAGCCGGTGTCACAAAACCGGCAGCCAGCATTCAATTAAATAGCACAGAGGGCTTAGGTACTCAGGGCCTGATTCAGCATGAATTGCAACTGCAACAGCATATACGCAGATCGATCGATGTTGCGTACTGCAGCAAATTGTGCGTGTGTGATTTAGCAGTGCAATCGCTTTGTGATCACTCAAGCAAATTAAACCCCATCGCAGAGTGATTAACAGGCTGTGAGCATTTGGGGGTGGTGCGGGGGAGTGGCCAGAGTAACGCAGATGTGCCTGTTCGTTTGAACGCCGTTGCATGGGCATTCATAAATTAGCCACTGAGATGGCATATGCAGCTTGTGTACTCACTGCATGCAATAAGACTTGCAGTTTCTGCGGTAGGTCAGGCCTGCTGTAAATGTGCATGAGGGCCCGATGTTACTCAATATTCCGGATGTATACGCAGGACTGCAAAGTATTACGGATGTGAGATAGCGGTAGTGGGTATCTCTATGCTGGCTGTGCGACAGCTTTGCGATTGCAATCATTAGCATATTTTCACTGCAGACCTGTGTGCGGAATCACAGCTGTGATCGCAATAATGATCCAAGCTGAATTTGGCCCACAGTTCACTCACCCTGAATTGACCCCAGCACTATGTGTAAAGGACCTGTCAGACAATCCAGCAACCAGCAGTTTGCTGCAACAACGGATATTCCAGCAGTCATTGTGTGGGATGTGTCCAGGCAACAGGAGAACGAGAGTCTGCACAACCAGCTTATAAATGATCCAAGGTCATCTGTACCTTCAACGCGTTTCTCTGCACTAAGGCGACTTTATCAAGAAGAGAGTGTACTTTGTTAAAAAAAAACACTATTGGGTGTTCAGGCAGGCACTGTGTTGTGTGTTCAGGCAGGCACTGTGTTATAAAAAAAGCCATTAGAAGCTCTGTATTAAAGGGGAACTGTGTTATTTAAAAAAAATACCATAAGGTGTCACTGCCAGAAGAGCATTGAGAGGTACAGTGCTAAACATTGTTAGACACCTTTAAGAATCATTGCTTGAGTAAACAAAATGTAAGGCATTAATTGGAGCAGTAGTATATATGAGAAAAAATGTATATACTAGGGGTGAGCGGGTTCGGATTTCTGAAATCCGAACCCCCCCGAGCCCCCCCGATCCGAGTCCGATTCGAGTCAGGCTCGACTTTTCCCACCTGACTCGGATCTGAAATCGAGGCAAAACGTCATCATCCCGCCTTCCGAGTCTCGCGGGTTTTGGATCCTATATAAGGTACCCGCGTCGGCGCCATTTTCTCACTCGGCTGTGGACAGTGAAGAGGGAGGGTGGGAGTTAGGGCTGTGCAGTGTAGTGTAGTGTAGTGCTGCTGTTGTCCACTACTTCAAAGTCCATAGGGGCTGGCTGTGTTGTACTGTGCTGCTGTTGTTAATAGGGGCTGTGTCCACTACTTCAAAGTCCATAGGGGCTGGCTGGACTGTGTTGTGCAGTCAGTTCTCCATAGGGGCTGTGTCCACTCCAAAGTCCTGTGCAGTGTCCCAGTCCTAAAGGGGTGCTGTAGTGTTGTCCAGGGGGTGCTCTGTCCATCAGAGGTGCTCCCCCCAAGTGCTAAAAAAATAATATATTTTCTGTGTTTGTGAATTGTGTGCGCAGTAGCCGCACGTGCATCAACAAAGTAGTGCCAAGCGTGTGCCTGTGTCAAAAGTAAAGGGCCGGCTGGCTTGACCGTTAAAGGGTGCTGTAACCCCCAAAGTACACTCCAGTCCAAACCAAAAAAATAATTATTTTCTGTGTTTGTGAATTGTGTGCGCAGTAGCCGCACGTGCATCAACAAAGTAGTGCCAAGCGTGCGCCTGTGTCATAAGTAAAGGGCCGGCTGGCTTGACCGTTAAAGGGTGCTGTAACCCCCAAAGTACACTCCAGTCCAAACCAAAAAAAAAATTATTTTCTGTGTTTGTGAATTGTGTGTGCAGTAGCCGCAAGTGCATCAACAAAGTAGTGCCAAGCGTGCGCCTGTGTCATAAGTAAAGGGCCGGCTGGCTTGACCGTTAAAGGGTGCTGTAACCCCCAAAGTACACTCCAGTCCAAACCAAAAAAAAAAATATTTTCTGTGTTTGTGAATTGTGTGCGCAGTAGCCGCACGTGCATCAACAAAGTAGTGCCAAGCGTGCGCCTGTGTCATAAGTAAAGGGCTGGCTGGCTTGACCGTTAAGGGTGCTGTAACCCCCGAAAGTACACTCCAGTCAAAACCAAAAAAAAAATTATTTTCTGTGCTTGTGAATTGTGTGCGCAGTAGCCGCACGTGCATCAACAAAGTAGTGCCAAGCGTGCGCCTGTGTCATAAGTAAAGGGCCGGCTGGCTTGACCGTTAAAGGGTGCTGTAACCCCCAAAGTACACTCCAGTCCAAACCAAAAAAAAAATTATTTTCTGTGTTTGTGAATTGTGTGCGCTGTAGCCGCACGTGCATCAACAAAGTAGTGCCAAGCGTGCGCCTGTGTCATAAGTAAAGGGCCGGCTGGCTTGACCGTTACCGGCTGGCTTGACCGTTAAGGGTGCTGTAACCCCCGAAAGTACACTCCAGTCCAAACCAAAAAAAAAAATATTTTCTGTGTTTGTGAATTGTGTGCGCAGTAGCCGCACGTGCATCAACAAATTAGTGCCAAGCGTGCGCCTGTGTCATAAGTAAAGGGCCGGCTGGCTTGACCGTTAAAGGGTGCTGTAACCCCCAAAGTACACTCCAGTCCAAACCAAAAAAAAAATTATTTTCTGTGTTTGTGAATTGTGTGCGCAGTAGCCGCACGTGCATCAACAAAGTAGTGCCAAGCGTGCGCCTGTGTCATAAGTAAAGGGCCGGCTGGCTTGACCGTTAAGGGTGCTGTAACCCCCGAAAGTACACTCCAGTCCAAACGAAAAAAAAAATTATTTTCTGTGTTTGTGAATTGTCTGCGCAGTAGCCGCACGTGCATCAACAAAGTAGTGCCAAGCGTGCGCCTGTGTCATAAGTAAAGGGCCGGCTGGCTTGACCGTTAAAGGGTGCTGTAACCACCAAAGTACACTCCAGTCCAAACCAAAAAAAAAAATATTTTCTGTGTTTAGCCGCACGTATATATCAAATCGATATAACATAAATGGAGGACCAAACTTTCTCCGATAAAAATAAAATAGAGAAAGATCAAGAATCACTTCCTCCTAGTGCTGAAGCTGCTGCCACTAGTCATGACATAGACGATAACATGCCATCAACGTCGTCTGCCAAGGCCGATGCCCAATGTCATAGTAGAGGGCACATACAATCCCAAATGGCAAAGTTCAGGAAAATGACCTTGAAAAAGACATTTAAATCAGCTGAAGAGAAACGTAAACTTGCCAATATGCCATTTACGACACAGAGTGGCAAGGAACGGCTAAGGTCGATCCCTAGTATGTTCATGACTAGTGGTTCAGCTTCACATGACGATGGAAGCCCTCCTCCCACTAAAAAAATCAAAAGAGTTAAGCTGGCAAAAGCACAGCGAAGAACTGTGCTTTCTAAGAAGATATCACAAATCCCCAAGGAGAGTCCAAGTGTTGTGGTGGTTGCGATGCCTGACCTTCCCAGCACTGGACGGGAACAGGTGGCTCTTTCCACCATTTGCACGCCCCCTGCAAGTGCTGACAGGAGCACCCACAGTCCACTTGCTGATATGCAAATTGAAGATGTCACTGTTGAAGTACAACAGGATGAGGATACTGGTGTAGCTGGCGCTGAGGAGGAAGTTGGCGAGGAGGATTCTGATGGTGATGTGGTTTGTTTAAATCAGGCTCCGGGGGAGACAGTTGTTGTCCGTGGGATGAAAAAGTCCATCACGGTCATGCTTGGGCAGAAGACCAAACATTCCACCTCTTTGGTCTGGCAATATTTCTATCCAAATCCGGACAACAACTGTCTTGCCATATGTACCATATGTAAAGGTGAAATAAGTAGGGGTAGGGACGTCAACCACCTAGGAACATCCTCCCTTATACGGCACCTGCAGCGCGTTCATAAAAAGTTACTGTCAAGTTCAGAAACTTTGGCTAAGACCATAAGCAGTCCAGGGACACCTAAATCCCGTTGTCCTGTTGTATCCAAGCACCTGCAAACCACACCATCAACTCCCTCCTCGTCAATTTCCTCCTTAGTCAGGATCGGAAGTAGTCCTGCAGGCCATGTCACTGGCATGACTGACTCTCCTATCCGGGATTCCTCCGGAGGATCCTGCATTGCTACGCCTACTGCTGCTGCTGCTGCTGTTGCTGCTGCTGGGAGTCATTCATCATCCCAGAGAGGAAGTAGGAACACCACTATTTTTACTAAACAATTGACCCTCCAACAGTCCTTAGCGAGGAGGATGAAGTACGACAGCAGTCATCCTGAAGCAAAACGTATAACTGAGGCCTTGACTGCTATGTTGGTGTTAGACGTGCGTCCGGTATCCGCCATTAGTGCAGTGGGATTTAGACAATTGATGGAGGTAGTGTGTCCCCGGTTCCAAATCCCGTCTAGATTCCACTTCACTAGGCAGGCGATACCGAGACTGTACAGAAACGTCAGAAAAAGTGTCCTCAGTGTCCTGAAAAATGCCGTTGTACACAATGTCCACTTAACCACGGACATGTGGACAAGTGGAACAGGGCAGACTAAGGACTATATGACTGTGACAGCCCACTGGGTAGATGTATCACCTTACGCAGCAACAGCAGCAGCGTCACCAGTAGCAGCATCTCAGAAACGCCAGCTCGTTACAAGGCAGGCTACGCTGTGTATCACCGGTTTCAGTAAGAGGCACACCGCCAACAACCTCTTAGAGAAACTGAGGGAAATCATCGGCCAGTGGCTTACCCCACTTAGACTCTCCTGGGGATTTTTGATATCTGACAATGCCACCAATATTGTGCGGGCATTACATCTGGGAAAATTCCAGCACGTCCCATGTTTTGCTCACACAATAAACTTGGTGGTGCAGAATTTTCTGAAAAGCGACAGGGGCGTGCAGGAGACGCTTTGGGTGGCCCGAAAAATTTCTGGCCACTTTCGCCATTCAGCGACTGCGTGCCGAAGACTGGAGCGCCAGCAAACACTCTTGAACCTGCCCCGCCATCACCTGAAGCAAGAGGTTGTGACACGGTGGAACTCAACCCTCTATATGCTTCAGAGGATGGAGGAGCAGCAAAAGGCCATACTAGCCTATACATCCACCTATGACATAGGCAAAGGAGGGGGTATGCACCTGACTCAAGCGCAGTGGAGAATGATTTCCGTGTTGTGCAAGGTTCTCCAGCCCTTCGAACTTGCCACACGTGAAGTCAGTTCAGACACTGCCAGCTTGAGTCAGGTCATTCCCCTCATCAGGCTTTTGCAGAAGCAGCTGGAGAAAGTGAAGGAGGAGCTAAGACGGAGCGATTCCGCTCAGCATGTGGGACTTGTGGATGAAGCCCTTCATTCGCTTTGCCAGGATTCCAGGGTGGTCAATCTGTTGAAATCAGACCACTACATTTTGGCCACCGTGCTCGATCCTAGGTTTAAAGCCTATGTGGTGTCTCTCTTTCCGGCCGACACAAGCCTGCAGAGGTGCAAAGACCAGCTGGTGAACACACTGTCAGCTGAAGCGGAACGTGACACGTCAACGGCTCCTTCTTCATTTTCTCCCGCAACTGGGGCTGCCAGGAAAAAACTTAGCTATCCTAAGCAACCCGCTGGCGGTGATGCAGTGCAGGCAGGACCAAGTTTGGACATCTGGTCCGGACTGAAGGACCTGGCAACAATTTCTGACATGTCTACTGTCACTGCATATGATACTGTCACCATTGACAGAATGGTGGAGGATTACATCGGTGACAGCATCCAAGTAGGCATGTCAGACAGTCCATACCTGTACTGGCAGGAAAAAGAGGCAATTTGGAGGTCCCTGTACAAACTGGCTCTATTTTACCTGAGTTGCCCCCCCTCCAGTGTGTACTCCGAAAGAGTGTTTAGTGCAGCCGGGAACCTTGTCAGCGAAAGGCATAGGAGGTTGCTTCACAGAATGTGGAGAAGATGATGTTCATCAAAATGAATTATCAGCTCTTCCAGGGAGACCAGCCTCCAGAAGGTACAGAGGGACCTGTGGTGGTGGATTCAAGTGGGGACGAGTTAATACTTTGTGAGGATGAGGATGTACACAACACTGAAGAGGGTGAGGAATCGGTGGATGAGGAGGATGAGGATGACATCTTGCCTCCGTAGAGCCAGTTTGTGCAGGGACAGATTAATTGCCAGCTTGTTTTGTGGGGGCCCAAACGAACCAATCATTTCAGCCACAGTTGTGTGGCAGACCCTGGCGCTGAAATGATTGATTTGTTAAAGTGTGCCTGTCCTGTATATACAACATAAGGGAGGGTGGGAGGGCCCAAGGACAATTCCATCTTGCACCTCTTTTTTTTCTTTGCATTATGTACAGTTTGGGGCCTAGTTTTTCTAACTGCCATCCTGTCTGCCTCTGCAGTGTCACTCCTAGATGGGTCACGTGTTTGTGCTGCCCACTCGTGTCGTTTAGCATAGTCATCCAGCTACCTCGGTGCAACCTTTTGGACATAAAAACACTATTGTGAGGTGTGAGGTGTTCAGAATAGACTGGAAATGAGTGGAAATTAAGGTTATTGAGGTTAATAATAGCATAGGAGCAGAAAAACCTACAAATTCTGTGATTTTAGCTGTTTTTATGCTTTTTTAAAAAAAAATACAGATCCAAAACACAAAACCCAGAACCCAAAACACGGAAGGGTGGTTTTGGCAAAACCAATCCAGATCCAAAACACGAAGAAAGATCCAGATCCAAAACCAAAACACAAAACACGAAAAGTGGCCGGTGCACACCCCTAGTATATACATACAGTACACATCTAGGCGTATAGTTTCCTGTGTAGAAGTATTTGCAGGTGGGAGGATCATTTTACAAGTTATTGATTGCTGGTGATCGCTTGGAGATGGGGTAAATGTCACATTCGCTGAGGTTTTCCAAATTCCAATCTGGTTGCTCTTTGTCCATTGGAAAACTAGAGAAGCTCCAGAGCAGTTATCAGGAGGAGAACAGGTCAGTGTCACCTCTCGACCTGAAAATAGCTCCCCGTGATTTGATATTTGTGGCTTCCGTGTCAGACCTGAATAATAAACAAAATTTATACTGTACACAATTTTCTTCTGATAAAGTTTGGAAATAAATACAATTAACTATTTCTGCTCTGATACCATTTGTAATGATTTTTTATTTCTATTTAAAGTTATTGCATTGCAGAAAATGACAATTGCTTTGTTTATTATAGAATTCTCAATAATTGTTCTCATCAAGGTCTGTTATTCTGACATTTTCAAACTTCAAATTTACCACATTCACTTACTACAATTAGCTGATATCACTACTGTACACACATAGGACTCCCCAGCAATACAATCCAATATTCTGTAGCGTTTATAAAGGTATCTGTAGTTAAATAGCCTGTGGCACTACCAGAATTTTCTGGAAAATGGAACCTCAGTAATTCCCCAACAGAGCGAATTTGTCACATCGTTATGGACTGGCTTATAGAGAGCTGGCCTGGGCCCTGGTACTCTCGGGGGAGGGGGGGGGGATGGCCTAATTGTGGGAACCGTGGCCAAGTCCCCCTTTAGAAAAAAAAGGAAAAACAATATTTTAGGAGAGGGGTGCTGTGAGCGTTTCAGCCAGGGGCAAATCCAGGGGAGACGCTATCAGTGTAATCGCACCCCTCTCATCTCATATCCAAATGCTGAATTAAATTATTAATATAAAAATATATATACTGTATACTGAGGGGAAAATGGCCATTCAGCATAATAACCAAGCATCTGGTTCTTTAAAAATTAAGCACAATCAATACATGAACTTATTAAAAATGTAACTGCACTATGTTATATTATATAGCATGCCAATATTCGCTAAACTAAAATGATTGACATTTCTTAATGTTTTCATTAAAATTAATAAGATGCAAAGTACAGTGTAATAAAAGGTTACAAAATGCATAACATTCGTTTATATAAAATGAATTGGTCTGTTTGTTTGTCTGTCCGGTTATATATTCGGATACCCCTGCACTGCTTGAGATGAATTAATACAACTGTTGACGCTCGTAAACACTTTTTGGATTACCCAGATTCAATTCAAAAGGGATGTAGTTATGTGCTTGCCGGTCTCAGTCCCGAGAGCGGAATCACAGCAAGGAATTTAATATAGGCGTTCAAATACCGACGCCTATGTTAATCTCGACACAGGAATGCCAAGGATGCCAGCCCAAACGAAGGTAAGCCAGGGAGCCCTTAGCGTTAGCCTCGGGGGGTGGAGAGTTAGCATTAGGGATTCTAGTGGGTTAGGTTTAGGGATGGAGATTAGGGTTAGGCACACCTAGGGGGGAGGGTTAGGCACCACTGGGAGGAGGTTAGGGTTAGGCACCCCACAGTAGAGTTAGGTTTATGGTGCGGGGAGGGAGGGTTAGGTTTAGGCACGCATGGGGGGAGGTTAGGGAAAGGCAGTAGGAAGTAAGGTTAGGGTTAGGCACCACTAAAGGAGGGTTAGGGTTGGGGGGGGGGACAGGGGAGGCATAGGGTACTTACCAGCCCCAGTCAGGATCTCCTCATGTTGGGCATCCGGCTGTCGGGATTTGAACCGCCGGCTAAACAGCCGCCAGCATTTCAATCCCATTCCATTCAAAATGATGCAGTAAATCCAATCTAAATATATAAAGCAGCAGTAATTAAGCAAAAAACTACTAGTTATGTGTTAAAAAGACTTATATATATATATACACACACTGGAGGCCTGGCCAAAATTGCGGACACATTTCGAAATATGAATGTTTTTCAACTTTGAATGCTTATAAAAACTGTTTCACTTCACACAGTGCAATGATTCATATATCAAATGAAAGGAAATATAATGCTGAATTCAACACAATAAACAGAGGTCAAATATTTGCATTGCAACAAGGGCAGTTATGCTACTTTCAGTCAGACAAAGAAGCACAGATGCGTGAGATTCAAGAAACGGATTGTAGTGACAGCTACTACCAGCCAATCGGAATCGTCTTTCTGAGGACCAATCAGTTTATGAGCAGGTGCAAGGTCATGTTCAGAGGTGAGAAAGGTCAGTTTGGCTGTTTCATTTTGCAGAATAAAGTTGGTTACTGAAGTGCAATTACGGTTGGATGTTTGTGTGTATTGTTTAGTGCTATTGACGGTGTAAAAAATAAATCCAACAATGTCGCCCAGGCAAAGTGGTGACTGGTCACCCAGGAAGAGATCCAGGATTGTGGTGTTACGTGAAAATGGTCTTTCGTATGCAGCAATTGCGAGAGAAATTGGTGGGAATGTGACAATATCAGGAATATGTAAGTTTTGTTTACGCTATCAGGAAACACAATCTATACAAACCAAAAAGGAAAAGGCCGGAAAAAGTGCACAACAGCTGTTGATGATAGGAGAATAAAATGAATTTGCGTCAGGGACAGATGGATGTTATCTGCGGCCATTAGCAGTGACCTGAGTGCAACTGGTGTTTTTGTCAGTGCAAGAACGGTACGGAGAAGCCTAACGGAGGTTGTCCTAAAAGGTAGGATTCCCCAAAAAAAGCCATTGCTGAATAAAAAGCAGCGGTAGAAACGAATACAGTGGGCAAAAGAACACATTGCATGGACAGAAAGTCAGTGGAAACAAGTGATATGGAGTGACAAAACTAAGATATCGATAGCTGGTAGTGATGGGGAAAAATATGTGAGACGTCACATCGGGGAAGAGGTACATCCAGATTACATTCAAGCGACAACAAAGAATCCTACAAGTGCTATGATCTGGGCATGTATGACAGCAGATGCTGTAGGCTGCCTTTATGTCATGTTATATATATATATATATATATATATATATATACATACATTTATATATATATAGCACAAAAATAGTGGATGTCACTCCAAGACTTGAAAATAAATAGATACTGTACTTGATTGCACAAGCTGATTATTATTTATCTTATATAAACAGTATATATATAAAGCCGCTTTGACTGAAACGTTGAATGCAGGCCCCCTGGAGTCGTGAGTCTTTTTTCATTAAGTCCTACGAGTGCCGCTGTTTTTTCCTAATGATTGACTGGGTCAACCACAGAGGCGGAGACAGAGACCGAGTGTTATTACAGAAAGAAGCTTTTTGGATTTACACCTTTCAAACCATACAACCTGGGGGCCGGAATTAAATGTTGTCCTCAAGTTGTTTTTTACGATCCTCATTGGATGCTGTTATCCTGTGGTGCACTTCAGCATCTTTCATTTTGTGCCATGATGATTGTCCTTGTTAGCTATTTAATGCCTAATTGTTTCTCTATCAGTGTTAATTTTACTGACATTGGATTAGTTGCCTTTTAGTCACCCCTGTATTATTGTTACTCAGCCTAGCATCTTCACTATGTGTAGAGCATACATCCTGTGTATTGTATGCCCCTAAGTGAGTATCTCTAAAGATATTGTTTATACTATTTAGTTAGATTGATACAGTGTTTCATTCTGGTTATTATCTTTGCAGTTTCTCATATACTGTTTTTATACTGCTAGCCTCATACTATGCGATATCCATCTATTTTTATGTATCCCTGGATATGTATGCAGTTAGTTGATGGACTTTAGCCGTTGTTTTGCCTATTATCCTCAGTTTACACATTTTCCGTTACAGTGCTTTATATACATGTTCTTACAGAGATCCCATGGTGATGGTTCACGTTAGGTAGACGCCCCCTAGTGAGTCACCGAGAGCCGGCGTGGGGCACGCCTATGATGTCATTGGGTCTCCGGTGGGTCAGCGTTGGATGAGAACAGTGTATGGACACAGGTATGTATTTATGTATTTTTATCACTTTTCTAATTGTTTGTTTTTTATTTGTCATTTTAATTCTTTCACATTTCATTAACACTTATTGATTTATCCTTACACATCTATCCTTTACACTTCACTATCACCTATTTTCCCCTTTTCGTATGATGCCCTGGGGATGGTTATTGGCTGGATTTTTTGGGGTACCCTGCTTCTCGGATGTGAACCCCTTAATGTTAGGGACGCTAGTATAGAGGAGCCTTGACAATTGGCCTGGTGCTTATTCATATATTTGCAAATGTATGTAACTAATACCTCTGAATCTATATTATTATGTAGGATTTAAGTATTTTTTGATTTTGCTACAGTGTGCTGTAGGGCAAATCCCTTTTTTCTGTGTTCAGTGTAAACCCCACCCTTTACAAGCACCTGTGCTATGTCATTAAGCTGATCTGAGCAACCACCATACTTTTTGTTTGCAGTCTTGAGAGTCATGAAGGGAGTCAGCATTAGAAGGAGTTGCTGGTCCTTATAGTGCCATGTGGAGGTTTCTGGGGTACCTCCAAGGTGAGTTAGCTCTCAGCTTATACATGTGCTGTTATCATGCAGTACACCAATTTGTAATTATATGACCCAGAGTGGGTGCTACTATTATGTAGCAATAATTATTTTGGGGTGAGCATTTGGGAGTGGGGCCCCCGGAGTTGTTCTGGCTGGACCTTTCGCAGGGAATCACTACTTAATTCACATAGAATATTTTTATCACTTTTCTAATTGTTTGTTTATTATTTATGTCATTTTAATTATTTCACATTTCATTAACACTTATTGATTTATCTTTACACATCTATCCTTTACACTTCACTATCACCTTTTTTCCCCTTTTCATGTGATGCCCTGGGGATGGTCCTTGGCTGGAATTTTTTTGGGTACCCAGCTTTTCAGATGTGAACCCCTTAATGTTAGGGACTTCAATTAGACACTGTCTGTATTTATTTTCAAGTCTTGGAGTGCCATCCACTCTTTTTGTGCTATATACAGAGTTTCACTTGGATAGGCACCCAGGCACGCTGCATCTACATTTTTCTGAGTGCCAGTCCACAATTGTTCATATACAGTATATGTATATATATATATATATATATATATATATATGACAAATAATAATCAGCTTGTGCAATCAAGAACAGTATCTCTGTTAGAATGTCCGATATTGAATTTAGCAGCAATGGTTTTTCTTAAAAGAACATATTGATCCTTTAATGCCTCACCAGTATACAAACTGGCTTAGTAAAAATCTCTCACCATACTGCTCTGTTATGGTGCATCCACAAAGTCACATTACCGCGTCCTGGCTCAGTAATGCCCATCTGATCGCGATCTGGCTTATATAGAATGAGCAGTCTCTGCGTGCACTGTCAGTACGCTCTGGACTTGTCATCTGGAGAACGGTGCATATGATGGCTATAGTATGATTTGAAGCCAGCAGGGAAGAAGCTTTATCCTGCTTACAGCGGTAGAATTTCTTATGCTTGCTGCTACACCCATGGATTAGCGGGATGCTATAACCATCAGGGGGGCTTGGTTTCAGAGTCCTCTGACGTGTTTTGCCTCTTACAACTGGAGGCTTTTTAAAAGAATCCAAATCCATCTAGTTGGAGGCCCAGAACAGGTTCCTTGGATCAAAGTTCTGCCTGCAATACTCCGCCGTGAGTTCCGACCAAGACCCCAACCACACCATTAGGCATCCCAGACCAATTTTCACCCCTCTATGCAGAGGCGGATCTACTGCAAAATTAATGAAGCATAAGCTTCAGGGCCTCTGACCCAGGAGGGGCCCTGAATCAACTTTTTTTTTTATGAGTGAATTTTTCAACAAAATCAGTGGAGTTTTTTAAGTCTGTATTATTAAAATAAGGTTATTGTAGTGATAGAATCGCAAGCCAATGGGTTGAAGTACTTAATTTTGACCATAGAATATGTTCTACAGTAGTGCATGTAGGGGGAGTACTCAGAAATCCCCACTGATCAGTACTGGCTGGTAGACCCTCTATCTACAGCTCCGAATGGCTGTTATAAGCCTGCCGGGTCAGAATAGAGAGCTGCTATTAGTGTCACTGCTGAATGCAATACTGCCAGGTGCCACTAGATGTTCGCGTCTCCATTTGTTCTGTCCCATCTGCCAGAAGTCGGCCATGCAGTGCTGACCACAAACTGAAAGCTGAGCTGACTGAGGGATGGCATGCAGCTCAGAGTCTGGAGCACGCAGTGTGGGGGAGAATCCTGACTCAGGAGGATAAATAGCTTGGATCCTACAGAGGAAGTGAGTAAGTTTTGGTTTTGTAAGTGAACTATCTACAGCCTCTCTCTATCTGGGTTTTTTCTACATCTATCTATCTATCTATCTATCTATCTATCTATCTATCTATCTATCTACAGTCTCTCACTCTCTGGGGGGTTTCTACATCTATCTGTCTATAATGTATAATTCTCTAGGGGTTTCTACATCTATCTATCTACAGTGTCTTACTCTCTGGGGAGTTTCTACATCTATCTATCTACAGTCTATCACTCTTTGGGGGGTTTCTACATCTATCTATCTATCTATCTATCTATCTGCAGCAGTGGTGTCAAACTCGGGCCCCTCCAGCTGCAGTGGAACTACACATCCCAGCATGCACTGCCACAGTTTTGCTATTAGGGCATGCTAAAACTGTGGCAGAGAATGCTGGGATATGTAGTCCCACAGCAGCTGGAGGGCCCGGGTTTGACACCACTGATCTGCAGTCACTCATCTGGGTGGTTTCTACATCTCCACCATTTTGGCCTCAAGGTCCTTGCAAGGGCAAGTTTTCATCCAAATCAATCCAGTGGAAGGCCCAGAATAGTCAAAGTTATACCCAGCATCCCCCGGTCAAAGTTCTGCCCAGCGCACTCCGCTATGGGGCCCCAACCACTCTATTAGGCATCCCAGACCAATTGCCACTCTTCTTTTAAGTTTTAAAATTTATGCAGTGGATGGCCCTGAAAAGGCTCCCCAGGTCAAAGTTCTGCCCAGCGTCCCCAGGTCAAAATTCTGCCCATTGTACACCAGCGGGAGGTCCAACCAGTACCTCAACCACCTAGTATGTCTTTTGGGATCCAATGTTACCATTCTTTGAAGTTTTCATCCAAATCAATCCAGTGGAAGGCCCAGAACAGGCTCCCCGGGTCAAAGTTCAGCCTAGCGTACACCAGCGTGAGGTCCAACTGGGACCTCAACCCTCCAGTATGTTTACAATTCTGTGAAGTTTCTGTCCAAATTATGTGAAATAGTCCAAATCCATCCAGTTGAAGACCAAGAATGGGCTTCCTGGGTCAAAGTTCTTCCAGGTGCACTTTGCCCTGAGGTCTGACCAGGACCTCAACCGCTCCATTAGGCATCCTAGACCAATTACCACCCCTCTGTGAAGTTTTCATCCAAATCAATCCAGTGGAAGGCCTAGAACTGGCTCCCAGGTCAAAGCTCAGCCCAGTGTCCTTGGGTCAAACTGCTGCCCAGCATATACCAATGGGAGGTACGTCCAGGACCTCAACCCCCTAGTATGTTTTATGGGATCCAATGCCACCACTCTGTGAAGTTTTTGTCCAAATCATCAAGTGGAAATCCTAGGACAGGCCCCCTGGGTCAAAATCCTGCCCAGCATACACAAAAAGTTGTCTCACTGGGACCCTATCGCCACTAAAACCTGGTGAGGATCCAATTGGACCATCTTCCATTGGTTTCATCCCAATCAGTGCAGGGGTGTCTGAATGAATAACCAGACAGTCAGCCATCATCCCAGGCCTGGGGTGCCCTGGTACCCACCTCCCTAGGGATCCCCGGCCTTGGCTGACTAGTGGTCAGGTGTTAATACTTTAGCCGGGAGACCAGGTGAAAGGGTACCAGGTGAAAGGGGGTGTAATGCCACAGCTGGGGGTGTAATGCCACCCCAGCTGTGGCATTACACCCCCACTAGAAAGAGTCTTGTGCTTGTTTTTGAAAATACAGGGGAACCCTATGTATTTTTTCCCCTGTATTTTAAGAACCAAGGCAGGCTCAACAGAGTCCAGGGCTGGTTATGCTTTTGGAAGGGGGGGGGTGCGCATGTCAATTTTAATGTTATACTAATTTTTTACACTCAGAAGCATGCACGGATCGCATGGATCTAAACATGTTCCTGTTTAACTCAGACCTGCTCAGGCTAGACTCACTAGCCTGAAGCAGATCTGTTTTTTTATTTTTCAGTCACTCACACTCTATTACACTGCCCGAGTTGTATCCTCACAATGGCAAGACATCTGGATGCATGTGTTGCTATTGCAGGGGTTTGAGACATGGAATTCATGTTCTCGCACCCTATTACATAGGGTAAGCTCTAAAAATGTGTGAGTATAGCTCTATACTTGCACATTTTCAAAATTCGGAACCTATTACATTTTGCCCACGTTCTTTGTTCTTTACCACATCTGCTTCCTTGCATCTCCCTCACGGCAAGTATAAGGCCTTGGGTTATAAAAACACAGTTCCAGAACTAGAATTAATGTTTTAATTCAAGAATATCTTCAAAGCTTAGTTACTAAAAGTTAAAAGAATATAATAATGGTAAAAAGGAATCGCACAATTACTCGCAAGTTCAGAAATAAAATAAAATGGAAGAAAAAGACGACATCACATATGTGGTTCTGGGATGGGACTGTCCCAATAGAGAATTCTGGATCATCTGTACCTTTTGATAGTCCCACGCAGAATGAACACTGAACTACCGGTGTGTCACATGCCTGCTTTTCCAGGCATTCCCCCCTTGCCCCCCTCCCTGGGGTGCTTTTAACCCTTGACAGCTGAAAGTGTATTGTCGAGCTGGCTGAAGCTATAGGGTGCCCTGGTCATGTAAGCAGGGGATATTTTAATTATACAATCAGCTCTTTTAGAAGTTGAGAGGTTTGGGATCACAGACTTATGTCAATAAACATACTCACAGATTTAGGTGAGGGAATACACACCTTTGACTCTGTGTCTCTGGTATGAGCAACCCCTCTTTGATCTCTGGCTCTGATTCAGACCCACTTGCAAGCACTATGCGCTTTCAAGCGGGTCGATGTTTACCCCCTGCCTCCGGCATGCGCATGCACGAGACCTGGCCAGCGACGGGCGCTCCATCACTACGGGACCCGCACCAAAATGGGGTGGCCGTTGATTGTGATTGACAGCTCGCCCCGTTTTGGAGGTGGGCAGGGGGTAAACATCGACCCGCTTGAATGCCTCCGTCAGCCGACGGAGATCCTGGCCTCTTCCCTCCCCCAAATGGCAGAAACATGCCTCCATTTTGGAAAACAGTAGCCATTGCCGCCCCAACCCCACTCACAAACGGCAGCAGACTGTCAATTGCTGACAGTCTGTTGCAGCTTTGTGTGCAATTACACAGGACTCATACTGCACATGCGTACGGTTCGGCGCCTGCGCAGATTCTCGATCATCGGACAAAAATCCACCAAAGATGATGTTTGTCCATTAAAGATGACATTTTGCCTCTTTCTGAGACCCGAAATGTGGCGGGAAAAATCCGAACTTGGCGGGTAAATTTGAACCGATCCAAGCCTGCACATTTCTACACAGGACACGTAAAATTTGGGAGGAAAAATTCAAATGGGGGCACTCCATAGTACATAAAAGTATGTTTTATTCAAACATGGCATTAAAACCACTTTGACTTCTCCACAGAGTGTATTCGTATTTACTTAATTCTATAGGTTGCATTCAGTATATATTCTCCTTTCTATAGTACTAACTTTTATATTCAGTTTTGGTTATACTATTACGGTGTTCATATACTACTGATTATTTTTGCATATGCTGACAAGTCGGCCGCAATATGGTCGGAGAGTTTGATTGCATTGGTGGTTATTTTCTATTTCCAGTGCTCGCTTTTACCTATTTGGATTGTGTAGTTGTATCTTGTAGGTTCTAGTTCACTTTGGTTGTATTTTGGGTATAAGTACAGTATGCCTCAGTTTGGGTGGGTATACAGGGTGGGGGGTGGATATGCGGGGTTTGTTCAGTTTTTTCTTATTTTTTTTTCTTTTGTTTAAGTCACACTACTTCTATGGAGAATTTCATATGATTTATATTTCTATATGTTGCAATGGTGAAGATTTGAACTTGGAATGTGCGAGGAGTTAACGATCGTGTGAAAAGCTCATTGGTCCTTAAAATGGTTAAGCAATATGGATCTGATATTTGATGCTTAATGGAAACTCATTTGGTTGTGAGTTGGGTATTAGCTCTTAAAAGACCCTGGGTGGGGTGGGCCTATCACTCTTCTCACACCTCGTTTTCCAGGGGTGTCTCTATTATGATAAACAAATCGGTTCCCTTTTCTTTCACTGCGGTTCAGATTGACCCTTATGGCCTTTATGTATTTTTAGACTGTGTAATAAATTCTAGGCCCATTTTGTTATTAGCGGTATATATTCCCCCTCCATTTACTTATGATGTTTTGAAACAAGCTGCTGGATTTGTGGCCCATTCTCCAGATACTCCAGTACTGTGTCTAGGAGATTATAACAACACAATCGATCCATATTTAGATAAGCGGCGTGAGTCATCGGACTCTCTCTCTACAGGCATTACTGGCTTTCCAAATTTTATAGCAGATTTAGGATGGGTTGATGCGTGGCAGATAAAACATCCTGGAGTACGGCAATACTCATGCTTTTCTGCTATGCATCGTTCATTTTCTAGATTAGGTTTGGCCTTGGTGTCCCCTTCTCTGGTACCTAATACATACCTGCCGACTTTCTGGCTGCTGCTTCCGGGAGGGAGCAACCAGATCGGCAGGATGGGGGGCGTGGCCGGGACAAGGGGGAGTGGTCAGGCGAGTGACAAGCACTTGTGGGCGTGGTGGGGTGGGGCCACATAATCGCATCAGTTTGACCCCACCTCCGCTACACAATGCTGATAATATAGGCATTGTGAAGCAGGGGGTGTGGCCAAAATGATGCGAATTGCATCACCGCCCCAACACTGCAGGGGTTGCAGGGGTTATTGCGGGGGGATAGGAGGGGTGGGCTGCAGCCAGGAGGATTGCCAGCCTTCCCGGGAGCACGGGAGCGGCACGCGATTTTTGGGAGGCTCCCGACCAAACCGGGAGGGTAGGCAAGTATGACCTAATATCACTAATAATTAATATAAAGCCAGAGGAGTTTCGGATCATTCTCCTCTATTGGTTGAAGTTACTATTTGCAGCTCTAGAGGTTTATAGTTATGGAAAATTCACCCATCTTGGCTCCTTCAAATGGGGGCAGGCTCAGAACTGGAAGTTATGTGGGAGGGCTATTTTGCTGATAATGTTGGGTCTATCTCTGTGACAACAGTTTGGGATGCATTTAAGGCTTTTTTACGTGGGTCATTGACTAAAAGGGTAGCAGAACTTAAAACATTTTACAGAAAGAAGGAGGGTGCTTTAGAGATGAACTGTAGGAAACTTGAGTTGGATTACCTAGGGGACAGGTTGGAATCTTCTCGTTTAAAATGGTTAGCTGCTCAGACTGACTGGACTGATCATTTGACAGATAGAACAAACCGCAGACTGCTGTTTCGATCCCACTTACATTATATGCAGGCTGACAGAACTGTCAGTTTCTTGGCACACTTAGTACATGCTGATTTTCCTGCTGCTTTTCTGAACTTATTGAGCCCGAAGGCTCTGTAGTCACGTCTACACCCTATATAGCAGATTTGTTTAGTTCTTTTTATAAAAAATTATACACAACTAAGCTGACTGTAGGTATGGATGCCTTGTCACATTATGTCTCCTCTGCCGAACTCTCCAAGTTGTCTTTTGAGGCCCGGACCTTCTTGGACACTCCTTTAACCTTAGAGGAGATAGATGCTGCAATTAATTATTTTCCTGGTAATAAGGCCACTGGATCTGATTGGATTCCTATAGAATTATATAAAAAACATGCCCATATCTTTATTCCAAGGTTTTTAGAGTTGTTTAATGGGCTGTATGAGGAAAATTAATTTTCTTCATCCATGTCTGAGGCTGTAATTGTTGTACTTCCCAAACCTGGGAAGGACCATAGATACCCAGATTCCTATCGACCAATAGTCCTAATTCCCACAGATGCTAAAATTTTAGCCATGGTCCTTTCTATTAGATTGAACAAAGTTATTACTTCGATTATTCATCCAGACCAATCTGGATTTACAGTATGCCAGGTATGTCCACTTCAGAAAATATTAGAAGGTTGCATATTCATTTGCAAGCCTCTCATCGGGAGGAGTCCTCCTTTGTTATTGTATTGTTAGATGCAGCAAAAGCATTTGATTCAGTGGAGTGGCCCTACCTGTGGGAGGTTATGCTCAATTTTGGGTTTGGACCAGTATTCTTGAAGTGGGTAAAATTACTATATACGAAGCCCACTGCTAGAGTTTTGATTAATGGGGTTATCTCCCCTTCATTCTCCTTGTCTAGGGACACAAGACAAGGTTGTCCTTTGTCTCCAACTTTATTTGCCTTGGCTATGGAGCCATTGGCCTGTATTATACGCTCTCACCCGGGTATTCAAGGACTGCGTCAGGGTAATAGAATCGACAAAGTGGCACTTTATGCAGATGACATTACTTTTTTTATCAGACTATGTAACAGATATGCCAGTGACTCTCCAGGTCAATTTGGGGAGTATTCCGGACTCAGGATTAACTGGGACAAATCATCTACTCTTACCCTTAGAGGATCCTGCCCAACTGTTCCTCATATTACCCTCCCTTTAAGTTGGGTTAACAAGTTCAAATATCTAGGTATTTGGATTACTAATTTCCCAAAGGACAACATAACCTCGAATATTGAGACCCTATTTGTTTATTTGAAGGACAAACTTAGGTCCAGGTGCCGACTTCCCCTTACTGTTACAGGCAGAATTAATTTAATTAAAATGGTGGTGCAGCCCAAATTTGTGTATGTTCTGCAACACTCTCCAGTTTTTCTCCCAGATACATTGTTTAGACGGTTGAATAGCCTCCTTTCCCCATTGGTTTGGGTGAATCGTCAATCACTTATTCAATTGGCTGTTATATTCCGCTCTAGGTCTGCGGGAGGTCTGGCTCTTCCTAATCTTAAATTATGTTATTTTGCGGCCCAAATGGCACATTTACAATTGTGGCTTCAAGACGTATCTCCCGATGCCCTACATGTTTTGCTGGTCTCTCAGACCTTTCCCCATTTTACATCTTTGCAGGCTTTATTGGCAGGAAGGATTCTGAACAAAGGCCCTCCCCTGTCAACGCAAGCTAATAAAATATGGAAACTGGTTACTAATAGAGATGAGCGGGATCGGATCTCCCTGCCTGCCCCGGATCCCTCACCCAACGCAAAACCTCACGAACCCGCTGTCGGGTCGCGAGGTTTTGTATTGAGCGGTCTTAATGCTGATTGACTGAGAGAGCCGTCTGTCACAGCTCTCAGCAAATCAGCGTTAAGCCCATTGAAAATGAACACTGAAGAAGATGATGGCGCCTGCCATCCCCCTCCGCCTGACAACGCTGGCATTCCCCGCTGCAGAATCACCACTGCTGGCACCCCTGCACTGCTGCCCCACGTACTGAGGACACCGTCAGTGACCCCCACACTGCTGACACTGCCGACACTCCCACACTGAGGACACAACCAGTACCCCTGCACTGCCGACACTGTCAGCAAACCTGCACTGAGGGCACTGCTGTCACCCCCGATCTGCCGACACCACTGGCACCCTGCATTGAGAACACCCCTGCACTGCCGACACAGTCAGCAAACCTGCACTGAGGACACCGCTGGCACCCCCGCCCTGCCAACTCCGCCGGCACCCTTCACTGAGAACACTGCCACACCACAGCACTGACATTCCATGTACTGAGGACTCCATCAGCAACCCCCGCACTGCCAACACAGCCAGCAAACCTGCACTAAAGACACCGCTGGCACCCTCGCACTGCAGACATCACTGGTACCCTTCACTGAGGACACTGCCAGCACCGCAGCACTGCCATTCCATGTACTGAAGACACCATCAGCAACCCCGCTTTGCCGACACTGCTGTCACAGTAAGTGCACTATTGGTGTATCCAAACCATACTGTATAACACACTGTATCCATGTTGGAAATTAGAAGCTGAACCGCCACATGTTAGTGCCGCCCACTGTGTCACTTAGCTTAGTCAGCCAGCTAGCTGGATGCAACCTTTTGGCCTTAACTAGATGAAGCAAATAATATTGTGAGGTGGTCAAAATTGATTGGAAATTACTGGAAATAAATGTTATTGAGGTTAATTATACTGTAGAAACAAAAACAGGCCCATTTTATGTGGTTTTAGCTGTTTTTATGATTTTTTAAGAAAAAATCCAGATCCAAAACCAAAACACGAAAACAAAACACGGAGGTGAGGTTTTGGCAAAACCAATCCAGATCCAAAACCAGGGGGGATCCAGATCCAAAACCAAAACATGAGGGTCGGTGCACATCTCTAGTTACTAATCTCCTACAGTTTACAGGATTGGATCCAGATACTTCTCTTTGCAGTTTTTGTATATTGCCAGAATTGGCTTCACTACAGCCTGGGTAAATGGGGGAATCTAGGGGGTTAACCACTCTGGGTCAATTATATGATGAGTCTACTCTTAATTCCTTTGTGCAGCTCCAAGTGGCCCATCAATTACCTAATTCATATTTTTACAGATATCTCCAATTGCGGCATGCCCTCTCATCTCAATTCTCAGATGGTCCTCCTCTAATTCAAATATCCCCTTTAAAGTCATTTCTGTTATCTTTGGGTCCTCGGAAGACACTTTCTCATTCATACTCTTATATTGTGTCTACTCATCATAATGACATTTACCTCATCTTAGAGCAAAGTGGGTGAGTGATATAGGCCCCATAACTGATATAGATTGGGAAAATGCTTTGGCGGCACCTCGTATCTCCACGACAGCTATAAGATTCCAGCAGATACAGCTATTTATTCTTCATCATTCCTATTTAACTCCTGCTCGATTGATGAAGTTTGGGGGTAGAGCAACTGATCTATGGGCCTGATTCAGAACCGGACGCTATTTGCGCTCGCTCGTTCAGAAAAAGGGGGTGGCTATTTAAATTAACCGTTCGCTCTTTGCGGTCTGTTCACGCCTCTATGTCTGAACGAACGAACAAAACATGCGAACGTAATTTTGAAAAAAACACCCCCTGGCCGCTCGCATCATACGTCATGTCCGCTATTTATTAGATTAATCGAGTACATCGGACGGCGTATGAACTGCTCGCTATTCTTGTGGTCGGTTTTTCCTACCCCAATCATGCGAGCAGTTCTGTCTATAAAACGACCAAGTGACGTGGTCGATGACGCTGCTTTAGTAATTATGCACACCCTTAAAACGCCCGTTTTGACCTTTAGGCACGCCTGCGTTCTGATCTCCACCCCCCGTTTTCAAGCACCTTCCCCTGTTACCACCCACATACGCCTCCTCCTGTCACTCAAAATAGCAGGCATTCGTTATTTAGCGAGCACACGATTTTCGGCCGCACTGACTGGTTCGCGCATGCGTATTACAATCCGTACGCATGCGCAGTTGTGCGAACATCGCTCGGAACGAACGAGCGGCCGCTTACGAGCAGCTCTGAATCAGGCCCTATGTCCTAAGTGTAGCACAGGTGGTGGAACATACTGCCATGTTTTATGGGATTGTCCAGTGATTAGTGCATTCTGAAACAAAGGGCCTGATTCAGAGCCAGACGCTCTGAACGAGCGCCCGCTCTGAAGCAGGGCGTTTTTTTTTTTAATGGTGCAGCCTCTTGGCCGCTCGCATAGCTGTGGGTTACCACCCACAGCTTATGCGAGCGTCCATGATGATGGTCGCGATGGTCAAGACCATCGCAACCATCGGGCTTGCGATGAGACCCTTGCGGTAGGATCTCAATGCCGCAAGCCCAAGAGTGCTTATGGCTCTAACAGAGCCAAAAGCACTCCCACTGACATCACTTGTGATGTCAGTGGGGCCGGCCCCAGATGGTAGGCGTTCCCATGGGAACGCCTCTGTCAGGGCAGCCACGCCCTCGGTTCGCCCACCAAAGGGGGCGTGCTGTCACTCAACATCGACAGCACGATCCCTTTGGTACGAGACCCGGTGCGACGACATGGCCGTCGCTATCCGGGTCTCGCACATGCACACGACAGAGCCGGCTCCATCGTGCACATGCGCACTGGGCCACCATCGACCCGCTTGCGAGTGCATAGCGCTCGCGAGCGGGTCTGAATCAGGCCCAAAGTTTTAAATGTTTTGTCTAAGACTGGTTTCTCTCTCACATTAGCTACACCCTTGCTGTGCTGTTTGGGCTCAATAGACGACGAAGTACTAGACAGATATACTAAGCAATATATTGTTAACATGTGTACGCTAGATTTTAATGCCTGGCTGTCCTTAATTCATGCTACTGTTGAACATGAGAAGCATGTGTTTATATGTCGCAAAGGTGAGAAGAAGTTTCATTGTAAATGGGGTAGATGGCTTAACTCAAATTATGCACGAGAGTTACCTCAGAATTGATTTATACTGCATAATTTACGCTGGCCCCCGGGATACCTTATTCTATTAAGTTATTCTATTGGCAGTTGTACACTAATTGGAACACTAATTTATTTATTTTTTATTTTTATTTTTTTCTATGGGGAAGAGGTGGATCTACTGAGCTTTATCTTATGCATGTATACATTTTGTAGATTCTTTATATCTTTGTAGTGTGCTTTATATATTATTATAGGCGTATTTTTTGTTTAGGTATATGCCATTATATTGTTATGGTATTAATATGTTTATGGGATATATTATATTGTATTCTGGAAGAAGGAATTGAATTAATAATGTAGACAGATATATTGTAATATTCTTTCCATATGTGATCATATGTATATGCATTATCTGAACAATTTTATAATTTGTATTGATTTGATATTTATTGGGTTTAATTTTTGTTATCTGTATCCTACTACAATAATATTATATGGAGTACTCAATGTAATAATGTACCATGGCATATTTGCCAGTATTGTATATTTCTTTTTTATTTTATTTAATTTTGTTCAGGATTTATATATTGTATTTTTTTTGTTTCTTATTCTGTAAAATTTAAAATTTTCAATAAAAAAAAAAGAAATTGCTCAATTAAAAAGGAGGGGTTCAACTAGTTTTATATATAATAATGATAATATATTGTGGGATATGTGGTAATCTATGATACCATGATATCTATGATACTAATACGTCTTCCTTGAGGAAATTATACAGTAGCACAGTATTAAGCTCCGTACACACTGAGCAATGCATATCGTTATCATTCAAATTGTTAAGTTTTTGGCCCCTACCAACCCACCAACGACCAGCGATAAGTGGGCACGTTTGGACAATAACGATATCGCCCATCAGCCGTACATGCTAGCCAACCTGCAGGTTACTGTAGGAACCCAGGTTTGCTGATCGCGGGTCGCTATAGTCGCTGGTGAGTTGGTGGTGGGCTGGATGATCGATATTGATCATCCAGCACACCAGGGAGGGTGGAGGACGATTAGCCAGCGATATCGTATCGCTGGCTGATCACTCCGTGTGTATGGAGCATTACAATACAAGCTTTGGCATCTCTTTCATTTTCTCCTTTTACAGCAGGCCTGGCCAACCTGTGGCTCTCCCCCACTTGTGGTACTACACATCCCAGCATGCCCTGACACAGTTTTAGCATTCCCTGATAGCAAAACAGTGGTAGGGCATGCTGGCACATGTAGTTTCACAACAGCTGGAGAGCCACAGGTTGGCTAGGCCTGCTCTACAGTATACTCAATAACACTGCTGGACAGTCAGCAATCTTGTCTTGTTATCATTTAAAGGAAAAGGTGTGTGTGTGTGTGTGTGTGTGGCGGGAATCAGAGCAGGGATGGGCATCGAATATCAAAATATCAATACGGGACTGATCCAAAAGATCGGTATGGGACTGACGAATGGCCATTCCTACTCCAGAGTGACACAGTGATCTTGTTTTGTTAGCAATTAAAATTAAATGTAAGGGAGGAGGGTAACACAGTGACACTGAGGGACATTGAGATTGTGGGCCTGATTCAGACATGCACACAGTTGCCTCTGTGGTTCTTTATTTTTGCAGCAATGAAAATATGCAAGTGCTAGTTTCAGCCTTCTCATTGTGTGCCATCTCAGGGGAGATAATCAGGAAGAGAACTTTCTGTTCCTGCTTTCTCCCATACTACATTGCTCCCCCAGCCCCACCAGCTGGGAGGCGCAGGTGCACAGGGCACAGGGTACATGCTGTATTTCACTTCTGCGAAAGTTGGCACTGGGCTCCTTTATCTCCTTCCTGGGAGAGACCTAGTGGTAAAGGCATCCAAACAATTTTAATGTGGATATATAAGGAAAGCAAAAAGTAGTTTTGATGCCGCTTTTTGCTTTCCTTTTTATGTAGAGCTTTAAACATTTGATTATACAAAGGTTGCAAAGTAACAACATTTCCAGAGAGTACAATTTGTAAAGTACAAGGGGATGATTTTTCAAAGGCATACTTTCTCTTTGACATAAACATAAAAGGTAACACAAAAAATGTTTTAGCTAGCTCCAGTAATAATAATAATAGTAATACTAATAATAGTAATAATAATAATAATAATAATAATAATAATAATAATAATAATATACACAAAATTCCTAGTCAGTGACATTTTCTATAAGAATGAAAGTTGGTAGGTGATAACACTGCTATCTAGTGAAGGCTTTCCAAAAACTTTGCATGGGAAAACCTATTTAATAGGGATGTGCAGGCTCGGTTCTACTCGGTTCCGTTCGGTTTTTTTTCCCGAATCTTATTGGGTTTCAGCTGTCACGAGTTTTGGATAGCCAATAAGATTATAGTATTGCAGGAGTACTTTCACCGCATTACCTATTCTATTAGTGCTATCTCTGTATGGCAATAACAGATTCATATTTAACAAAAAATATATATTTTCATATGTAAAGATTTATGAAATTTTTTTGTTATCATTTTGAATATTTATTATTTTAAACTTATTTTTTTTTTAAATTAACAAATAAAACTGAAAGTCCAACCCAGCTCACACATGCACAGCAGTAAGTTATCCTTTACCTCCCTGGTCCAGTATTGCCATCACAGCTATTTATTTTTTACAAAAAGGAGCAGCTAAGAAGGCAGTTCATAAATTAATTTACTACAGTGACTAGGGATGTGAGGTGACCACTTATAGAAATATACCAATAATCAGTGAACAATTTAGATTTTCTTTTCATCTAAACTATTCTAGAACTCAAGGAAAGACAGACAATACAGTTTACACCCTTTCACAGATTTTTTTTTTCTTTTTATAGCTCCACTATAAAGTGGTTGAAGGTAGGCACACCCATGGCACAGGCCACACCCTATGTGTAGACCACACGCATACCACCTCTAGTCATGCCCCACACTGCTAGGTAGACCACTGCAGCGGCACACAATAGGCCCTTCATATGTGAAGCCTGTCAGCAGAGATGTAGATGTAAGTGTTAAATCAAGGAATATAAACTGAGGACATGACTGTATTCCAGTAACCATAGTAAAATAATTGTAGTATGTGAGATATAGGTTAATAATAACTATAGGTTTGATGGTGCATAATAAACATCCCACCTTTTTGCCCCCACAGGACCCTTTTGTCTAAAACCATCACATCCTGATGACACTAACTAGACTTTAGGGGAAGATGGGAGGAGATCGGCTTCTCAGGTTTTATCATTCACTTCTCCTTCCATCTTTAGCAATAATTATATCTATGTTTTATGTAACAGTTATATAAGACACTCACCTGTCACAATCAGAACGGTTCTGTTTGTTACATAATTACATTTGATTGGACTTTCTATTGATTCTTCAAACCTAAAGTAATACGTCCCAGCATCTTCTCTCCTGGCAGCGGCTATGGTCAGTGAGCAGTCTCCTGTATCTGTATTTCCTGTCAGATGGAAGTTTGGTTTTACCACCTTAGCAGATTTGTTATTAGAGGCTACAATCTCCTTATCACTTGTCATCCAGTATCCTGTGGAATGTGTGAATGTCCATCTACTGTCAGCAGTAAAAGTACAAGGAATGGTGACACACAGACCCTCCTGTACAGTGACATAACGATTCAGCTGGAGTGAATAACCAGGAACCTGACATGTGGTATCTGTGGAGAGATATACTGAGTGATTACTCACATACTGATATGATGTACTGCAGAACAGCATAATATACACAGGGGGAGATTTATGAAACTTTGGAGATATAGGGGTAAATTTACTAAAGGTCAATTTGCTGCTCGATTTGAGGAGTAATTTAGCACTTCTCACATCGACTCAAATCGCATGCAGTGAAAAATGTTTTTTCACTGCATTTACTATGATTGGATTTGTTTTGCGATTTGCAAAACATATTCGATTTGAGTAGGTTTTGAAGAGTATAAACTAAAGTTTATCCTGTGGTTCCCACCATTGAGTTAAATGGAGGAGCCGTTCATTGGCTGAGAGGCGGGGTCTGACCTCTCTCAGCCAATGAACACTCAGACACGCAGCTTCAAAGGATGAAGCCGCGTCTGAGTGCTTCATTCGGTTAGTAATAATCATTCTGGATAGAATGATTATTACTTAGTGAGAGGGTCGGCTTTTTCGTTTTCTTATTTTAACCCATGGATGCCTACTGGACAAGGGGACCACTCAAGGTAATATAGGTGAGTATGTGCGAGTGTGTATGTATGTATGTATTAAACTTATACTGTGTAAGGTGTTTGTGTGTTTCTTTCAACATTTCTTCACAGGTGAACTACAGGTACCAGTGGGCCCTTAATGCCCATCATGCTGGTACTTGTGGTTCTCCAAGTACCAGAATGCGAGGGAGGCTTGCTGGGACCTGCAGTTCTACTGGAAAGACAATGTTTATTTTTATCTATTTTTACACATCACTCACACAATCAACCCGCCACCCACCGCCCAGGGGTGGTGGGGTTAGCCCCTGGCTGTCAGGCCAGACTAGGGGTGCCCTGGAGAGGGAGACCCCTTTATTGGAGGGGTCTCCAACTCCCCAGCGATACCTGGCTTGGGCTGACTAACGGTCATGGCTGATGCTCCGCCTGGGGGCCCAGTGATAGGGCTCCCCTGGCTGTGGTATCAGTCCCCTGTTAGAAAGGGTCCAGGGCTGGTTCAGAGATTTACAGGGAGACCCTATGCTAATTTTTCCTTGTAAATCCAGAACCAGCCCTGCTTCCCATAGCCCAGTGCTGGAGTACAGGTCGATTTGAGGCCAATTTGAATAAAAATTTGATTTAAAGTCCGATTTTACATTCAATTTGGCCTTTAGTAAATACCCAAAAGCAAAATCGAATACAAATCGAATGAAAATCGCACCTCAAATCACTCAAAATGCCAAATCGACCATTAGTAAATTACCCCACAGTGTAGAAGTCACCCATAGCAACCAATTAGCTTCAAACTGTTTTTACAGACTGTGGACCTGATTCAGAGACAGATGATAATGCAATTACAATGGCATTCTCTCACAGATCATAGTTGCTAAAATATGTTTCCAAAGCACTGCCGATCATAGGGACGCCCACTGCTGCCTTCTCATATCCGTCTGATGACGTGCAACAGCCTAAATAACGGTACCATAGACGCAGATCGTGCAGCTACGCAGCATGTAATGAAAGTCTGAACAGCCGCAAACACTGCGGCTCGCCTGACGGGATCGGTATGATTTACCACTGGCCGCATGGTTCAAATCCCGACAGCGGAAGCCCGGCAGAGGTGAAGATCCCGACAGCAGCTAAGGTGAGTACAAACTAACCTAACCCCCACCTAACCCCCCCTCCCAAGTGCCTAACCCCCCTATAAGTGCCTAAACCTAACCCCCCTTCCACGCAGCCTAACCCTAAGTCTCCCTGGGGGGTGCCTAACCCTAACCCCTCCTTCCCCTAGCCTAACCCTAACCTCCTGGGGGGATGCCTAACCCTAAGTCCCCCCGGGAGCCCTTAACCTAACCCCCCCCCCCACGTGGCTGTCTCTGCCCTGCATACCTTCAATCGTGATCCCGGGTGCCGGGCTCCCGGCATAGGTAAAATGACAGGCGTTGGGATTTCGATGCCTGTCATTAGACCCTTGCCGGGATTAGACAGTCGGGATGCCAACGGTCAGGATTTAACCCGACTGCATACCCTCCTGACACGCAGAGAACTCTCGTGCTGCTTGGGAGAACATAATGGCTAATTTATGCACGCCCACGAAACGGCGTTTAAAAACGGTAAGACATGCCTGCGTTTTCTATCCATCCCACCATTACCAACCCCAGACACTGACTGCCTGTCACTCACTTTGTGAGTCCTCTTTGCCCGGATGATCGCAATGCAATCAATGCACGTGCGCAGTCCAGCATTTACACATGTGCATTAGCGAACAATCGTTTGAGCTGCATAAATATCACCAATACGTCAGTTTCTTAATCAGACATTGGGCTGGATAGTTTACAGTAGGAAGCTGATTAGATGCTGAGAGGAAGTTACAATCCGTTCACAGATATTGACCACAGGAAGGCTTCTCTTATAACGGGATGCAGTCGAGAAGCCGATAGACGAAATCCCAACCGCCGGCTTCCCGACTGTCTAATACCGGCAAGGTACTAATGACAGGCGTCGAAATCCCGACGCCTGTCAATAGACCTACGCTGAGAGCCCGATGCCCGACATACCGAATGGAAGTAAGCTGGGTGCAGACAGGTGGGGTGTTAGTTTTAGGGCTCCCGGGGGACTTAGGGTTAGGCACCCCCACGGGAGGGTTAGGTTTAGGCTAGGGGAAGGGGGAGTTAGGGTTAGGCAGCCCTGGGAGGAGGTTAGGGTTAGACTCCCCCCTGGAGGGTTAGGTTTAGGCAGCAGGGAAGGGTGGGTTAGGTTTAGGCACTTAGAGTGGGGTTAGGGTTAGGCACTGGGGGGAGGTTAGGGTTAGGCACCCCTAAGGGAGGGTTAGGGTGGGGGGTTAGGGTTACTTACCTTTTTAGCCAGTCAGGATGTTCACCCCTGCCAAGCTAGCACTGTCGGTATTTGATCCACTGGTCATGCGGTCGGCGGTATTACATACCGATTCCCTTATAACAAATGTCATTTAATACAAATATCACAGACATACATATAAAAACATATATATATAAAACACCAATGTCTAAAGATAAAAAATAATTTTTGCTGTATTGTACCATAATAATAATAATAATAATAATAATAATAATAATAATAATAATAATAAGCCACTCTAATTAAGTTGTCGGTCTCAAATAAGAGTATCATGATATATATTAAAAAAAACTTTAAAGGGATTATAGAGTAATAAAAATCAATAAAAAGTTTACAATCATGTCTCAAGTGTTACAAGGTCTCCCTTCGGAGACTCTATTATAGTAAGATGTTGCAAACTCACCACCTTGTAGAGATGTCAGGGCCGTAACTAGGGTGGAGCAACCAGTGCCATAGCACAGGGCTCCGCAGGGCAGGGGGCACTGTTTGGGCGCTGTTTATTATCATTCTTACTTGTAGCTTCCTTTTCTTTTATCCCCAGCATCTCCTGGCCTTTCCTATCTCTCCCCTGGCTCTTCCCCATGAGGCCATGGCCCTTTTTAAGGTGCAGTATCTTATGTCCTATTTAAAAAATGGGGGGGAGGGCCAGAGGTGGGCTGGGCCAGGGGGCAGGGTGCCATGTGCCCCCCGGGCTGCAGCGCCATGTGGGCCGTGGGCAGTCTGTGTCTCTGTGACACAGCTGTCTGCGCCATGCATGTAGCTCTGACCGGACTGAGTTCGGTCAGCGCTACACAGTGACTGACAAACACACAGCCGCCGGCGCCGGCAGCTGTGTGTTTGTTTTAAGTAGCAATCAATGAGAATCTGACAGACTCTCACTGACTGCTGCTGCGCCCACTGCCGGAGCGGCTCCATCTTCCGGCTCCTACAGTGGGTAATGGGAGAGACGTCATAACGTCTCTCCCATAATGCAGAGCGGGCCGGCCTGGGAGGACAGGCAGAGCAGCAGCTGACGGCAGCGGAAGCGGGAATTCAGGTAAGTGTTTTTTTTTTATTACGTGTGTCTACTGGGGGGGGCACTACTGGGGGTACTACAAGAGGGGAGACCGCTACTGGGGGCATTCTTAGGGGGAGGGGACTACTACTGGGGTCACTACAAGGGGGGGACCACTACTGGCAGAACTGCAAGGGGGAGACCACTACTGGGGACTACTACTGGGGGCACTTCAAGGGGGGGCTACAACTGGGGGCACTACAAGGGGGGGCTACTACTAGGGGCATTACAAGGGGGGGACTACTACTAGGGGCACTACAAGGGGAGGGGACTACTACTAGGGGAACTGCATAGGTTGGAGGGGACTACTACTAGGGGCACTGCATAGGGAGGAAGGGACTACCACTGGGGGCACTGCATCGGGGGACCACTGCTGGGGGCTCTATATAAAGGGCAATACTGGGGGTACTGCATAGGGGGGAGACTACAACTGGGGCCACTATTTAAGGGGCACTGCATAAGGGTTACCACTATTGGGGGCACTGCATGGGGGGTGGACTGCTACTGGGGGCACTATATAAGTGGCACTGCCAAGGGTGTACCACTACTGGGGGCACTATATAAGGGGCTTACTACTGGGGGCACAAGGGGCACTGCACAGCTGGGACCACTACTGGGGGCACTGTATAAGGGGCACTGCATAGGGGGGAATCACTACTGGGGGCACTACTGGAGGCCTGCATAAGGGGGTCCTCTCCTGGGGCACAGGGGGGCACTGCATATGGGCACCACTACAGGGGGCTGCCCCTAATCTTTATTTTTACTTTACCTTAATACCATATGGACCCGCCTCCTCCCTGGAACACTTGAGGGGGGGGGCGCGTAGCACGCTCATGCTCCAGGCACCCTGGCTACACGCTACTCCTCTGCCAGGGCCACCTGCATGCATTCGCCCCCCAGGCTAAAAGTTGCCAGCCAGCCCATGGGGAAGGGTGGGCACCAATGCTCTCTCTGGCACAGGGCACCAAAAAGTCTAGTTACGGCTCTGAGAGATGTCCTCTATGTGTGAAGAGAGGTAAGGTGGTAGTGAGTGTCTAAACCTCAAACACTTGTATCACCCAGCATGAAGGTAGGCAACTGATCAGCTGTAGAGTTTTTTCAAGCTGCGACAGGAACCGACAGGATTGGAGACCAATGTTAGGCTTTCTTTAATTCCGGCAGCCAAGTGATGTAGAGACAGACAGAGTGAGTTCAGCACCCACAGCAGAGCTAGCGAGGTTGATTAATATAGTTGGTGTGCCATCTCAATCACTAATAGCTGGATAGAGGGTGGAAGCAGATTTATCCATTTAAAGCTCACCGTTCTCTCGCATCCCCTCAGCTGGCAAGGGTCAGCGGCAGGTGTGTATGCTCGTAAGCCACTGGAGTAAGCAGACGGTCCAGTGATATAGTTAGTGTGCCATATAGATCACTAACAGCTGGATAGAGTGTGGAGAATGGTTCACTGATAACAACTCTCATCATCTTTTGTCCTGTCAGCCGGCAAAAGGTCCTAGGCAGATGTATCTACTCACTAGCCTCTTGAGTATGCAGATGGTCAGCTGTATGGGCAGCCAAAAGAAAGCAAAATAGAGCACCGGATTAAGGCGTTTTATCCTTTGTCTAATACATTTTTCAAGCCATTCATGGTAAATAGGATTTCCAATGCTTTGAATGGGGAAGCAACCCAAAAACATGCATCCGGTTAAGACTATTGCTTGCGCTAGCAGGTTATAGGCTTGCCCTACAGGGGAGCTTTGATATATTGGCTTTAGCCCTAAATCCTGACAGAACTTCTAGTTTTCACATGATTTAGGGTATGAGCCTTTGAAAAATAGGCCTTGCCAGCTTCTCACCAGAAAGTCAGTGTGTAAAAGCAAAAAAATAACACAAACTTTTAAAATAATATATACTTTATAATCTCTCAGTCTTCCATTAACTCTCTTTGTAGATTTGTACTTACTGTATCCACAACTTCTCAGGAGTCTACTGATTACTATTGGCATTACAATAGAGCCTTATTAGATCCACTACACCTAAAGAAATTTTAGGTGTGTATTATACATTAAAATGTACATTATTCATTATAATAACATCTGAATTATTTTTTAAAAGGGGGGGCAGATATTTGAATTTTTAATATAAGAGGGTACAGATTACATTATTATACAGGGGACATTATTAAGATGTATTAAACTTAAGGAGACAGGTTTACTTTTTTAAACCCTGGTTCCCACCATTCAGGTGTACAAGAGATAGTAAATGTTACTACGCTTTGAACTAGTCAACCCTATGTGTGGGTCTTCTTAGGGGACTGATAATCCTAAGTGGGCCATTTATAAAGGCAAGTGAGTGTTTTTTGTATATTACTTTCATACCTTCAGCCAAGACCTCGGTGGTATGAGCTGTATCAGTCGCTGCAGCCACACCTTTATTTGGCAGTTTTTGTGGCTGGTTTTCTGCAGTTTGTGTAACAGCAGTTTAATATAATGACTGATGTGTCTGAATGGACACTGTGGGAGCTGGAAGTACACTGTTGTGGCTGGAGAGACAGTGCTGGGGCTAGAGGGACACTTTGGGAGCTGAAGGGACACTGTGGGGGCTGAAGAGACACTATGGAGGCTGGAGGGACACTGGACTGGAGGGACACTGTGAGGGTGGAAGGGAAAATGGGGGCTGGAAAGACACTGTCAGGGCTGAAGGGACACACTGTAGGATGGAGGGACATTGTGCACTGGAGAGACACAGTGGAATGAGGCTGAAGAGGCACAGGGAAGCTGGAGAGACACAAAGGGGGATGAAGCTGAAGGGACACTGTGGGGACTGAAGAGACACTATGGAGGCTGGAGGGCTAGAGGGACACTGGGCAGGAGTGACACTGTGGGGGTGGAAGGTACAATGGGGATTGGAAAGACACTGTCAGGGCTGAAGGGACACAGTGGGGGATGGAGGGACACTGTGCACTGGAGAGACACAGCGGAATGAGGCTGAAGAGGCACAGGGGAGCTGGAGAGACACAAAGGGGGATGAAGATGAAGAGAATGGGGAGAGTAGCTGGAGATTATCCACAACTAGCAGGGTTAGAATGAAAAGGGTCTGGGACAGTAATCTTCATTCTAAAGAAACATTACTGATAAAAATGGTAACATATTAGCAAACGGGTGATTCTCTGTGACGTAAGGGGACATTTACATGCATTCAAGTATGTGAACTTTTTCTATACTACAATTTTTGTTTTCTGGTGTCTAAGTCTTAAATACTTTATTGGTAGAAATTATACAACAGAAAAAATTTCACTGCAGTAAACCATACCTTCTGGAATTTTTGAAAATTTACAGGACTCTGTCAGAGAGGCTGTGACAGTGTAAATTAGCATTTTGCATGCAGATACAGCCGCAGTAGCACACACAATATAGGCACGCCACATATCATTTTAATCAGCAGAAGCTGCTTGTGTGTCCTTTGCGAATAAGACACATTTGAAGGTACAGTAATAAAATGCATAAATAAATGCTCGGTGCTACCGAATCACGCCATGACATGGCACAACTAGCAGGGCTGTTTACCGCACAAGGAAGTAAGATGTATGTGGACACAACTGTTTGCACATCTGAGTAATATACAGTATAATCACCTGGCAGGTGCACTTGCTGTTAGCACTTATATGTCAGTACTGTATGTCACACTTACCTTTCCAGAGCAGGGAGAGGATGGTGATCACATGACAGACCCACACGGTGCAGCCTTTTCCCATTCCCTCCATGATACGTAGCTGAATACAGGACTTATCTTGTATATGTTCTATGAGCTCCTGAAACATGATATTAAATCTAACAACTCTACTACAGTACATATTTATCATATACTTATCCATTCTATACATTTGTCATTTCCTAAATCTTCCCAATATAATTTAGTGAATGGAGTTACAGAAAAAAATACATTCATATAAAATGTGTACAAAGATGCTTCACTTTTCAGTCTATAACAATAAATGCTGCAAATAGTAAATAAACATGCTGCATGGATGGGATAACAGGTATCGCTGCTCTCAGATTAATCAGGTACTGTAAGCTCTGATTTAATTTTATTGGTATGGGACCGCTGTTTATTAATTACATCTCTATCAGTGTTTATGCTGTCATATTGTACAAAGAGATACCCTTATTTTATTTCATATTTGGACACTTTATATTGGATCAAATGGCACCTTTGCCCTGAAAAGTCTATGAACATGTCTGCTTAAAATAATGTATAATAATGTAAAATAAATGTATAATGTATAATAATGTAAAATAAATGTAATTGCTTTAAGAAGGCCAATGAGTGGTCCCTAACTGCTTCCTTAATTTAAACAGCAGCATTAGTCCAGCCCTTGATGATACAACATGATTGTGTTTCACCTACTCACCATTTACTGTCACTGTACATATCATTGTCTCACTAATAATTCACAGGCAAGGGCACCAAGAGGGGGGGAGTGAGTACTGATTACCTGGCCCTGAGCTTGCTGGTTGTCAGCGGCAGAAGGACCCCGCACACTCTGCTGCATGCTGGGCTGCAGTGAGTACAGGGAGGCTCCTCTGCCTGAATCTGATAGTAGGGGCAGGTGCGCCGAGAGGGGGGGAGTGGGTACTAATTACCCGGGCCATTGCTTGCTGGAGGGGCCGGCGGGGTCCCAGGTCTGAAGCAGCCCTTCCCTCTCTCTTACCTGTTAGCAGCCCAGAACACATTGCTGTGGTTACAGTGGGAGACTGCTCACAAGCTGCTAAACAGCAGTCTTCTCTGCCTGTGAGGAGGAGCAATCACACTGATCTTGAACCCCCCCCCCAGATTTGCGCCAGCGCTTCTCATCACTGTAAAAATATTTTTCTTCTAAGAGGGCATGGCCACACCTCTTGTGATTAGACCACGCCCTCTTTCCCTGGGCCCGGGCCAGCTCTATACGGCCCTGAGGAGGTGGGAGGGGGGGCAGTGAACGCACTGATCGCATCCCCCCCACTAGATGTTCCACCCCCCATCCCGGATCTGGCCCTGGCAGAGGGATAAGATGGCACCAGCCTGTAACTTCACAACACCGCAGATTTTGCTTTTGGCTCGGGCCGGGCTCTCTACAGCCCTGTTCACAGATACTGAAGATTTAGTTTTCACACTACTGACCTGCTCAGACCACAGAGTATTCGGCCACAATACTTCCTTCCTATTTCTGTAAGTAACCTAGACCTACATTCATAGCATTTTAAGTAACTAATATATTCTTCCTTTCCCCAAACTCTCTGCTTCCCCTCTTCACATGATCTTTACTATTCATTTATATTTGCTGAAAATTATTATTATTATTATTAATGTTTTTGTTGTAGCAGGTCTCTTTTAGTATGCCTTTTTTCATATTTCTTATATTATTCATCAAATAATAATTGCATAGTCTTTATAGTCTATCATCCTGCTCTTGCATTACTTTTTATGTCCACATGATAGTTTATTGGCATCCGTGTGCCTACTTATTCTGTTTTTTCCTTTTATTGAAGGACTTAGCATTTAATCATATTTAATCATATTGTTTTGCACATGATGTTATTACATATACATTTTGACTAGCATATGAGGGCAACTCTTAGGGGGTCAATCCTATTATGTGGGAAGGGTGCGAGTTGCCGTTGCAATAGCGTCAAAACGCCGTCAACGGACCAGCACCTTGCACCCTTCGCGGCTCGCTCCAGGCCCGAATTCGCTGAATTTTGCTCGGAGCCCTATGGGGTTGCAAGCAAAATTTAGCAAATCTGTGTTGCTGTAAAGTGTGGCCACTGCCGTGATAACTCGCAGCAGCGAGATCATCACAGCTAATAACATTGACCTCATAGTGTACTAGCGTTTTATATTCTGGAGGGAGAGTTCCCCTGTAATGTGTTTTCTTTTTTCACATTCCCATGTTTACTAGTAGTTTTTTTCTCTTATGCTGATGGCCGGAGCAGGAGACAGCGTCCGGATTTGCCGTGATAACGATCGGATGCAGTGAGGTGACGGCATCTGGGAGCACTTCTAGGAGGACGGACTCGCCGCTCCTGGCTCTGGTGCCAGCTGATAAGAACCCTGCAAGCAGGGCTGCCATCAGAAATGATGGGGCCCGGGACTGACAAAAAAGGCATGGACAACACATCCATCAAAATGGCCTGGCCAGAGTCTGGGAGAAAAGAGAGAGAGACACAGATACACACACAGACATAGACAGACACACACACACACAGACTTACCTATCTCGCTCCCTCTCTTTCAGCCTCTATGCTCCAGACGCCAGCTCCTCACACTACCCGCCTGTCGCGGCTCCTCTCATTTAACGGCATTGCGCCGCACTTGCTTAATTTTAAAAAAATAACAACTTTATTGTGGGCAAGGTAGTGGGCATGGCGGCGCAGCTGGGGCTGGGTGAGAAGTGACTCACAACGAGTCCTTTACTCACTTGCTGTATTGTGCAGCGGGGGGAGAGGCCCGGCTGTGGGGATAGCGGTGGGCACTTGCGTGGGCTGCTGCAGGCCTGCAGCATACTGGTAGGAGTGGCCGGGACCCCTCTTCCGGGCCTTTCACTGCAGGAGGTAGTGGCAGGCAGGCGCGCGGGCATTCCCCCCCTAATGGCGGCCCTGCCTGCAAGGGATAAAAGGTAAGCGCTTTTTCTGCTTTTGTTTTATGCTGTATTCCTGAGGACAGGGCTCTGTGCAGCCTAGAAATGTTGATATATTATGCACATCTGCACATCAAGCTTTGTTGGAAAATGCTCAGAGTGCCTGGTTAGTACACGTGCAGTACACCATTGTAATTTGTATATCGTTTGGCAGAGGCACCCAGGTAAATGCTGCACACTCATAGAGTGCCGGACTTTTGGACTGACAATAATAATAATAAAAAGATGAATAATATATATATTAAGGTCAGAGAATACTATTTATCTCTTATATGTCCCGGCTTGGGTCTTCCCGCTGGGTTCAGATAGCAAAAAGAGGCAAAAAGTCATCTTCCCAGCATCGGATCTTGTGTGTTTTGGATTGCATATAAAAAGTCCCTCCCTGGTGATCTGACACCATTTCACACAGGTGAGCGGAGGGAGAGCTCGTGGGATTGTGTTGAAAGCAAAAACACCATTAGCATGCTATCAGGGCACCATTAGCATGCCATCAGGACACCATTAGCATGCCATCAGGACACCATTAGCATGCCATCAGGGCACCATTAGCATGCTATCAGGGCACCATTAGCATGCTATCAGGACACCATTAGCATGCCATCAGGACACCATTAGCATGCCATCAGGACACCATTAGCATGCTATCAGGGCACCATTAGCATGCTATCAGGACACCATTAGCATGCTATCAGGACACCATTAGCATGCCATCAGAGCACCATTAGCATGCCATCAGGACACCATTAGCATGCTATCAGGACACCATTAGCATGCCATCAGGGCACCATTAGCATGCCATCAGAGCACCATTAGCATGCCATCAGGGCACCATTAGCATGCCAATAGGACTGGGAGGAGTGGGTAGGAGTGCAAGTAGTTTTTTAAGTAGTAGCTGGAGTAGGTGCCTGGTGGAAATGGAGACTGCAGGTATCCTCATTGTCAGTGTGTTTGTTTAATTTGTCACACACACTGACTGCACACACACACTGACTGCACACACACACTGCAGTGCAAACAAACAGGATATTGTCTGTGTATTATGTTGTTGGTTGTTTTTTTTTGTTTGTTAAAATGAACTGTCCCTTTAGAATGTAAGCTCTCATGAGCAGGGCCCTCTACCCTCTTGTGCTACTCCTTATTCTGTCATCTACTGCTCACTTGGGTGCCTAACACCTGGTTGCTTACACCCTGTTGCTAATTTGAGTGTTATCATCACTAACGTAGCAATGTATATAAACCTTGTCCTGCATTGTATTGTATTATAAGTCACTTGTTGCTTGTTCACTTATTTGTCTGTGTAATTTGAAAGGCGCTGCGGAACACTTGTGGTGCCAAATAAATAAATAAAGTATAATATATATTGTTCATCTGTCGAAAAAAAATATCTATTGTGTCTGAGGCTGCTGCATCCCAAGAATACCTCTTTGTTTTGAGTTTTTTTCCAGCTATATAAAAATGCAAAAACCAATATTTTGTTGTCTAAACTGTTGTTGTCTCCTGTTATTATTTAAGACAAAAAAAACTGCAGCCTTTTCTAATTGAATTTAAATTTTCAATTTCAATTTCCAAAACATCTGAGATGTGTGCTAATCATTGGGTTAGCGTACATATCTTAATCAGGCCCTGTGTGGTATCCCCCCATCACCTACACCCCATAACAATTCTCACAAAGGAGACCTGTTCCTTCTAGTGCATGAAAACAATTGGTTTGTTTGTGTATAAAAAACAAGAAAATTAGTGCAAAAAATATGCATAGTGTGTTTTCCTTTCTGTGTAAGTGATGGTGTGTGTGGTCATATCCCCCCATCATCTGCACCCCAAATAATTCCCTCAAAAAAACTTTTTGTCCTAGAGTGTGAAAACAATTGCCAGTGTGTTTTTTTTATAAAAAAAACAAAAAAATTAGTGCAATAACATTTCCATGGTGTGTTTTTCTTCCTTGCTAAGTGACCCATCTTGCATCCTAAAACAATTCTCAAGTGTAATTTTTTTTTCTGGAGTCAAAAATAAAACCAATCATGGATCAGTCATTAGAAGAGCAGGAGCATCAACTCAGTACTAGTTCTGTGGCTGCTGCCAGTCATGATAATATTCAACATCTACTAAAGGTGGTTTAAGAATGGGCACCTGAAATCTACACAATATTTCACATTGTTAAAGAATAAAAATCACCTCTAACAATAACTGGAAAATTTACTGCTGAAAAACGTAAAATTGCTAGCATGCCAAATGCAGAGTCACGGAAAGGCTTAGACCATGGCCTTCTTTTGCAAGTGTTGGCCCTGCTACTGCTGTTTCATGCCCTAGAATGCCTATTGCAGAAGTCAGGGTGAAACACAGTCAGACATCTTCTGTAACCTTGCATGCATCATCTTCTCGCTCTGAGTCTAGAGGTGTCACTTTTCCAATAGGCAAATCAGGCCACAAAAAGAACACTAAGGGCCTGATTCAGACCCGTTTGCTATCTGCGTACGCTCGCTAGATGCGTATGCAAATTTTTCAAAGTGACGCCATGGGAAGCGATCGCTCGCCAAGGCATAAGCACGCCCACCATGTCTTAGCGAGCGGCCACTTTGTGTATGCGAACGCCCAATCGCACAGGCAGAGCCGCCCACCAGCAACACTTCATCTCCAGGAAGTGTATTAAAACACTGGTACATCGAGCACCATCGGATGTGAACGCAGTGCTTGAGGTAGCTTTACCCTACCGCAAGCATTGCGAGGAAATCAGTGTAAAAAAATGGCAAGTTACGTGTACAATGATGCTACCTGTTAATTATGCATGCCTTTAAAATGGCATTGAAACACCCAGGCACGCCTGCGTTCACATCTCCAACCCCCCGTTATTAGTGTCCAGCCCCTGTTACCACCCACAAACGGCCTCTCCTGTCACTCATTACCCTGGGTTGCCTTTGCTGGGTGAGCAAGAAGGTTGCCATCACAGTGTGTAGTTTGCGCACGCACAAAATGAAGCTTGCGCATGCGCGCAAGCAAGAACATCGGGCCACTTGCGAACGCACAGCACAAGCGAGCGGCTCTGAATCAGGCCAAAAGACTGAAGAACAAACCTTATGTTCACAAAATTCATAGATCCCTGAAGAGAGTCTAATGGTGTCCATGTGTGAGTTTGACATTTGTGACATTGTAATTTTACAGAAGCCTCCTTCCACTATTTCTACACTCTCTGCAAATGTGAGGATGAGCATCAGTAAAAGTAATGATGGTTACATAGATATTGAAGATGTTACTGTAAAAGTGTAACAGGATTAGGGTGATATTTGTATATCTGCTGCTGCTCTTTATCACAGAATGGATTAAAAAAACTAGTAGTTTCAAAAAACAATTGCTGTACTTAAGCTTCTTACCCTTCAATGTGTACCCAGAAAGAATGTTAATCATATCCGAGTCTGTTAAAAATGAGGAAAAGTGATGTTCATAAATATATACTATAAATTCCATTAGAAAGAACTTTGCCACTTATTACAAGAAAGTATAGAAACTTCTGTAATGGTGGACTCCAGTGGAGATTAGCTAATATTGTGTAATGATGATATTAACAACTCCGATGAGAGTAAGGTTGAGGATGATAATGACAGCTTCCAACTGTAGACATGATTAACAACACTGTTAGATGCCCATTGGAAACTTGTTTTGAGGGGGCCCAAACAAATCTAGCACTTCAGCCACAAAAGTGGCAGTCCCTGTCACTAAAGTGCTTAGTTTTTTAAACTGTGCATTACTTTTTTTATTATACAATAGATGGGTAGTTGTTTCTAGTTAATGTTGACCACCTCACTGCACACAATATTGTTTTCATCCAGTTTAGGCCAAAAGGTTGCATCAAGCTAGCTAGCTGACTAAGCTAAGTGACAGCAGTGGGTGGCCCAAACACGTGACAGGTCAACTTCAAGTATGGTACATCTAGGAAAGTGGCACTGCAGTGGCAGATAGGATGGCAGTTTCATATAAAATACAGTATACTATGCTATAGAATGTTTTCATTAATCAATAACTGGATCAGGGAAATGGAGGTGGATTATGTAGTGGAAGATAGCTTGATTGATTAAATGATTGATCAATCATTATTACAATAAAAAAAAATCAGAGAAGTGAAAAATGCTAATAAAAAACAAGCACCCAAAATGGATGATAGTGGTGCATTAATTGAATGATTTATTGAGTAATTATAATTGATTGATTAAGAGAATAAAATTGAAGGCCATAAAAGAATCCAATGTCAATTGCCAGGGATTCTCCACAAAGGTTAAAAGAGAAGCCAAGAAAATTAATAGTTGCACTGCAGAGCAGCAAACTCCAAATCAGCCTATCTTATATTATCAAATATTAGGAGAAGGCTGACCTGCCCGCCATATCCACCCACCCCCAATTAGGTATTAAACGCCTGTAGTACATTTATGAGGTGCTCCAGTGAGTCTGAGCATGAGGGATAATAATACCATGTTTTTCCCCTAAATTTAGTCCACAAGCAGCCAAAAAAACAAAAAAAAAATTTGTCTATCCAAAAAGACAGTTCCCAAAAATATAGTCCATAATGAAAAGAAAAGTGATGCAAGATAGAATTGTTATTGTCCTTGGAATTATGTTGTATATTTAAAAGGACATGCGCAGTTTCTGAAACCAACAGGACTTTTGTGGCTGAAGTCCTTGGTTTGTTTGGGCCCCAACAAAACAATTTTATGGAAGGACCATCACCATCCATTAATTAGGAGGTTAATGTTAAGGGCATTGGTGGGGGAAATTGCATGTGCTGGTCCAAACTGCTGGTAGCTGATACTGGCCTGCTTGTTATTATTATTTTACAAATTATTATAATTTTGTTAAAAAAAAACAGTACATAGTACATACACCATTGAAAGTACAGTTTTATTACATATAAAACATACTCTCACAAACTTACTTTCTTCCAGGTGATCAGTCCGCTTCTTCAGTAGAATTCCCATGGTTTTACTAAAAAAAAAATTTCAGTACTCTCCTTGCATAGCTCGGCCCACTTGTCCAGTAGACTCCACGGGACTTGGCAAAATAAAAAATTTATTTGCACGGATCCCTCATACATGTAGAGATATATGTGTTAGCATAGAATAGAGTAAGAGGCCATTGATTTGCTGTGACCCTTGTGGCTGTTGATTGAAATCCATGTGGTTCTAAGCCAATAAGCGGCAGCTTACTCAAGCATGGCCTCTTATTGGCTTGCAGCCCAGCAAATGATTGAAACCACCCGGTCTCTGTCATTTACCAGGGTTGAAATATATGTGCTAACACATACAGTATATATCTACCTATGTCCAAGGGGTCTGCGCTAATTGTTTTTTTATTTTGCCAAGTCCCGGGGAGTGTACTGGAGAAGAGGACTAAGCTACCATAGGAGAAAGGTGAGTATTGTATTTTTTTTTTTTTAGAAAAGCCCTGGGAATTCTTCTGGAAAGGAGGACCGATCACCTGGCAGAAGGTAATTATGTGTGAGTGTGTTTTGTATGTAATAAAACTGTACTTTCAACATTGTCTGTGTACTGTGTTTTTTACTATCTTTTTTACAGTGGGGGTATGAGTGCTGGCCGCCTGCCGGCCAGGTGTACAGGGAAGAGCTTCAGGCTTCAACCTAAGCCTGGGGTGCTCAGGAGAGCGGGGACCCACTTTATTGGGGGGTCCCCACTTCCCCTGAGATCCTCAGCTTGGGCTGATTAGCGTGGGGTGTTAATGCTTAGCTGGGGTGACCCGGTGAAAGGGTCCCCCGGCTAAGTTGAGTCCAGTGCTGGTATTAAAAATAGGGGAAACTCCATGCCATTTTTCCCCTATTTTTAATACCGGGACCGGCTTTCAGAGCCCAGTGCTGGTTCATAAAATACAGGGGAACCCTACATGTTTTTTCCCTTATAATTGTTAGAACCAGGACTGGCTCAAGAACCCGGGGCTGGTTATGCTTTTGGGGGGGGGCATGTCTTTTTATTTAAATTAACACTTACTTTTAGTTTAAACACACAAGCAGCCTGCTCGTATCTCACTGATATGTGCAGGTTGCTTGTTTGGAAGTGTTTAGGTTAGGGAAAAATGGGGATTAAACATCAGTAGAAATGATAACATACACCATCAGAAAACACGATCCTGACAAACATGGAAGCTTAGTATATTCCCAAATTTCCTTTAGAACCCAACCCCTGTCTGATCGTCCTACCTTTGTTTAATTTTGAACAAACACAGTAAAAACACGGAGCTTAGTAAATTTACCCCTTAGACTCTTCTAAAGTATTTGTGATGTTTCAGAAGAACACACAGGGCTTGATTCAGCATGAATCGCAATTGCAACTGCGTTCACAAATCAGTCGATAGTGCGTACTTTACTTTTTTTGCGTATGCACAGAATTGTGGTTGGTGGTTGGATAAATGCAGGCATGCCTGTCCGTTTGAATGCCGTTCCACGGGTATGCATAAATTAGCCAATGCGATGGTATACATAGCTTGAGTACGTACTGCATGTAACAAGGTTAACAATTTCTGATTTTATTCATTCCTACAAATATTGCCCAATTAGGGCAATATACTCTTATGGAGTTTTTAATATGTTTTCAATACATTTTGATTTTACACTTGTCTCTTAAATGTTATGCTTGGTTCTTATTCTTTTCTAGCGCTCGTTTATTTGGTTTTCGTTAGCAATTTTTGAGTCAGGTCAGAGCTGCTGTAATTGTGCATGACTGGCCAATGTTCCTTGATGATACCAATGTATATGCAGGATTGCAGGGGATTATGGATGTGAGAAACCAGTATTGGGGCGTCTCTATGCTGGACATGTGATAGCTATGCTATTGCAAACATCATATTTTCACAGCAGACCTGCATGAGTGATAGTAACAGCGATCCGTACTGAATCAGGTCCATAGTTTGTTCTGCCTTAGGGCTATTTTTTAGCACTGATTTTCCAATTTTCATTTTTGTGAGGCAGAAGAAGATGCCTGACTGACAGTAGTTGCAAGACCACCACTGAGAGATAAAGGCAAAGGCCAGAGCTTTTCTTGCCAGTATGTGTGATGAATGGCATTTTGGCAAATTTATATTTTTCAGCAGTCAACTTTCCCTTTATTAGAAGTGTTTGTTTTTCTTAACAATGTTAAATATTGTTTTGATTTCAGTTGCCCTTACTTATACTCTCTATACCCTTGAGCACCAGCTTTAGTAGATGACATTGTAGGACTAGTAATGTCCTCATGACTGGTGGCAGCAGCTGCAGTGATAGTGCTTGGTTGCTGCTCCTGCTGTTCTACCGATTGAAATTTCTGATCCATATTGACACAATACACAGATATTATTAACACAGTGACTCTGATGCTACAAACAAGAAAAACACAATTTGATTTTTTGTAACTCTGCACAAACTGTCTGCGACACACTGTGCAGATAACACGGTGACCATGAAGCTACTGTACATTCGTTTTGTATCACAGCCTGCCTGGCGTTCACTATTCTAGATTAAAAAAAACACAAATTTAAAATAAAATAAAAATTCTAGTTTTTTTTTTTTTTTTAAATTAGTGACCACCACAATATAAATGGATTTTTTTTCTTTTTTTTTTACAGGTAACCAACAGTGACCACCACAAACAGTAATAATAAGTGGTTTTTTTTAATTTATTTTACAGGTGACCAACAGTGACCAGACCGTGTGACACAAAGTTCCCACTGCCCTCCCTGAGTCCTCTCCACACAGACACAGTGCCCCTGCCTTATATACAGACAAGGGACACTCTGTGACTGTTGCTAAGTACTGCTGCCAAGCTAACTAAACTAGCCATTTCTCTTTCAAGTACTAGAGCCCTACCTACTCACCTCCCCCACTGGATCTGCAGTGTGAAATGGTGGCAGAACACATGGGAGGGGCGTTTATTTGCAATCCAAGCACCACAACATCCGACAACAAGATGAAGTTTTGCCTTTTTTTGGGATCTGAGCTTGTTTGTAGATAACCGAGTCGGCAATCAGATCCCTTCGTATATGCAAAGTTCGGGTGGGTTCAGTTTTTGGAAAAGCGAACCTGCTCATCTCTATTGTGTGATTCTATTCATGGGATTATAATATTACAATATTATTGATTTAATAAACAATTATGTGTCTATTTCTGCTGATCAGACCACTGCTGACCTACAGTATATATTACACTGTCTGCCTGTTGTAGCATAATTCCTGCACTCAGACAGTACGGTATGTTCTCTGATAGCAAACAGTTACATATGATAATGGTTATACTAATACCTCACATTGTGTAAGGACTAGATCAGCTATACTATACTTTATACACTACAAATGCATCACTAATAATACCTGGAATTTAGGAACTAAAAACTATAATCCATTGTACTCACAGACCAGGATCCGAGTCTCTCTACTTGGTGTCCTCTGACTATAAGAAACATTTAGCATTTCTCCTGGGTTATTCTGTCCTCTATTTCCCTTTTCTATTTACAGAGAAGTCTAACACCCCTAATCTGCTGCATCTTTTCTTAGAAGCCACAATTGAGCTGGCCTGGACTTACTGAGAACATTTACAGTTAGATGTAGGTCTATTAGCTCAATATACAGTAATAATGCATTTCCCTGAACTGTGTATGTGCTAAATCTTCTGACAGTATTTAGAGTCACATGTTACATACATATGTGCCTGGACAAGAGGCTGGGGGTGGTGCACTTGTGTGGCGATCATGTCTCTTTGAGTTCAGTCCTATTTAAAATTGAAAATACCTTTATATGCAATTATTAGGAGGCATAATATGGTGTACATTCATAAGCTTGGTGCAAATGTATATGTTAGTGATGATGACTTGTGTATTTCATTATATAAAATGTCTGATCATATACAAGAAGGGGTTAATCATTGAATATTCCGTTGGAAACTTTAATACTTTGTGGACTTAATGAAAATCCTGACTTTATCCCCTTTATGGCATAGTGTTAGTTTTACTATTAATGCCGTTTTATTGCATTATACATACTGTGCTGTGGGATGTGGTCAATATCCTGGCATGCGGGTTGCTGGCGCTGTCAGAATCCTGGTGCCGGCATCCTGAAGGTAAGTAGCAGGGTTAGGGATAGGGATAGGGGTTAGGGTTAGACACTAGGGGAAGGGTTGGGGGCTAGGTTTAAGCACTAGGGGGAGAGTTAGTTTTACGTTGCGGGAGAGGGGGTTTAGGTTTAGGCATTAGGGGGGAGGTTAGGCTTAGGCACCGTGGAGGGAGGGTTAGGGTTAAGGAGTGGGGGAAGGTTAGTATACTGACTGACAAGTGTTGGTATCCTAACCCTTTTGGGATGCCGGCATTGGGATTTTGACCGCTGGGATTGAAATGAAACAAACAAGATGTGCTTTAACTGCAGATTTTCAGATTTAATTTGAGGGTAATTACATCCAAATCAGGTGAACGGTGTAGGAATAACAAGGGTTTCTATAAGTGCCTCCCACTTTTTAAGGGGCCAAAAGTAATGGGACAAACTAAACAATCCTAAATCTAACTTTCACTTTTTAATACTTTGTTGCAAATCCTTTGCAGGCAATTACAACCTGAAGTCTGGAATGCATAGACATCACCAGAAGCTGGGTTTCATCACTGGTGATGCTCTGCCTGGCCTCTACTGCAAATGTCTTCAGTTCCTGCATGTTCTTTTGGGCATTTTCCCTTCAGTTTTGTCTTCATCAAGTGAAATGCATGCTGAATCGGATTCAGGTCAGGGGATTGACTTGGCCATTGCATAACATTCCACTTTTTAGCCTTAAAAAGCTCTTTGGTTGCTTTTGCAGTATGCTTTGGGTCATTGTCCATCTGCACTGTGAAGCACCGTCCAATGAGTTCTGAAGCATTTGACTGAATATGAGCATATAATATTGCCCGAAACACTTCAGAATTCATTCTGCTGCTTTTGTCAGCAGTCACATCATCAATAAATACAAGGGAACCAGTTCCATTGGCAGCCATACATGCCCACACCATGACACTACCACCACCATGCTTCACTGATGAGGTGGCATGTTTTGGATCATGAGCAGTTCCTTTCCTTCTCCATACTTTTCTCTTCCTATCACTCTGGTACAAGTTGATCTTTGTCTCATCTGTTCATAGGATGTTGTTCCAAAACTGTAATGGTTTTTTAGATGTTGTTTGGCAAACTCTAATCTGGTCTTCCTGTTTTTTTGGCTCACCAATGGTTTACATCTTGTGGTGAACCCTCTATATTCACTCTTGTGAAGTCTTCTCTTGATTGTTGACTTTGACACATATACACCTACCTCCTGGAAAGTGTTCTTGATTTGGCCAACTGTTGTGAAGGGGTTTTTCTTCACCAGGGAAATAATTCTTCTGTCATCCACCACAGTTGTTTGCCGTGGTCTTCCGGGTCTTTTGGTGTTGCTGAGCTCTCCGATGCATTCTTTCTTTTTAAGAATGTTCCAAACAGTTGATTTGGCCACACCTAATGTTTTTGCTATCTCTCTGATGGGTTTGTTTTGATTTTTCAGCCTAATGATGTCTTGCTTCACTGATAGTGACAGCTCTTTGGATCTCATACTGAGAGTCGACAGCAACTGATTCTAAATGCAAATGTCACACCTAGAATCAACTCCAGACCTTTTACCTGCTTAACTGATAATAAAATAACGAGGGAATAGCCCACACCTGTCCATGAAATAGCTTTTGAGTTGATAGTCCCGTTACTTTTGGCACCTTAAAAAGTGGCAGGCACATATAGAAACCGTTGTAATTCCTACACCGTTCACCTGATTTGGATGTAATTACCCTCAAATTAAATCTGAAAGTCTGCAGTTAAAGCACATCTTGTTTGTTTCATTTCAAAGCCATTGTGGTGGTGAATAGAGGCCAAAATATGAAAATTCTGTCAATGTCCCAATATTTATGCACCTGACTGTATATATATATATATATATATATATATATATATATATAGATATATAAACAAATGTCCTGACTCACTGACTCACTGACTCATCATTGCCCAGCCCAAACTCCTGGTCCTAGAAACATGTAATTCAGGGAGTATAAGCCTTCCATGATGTATGCACCCATTAAGCAGGTATTTTTGGAAATTCAACTCCTAAATGAGTCGGTCAGCAGTGACGGCTCCTGATTGGTGGCCGCAAGCCCCAATTGGCTCAAGATTGGTGACAGATTCAAATTGTACTGGCACTGTCTGTCCATGTCTGCCACTGCCTGCTGATGCACCAGCTGTAATTAGCTGGTGGCCTGGCCCCTAATCCACACCTGATAGCTGCTGATGGCACACAGGGGGAGGCGAAAGGCTACTGGAAAGACACAAGGAGGTGAGTTGCTGGGGGCAACAATGTGTAAGGGGCACTACTATTGTGTAGAATAATGTGTTTTATGGTACTATGTGGCATAATCTGTAAAGGGCATCACAGTGTGGTATAATGTGCTGGGGGGCATAATGTGTAAGGGGCACTACTATTGTGTAGAATAATGTGTTATATGCTACTATGTGGCATAATTTTTAAAGGACATTACTGTATGGTATACTGTGTAATGGGCACTACTACTACGTGGCATAATGCATATAAAAGGTACTACTGTGTGGCATAACCTGAATGGATTCAGTGTGGGGGCAAATGTATGTGTTTTTTTTACCTCTAGGGGGCCCTTTTAAGATCTTGCTATGTGGCCCACATGCAAACACAGAGGCTCTGCATTTAATATGTCATCAAGTTTGCTCAGGCTGAGGTGAAAAATATACTTTTGTTGCTTTCTCACAGGTTTTTGGCAAGCTGTCAATTTCCACTGGAGCCAGCCATGGAACCTGTGTAATTTAAGAGAGTGTCCCCATTATAAAGGATTGTGTGACATTGTGTGGCCCTGACAGAGTTCAAAACTAATCCTGGTCAAACTATACATCCATGCCCAATTTGGTGAAACTAGGTCCAAAACTCTGGCCATGCATAAAGGACAAATAGATGGAAAGTCAGACAGACAGACAGACAGACAGACAGACAGACAGACTTTCTAACTTATTATATAGATATTTGGCTTCATGGGAGAGCAAAAATTAAAAACACTGCACCTTAATATTTAAGCTGGGACATCAGTACAGCACACGTAAAATAAAAATATAAAAGTATATATGTAATTTATTCAATAGAGCTAAATCAACATACAAATCACATTCATTTAATGTAAATGAATAATTAAAAACAATTAGCACAATAAATCCTGTTAAAGCATGAGAAACAATAAATACAGTACATTCAGCAATAAAACAATTGATCAGACTCTTATAGGAAATACTCAGAAAGAAAGAAAAATAAATAAAAATCAGTAGAATCATAAAAAGTGTCCAGAGTTAATGTAGTCAAGAATGTATCCAATGAAGGAATAAGTATCCAAATGGCTGAAACAAATAAACGTATGAGTTCTACTCTGGTTATTGATATTAGAGATAGTCTGACAATAATATAATGACAAAAATGATGCCGCCTGTAGGAGAGTCTGTATCCTTATATATCCACTGCTATGCAGTAAAGTCCCATATATCTGTGTCTTAACACAGCAGATAATTAGTAGTGAATATTCACTGACACCCTGTATTCAAGGCTGTACCTTAGGGCGGGAAAGGACAAGTCCAGTGTAGTTCATCTGCCACAGGGCACTCACGGCTCTTGTCTCAAAAACATGACAGCAGCACAGGTGCAATGATCCGCCGTGGGAAACTCACAGCCACCTGTCTTGGTGCACCGGAGGCAGCACAGACGGCACAGTGTGGGGGGAGTGAGCTGGAAACACTGACCATGTATAACGGCACTGAACCCGGACAGCTCACGTTTCAAAGCCGCCCAGCCGCTCTGGATTTCAGGATGGAGTAGAATAGACAGCACCAGTCTCAGCCAGTTGGGTAATGGTCAGTGTAAGGTAACAAGCCCAGGGTGGATCTCCAGTTCACGAGTGAGGGAGCAGCAACGTGTTTTGGCTACTGACCATAGCCTTTTTCAAGCTGGATTGTTCACCTCCATTAGTTGGACAGGTTCTTGGGAGAGCACTCTCTTTGGAGTGTGAGATGGTTACAGTAAAATAAACCTTCATGTGGTTTTTACCACCCTTACTCTGTAAGCATCTATGTACAATAGAAAACAGGGAAGATTCCGCACAGAACCATAACTAGAATTATTTTAACCAACCATCCATATCCATGAATAATTTATACATCATAAGTTTATGTTGGTGGTGCTCCCACAGCCTAAATATAACAGATTTATTAGAAAAAGAAAGAGTAAGGCTATTCTTGGGGCACACTTGTATATGAATTCTTAAGATTGAAATAAAATATAACTTTTAATATTAATAGTAAAATATATACCAGGTACACATAAGGTCATAGGCGAACATATTAAAAGATAATTTCTGCAATATTTTACTATTAATATTAAAAGTTATATTTTATTTCAATCTTAAGAATTCATATACAAGTGTGCCCCAAGAATAGCCTTACTCTTTATTTTTCTAATAAATCTGTTATATTTAGGCTGTGGGAGCACCACCAACATAAACTTATGATGTATAAATTATTCATGGATATGGATGGTTGGTTAAAATAATTCTAGTTATGGTTCTGTGCGGAATCTTCCCTGTTTTCTATTTAACCTATTTTCTGATAACCATTCAGTTTCTGATTCCGGCACGAATCATTTAGAATTTTGAATTCTATTTACAGGTACAATAATTTGAATAAAGAACTATAATTTTGATATATAAGCTACAATTATATCCATTAGCAATCTATTCTCCCTTTGACAATATGTCTACATTTTCACTTAAAAATGAACTTATTACAAAAAAGAGGACCTTGGACAATCTTGATGATATCTTTAATGACATTTCAATATCTAATACTACTAGAGATGATTGGGAAGAGAATCTGTTCCAACTTAAATCAAACTTACAACGTAGAACTAGGGTATCCTGGGATATCACCACCTTGGAAAATTATTTGAAATATAAAATTACTCCAAGAGGCCTACGTCCTAAAGTTTTTCCAGCTTTTAAATTGGCCACCGAAAACTTGAGTAAAGATTGGGAGGCAGCTTTGCTCAAATGCTCTCAAGACCTAATGGCCATCTTAATCAAGCATAATCATATTACCCTTGATGCCTGTGAAAAGGAGATTGAAACACTGGGCAAAAAACTGGAAAACTGGGAAAAAGATATTCCATCCCAAAAAAATTAGTTGAAAAACATAAAAAAGAACTTGAAATGTATGAATTAGAGATCATTGAGAGGAAAAAACAAAAATTCAATAGGGATAAACGAGATTTTCAAACAGGTAATATCTTTAAATGGAGTAAACAGACGGGTAACAGATATAACTATAAACCTCAGGAGTCATACACATCATCAGAGATCGAATCATCTGGTGGTGAAGATATCCCAGCTACTAACAGTAGTGAAAACCCCAACCCCCGTCAAAGATATGGTTCCTATGATGACGAGCACCCCTCATCGACTTTTTTAGGACCAAGCAGAGGGAGACGACAAAAATACAGCACAAGAGGAAAATGAGGTGGGGGAAGAAGAAATACGGGGGAACCATCAGACTGGGATCGCCATCCACAATCCAGATATCCGATCAGAACCCCGAGGCGGTAAGGATATTTGATACTCAATTCAATATTATCAATTTGTCCAACCAAGCCCTAACTGACGTGGAGACTTCAATACTCAGTAAGGGTTTATCGTTCTCACCAACCCAAACATTCAACCGATTCAGCTGGGAAAAAGATTTGAAATTATTCGGACGTAAACTTCTTCTTAAAAAGTATTTTGCAAATCAGAAGAACAATAATTTACCTACGAATATTACATCTGATGAAGATCCAATATTGAACGACGATGAAATGGAAGCAATTTGTGCACTGGAAGAACTACAAGAAGAAAGTTCCCGTACTGACATTGTATCTAATCAAACAAGAATTATCTGTAAGAAAAAATCAAAATTCTTCCCACCAGAATCTCTTTGTCCGGAAGTCTTGATATTTCAGGAATTAGTATCAAAAGATCTTGATATTCTTTACTCTAAAACTCGTGGCAAGAAAAATATCCAGGGCAATCTTAGTAAACTAGAAAAGAAAACATTGGAAGACATTCAACAATGGAAGGAAGTAATCATAAAACCTTCTGATAAAGGAGGTAATGTTGTTATCTGGCCTATTGAAATGTACTATCAAGAAGCGATGCGTCAACTCCAAGATACCAACTGTTACCAATTAATGCTATTTAATCCAACGGAGAATTTTACTACAATTTACAATAGGATTATTGATAAAGCATTTAAAGAAGGCACTATCCTTAAACAGGAATATCAATACCTACAAGTACAGAAACCCAGGATACCGACATTATACTTACTCCCTAAGGTACATAAAGATATTAATAACCCACCAGGGAGACCCATTGTATCTGGGATTGGAGGCCTATCAGAACAAGCTAGTAGATTCATTGACCTCCACTTAAGACATCATGTCCTTGGACTGACATCTTATGTACAAGATACATCTGATATTTTGAGGAAATTACATGATGTAAGAATGGACAAACACGACTTCCTTGTGACATTAGATGTTGAATCCTTATATACGTGTATCAGACAAGACCTTGGGATTGAAGCAGTTGCGTATTTTCTTCGAATGGAGGAACCATGTGATTTCCACAATTTTCTACTGGATATTCTCAGATTTATTCTGACTAAAAATAATTTTACATTCGGGGACCGCTTCTACCTGCAGACGAGGGGGACGGCAATGGGGGCGACCTGTGCCCCCACATATGCCAACCTCTTCTTGGGCAGGTGGGAGCGGGAAACCGTTTTTGGTGACATGATGGAAAAATATACTCAATTTGTCGGCGGTTGGTGGCGCTACATAGATGATATTTTTATGATCTGGGAAGGCGAAGAAAGCATATTATTGGAGTTCATTCAGGAGCTAAATAATAATGATTTCAATATAAGATTGACTTATCAATACAGTAGTGATTGGGTATCATTCTTAGACCTTAAAATCTATAAAACTCCTGAGGGTGTGATTCATACCGAACTTTTTCGCAAGACGACAGTGACAAATAGTCTTTTACATCAGACTAGCGCGCACTTCCCACCGACGGTGGAAAATTTGCCTAAAGGTGAATTTCTTCGCCTTAAACGAAATTGCTCAGAGGAATCAACCTATAGGATGAAAAGTGTTGAACTCTCCGAACGTCTTGTAGAAAGAGGATATAGCAAGAGAAGTATTAAAAAAGCCAAGGCCAGTATTTCCTCCATTCAAAGGGAAACTATGATTTTCAAAAAAGAGGAACATTATCCTGGAGGTAAAAGAACCAATAAAGAAACTGGAACTGTACATTTCATTGGTAATTTTAATAGGGAATGGAGGACTATTCAGGATATTATCCAGAGACACTGGCCTGTCCTACTACTGGACGAAGATTTGTATTAGGTATTAGGCACCAAAGTTGCAATGGGTTGGCGCAGATCTAGGAATCTACGTGATAATCTTGTCCAAAGCCATTACATCAAATTTCCCAAGAAGGATAACAAAATACATGGCTCTTTTCCATGTGGGACATGCAAAGCATGCCAGTATATGGTTAAATGTGATAGGGTCCAAGATAAATATGGCAACACTTCCTCGATCAAAGATTTCATCAATTGCAGCACTGTGGGGGTTGTGTATTGCCTGACGTGCAGCTGTGAGATGAAATATGTAGGGATTACAACAAGGAATTTCAGACAGCGTACCTTGGAACATGTTGGGACTATCAGGAATGCTCGATCTGATTTAACAAAATTTAAGAAACTTACTTCAGTTGCGAGACATTTTCATGTATACCATAAAGATAATCCTAATGATCTGCGCATTTTTGGTCTGGAAAAAGTTTTGTTGGGGATTCGCGGTGGCGATCTCATGCAGCAATTAATGAAACGTGAAAGCTACTGGACATTCAAGTTAGCGGCACTATCTCCTAGAGGGATGAATGAGTATATTAACTATAGCGTATTTTTGTAATTATATTTATAAATCTTTGTATTCAATATATCTTTTTCAAATCCTTTTTAATTCATTTTTTAGATAATTTATAATGAGTACACTGTTTATTCACTAATTTACTTTGGCATTATATAATATTTTTCTTTTTTCACATTTTTCACTTAATCACTATGGGTAGATCTAACCATATATTTTATATAATTTTTCTATGGTCACAATTTCACTTTTGTAACTTTTATTGTATGGGTATATCCCAATATAATAATCTTAATTTATATTGGTCTTGTACCATCTTATTAATTCACGTTTTATTGTGACACTGTAATTTGGTGTATATATATATATATTTTAGTGGAATATATGCTATCCAATGACTATATAATTTTATTGCTATTTAATGGTATTCTAATTATTACTAGTGGCTAATAGGAATATGTTCATAAACTCGTTTATAAATAGTAACACGAGTGGACGTTGTGTGATTACACTTTATGATATTTGTTAGTAGCTTATGATTTAATTTCAGTTTATAATTTTCTTGAATAATTCTGTTCTGATGGATAATTTTACTCTATAGTCATGGTGGTATTCTTAAGCACCATTCCATTATTTGTTTCAGTTTAAGAACAATGTGATGCTCATTGTCACCCATTATGATTATGGGGCCTTCCCTGGGTATTTATTATGATTTTCAGATCAAGTGCGTATGATTTAATATATTAGGACCACATATATACATAAAATTCCTCCTGGTTTTAGTGATTTTTAATTTCAGTTAATCGCTTTTTAAACTACATATCCGAACAAGCAATCTGTCTAACTGGGACTATTTGATTGGCCCATTGTATCATGAGTTTTATTTTAACCAACCGGGTATTGAACTACATATCCCAATATGCAGTTCTCCCAATCGGGACCCGGTGATTGGCTTATTACCTCACGAGCGCATCCATAACCAATAGAATCAAGCTTAGTTGAGGGAGACTGTATTGCGCTGTGACTAATGGCACAGCTGTGAGCCGCGACCTGAGTCGCGGGTAAATGACGTGTATTCTGCACACATTTAAAAGGATTACTATCTAAGTCATCATTACACGAGGTGATCAAGCCTCAAAGCGGGCGAAACGCGCGTCCTTTGTTTACATATGAGACTCTGCTGATGTCAAGGATAACCCAGTCAGTGCACGGACTGGGCTCCACTGTACCTCACACTGGTAACGTATAAGCTGACAGATGATTGTGTCTGGTCAGCCAGATAGATTTGTTCAGGCTTAGCCTGTCAGTTTTCTTTTCCAATTGCTATCTCCTATTTTTCTTTTTAGCATTTTGGGGATATGACCTACTCCTGTGATTCAGCTCGTTTCCTATGTATGGCTGAGAAAACCCCCCTTCTTTTGTACTCTCTGTGATTCCTATTATATACCAGGTTAATGAGGGTGCCTGCTAATATACTCAATTTCAGCCCAATTTGGAAGTCCTGAGCATTTCCTGGTGGAATATATTCATTGATAGAGAAATATCTGATAATAGGAGAACCATTTTGATTAGCATATTTATGCAGCCACCATAATTTATATAAAAAATTGATATTCTATGTTTATGGGGTGATTGTATATTATGTGTTCTGTCAGGCTTTGTTATTGTGTAGAGTTCCTATTCTGTATACTTGGAACTAAGTATGATTTGTGATAAGTTACCTATGTGATGCTCTCTTAAAGTTACAATCTATACATGGTTATGCTATATGTGTCAATTGATTGCATCACAAGGAAGGTATGCTTATGCACCACCTGTCTTGATAGCAACTGATTATTAACTGGACCTCTCTTTTGAGAGTAGTCCTACATTTTTTAAATAGGCTCAGACCGTGTGCATAAGTGAATCCCCATATATTTTCAGTAGCGATAATCTACAGTCATACTTCACTGACTATGCCCAAACTCGTTTGATCTTGGAAGCGATCCAGTGGTAGGCCTGGTTAGTACTGTTGTGGGGGACCACTCAGGAAAACCAGGTTCTGTAGATAGATATTGTACTGCTTAATGGGGATCATAGGACTGCGCACTGTGTAGCCTATATACCAATACCTATGGTATTTATTGCAATATCTGCACTCTAACACAATTATTGTTATCCTAAATTGTATATGTGGGGTACTTTGCAGAAATTATCTTTTAATATGTTCGCCTATGACCTTATGTGTACCTGGTATATATTTTACTATTAATATTAAAAGTTATATTTTATTTCAATCTTAAGAATTCATATACAAGTGTGCCCCAAGAATAGCCTTACTCTTTCTCTTTCTAATAAAGCATCTATGTACAGTAAGCACCAATTTGGGATTTCCCCTCTACTTTGTTGAGACTACCATTACACTTGGGATGCTGGGAAGATCCTTTCCAAAAAACCATATACCATATATCCTTCAGTACACTAAGGGTGTGTTTCTTATATAGCTGACATGCTAATCACTGTTATTTTTTTTCCCTTTTATGTTCCTTATGGAAACATCATTTAAATCAACCAGAAATCTGCCATCTGTAACTTCTCTTACCAAAAATAGGACTACGTATAGTATAAAGGACAATTTGACTTCCTTGTGGTCAATGTGAAAACAGGTGGACATTTTTAGCACATTTAGATACATACAGTATATGTGCTGAACTAGTTTGATCTCCGATTGTATGATTATTTTCTCTATTTGCGAGCAAAACAAACAGTTGGATCTATCTTCACACACACAACTTGGGTGAAATGATAAGGTGGAGAGAGATAAAGTACCAGCCAATCAGCTTCTGTCATTCTTCAAACACAGCCTGTAAAATATAGTAAAAATGGGTAGTGCTCAGCGCAACGTAGCCCTTGAAGAATGAATTACACATGAATAAAATAGTAATAAAGAATGAATACATTTATTTACACTTGTATAATGTATACAGAAGTATTAAAAACCCTGTATGTCTTCCAAAGTCGTGAATGACCTAATACTGATATACAACATAAACAAAAACTAAATCAACAAACAAATAGACACAAGACAGTATGGGGGTCATTCAGACCCGGTAGTTAGCGCCGATGCGCTCGGATCGGGTCGATGGCCCCCTCACAGAGCATGCGCACAACTGCGCCGTCGTGCGCATGTGTGAGACCCCCTACGACCGACAGCGCCAGTCGTAGCGGGTCTCTTTCCAAAGGGGGCGAGCTGTCGATGTTGATTGACAGCTCGCCCCATTTGGAAGGCGGGCCGGGGGGGTGGCAGCCCAAATGGAGGCGTTCCCATGGGAACGTCTACCATTTGGGGGAGGCCCCACTGACATCACAATTGAAGTCAGTGGAGAGCTTCCGGCTCTGACAGAGCCAGAAGCTCTCCGGGGCTTACGACAAGTGAGCGGTCGTTAGAGCTGTGGGTGTTAACCCACAGCCTAACGACCGCAACAGAGGTGGGCGGTCAGGATGCAAGTGGCCGCCCAGTTTCTGAGCGACCGCTTGCATCCTCCGACCGCCTCTGAATGAGGCCCTATGTGTGTAAAAACAGATAGAAGTTCCTAAATTATAAGTGCATCTATAATAGCACTTAAAGGTATATACCTCAGCGTCTATTAAACTCTGGTACTGCTGGTATTAATCCCTCAGTGCAACTCCAGAGTGGTATGCCTTGGCATATTTTACACTCTGATCCCTCCTATAAGTAAAATGGTTCTAATGTAATAAACTTATTTTGAGGGATATAGTACTTCATTCAGAGGTGGTCGTTAGTTGCAAGCGGTTGTACTGAATCAGGGCGGCCGCTTGCATCCTGAACGACCACCTCCTTGTCGATCGCTAAGCTGTGGATTAACACCCACTGCTCTAGCGACCGACATGGGTGATGGTCACAATGGTCAAGACCATCGTGACCATCGGGGCTTACGACCAGAGCCTAAGGTTGTGTCTGGGCACTCGTAAGCCCCAGGGCGCTTCCTGCTCTGATCGAGCAGGAAGCTCCCCACTGACATCAGCAATGATGTAAGTGGGGCCGCCCCAAAACGGCAAGCTTTCCGGTGGGAACACCTCCGTTTGAGCAGGCAGGCCCCCTGCCCGCCTCCCAAATGGTGATGAGCTGTCATTCACCATCTGCTGTGAGACCCCTAGCGACAGAGCGTCTGTCACTAGCCGGGTCTAGCGTATGCGCACAAGAAGCCGGCTCCATCGTGCGCATGCCCAGTGGGGCAACATCAAGTCAATTGCGAGCGCTCAGTGCTTGCGACCGACTCTGAATGACCCCCATAGTCCACAGCACTCTATCACTTTGTGTGAGATGCGATTCCAACAAGTGGATCAATATCTTGGGTTACCCGTTTGGTATATCCAAAGGTATAGGTCTGAGGTGTGAGGGTTACCTTATATCCTTGTAACCCATTCGTCACCTCTGTTATGAAGTCTCCGTGTGGACCTCTATGGAACCTCCCGCATCCCAACAGTAGGTGCCTAGATGCTGAGAGTCTGCCGGCAGACAGCCCGTCTCACATTGCGTCCTGTCTGAGCAGCTGGTGGACGGGATCGATGATTCTGCTATCAACGCTGAGGGGTGTCTTTTGCAAATTTAATATGGTTAATATAATCATAAATAAACAATGATTAGAAATAAAGACTCAGAGACATGAATTTGGCAGAATAAAATTTGACAAATATTTTTGGAAAACACAATAGTATTTAAATATATTTAAAGGAATGTGATGACTTGGGGTAATTAGCTTGGTAGAGTGGCAGTGGTTCAGTGTAAGGTGCTTGAATCAGGGTCCACACATAGCTTTTCAAGTTATAAAAAACAAAAATGTGCTTTACTGTCAGTATAGAAAGAAAATAATAAACGCCTAGGGCATTTAGGGCACTGACTCACTTCCTCCCTCCTGACTAACCTTGGGCTGCTAGTCTGCAAATACAGTCCAAAGTCTCTCAGTCTCACACTCTGCTTACTGCAGAGTAACACTGGGATAGTTAATCTGGCCTGGCTTAGCCTCAGGCTTCTCAGTTATCAGCTGTCCTGACACAGGCTCTGGCCTGGACTTTAGCTGGCTGGCTGCCACAGCCTACCTGTTGCAGTCTCAACTCGCAGTCTTTTAGAGGTTTAGGGTTCTCTCTACCTCCTGTAGATCTGAAACCCAGCTTCCTAGCCACCAGTGGCATCCCAGCACACACTGGTCTCCAATTGCAGTCTGTCCTGGACTGTCTGACTGCGCCTGCCCTACCTGGGCTCTGTTCAAAGGGCAGCCTCTATATGTGGAAAACTTTGTTTTTCTACCCTGTGTGGGTGGATTCCTCAGCCCCCACAAAGAACCCATGACTCACTATCACACTCTCTGGTGATCCTATCACAGGAAGTAAAGTATGGTAGTAAGCAAAGGAGCATCAGCCCATTCCAACAATGCACTAAACAACCAACAAAATGCATTGCCGATGGATGATGCCAAAGGTGCACATACAGTAAACAAAACGGATAAACAGCTCCAACAAAAGGAATCCACTCAACCTTCAAACATGACCACCCACCTGGTAAGGTCATGACACTGCCCCCATCAGAGTGCTCTAGCCAACTAACAAGTCAATGAATGTGAGCGGACCCAAACATTATAATATTCAAACAACTTAAACAAAATTTGCAGCTGGAGTGTAGATCTGTCCTTCTTTCCCACCTCAATAAACAGACAACGACAAAACCACAACTGAAAAACAACTAACATAGGGGAGGGAAGATGGGAAGACAGGAACAAAGAGGCTTTGTGTCAACCCATAAAGCTTTAAATAAAACATACCTCCAAAAACAATAGCAAACTAATCACATGATACACTGCAAGCTAGCCCCTATACTTGTGGTTTAACGCACTCCATTCTTTATTTATTATGTTGTCTTTTTTTATTATTAGAGTCTTGCCTTATTAATTTATTTATTCCCAATAGCAAAGCACAGTGTGTATGCCAGTGCAATATAAATATATATTCCCTTAGTCTTCAAAATCTGCAGCCTTTGAAGTACTGCCAGAATATACACTCTTACCCATTTATTCATCACCTCCCACCTGGCTACTGCAACCTATGTCTATATGACATTCCTGCTACTAGAGGAAATTATAAATGAGATCTCTCTAATTTTGTCCGACTGGATGATGCAGAGTGTCTCATGGATGGGCCGTATTACCGCACTGAAGATGGTCCTGATTCCCAAATTACTATACCTATTTGTAACCATCCCCATATTAGTCCCCAATTATATTTTAAAGAAATTTCACACAGTTTTCCTTAAATACATTTGGAAGGGCAAGAAACCCAGGTTAGCTAGATAACGATGTCCCTCCCCAAACGAGATGTGGACTGGCATTCCCGGACCTACACAACTATCAACTAACTAGATTTTATCTTAGATCAGCGCGTGATTTACTAATGACAATCCTAAATTATGGGTTCTTCTTGAACGAGGAATGGTGTCCTCATTTCCTCTGACTCATACTCTATGGTTACCACCTAATACTAATTTACAACATATAGTGTGTTCATCCACAGTCCATGCTTCCCGCAAAGCGTGGCTAGAATTTGTCTACCCATCTGAGGACGTTTCTCTCCCTTCCACAGATTCCTCCCTGGAGGGATTGATTCACGTTATACCAAATTTAAAGTTTGATGTTTAGACAGCCAATGTAGTCCATTCCCTGATTGAGGTTACATCGACAGGTATCTTGTCATTTTTCACCCAGATCCAAAGGCAGTACTCACTTCCTCATAGTGATTTTTAAAAATTTCATCAATTACGTCACTGGCTGTTTAATATTACACAATCCCCCCATGTTATGTCTTCTTTACCCTGTTTTATTTGGGACAAACTCCATAAAGAAGATAGCAAAGGTAGTATTTTGTGGTGGTATTCCCTTTTAATCCAATCCATGAAGCCTCTAAAATTCTCTTCTTTAATGAAGTGAGAAGCCGATTTATCCTGTTCCCTTTCGGAAGATGAGTGGAATTCTGTTTTTCTGACATGCTTTAACCTGTTCAAATGTATTTCCCATATAGAACAATTTTACAAACTTCTCCACCATTTATATTTAACACCAGTTTTGCTACATACAATATGGCCATCCACATCTAACTTATGCTGGTGTAACTGTGGCCATGCTGGCTCCCTTTTACATATATTTTTTGTCCTGTCCATCATTGTCTGGACATTGGTCCTCAGTTTTTAAATTGATCTCCACAGTTCTTAATACTCACTTGACTTGACTTTTGGCACTATTTCATGTATATCGGGAAATCTCTCTAATAATGAACATTATGTTATGGGGCATATTCTCATAACAACTAGATTTCTCATAGCACAACATTGGAGTACATCTTTTACTCCTAATATAGACTCAGTAGAATTCAATGTCCAGGTCCATTATGAATTTGAAGTTGCGGGGTCTTTGTATTCTCCCTCAGCCTCAGATCCCTCTATACAATGGTTTGGGTGGATTGAATATTGAGTAACAAAATTGTCCGGTACATGGAGAGGGTCTTCTCTACCTCAAGGCGGCCTACCTGGTTCTAGTATGTTGTTTTGTGGTTAGACCCTTTGTCTTTATTTTTTACGGTTTCACCATTCTAAACATATCCTCTTCTATCCTGTAGCATATGTCTTTTGACAAGTCTTTTCTCATGAAATTTTACTACGCTACTAGTATTATCTATGATATAATAATTTTTATATAGATCTAAAATGTATGTTTTGTTTTTGAATTATGAACCCTTCTGTATTCCCTTTCCAACTTGTTTTCTTATTCTAATTTACTATTATTTTCTTCTTTTTTTTTTCGATTCCCAAACTTTATTGATTTTTATATACTTTTACTAATGTGTTGTATGTTTATTGTAAAATGTAATAAAAATTTTTATAAAAATGTAATATTGAAAAAACAAAAACAGAAAAACTAAACTTTTATTAATATGTAGCAAAGAGGATTTTTTGCCATGTTCTTCTATAAAGAGCATGACTCATTTCAAGGAGCAAAGAATAGACAGGGATATAGATAATGCTGTTCCCTGCTGGATACATTTAAAACACAACTGCACCACATGGGTCTGATTGCTGTGTGAGTGTGCGTGAACCAAGGTCCTGGTGCCAAGTCTAATGTAATGTAGAAAGGCCAAAAAATAGACAGCAGACTTAAGAAAGGGCTATTTGTGCCTGAAGCATTGCTGACTTGCACAATAAAACATATTTATCTCTCAATACATGTGTGCAGATCACGCTGTTTTTGTTTTGACAAAATCACTCATAAATGGTTTGGTTTCGGTTCTGGCAAAACTACAGTCAACTGTCTTATTTTGTTTTGGTTTGGGATCTCTTTAAAATTGATTGAAACAGCTAAAATCATGTAATTTGTACCTGATTACATGCAATCCAAAATGCAAGATTCGTTTTCTAAATCCGAGTTCCCAATTTACAGGTAGACCCTTTGTTCTACTCAGAACCATAAAAGTGATTCAAGCCAGGACTTGGTTCACCTCGGATCCCCAAAGTTCAGGTATGTTTGCTGTTCAGCAAAACCTAACCGGTTAAGAATTTTTCACACCGGTTGTTTCCCCTTCTGTGTCACGCCTGTCTGTCTGCCCCTCCCCTTAGAATGTAAGCTCTCATGAGCAGGGACCTCTTCCCTCATGTGCTTCTCTTTACATTTTCTTCTACTCTCTACTCCCCATTAGGGCACCTAACACGGGACCGCCAACTCCCGGCAGCTTATTGTGAGTGCTTTAATCACTATTTCAGCAATGTATATAAGTTGTGTCCTTGTCCTGCACTGTAATGTACTGTAAGTTACTTGTTTCTTGTTCACTTATTAGTTCTATGTACTATGTAAGGCGCTGCGGAACACTTGTGGCGCCATATAAATAAAGGATAATAATAATAATAATATGCTAGTCTGGTGTGATTTACTTATAGTGAAATTAACATTGATATATAGTGGTTTACTCTATTTAGGAAATATGTATGTGTCCATTACAGTGGCATCTCCATTATTGTTTTCTTGTCTGGATTTAGGGTCCAATCCTCAACTGTAATAGATTAATAGGACATTATTGTGTATTTTATTTTCTAAGTGTTAATCTTTATATACAGTATCCTTTCATCTTTTGCTACCATCTTGTGGCCCTTTTGTATATTACAGTTGGTGCCTTTCCTCAACTTTCGCACTGTTTGCAGGCCAACGCAATGAATCCTGGGTAGCGCCAGGGAGCATATGTTGCACTGGTGGTAACATCACCGGGGCAAGGCAGGTGGCACATGGGGAGGCTCTCATTAGTGTAAAGGTAAGCATTTGTTTTTATGTCTTTGTCCTGATGAAATATTGTAATAAAATTAAACATTGTATTTTTATGGACATATGGAGTGAATAGGTGTTTATCACCTGCATCAACACTAAGTTAAGTCCTGTGAGTGCCACATATAGTATCAATCAAAACTAAATTCAATATACTCAATAATAATATATATTGGATTGGCTGCTTCCCCAGGTATGATCCTTTCTCAGCACAGAACCAAGTAATAATTTTTCTAGGGTGCACCAAAAATTCAGTATAGAATGTTTAATCTCAGTTCAAATGTTTACCAAATTGATTATTGCTATAGAAGTATGTTCTTTCTTTTCTTTGGACCTCTCTGTGTCCTTGAGAACTCCCTCTTTTTGGACCGGAGGACAGACAGATGAAGAAGCCTTCTTAAAATTATTTCTACAATGAGACCCCACCAGAGACACCCGAAATAAACAAACCAATCAGCTTCATTGTATTTAATATTGCTTTATTAAAACATATGAGAAATATTTATGCTTATAAATATTTTTCTTACATGACACGTGCAATGTGGCCTTGTTATGGGGTAGACAATGTGAACTTGGTGTCCTTGCCCGTTATGGGGTTTGAGCTCTTGACAGTAGGTTTTTGCCCGTTTGGATCACACTTGCGCTTAGTACCCACTCTGGTTCATCAAATAAACTTCCTCTGGGGTATATCTTAAAATATATGAGTCTCATAGATTATAAGAACACTTTAATTTGTAAAATTATATAAGCAGTACATACAATTTTTCTGAATTTTATCTTAAGGTATAAATATACCACTGCCCATATAAATTGTAGTTCTTTAAAATTACAATTTTTAAATTATTATTTTAACAATATCCATCAATAGATTTATCAAAATATATGTTTCATAACCTTATTGTTCAATAGCATTTCTTGTTGAACGCACTTATAATGTTATCTTTAGCAGATCAAATGCTTTTTTCTATATAACATACTTGTTTCAACCAAATTCCAACAACAATGCCCATTAGCAAAAGAAAAACAAAATGGGCATTAGCAATAGTCAAAAAAGGCTGATACAGGTTGAGTCTCCCATATCCAAAATGCTTGGGACCAGGGGTATTTTGGATATTGGAATATTCTGTATTTTGGAATATTTGCATAAAATAATGAAATATCTTGGGAATGTGACCCAAATCTAAACACAGAATGCATTTGTATGTTATATACACCTTATACACACAGCCAGCAGGTAATTTTATACAATATTTTTAATAATTTTGTGCATCAGAAAAAGTTTGTGTACATACATGAAATTCATTTATGTTTCATATTAGGGGTGTGCACCGGCCACTTTTCATGTTTTGTGTTTTGGCTTTGGATCTGGATCTTTCTCCGTGTTTTGGATCTGGATTGGTTTTGCCAAAACCACCCTTCCATGTTTTGGGTTCTGGGTTTTGTGTTTTGGATCTGTATTTTTTTTAAAAAAAGCATAAAAACAGCTAAAATCACAGAATGTGTTGGTTTTTCTGCTCCTATGCTATTATTAACCTCAATAACCTTAATTTCCACTAATTTCCAGTCTATTCTGAACACCTCACACCTCACACTAGTGTTTTTATGTCCAAAAGGCTGCACCGAGGTAGCTGGATGACTATGCTAAGCGACACGAGTGGGCGGCACAAACATGTGACCCATCTAGGAGTGACACTGCAGTGGCAGACAGGATGGCAGTTTGAAAAACTAGGCCCCAAACTGTACATAATGCAAAGAAAAAAAAGAGGTGCAAGATGGAATTGTCCTTGGGACCTCCCACCCACCCTTATGTTGTATAAACAGGACATGCACACTTTAACAAAGCAATCATTTCAGCGCCAGGGCCTGCCCCATGACTGTGGCTGAAATGATTGGTTCGTTTGGGCCCCCACAAAACAAGCTGGCAATTAGTCTGTCCCTGCACAAACTGGCTCTACAGAGGCAAGATGTCGTCCTCATCCTCCTCATCCACCGATTCCTCATCCTCTTCAGTGTTGTGTACATCCTCATCCTCACAGAGTATTAACTCGTCCCCACTGGAATCCACCACCACAGGTCCCTCTGTACATTCTGGAGGCTGGTCTCCCTGGAAGAGTTGATAATTAATTTTGATGAACATCATCTTCTCCACATTTTGTGGAAGCAACCTCCCACGCCTTTCGCTGACAAGGTTCCCGGCTGCACTAAACAATCTTTCAGAGTACACACTGGAGGGGGGGCAACTCAGGTAAAATAGAGCCAGTTTGTACAGGGGCCTCCAAATTGCCTCTTTTTCCTGCCAGTACAGGTATGGACTGTCTGACATGCCTACTTGGATGCTGTCACCGATGTAATCCTCCACCATTCTGTCAATGGTGACAGTATCATATGTAGTGACAGTAGACATGTCAGAAATTGTTGCCAGGTCCTTCAGTCCAGACCAGATGTCCAAACTTGGTCCTGCCTGCCCTGCATCACCGCCAGCGGGTTGCTTAGGATTCCTATGTTTTTTCCTGGCAGCCCCAGTTGCGGGAGAAAATGAAGAAGGAGCTGTTGACATGTCACGTTCCGCTTCAGCTGACAGTGTGCTCACCAGCAGGTCTTTGCACCTCTGCAAGCTTGTGTCGGCCGGAAAGAGAGACACCACATAGGCTTTAAACCTAGGATCGAGCACGGTGGCCAAAATGTAGTGGTCTGATTTCATCAGATTGACCACCCTGGAATCCTGGCAAAGCAAATGAAGGGCTTCATCCACAAGTCCCACATGCCAAGCGGAATCGCACCATCTTAGCTCCTCCTTCACTTTCTCCAGCTGCTTCTGCAAAAGCCTGATGAGGGGAATGACCTGACTCAAGCTGGCAGTGTCTGAACTGACTTCACGTGTGGCAAGTTCGAAGGGCTGGAGAACCTTGCACAACACGGAAATCATTCTCCACTGCGCTTGAGTCAGGTGCATACCCCCTCCTTTGCCTATGTCATAGGTGGATGTATAGGCTTGTATGGCCTTTTGCTGCTCCTCCATCCTCTGAAGCATATAGAGGGTTGAGTTCCACCGCGTCACAACCTCTTGCTTCAGGTGATGGCGGGGCAGGTTCAAGAGTGTTTTCTGGCGCTCCAGTCTTCGGCACGCAGTCGCTGAATGGCGAAAGTGGCCAGAAATTTTTCGGGCCACCCAAAGCGTCTCCTGCACGCCCCTGTCGCTTTTCAGAAAATTCTGCACCTCCAAGTTTATTGTGTGAGCAAAACATGGGACGTGCTGCCCGCACAATATTGGTGGCGTTGTCAGATATCAAAATCCCCAGGAGAGTCTAAGTGGGGTAAGCCACTGGGCGATGATTTCCCTCAGTTTCTCTAAGAGGTTGTCGGCGGTGTGCCTCTTACTGAAACCGGTGATACACAGCGTAGCCTGCCTTGGAACGAGCTGGCGTTTCTGAGATGCTGCTACTGGTGACGCTGCTGCTGTTGCTGCGTAAGGTGATACATCTACCCAGTGGGCTGTCACAGTCATATAGTCCTTAGTCTGCCCTGTTCCACTTGTCCACATGTCCGTGGTTAAGTGGACATTGGGTACAACGGCATTTTTCAGGACACTGAGGACACTTTTTCTGATGTTTCTGTAGAGTCTCGGTATCGCCTGCCTAGTGAAGTGGAATCTAGACGGGATTTGGAACCGGGGACACACTACCTCCATCAATTGTCTAAATCCCACTGCACTAATGGCGGATACCGGACGCACGTCTAACACCAACATAGCAGTCAAGGCCTCAGTTATACGTTTTGCTTCAGGATGACTGCTGTCGTACTTCATCCTCCTCGCTAAGGACTGTTGGAGGGTCAATTGTTTAGTAAAAGTAGTGGTGTTCCTACTTCCTCTCTGGGATGATGAACGACTCCAAGCAGCAGCAATAGCAGCAGCGGCAGCAGGAGGCGTAGCAATGCTGGATCCTCTGGAGGAATCCCGGATAGGAGAGTCAGTCATGCCAGTGACATGGCCTGCAGGACTACTTCCGATCCTGACTAAGGAGGAAATTGACGAGGAGGGAGTTGACAGTGAGGTTTGCAGGCGCTTGGATACAACAGGACAACGGGATTTAGGTGTCCCTGGACTGCTTACAGTCTTAGCCAAAGTTTCTGAACTTGACAGTAACTTTTTATGAACACGCTGCAGGTGCCGTATAAGGGAGGATGTTCCTAGGTGGTTGATGTCCCTACCCCTACTTATTTCACCTTTACATATGGTACATATGGCAAGACAGTTGTTGTCCGGATTTGGATAGAAATATTGCCAGACCAGAGAGGTGGAATGTTTGGTCTTCTGCCCAGGCATGACCGTGATGGGCTTTTTCATCCCACGGACAACAACTGTCTCCCCCGGAGCCTGATTTAAACAAACCACATCACCATCAGAATCCTCCTCGCCAACTTCCTCCTCATCGCGCAGCTACACCAGTATCCTCATCCTGCTGTACTTCAACAGTGACATCTTCAATTTGCATATCAGCAAGTGGACTGTGGGTGCTCCTTTCAGCACTTGCAGGGGGCGTGCAAATGGTGGAAAGAGCCACCTCTTCCCGTCCAGTGCTGGGAAGGTCAGGCATCGCAACCACCACTACACTTGGACTCTCCTTGAGGATTTGTGATATCTTCTTAGAAAGCACAGTTCTTCGCTGTGCTTTCATCAGCTTAACTCTTTTGATTTTTTAGTGGGAGGAGGGCTTCCATCGTCATGTGAAGCTGAATCACTAGTCATTAACATACTAGGGATCGACCTTAGCCGTTCCTTGCCACTCGGTGTCGTAAATGGCATATTGGCAAGTTTACGTTTCTCTTCAGATGATTTAAATGTTTTTTTCAAGGTCATTTTCCTGAACTTTGTCATTTGGGATTGTATGTGCCCTCTACTATGACATTGGGCATCGGCCTTGGCAGACGACGTTGATGGCATGTTATCGTCTATGTCATGACTAGTGGCAGCAGCTTCAGCACTAGGAGGAAGTGGTTCTTGATCTTTCTCTATTTTATTTTTATCGGAGAAAGTTTGGTCCTCCATTTATGTTATATCGATTTGATATATACGTGCGGCTAAACACAGAAAATATTTTTTTATTTTTGCTGGAGAGTAGAGCACTTTGTGGGTTACACCACCCTTTAAGAAATGAGCCAGCCAGCTTTTTAGTTATGGGACACAGGCGCACGCTTGGCGCTGCTCCTTTGTTGATGCACGTGCGGCTACTGCGCACACAATTCACAAAACAAGAAAATATTTTTTTTTTTGGTTTGGACTGGAGTGTACTTTGGGGGTTACAGCACCCTTTAACGGTCAAGCCAGCCGGCCCTTTACTTATGACACAGGCGCACGCTTGGCACTACTTTGTTGATGCACGTGCGGCTACTGCGCACACAATTCACAAACACAGAAAAAATATTTTGTTATTTGGTTTGGAGTGTACTTTGGGGGTTACAGCACCCTTTAACTGTCAAGCCAGCTGGCCCTTTACTTATGACACAGGTGCACGCTTGGCACTACTTTGTTGATGCAGGTGCGGCTACTGCGCACACAATTCACAAACACAGAAAAAATATTTTGTTATTTGGTTTGGAGTGTACTTTGGGGGTTACAGCACCCTTTAACGGTCAAGCCAGCCGGCCCCTTACTTATGACACAGGCGCACGCTTGGCACTACTTTGTTGATGCACGTGCAGCTACTGCGCACACAATTCACAAACACAGAAATTTTTTTTTTTTTGGTTTGGACTGGAGTGTACTTTGGGGGTTACAGCACCCTTTAATGGTCAAGCCAGCCGGCCCTTTACTTATGACACAGGCGCACGCTTGGCACTACTTTGTTGATGCACGTGCTGCTACTGCGCACACAATTCACAAACACAGAAAATATTTTTTGTTTTGGTTTGGACTGGAGTGTACTTTGGGGGTTACAGCACCCTCTAACGGTCAAGCCAGCCCGCCCTTTACTTATGACACAGGCGCACGCTTGGCACTACTTTGTTGATGCACGTGCGGCTACTGCGCACACAATTCACAAACACAGAAAATATAAATTTTTTTGGTTTGGACTGGAGTGTACTTTGGGGGTTACAGCACCCTTTAACGGTCAAGCCAGCCGGCCCTTTACTTATGACACAAGCGCATGCTTGGCACTACTTTGTTGATGCACGTGCGGCTACTGCGCACACAATTCACAAACACAGAAAATATATATTTTTTTGGTTTGGACTGGAGTTTACTTTGGGGGTTACAGCACCCTTTAACGGTCAAGCCAGCCGGCCCTTTACTTATGACACAGGCGCACGCTTGGCACTACTTTGTTGATGCACGTGCGGCTACTGCGCACACAATTCACAAACACAGAAAATATTTTTTTTTTTGGTTTGGACTGGAGTGTACTTTGGGGGTTACAGCACCCTTTAACGGTCAAGCCAGCTGGCCCTTTACTTATGACACAGGCGCACGCTTGGCACTACTTTGTTGATGCACGTGCGGCTACTGCGCACACAATTCACAAACAGAAAAAATATTTTGTTATTTGGTTTGGAGTGTACTTTCGGGGGTTACAGCACCCTTTAACAGTCAAGCCAGCCGGCCCTTTACTTATGACACAGGCGCACTCTTGGCACTACTTTGTTGATGCACGTGCGGCTACTGCGCACACAATTCACAAACACAGAAAATATATATTTTTTTGGTTTGGACTGGAGTGTACTTTGGGGGTTACAGCACCCTTTACCGGTCAAGCCAGCCGGCCCTTTACTTATGACACAGGCGCACGCTTGGCACTACTTTGTTGATGCACGTGCGGCTACTGCGCACACAATTCACAAACAGAAAAAATATTTTGTTATTTGGTTTGGAGTGTACTTTGGGGGTTACAGCACCCTTTAACGGTCAAGCCAGCCGGCCCTTTACTTATGACACAGGCGCACTCTTGGCACTACTTTGTTGATGCACGTGCAGCTACTGCGCACACAATTCACAAACACAGAAAATATATATTTTTTTGGTTTGGACTGGAGTGTACTTTGGGGGATACAGCACCCTTTACCGGTCAAGCCAGCCGGCCCTTTACTTATGACACAGGCGCACGCTTGGCACTACTTTGTTGATGCACGTGCGGCTACTGCACACACAATTCACAAACACAGAAAAAATATTTTGTTATTTAGTTTGGAGTGTACTTTGGGGGTTACAGCACCCTTTAACGGTCAAGCCAGCTCGCCCTTTACTTATGACACAGGCGCACGCTTGGCACTACTTTGTTGATGCACGTGCGGCTACTGCGCACACAATTCACAAACACAGAAAATATTTTTTTTTTTGGTTTGGACTGGAGTGTACTTTGGGGGTTACAGCACCCTTTAACGGTCAAGCCAGCCGGCCCTTTACTTATGACACAGGCGCATGCTTGGCACTACTTTGTTGATGCACGTGCGGCTACTGCGCACACAATTCACAAACACAGAAAAAATATTATTTTTTTAGCTCTTGGGGGGAGCACCCCTGATGGACAGAGCACCCCCTGGACAACACTACAGCACCCCTTTAGGACTGGGATACTGCACAGAACTTTGGAGTGGACACAGCCCCTATGGAGAACTGACTGCACAACACAGTCCCGCCAGCCCCTATGAACTTTGAATTAGTGGACACAGCCCCTATTAACAACAGCAGCACAGCACAACACAGCACAACACTACTCTGCACTACACTACACTACACTACACAGCCCAGCCAGCCCTAACTCCCACCCTCCCTCTTCACTGTCCACAGCCGAGTGAGAAAATGGCGCTGACGCGGGTACCTTATATAGGATCCAAAACCCGCGAGACCCGGAAGGTGGGATGATGACGTTTTGCCTCGATTTCAGATCCGAGTCAGGCGGGAAAAGTCGAGTCTGACTCGGATCTGCCTCGGATCGGGGGGGCTCGGGGGGGTTCGGATTTCAGAAATCCGAACCCGCTCACCCCTATTTCATATACACATTATACACACAGCCTGAAGGTTATTTTATACAATATTTTTAATAATGTGTGCTTTAAACAAAGTTTGTGTACATTTAACCACCAGAAAGCAATGGTTTCACTTTCTCAGTCATGCTAAAAATATTCTATATTTCGGAATATTTGGATATGGGAGACTCAACCTGTAATTATAATATTGTACTTACTCTGGTTCTTAATGCAATATCCCCAATATATATCCTGGATGTTCTCAACTCCTTGTCAGGGTGTGAATAACTGGAGGGGATGAAAAGCCTCCCTTTTATCTTTTTATCCTTTTATCCAGTGTATTCTGTTACTTCCTGTTTTGTCCCTGTCAGCTTATGTTTTACTTTTAAATATATCACAATTAGCTGGACTGGTGACCTAATAAGACTATTTAAATCCATAATAGTGCTTTTTTATATAGATTCATATCTTCAAAGCCTTTTTGAATCACTTATTGCACTGTTTATCAATTAAATTGCATTCCTAGAATGATGAGTATTACTTCTTGAATCTCTCCATGTTTCATTTTCAATTTCACCATCTGTCAGCTACTATTCAGGATCTAGGGTTCTAATCCAAACTTTTTAAGGTATTACCAATAATTATTGCATAATATTTGTATCTTTGTACTGTACGTATCTCATGTTTCTATTGAGCTGGGAGATAGTATAGAGGTTATTACCTGAAGTTCACAGGTCAAATCCAAGTCTACACAAGTGTTTTTATATTTTTCTAAAACTTTGTTCTTTCTGTTTAGAGAGAAAGAACATTACACCTGTGTCTAACAGGGGCCAACTGAGACAGTTTTAATTTTGACAAGGATTTTAAATCAATTTTATTTTAGTTTATTTTTAGTCAATGTAATAGCCATAATTTTTGCAAACAATTTAATGATACTGTAATGGATTTTATTGAAGTACTTTTCTCTAAAATTCCTTTGAGAACTTGAAGTCAGCATAACTTTGCCTACAGTATATGTTTAGTAATTTAGGTTCAGTAGGATTAGTGAGAATGTTTTATACAAATGTTTATTATTTATTACCAGTTATTTATATAGTGCACACATATTCCGCAGCACTTTACAGAGAATATTTGGCCATTCCCCAGTGGAGCTTACAATCTATATTCCCTATAACATGCTCACACACATACACACTAGGGTTAATTTTGCTGGGGACGCAATTAACCTACCAGTATATTTTTGGAGTGTGGGAGGAAACCGTAGCACCTGGAGGAAAACCACCGAAAACAAAGAGAGAATATACATTCTCCACACAGTTAGGGCCAAAGTGGGAATTGAACCCACAACCTCAGTGCTGTGAGGCAGTAATGCTAATCATTACACTGTCTGTGTTAATGCCTTAAGTTTGTTAGAACCAGTGTTAATTTGACAAGGAATTTCAATTTAGTTTTAGTCTTAGTCGCTTATTTAAAATTGAACACAGATTTTGTTGTAATTTTGTTATTCAAATTATTTATATTTTTGTTATCATTACAATTTAGTTCTCAAAAAAATGTCATTGATGATTACTTTTAGTCAAAATGTTCGTCGACAAAATTAACACTGCCCACAGATAATCTTACCATATTTTCTGTGTGAAATCCTATACCTAAAATATTTACTGTGTTAGTTTCAATTAAGACTAATGCTCCCCTTTTCTATACGCAACCAATTAGTGATCCTATATTATTCCGTAATACTATATATATATATATATATATAAATATATATATATACAGTATATCTGTACACATTTTGCTGGTTTTGGTTCCAATTCATCAGCCGGTTTTCATTTTGCAAAACCATTGTGACAGGTTATGGTTTTGATTTTTTTTCCAAAAATGTACAAAAAGAAGCTAAAATCACATAATTTGAGCCTTGTTTTGTTCCTATAGTATTATTCACCTGAATAACATTAATTTCCTTTAATTTCCAGTCAATTTGGAGCACCTCACAACCTCACATGTAGTTTAGGCCAAAAAGTTGCACTGAGCTAGCTGGCTGACTAAGCTAAGTGACAGCAGTGGGCAGCACAAAAAAACATGGCAGTTTAATTTACAACATGGCACATCAGGAAACAAATGTTTTCATTAATCAAGAAGCCTTACGGAAAGGAAGGATTAATTCGTTTGTAAATTTTATGTAATTTTTTTATTTCAAAACAAATTTATGAGGCAGAGGGGGGGGAGCATGGGTGAACATGTCCCATGTTTTTCTCACAAAATAAACTTGGTGGTTCAGAATTTTTTTTTAATTAAAGGGGCATGCAAGAGATGCAGTCTGTGGGCTTAAAAAGTTCTGGACAATTTTGCCATTCAGCAAGCACATGTCAAAGATTTCTGTGGCTGTGGCAGTTCAATTGTTAACATGGCACTTCTAGGAAACAGAGTGGCAGTAACTATGAAGAACTTGATCAGTGGCCCAAGGGAGGAAGAGTATGTATGTAGTTGAAGTCAGGGAAAGAAAGGATTGACTTGTTGATGAATTTAATTTACTTTACTTTCACTTACTTTAAATTAATAAATGCACAGAGGTACAGTGCACCAGAAGAAGAGTACAAAAATAGAACAATATATTGTTCACTTTGACGTTCAACTTAAACTGTGGCAAATTTAAAAAGCTTTTATTATGTGTAGGTAAATAATTAAAGCATTTCATCCACACAGGACTTCATCAAGTGACCCTTTGATGAAGTCCTAGGTGGATGAAACACATTGGGAAGCTGCTCCTCTTGCCTCATGAACTACTTACACCTTATTTAGATAAGCATTGACTTTTTAGAAATACTTATTGTTTTTAAAATCTTTATAAAAATCTCTCTTTCTGCTTTTAGTCTTATGAATTTATGAATTATTGCTTACTAAGTGCATTGGTTCAATTTAGGGATAAGCGGGTTGAGATTTCTGAAATCCGAACCCCCCCGAGCCCCCCCGATCCGAGGCAGATCCGAGTCAGGCTCGACTTTTCCCGCCTGACTCGGATCTGAAATCGAGGCAAAACGTCATCATCCCGCCTTCTGGGTCTCGCGGGTTTTGGATCCTATATAAGGTACCCGCGTCGGCGCCATTTTTTCACTCGGCTGTGGACAGTGAAGAGGGAGGGTGGGAGTTAGGGCTGGCTGGGCTGTGTAGTGTAGTGTAGTTCAGTGTAGTGTTGTGTTGTGCTGTGCTGTGCTGCGCTGTGCTGCTGATGTCCATAGGGGCTGTGTCCACTCCTTCAAAGTCCATAGGGGCTGGCTGGACTGTGTTGTGCAGTCAGTTGTCCATAGGGGCTGTGTCCACTCAAAAGTCCTGTGCAGTGTCCCAGTCCTAAAGGGGTGCTGTAGTGGTGTCCAGGGGGTGCTCTGTCCATCAGGGGTGCTCCCCTCAAGTGCAAAAAAATATATATATTTTTTTCTGTGTTTGTGAATTGTGTGCACTGTGGCTGTACGTGCATCAACCAAGGAGCAGCGCCAAGCGTGCGCCTGTGTCCCATTAGAAAAGGGCCGGCTGGCTTGTCCGTTAAAGGGTGCTGTAACCCCCAAAGTACACTCCAAAAAAATATATATATATTTTCTGTGTTTGTGAATTGTGTGCGCAGTAGCTGCACGTGCATCAGAAAAGTAGTGCCAAGCGTGCGCCTGTGTCATAAGTAAAGGGCTGGCTGGCTTGACCGTTAAAGGGTGCTGTAACCCCCAAAGTACACTCCAAACAAAATAAAAAAATATTTTCTGTTTGTGAATTGTGTGCGCAGTAGCTGCACATGCATCAACAAAGTAGTGCCAAGCGTGCGCCTGTGTAATAAGTAAAGGGCCGGCTGACTTGACTGGTAAAGGGTGCTGTAACCCCCAAAGTACACTCCAAACAAAATAAAAAAATATTTTCTGTGTTTGTGAATTGTGTGCGCAGTAGCCGCACGTGCATCAACAAAGTAGTGCCAAGCGTGCACCTGTGTCCCATAAATAAAGGGCCAGCTGGCTTGTCCATTAAAGGGTGCTGTAACCCCCCAAAGCGCACTCCAAACAAAATAAAAAATTTTTTTCTGTGTTTGTGAATTGTGTGCACTGTGGCTGCACGTGCATCAACAAAGGAGCAGCGCCAAGCGTGCACCTGTGTCCAATAAGTAAAAGGCCAGTTGGCTTGTCCGTTAGAGGGTGCTGTAACCCCAAAGTACACTCCAAACAAAAAAAATATATATTTTCTGTGTATGTGAATTGTGTGCACTGAGGCTGCACGTGCATCAACAAAGGAGCAGCGCCAAGCGTGCGCCTGTGTCCCATAGGTAAAGGGCTGGCTGTCTTGACCGCTAAAGGGTGCTGTAACCCCCAAAGGGCACTCCAAACAAAATAAAAATATATATTTTTTTGTGTTTGTGAATTGTGTGCGCAGTAGCCGTACTTGCATCAACAAAGAAGTGCCAAGCGTGCGCCTGTATCATAGGTAAAGGGCCGGCTGGCTTGACCATTAAAGGGTGCTGTAACCCCCAAAGGGCACTCCAAACAAAATAAAAAAATATTTTCTGTGTTTGTGAATTGTGTGAGATGTAGCTGCACGTGCATCAACAAAGGAGCAGCGCCAAGCGTGCGCCTGTGTCCCATAAGTAAAGGGCCGGCTGGCTCATTTCTTAAAGGGTGGTGTAACCCACAAAGTGCACTAGTCTCCAACAAAAATAAAAAATTATTTTCTGTGTTTGTGTGCGCCTTAGCCGCACGTATATATCAATACAACATAAATGGAGGACCAAACTTTCTCCGATAAAAATAAAATAGAGAAAGATCAAGAACCACTTCCTCCTAGTGCTGTTGCTGCTGCTGGGAGTTGTTCATCAATGCAGGGAGGAAGTAGGCACACCACTACTTTTACTAAACAATTGACCCTCCAACAGTCCTTAGCAAGGAGGATGAAGTACGACAGCAGTCATCCTGAAGCAAAACCTATAATTGAGGCCTTGACTGCTATGTTGGGGTTAGACGTGCGTCCAGTATCCGCCATTAGTGCAGTGGGATTTAGACAATCGATGGAGGTAGGGTGTCCCCGGTTCCAAATCCGGTCTAGATTCCTCTTCACTAGGCAGGCGATACCGAGACTGTACAGAAACTTCAGAAAAAGTGTCCTCAGTGTCCTGAAAAATGCGGTTGTACCCAATGTCCACTTAACCATGGACATGTGGACAAGTGGAACATAGCAGACTAAGGACCATATGACTGTGACAGCCCACTGGGTAAATGTATCACCTTACGCAGCAACAACAGCAGCGTCACCAGTAGCTGCATCTCAGAAACGCCAGCTCGTTCCAAGGCAGGCTACGCTGTGTATCACCGGTTTCAATAAGAGGCACACTGCCGACAACCTCTTAGAGAAACTGAGGGAAATCATAGCCCAGTGGCTTACCCCACTTAGACTCTCCTGGGGATTTGTGATATCTGACAACGCCACCAATATTGTGCGGGCATTATATCTGGGCAAATTCCAGCACGTCCCATTTTTTGCTCACACAATAAACTTGGTGGTACAGAATTTTCTGTAAAGCGACGGGCGTGCAGGAGACGCTTTGGGTGGCCCGAAAAATTTCTGGCCACTTTTGCCATTCAGCGACTGCGTGCGCCTGTGTCATAAGTAAAGGGCCGGCTGGCTTGTCCGTTAAAGGGTGCTGTAACCCTCAAAGTGCACTCCAAACAAAATAAAAAATTTGTCTTTTTTTTTCTGTCTTTGTGAAATGTGTGGGCTGTAGCCGCACCTGCATCCTCAAAGCAGCAGCGACAAGCGTGCGTCTGTCTGTTAAAGGGTGGTGTAACCCTCAAAGTGCACTCCACAAACAATAAAAAAATTCTTTTTTTTTTTTCTGTCTTTGTGAATTGTGTGGGCTGCAGCCGCACCTGCATCCTCAAAGCAGCAGCGACAAGCGTGCGTCTGTCTGTTAAAGGGTGGTGTAACCCTCAAAGTGCACTCCACAAACAATAAAAAAAATCTTTTTTTTCTGTCTTTGTGAATTGTGTGCACTGTAGCTGCACGTGCATCAACAAAGGAGCAGCGCCAACCGTGCGCCTGTGTCCCATAAGTCTGTTAAAGGGTGGTGTAACCCCCAAAGTGCTCCAAAAAATAAAAAACAATTTTTTTTCTGTGTTTGTGACTTGTGTGCGATGTAGCCGCACGTGCATCAACACAGTAGCAGCGCCAAGCGTGCGCCTGTGTCATAAGTCAAGGGCCGGTTTGGACATCTGGTCCGGACTGAAGGAAGTGCCAACAATTTCTGACAAGTCTACTGTCACTGCATATGATACTGTCCTCAAAGCAGCAGCGACAAGCGTGCGTCTGTCTTTTTAAGGGTGGTGTTACCCCCAAAGTGCGCTCCAACAAAATAAAATAATCTTCTTTTTTTCTGTGTTTGTGTGTGAAATGTATGCGCAGTAGCCGCACCTGCATCCTCAAAGCAGTAGCGTCAAGCGTGCATCTGTCCGTTAAAGGGTGTTGTAACCCTCAAAGTGCGCTCCACAAACAATAAAAAAATTCTTCTTTTTTTTTCTGTCTTTGTGAATTGTGTGGGCTGTAGCCACACCTGCATCCTCAAAGCAGCAGCGACAAGCGTGCGTCTGTCTGTTAAAGGATTACATCGGTGACAGCATCCAAGTAGGCATGTCAGACAGTCCGTACCTGTACTGGCAGGAAAAAGAGGCAATTTGGAGGCCCCTGTACAAACTGGCTCTGTTTTACCTGAGTTGCCCCCCTCCAGTGTGTACTTCCGAAAGAGTGTTTAGTGCAGCCGGGAACCTTGTCAGCGAAAGGCATAGGAGGTTGCTTCCACAAAATGTGGAGAAGATGATGTTCATAAAAATTAATTATCAACTCTTCCAGGGAGACCAGCCTCCAGAACGTACAGAGGGACCTGTGGTGGTAGATTCCAGCAGGGACAAATTAATACTCTGTGAGGATGAGGATGTACACAACACTGAAGAGGGTGAGGAATGGGTGGATGAGGAGGATGAGGACGACATCTTGCCTCCGTAGAGACAGTTTGTGCAGGGACAGATTAATTGCCAGCTTGTTTTGTGGGGGCCCAAACGAACCAATCATTTCAGCCACAGTCGTGTGGCAGACCCTGGCGCTGAAATGATTGGTTTGTTAAAGTGTGCATGTCCTCTTTTTACAACATAAGGGTGGGTGGGAGAGCCCAAGGACAATTCCATCTTGCACCTCTTTTTTTTCTTTGCATTTGCATTATGTACTGTTTGGGGCCTAGTTTTTCAAACTGCCATCCTGTCTGCCACTGCAGTGTCACTGCTAGATGGGTCACGTGTTTGTGCCGCCCACTCGTGTCGCTTAGCATAGTCATCCAGCTACCTCGGTGCAACCTTTTGGACATAAAAACACTATTGTGATGTGTGAGGTGTTCAGAATAGACTGGAAATGAGTGGAAATCAAGGTTATTGAGGTTAATAATAGCATAGGAGCAGAAAAACTCACAAATTCTGTGATTTTAGCTGTTTTTATGCTTTTTTTAAAAAAAAAATACAGATCCAAAACACAAAACCCAGAACCCAAAACACGGAAGGGTGGTTTTGGCAAAACCAATCCAGATCCAAAATACGAAGAAAGATCCAGATCCAAAACCAAAACACAAAACACGAAAAGTGGCCGGTGCACACCCCTAGTTCAATTACAGTTAAAATGGACAGTATATAATAACTGTATGTGTTTTTGCACAACACATTGCACTTTTTACATTTTTGTACATTTATATGCAGATAAGTGGCCTAGGGGTTAATTGAACTTCACTGTGACTATTTTTTATTTTGTTTTGTGTCTATATCAATTATTTGTCTATTATATGTAAGAATAAATTGTTATTGATTTATTTATTCTAATTGATGGTGGCATTTAATTTTATTTATTTAATGTATCACTCTTGTGTATTTAAACTGTTATTTATACATTATTATTATTGCTACCATATTAAATAACACACATTTAGACACTGATGCACTTTATTATATACACAGAAGGTGGATGCATAATTATACATGGCCATATACATAATACCAACGCCGGAACACAGTCTTACGCCAGCCCGAATGAGTCTAAGCTGTTAGCTGCAGTGGCGGGGGGTTAGGTTTAGGTAGCATTTCGGGGTTAGCGTTATGTTTTTGGGGGAGGACATTAGGGTTAGGCACCCCTGGGCGATTTAGGGTTAGGCAACACTGGGGGGCATTAGGGTTAGACACTAAGAGGGGAGAGTTTAGTTTTAGACCAAAGGGGGTATACTTAAGATTAGGCAGTAACAGGGAGAGTATGATTGCAGGATGGGGAGGGTTAGGGTGCAGGGTGGGGAGGGATTTTCTAGGAATCTACATCTTAAGGAGCACTTTCAATATAAACCTGTAGTGCCCGATTTAACTATGATAAACCTTTTCCTTAAACAGGGTTCAGGGTCTACTTTTGACCCAATCTCTACTAATTCCTCTCTTAGGACCTTTAATAGACTGCTGGATAACGCCTTCACTAGATTTACTGCTGCACCTGGTAAAGTCCAAAAGAATCTCTCAAGGGCAGAATCATTAGCACTACAACACTTGGGCTCGTACCATGATATCATTATTAGGCCCTGCCGACAAAGGCGGAGCCATTGTCATTCAAGATATCCAGGACTACCATCTTGAAATTGAGAGGCAACTAGCGGATTCTGATGTATATAAGGCATTATGATCTGATCCCACTAAACAATACCAATCTGAGCTGAAGAATATTCTTGATACAGCGATGGCGGATAATAAAATAGCGACTAAATTAGCCGTCAGGCTATTTAGTGACTATCCGAAGGTACCCGTGTTATACACTTTGCCGAAGCTACATAAGGATAATATTAAGCCACCCGGGAGACCTATTATCTCCGCTTGTGAATCATTGTATCAGCCCGTTGCTCAATTTCTTTATTTCATGCTACAGCCAATACTACCATTGCAAACATCGTTTTTGAAGGATACTAACAGTTTTCTTAAACTGCTGATGGATCTTAAAGTTGTGCCAAATGGGACTCTTTTATGCTGCCTGGATGTTTGCAGTTTATACCACTTAATTCCCCACTCAGGGGGTTTGGCGGCAATGAGGACTTTTTTGACCAAACATTCGGATCATATGACATGTTGATATTCACCTTTTTCATATTCCTGAATCATCCGGAGGTTAAACAATACATTTATTTGTATACTAGATATATAGACGATGTATTTCTGTTGTGGACTGGGGGCCTGGAAAGATTTGAGTCTCTCATTGCAGAAACTAATGCTCTTGAATCTACTATTAAGTTTACGTATGCATGCAGTCATGAATCTATATCTTTTCTGGACGTGCATATTTATTTTGACAATGGTGTTATTATGACTGATGTGTTCTGCAAAGATGTTGAGAAGAACTCTTTCCTTATGCATAGCAGCCACCATCTACCTGCTCTTAAAAAAGGTTTACCGCTCTCTCAAATGATGAGAATAACGCACATCATGAGTGATAGAACTAAGATCCCTGCCCGCTTAGATGAATTAATTGAAAAATTTGTGGCTAGAGGTTATGTACTTCATGATTTATTAGAGCAAAAAAATAAGGTGATGATGATGTCACGATCTCAATTGTTACAATCTAAAAGTAGGGACCATGACAATATTATCCCTTGGTCCAGTAACTTTACGGTCGCCAGTCCTGTCACCAGACATGCGACCAAAGCATTATGGCCCATTGTGAGATCTGACCCTGACCTTCCAGTTTTTAAAGATTTGCGACCTGTTGCGGCATTTCGTAGAGGGTGGAATCTAAAGGATCGCCTTATGATTACTGACATCACGGGGAGAGGTGTTACATTACCTCCTAATGTATATGTTAAGCCTCCAGGTTGCTACAGTTGCCACAATTGTACTACTTGTCGTTATCTAGTTGCAGATAAGTTTTTAAACATCCTCATCTAAACAAAACTTACTCTATTCGTCATGTATTAACCTGCACTTCCTCCTTTGTGGTGTATATTATCTGGTGTCCGTGTGGCCTGCATTGTGTAGGTCAAACCACACGAAAATTCCGTGAAAGAATGGCCTTACATAGGTCGGCGATTAATTTAGCCATTTCAGGTAGAGATGTAGATCAGCCTGTGGCTAAGCATTTTAAGTCTTGTGGGCATTTTCTTTCAGCACTCAAGTATAAGATCATAGATCATATCCCAGTTTCCCCGAGAGGAGGTAATCGTGCTAAAGCCCTTCTTCTACTTGAAGCACGCTGGATCTTTAGGTTGGACTGTGTCTCTCCTAAAGGCTTGAATGAAAAGATAAATTGAAATTGTTTATAGTAATATTGATTCATGCTTTTTGGTAATTATATATACTTAATTTTTTCCTTGGTATAGCTATAACTGTATGTATATACCCATGTATGACTCCTCTTTTGTGTATACAGCTTTATTATACTGTGCATGTGTTTAATGTGCTTGTGGCTATACCTGCCAGTCTGATGTATGCGGTATTACACGGGATACCCTCCCTTGTTGGACCGCAGTTAGTATTGTTGCCTGGTTACACACATATTGCGGGATCTGTTAGTGTGACTCGCACTTAGGCCCTCATTCAGAGCCACTCGCTAGCGGCAGTACGCTCGTTCCGAGCGATGTTCGCACATCTGCGCATGCGTACGGATCGTTATTCGCATGCGCGAACCAGTCAGTGCGGCCGAAATTCATGTGCTCGCAATATAGCGAATGCCTGCTATTTTGAGTGACAGAATGAGGCGTATGTGGGTGGTAACAGGGGAAGGTGCTTGAAAATGGGGAGTGGAGATCAGAACGCAGGCGTGCTTAAAGGTCAAAACGGGCGTTTTATGGGTGTGCATAATTAATACAGCAGCGTCATTGACCACGTCACTGGGTTATTTTATAGCCAGAACTGCTCGCAAGATTGTGGTAGCAAAAACCAACCACAAGAATAGCGAGCAGTTCAAACGCTGGTCGATGTACTCGATTAATCTAATAAATAGCGGACATGACGTATGGTGCGAGCGGCCAGGGGGCGTTTTTAACAAATAAACGAGCTTATGTTTTGCTCGCTCGTTCAGACTTAGAGGTGTGAACAGACTGCAATTTGCGAACGGATCATTTGAATAGCCACCCCTTGTTTTTGAACGAACAACCGCAAATAGCGAACGGCTCTGAATCAGGCCCTTAGTTGGCCACGGAGAGCGGACCCGACAGGCTGCTGGTACATGTTTTCCGGCCGTCTGGTGGATTGGCTGTCTTTGTGGTGATGTGTGTGTCTCTCTGGCTGGACCGTAAGCTGTGTGTGGTTGCTAGGGAACGCCTACCGGTGGGGCCCGGAAGTGTGTGTCTCGTGGAAGCAGAGCTGCACTCGGCTGGATTTGGTTCACTGCAAGCTTTTCCCTCAGGTATTTATTGTTGTTAAATGTTCATTTCGTGTTGTATGTTATTTAGTGTGTCCTGACGAAGGGGCTGGTGCCCTGAAACGTAGATGTTTAATACACTTTTTTCTGCAACTTCAATCGTGCCTCTGAGTGCCTGTCTGTTTTTGTTGGATTAACATACATCTCTTGACATTGGACATCGAGGCCAGATGTGTTAATATTTCCTGAGTGCCGGCAGTTTTGGGATTATATATATATATACATATATATATATATATATACATACATACACATATTATTGTATATTTTGGAGCCCTCTCTGGATTGGTGCCACTCCATATATATCTCCTGCTTCTATATCTGTTAATGAGGTGTATTTATACTATAGCCAGAAAGAGGTGGACATATACTGTACTTCTAGTTTTAAAACACTTAGGACCTCATTCAGAGTCGGTCGAAGCGCCACCGATGTTCGCTATACTGCGCATGCGTAACGTCCGCAATGCGCGTGCGCAAACTAGCTATTACGATCAGAAATTTCTCTCTCCTTGAACACAGCCAGGTCGGTAGTTTGAGTGACAGATGGAGGCGTTTGTGGGTGGTAACAGGGGAAGGTGCTTGAAAACGGGGGAGTGGAGATCCGGACGCAGGCATGCCTAATTATGCGAACGCGTTTTATGGGAGTACATACGGTTTATGGGAGTGCATAATTAACAAAGTAGCGTCATGGCACATGTGACATGGGAGGTTTTTACACTGACATGATCGTAGAGCTTAAGAGATGGTATGGTCAACCTTAAGCTCTACGACCAGTTCCGATGGTTCCCGATGGTCTCGATTAATCCTTATATGCCCGGAGATGACGTGTAATGTGTACGAGAAGGGGGTGTATTTTTTTGTATTCCAGCCGCTTCCTTCCCTTGGTCGGCCAGCTACCGATCCGAACTTAGGGACGCAACTTGCGAGGGAATCATTTGCATATCCGGCCCCTTTTCCCATACGACCGTGCGGCCGCTTCGACCGACTCTGAATGAGGTCCTTTGTGCTTTAGCACAGCCACGTCAGCAGCCCACTTTAGTACAGCCACTTTAGCACAGCCACGTCAGCAGCCCACTTTAGTACAGCCACTTTAGCACAGCCACGTCAGCAGCCCACTTTAGTACAGCCACTTTAGCACAGCCAATTCAGCAGAGCAGAGCACAGCAGCGTGCCTGAACTGGAGTCAAATGGTGCCAAGTCACTGCCGTGGCCCCCTTATATATCAAATCCAAAACCCACGAGAATCCAATGCCGGGAGGATGCCGTTTTGCCTCAGTCTGGAATCTGAGTCTGGCGGGAACACCAGAGCCGCGGCTCAGATAGACTTGGATTCCAGAAGTTTGGTGCGGCTTGGCATAAGCAAACGCAGGGGCGGGTTTCCGTCTGCCTGGAAACCCCCCTCCCCAGCCCACACCATGACCACAATAGAAATAGTAATATAATAGAATTTTACTAGTGCTGCACGTTCTTCACAGTATCACAAATGAAATAATTAGCACCACCTGTGGATCTTTTAGCATGTATCAGTCAGTAATAAATACACCTGTGCACCAACTAGGAGATCTGGAAAACATTCACTGTTAAGGATGTGCTGCTATAGAGCCCAATATGTACTTATATGTCCAGGGCAGCGCTAGGTTCCTCTGCTCCCCCAGACTCCCGGACTTGCTCTAATGCTCTGGAATGGTGCCCACATCTAAATTAAAACCATTCAGCTCAGGCAGGATGGCCCTACTGCCACATTTAATGGGTTACAGTGCTGGTCCTCTATTGCTGGACTGATGACACACAATACACTTTGTATGACACATATTAAAGCTGGTTAAGTGCTAATTCTACCCTCTTCATGGACTGGCCACACTCACTCTAAAAATCAGGCTTTTGGAAAACCCCCTCTAGAAATCCTGCGTACAGTATATACCATAGTACTGTGCAAAGTTTTGATGACCGTAGACACAGTGATCAGCCATTGAAACTTCAGATGAAAGACAGATCTTGCTTACTTCCCTTCAAAATCAGAAGATGTCCAGCAGTGCCATCAGCTCAGAACTGGCTGAAACCAGTGTGACACAAGTCCCAGCAGGATACAAGTTTTGCATATCAAATGAATCAGCCCAGTCTGCTGGTGTGTCCTAGTCACATTGCATTGCGACTTAAGAGTAGTATGGGACCTGGCCGATCACTCACACCAGGCAAATCGTGCTGCATGGCATATTGAGACTGGACGAATGAGGACATAACTGTAACATCGATTCTTGTCCTTTAAGTTTTAGGAATAAAACAAAATAATAATAAGGGATAAACAAGAAAACAAAAAAAACTATTTTTTACAAACTAAACTTATAAATTAAGTCTTCTAGTATCAACTTTTTTTGCAAAAGATCTTTGGAACATGTTTTAATCACAAAAGTTAGTAAAAATTAAACTTTCTAACAATTAGAAATAATTAAAAAAAAACATAGTCAACTTAGGGGTCTAGTTACTAAGCAGTGTTAGGAGACAGAGTGAAAAGTGACAAGAAAGTGATAAGGTACCAGCCAATCTGCTCCCAACTGTCATTTTTCAAACACAGCCTGTGAGATGACAGTTGGGAGCTGATTGGCTGGCACCTTATCACTTTTCACTCTGTCTCCTAACACTGCTTAGTAAATAGACCCCTCAGTCTTAGTCTGAGTCTTAAATGAATGAGGTCACTCTTTGCTGAGAGGTGCCGAGCTGGGTGGGGTATGAGATGTCCAAACGCACTTTACGCACATGTACTCAATGTTCTAGCGCTCACTGCACTAAACCACCATCACTACGCAAACTGGCAATGTCACAACTCCAGCTACGCAAAATGTCAACTTGTGTGCAGTATTTTTTAAAAAGTTATAAGTGTTTAAATCTTTTTGGGGTATGTCACACCCCACCTAGTTCACTGCAGGTTAATTCAAAGACATTAAGTAATATTACTTTTTAAGAAATGTCAAATATCATATAATTAAGATTTTAGAGGTGATATTTTAGATCATGAATAACTAAAACAACGAATAGAAAGTGTAGCCATACAAAATGGTGGAAGAGAAGTATTGTGAGTGGTGGATTCTTGGCACAATCTAAATGACCCTTTTTGGCTTTATCTGTGCATATTCAGACTCTGGTTGGTCTATGGAGACTCTTGAGGGTTCAGTAGGGAAAGATATGTTGGAATAATTCAACTCCTCATCTTGGTCTGAGACGATGCTTCTTGTATCTACTCGCATACTGGTTTGTTTGACCTAGGAAACATTTTTAAACAAGACATTAAAGTTTAAACTATCCACACTATGGCTAGTGTCCTGCAGGCTGATGTGACCCTCCAATCCTCAAAATAACTCAGTGGGCAAACTTTAGAGTCGATGCATAGTTTAGAGTTAAGGTGGGTACACACTATACAGGTATATCTGCAGATGATGGTGGTTCATACACACTGAATGGACATCATCTGTGCCTGGTGACCGGGGGGGGTGGGTCGGGGGCATGTTCCGACCCCCTCCCGGTGGCTGCCGCTGTGTGTGTACGGGAAGTCTGTAGACCGCCCTTACACTCTTGCCGATGGACAGATATGTCTACAGACATATCCATCCATCCATCGACTGTGCAGCACAGCCAATGCAATATATCTGTGAACGACGACGTTCACAGACATATCACAGGTACACACTGGCCAACATGCTACAGGCCGATCAATTGATTGGCCAATATATCTGTCAATGTGTACCCAGCATTATGAATACATACTTAAGGAAGTGCATTAGAGATAATAGTACATCTTGAAAGTTGGAAAAATATGTTGCACTGCAGAGGGGCTTTAGAGTTGGAGAATATGTGAATCATAGTTTAACTGTAAAATTTAAGATGCCCAGAATTTGTGGGCTGCACCCAAAAGGTGGTAGTACTGTATTTCCCTGACATATTGGCATTTGCACATCTTACATTGCTATATGGGTTTCCCGGGTACAAATTTGCACCTAGAGTGCTGCTAATAGTACTCATCATCATTGCATATATTATTACACCTGAAAAAACACAATCCAAAAAGTAAGAGGGGATTGTCATATGGGGGGTACGTTTATGAAGCATAAAACATGACTTTTATAAATATGAATATTTTAAAAACAGCTATATAAAATAAAAAAATAAAATAATTGTGTGGAAAAAAAAAGTTTGTGACATAAAAAACTGATCGTACTATTTATATATTACATGTGAATGTATGAGGGAGTGGGTCTCTTTTTTATAATATATAGACGGACAAAGGCCCTGATTCATTATGGATCGCTATATGCACGCAGTCTCACTGCAAAAATATGCTAATGATTGTAATCGCTATGCCGTCACAGCCAAACATAAAAACGCCCACCTTATCTTACACACATCCGTAATACTTTGCAAGACTGCAAAACCATCGGTACCATCGAGTACCATCGGAGCCTCACGCACACTTGCACAAGGTCTGACCTTACTCAGAAATTACTAAGCTTCCGGTGCTCAGTGAGTACTCAAGCTGCGTATGGCATCGCAGTGGCTAATTTATGCACGCCCCTGTAACTGCGTTCAAATGCACTGGCACGCCTGCCTTTCTCTGACCATCCCCCGTTCACCACCCACCAAACGGTCACTTGCTGTTAATCACTCTGTGTTGGGTTTGCGTAGTCACTGCGATCACAGTCCAATCGTAGTGGAGTCTTCGCGCACGAGCACTGCGATGCATTTGCAGAATGCAACAATCGGCTGACTGCGTGCGTAATAGCAGTTGTGATCGGTAATGAATCAGGCCCTATATATGCAATATTAGTGTTAGAATTACACTTTATAGTTCTTCTCCGAAATAAGGAGATAGAAAATGAGGAGATATCTCAGGTATGTTACTAGACCTATATAGTACTAGCACAGGTAAAATACTGATTCTTAATTATATTTATTATCCCTTATTAACTGGGAATTCAAAATGTATACCATATTAGAAATAATGCTGTTTACCACTGTATATTGTTTGTTTAAAGTAGAGAGATTGTTACTGTGTATATATTAAGTGAAATCCATTTTCAGAATAACCCCTAGAACAGTGGTTCCCAAACTGTGTGCCGCGGCACCCTGGGGTGCTTCGGGACACTTGCAGGGGTGCTTCAGGTTGGTGGCCCAGCACCAAATCAATTTATTTATGGTCAATGTAATGTAAATATGTGGACAAACAGAAGCGCAATCCTGTCACCCACTACATAACTGAACCTAGGGATGACAAGTCAGCACAATTTACTACACTTTACTACTTTATTACATTTTTCTTCTGAATTTCTCAATAACAAACTTTTGGCTTAGGGGTGCCGTGAAAACAATTCTGATACACTAGGGCGCCGCAATTCAAAAAAGTTTGGGAAACGCTGCCCTTGGATATTGTGTATTATTTAAGCATATTCAAACAAAATACTATATTTTAAGGTAACTACTTTGATTATATAGGCAGCAACTGGTGTAGAATTAGATACTTATTAGGCCTACTAATTTTTATTGTATTGACATTTATATTTATCTTTACATCTGAAATTCCCTGTGACAGCGCCCCTATTTTCAGTTTTATTTCTTGTATATTCAAACAAAGTATCTGAGTCATCGAAAACCCTTCTCCACATTGGGTAGGCCTTTAGGTGTATTTTATTTATATTGTAATCATCATATACCTGTGTAAAATAATTGGCACAAATGCCTGTGTAAAATATTTGGTAAAAAAAGGAAAGAAACTCTGTGTTTTCTGGGTCAGTTTGCTGATATACTTTAGTTTACTGTATGCTGGAGCATTAAATAATTAGCCACCAGAAAGATGTTTTATCATTAGTTGTATCTTTCAATAATTATACTGACACACACACTAATATATTTCCACCGTGACTGCAGTACATAAGTTAGCAGATAGATGGAGCTCTAAGTATAATGAGGTTCTCCCAGGAATATATAATTACTGGATGCAGTTTATTTACCGGCGTCCGGAATGCCGGACGTTGGAATACCGACGCTGGAAGCCTGACTCTATACTAAAGATAGGCGTCTGTGACTGCAGCTGTATCTGTATAGGAAATGCTACCCTACAGTGTCAGCAGCTGTACTCCACACCACGTTGCATTGTGATGATTTTACAAACTTGATCGCACACAGAACATACACATGCCACATATCATATTAATCAGCAAAGTCTGCTTGTGCGTGTTATTCGCACCACATTGCGAAGAGGATGCATTTGAGGCTAAAAAGACGCACGGCGTGGCTGAGTCGCACAGGAGCTGGCGGCTCTCACACGTACTGTGTAACTTGACTCATAATGCAGGGAAGATAGACGAGGAAGGACATATCTGTATGTAATGAATATGTATTTTTGGCGTGCATGTGCAATGCAAGTTTGCTTATCTTATGCAAAAAATAATCAGATGTACATCCACCTGTAATTGAGCCCTGAAATAGATTCAAAAAGTTGGTAAATACTGTTAATTACCACCACACTACTCACCATAGATCTCTGCTTAATTTTTCTAACATTCATGTATAACTGGTTGGGATCCTCCACAGTGGGGTCACCAAAATTGGGCGATTCCGCAGTGGGGTCATTGTTTGGTTTCTTAGACATCTGTTTCCTGCCAATGAAAGGGATGTTTCAATAGAACATATCAATGATCAGTACCATTTAGAGTAAGATACATTGCTGTCAAAATTGCAATTTTTATTTTGTTTGTTTATAACTTTTTGGTTAATATGAAATTTTCTTTATTTAATTTTTACTAATACGAGGCCACTGACACCCAATGCCGGATACCCAGTATCACTACCACACATAACTCTCCCATCTACATAGGTTTCTAGTTTGAGAACATTATTTACCTTAACAAAACAAGGAGCCTGAAAGTATGAAAGTATAAATGGAGTCTATCCATATTCATACCACTGATGTCTAACATTGTTTTATTGCACACAAGTGTTAGATTAATATCATCTTAGTGTTCACAGATATGTACAAGCCAAGAAACACTGTTTTCAGCAACTCGGTTAAAGTTTGATTTGATTTTCAGGATCCCAGCAATAGTTCATCCCACCCACTTTCTATCTGTCATCTACAGCATAAGCATGCACAGTCCCATGGCAAGGGGTATGCTTCCCCTGCTATCTCCCAGACATAGACTAACCCCCTCCGGAATATACATTATCTGTCCTACCCAGCACCCCATGACATACACTACAATTCCTATCCTATCCTTCCTGGGACATATGCAATCTGCTATACTATACTCCCTTGGACAAAAACAACAATTCCTCTGCACCGACCCTGGAATATATATGCTACCATCCCTACCAATCCCCCCCTAGGACATACACTCCTCACCTGGCCAAGGTTTTGGTCTCTGCTACTTTCTTCTCCCCACTGGTGAAGGCTTCCAGGAAGGAGGAAGTCTCATTTTCCATCCAAGATGGCAGATGTAAAACTACATTATTTAGATGCAGCATTTTCACATCAGCCATCTTGGATTAAAAAAAATGGCTGCTACTTTGCTTGGAGCTAAGGAGGAGATGCTTTAGGTAGGGGTTGAATCTCCCTAAAGAATGTGCGGGTGCACACCCTGCACACCCCATGTGAATGCATGTAATCTACAATACAATCTCTTGAAGTCATTTACAATCTAGAGCTGCAAAGCATAAAGTAAATGCAGGTTTGTATCCACCAGGATGGGTAAGGGAAGCTGGTGCTCGGGATCCCGGCAGTCAGAATTCTGATGCCAGTATCCAGACAGGGTTAGAATACTGACACCTGTTGGTCAGTATTCAAGCCCTTCCCCTTCCCCTCTCCCTACCCCTAACCCTCCCTCCCTGGTGCCTGACCCTAACCTCCCCTCTAGTGCCTAAACCTATCCTACTCCTCCTTGCACCCTAAACTTAACCCTCCCCATAGTGCCTAACCATCCCCCTCCCCACACCCTAAACCTATCCCTCCCCCCTAGTGCATAACCCTAACCCTCCCCCTAGTGCCTAATCCTAACCCCTAACCCTCCCTCCCTGGTGCCTGACCCTAATCTCCCCCATAGTGCCTAAACCTAACCTTCCCCTCCGTGCACCCTAAACCTAACCCTCCCCTCCCCCCTAGTGCATAACCCTAACCCCCCCCCCCCCCTAGTGCCTAACCCTAACGCTAACCCTTCCCTCAACCCCACTACTTGCCTCTGAGATTCCGGCCTGGATGCCGGCACCGGGATTCTAACAAGTGTTAGGATTCCGGCTCTGGGATTCTGAGCACTGTAATCCCTGCGGTTGTTATATTGACTGCATCCTTCACTACAGTATGTGCTTCAGTTTGCAACAGGGTCCTTAGGTTTGCGAAGCAACACAGCAGCACTTGTGGAGGAGCAGCAGCTTGTACTTGCAGATGGGAGAAGTTGTGCACAGCTTAAAGTTGGTGCATTTCAAGCAATGTAAGTAGCAGGGTACCAGTTAAAAAAAACTTTAAACTAGATTATTTTAATGAGAGTTCAGAAATCTGCACTTCCTATGTTGTTATCCACAGTTTTTATACAATTCTTTTATCATCACTCATCAATGTATTCAGTTATTAGATATCATGTATTTCTCTCATGCATGTTGTATAATAATTCCACTTATGCTGTAAACAGAAACAATTATAACCATGTTGTAAGTGACATATAAAACATATTAATCCTTACTTTGTGATTTTTGTTATTAGAAGTACAGCAAGGACAATGCCCATCGCACACATGATTCCAATCATTATATCACGGAGTGTGGAATTCCCATCTATAAATCAAAGGTAAAAGCAAAGTTTTAAATTGTAAAATGTTTTCAATTCAACATTTAACCACATTGTTTTTATTTTTCACATGTATAAAACATTAGTTTAACAAATTTGTTTACTAAGGATTATGGATTTACAAAATGTTTACTGAATTAAATATGTTGTTTCTATAATTGATGTGCAGTTTGGTTCTGCTGAAAACACCAGAACGTAAGGGTTTTGATAAGAACAGAGTCCTGGCTCAGGACACTTTGGGGGTTCCAAGTAGAACAGAGTCCTGGCTCAGGTCACTTTGGGGGTTTCAAGTAGAACAGAGTCCTGGCTCAGGTCACTTTGGGGGTTCCAAGTAGAACAGAGTCCTGGCTCAGGTCACTTTGGGGGTTCCAAGTAGAACAGAGTCCTGGCTCAATTCACTTTGGGGGTTTTGAGTAGAACAGAGTCCTGGCTCAGGTCACTTTGAGGGTTCCGAGAATAACAGAGTCCTGGCTCAGGTCACTTTGAAGGTTCAGAGTAGAACAGAGTCCTGGCTCAGATCACTATGGGGGTTTCGAGTAGAACAGTCCCGGATCAGGTCATTCCACAAGTTGGATCTCTAATCTAAACAATGGATTTTGCATGATTTGGATTGCATGTAAGTCTCTCCATTGTCATTTCAGGTGCCAAAATTGGTCAAAATTTACAGGAAATTACTGGAAATGATTGATTTTAACTGTTTTTATATATTTGTTTAAAGAAATCCAAAACCTAAACTAAACCAAAACACTTGAGGGTAGTTTTTCCAAAAACAATACCAAAACCTGACAATGTTTTAGAACCAAAACCAAAACACGGGGATCTGCGCACATTTCTAACTTCTATGTCCTTCATTATCTGTTAGAATTGCATGCTAGATAATAAAGGAGGTTAAAATTAATGACTGCATTACAATAGTCTTGGGTAGGATGTCAGTCAGTCAGAAGAAATATTAATTTGGTTGACACACGCAGCATGTACGTAGTTTTGGATCTGTATCTCCTTCAAGGTTTTGGATCTGGATTTGGTTTTACAAAACCACCCTCAAGTGTTTTGGTTTTGGTTTTGGATATGGATTTTAAAAAAAAAAATAGATAAAAAGTTTTAAAAACAGCTAAAATAATGTCATTTATGCAATCCAAAACCCGAAATTCGGATTTAAAATCCGAATTCCGAACCACAGAAAAATCAGTACTGCAACTCGGATTTACCCGGATCTCCTCAGGAGATCAGAACCGCGACTCGGATTTACCCTGAGTCACGAAATTCGGGTGGATTTGAATTTCTGGAGAACCGAACTGCACATCTCTAATATACAGTACAGCCCTATTTAGGGCATTATTGGACATGGGAATTTTAGGCAAAATTTGGTATTTTCCAAATCAACATGCAAGGTTTTGACATTTTGTAAACTGCCATAAAAACTAGAGATGAGCGGTTAGATTTCGCCGAATTAGCGCAAGTTTGGATTTAGTTCGGCTTTATCTAATTGGCTATCCAAAACACGTTAAAGCCGGATAGCCAATATGATGCCGTTTTTGAGATCTGAACATACTGTAACAGACTACTACCGAGAAAAACTGAACGCTCATCACTAGTAAAAAACTAGCAGAAAATCAGGTATTTAAAACACAAACAAAATGAAAAAAAAGTCCATGTATGCACAATAGCGCAGCCGGCCCCCAAACTGATATTAAAGTAAACGCCTTAGCGATCCAGTTACACATCACAGGGATGGGCACCTATTAAAGCCCCTTTCTCTTTATGTGAAAAATCCGGTGATACATAACTTCTTTTTGCTGTGATAAGCAGTGATAAGAAGTTATAATTATCGGGTCTAAAATGCTGTTAATAATAAATAGGTCCCATTATGCAAGGAAGTTTTCTTTAATTGCTAACAACTCAAAGCTATTTAGGGAAATAACTGAGCATTGCAAATTGAACATGTACATTTTATTTACAGTGCTTGTGATTACAATACATGAACTTTAAACAAAGAGTCAATTATAAATAAAACAGAACTAAATATGGGGAAATTTTTGTTCTACCAGCACTATGGGGCCTATTATTACAATACATACTAATGGAATATCAATATTTAAAGTCCTAAAAAATGGTCAGCTGGCACCCTAGAAAGATAAGAGGAACTTGGTTTAAAAAGGAAGTTTCCTCTTTCATTTTTTTAAATACGACTTGGCCTCTCTATTATACTATAGGTCACTATTTAGCAAGTACATGCCTGTATTGGTAAAAAATTAAATGCTCTCTCTCCTTGGTTTACAAGGGCATACAGTATTCTATATGTGTTCAATATGCTAATACCAGTCCAAGCAGTGTGGTCTCTTTACCAAAAGTCCCCTGCTACAAACTAGCACTTCTATAGTGGAGGAAATGTATTCAATCATAGAAGCTGATATCCTGGCTTCCCCTGTATGATGGGGGCAGCCAGGTAAGGATAGAAGAGGAGCTTGATGCATACATGTGGGCAAAGCGAGGGGCGTGGCACCACAATTGCGTCATTGTGGTCCCACTATACCAGGTCACGATTCTGGGTATTGTGAAGTGGGTGTAGTGTTATGATGACAGGATTCAGCATGAATTGCATCAGCAAGTTGCCCAAAACCATTCACTGTACTCTGGATTGGGTGGCGGTTGCAGTGGCTTCTGGGAGACTCGTTTATTTTTCCAAGCATCCAGAAGAGCCTTCTATCAGAGAATATTGATGTCATGCTATCTATATTGCTCTGGCACTCCGGACCATGGGATATCCGACACCACGAGGAAGGTGTTTTGCCCTGTGTTTGGATCTAGAGCTGGCGAGAAGGTCCAAGCCGGGACCTGGATCTATTCGGAACCGATAAGTTCGGGTGGGTTCCGTTTCCAGGAAACCGAACCTGCTCATCTCTACTAATAAGTAGCTAATTAGGCATCCACATTAGCGGGAATGAATGATGCAGCAGAAATTTTCTCTTAATTCACTTAGCTTAAAGTTATTACATATCAAATTTGAACATAAATTTATGATTAGAGAAATTATTCCCTTTTACCCACTTTGACAAATCTTATTTATTATAGCTCCTAGTTAAAGTATTTGCAAAACTGAGATAAGTCAGTATAAAAATGTAAAAAACATCACAACTTCCGATATTTATGCTTGTTCCAATGAAATTAGAGAACAAGCTTTGAAAGCCATAGTATAAACTGAACTGAATACATTAGTTACACATAATATTTATATGCAGAAATGCTGAAAACGATGAGAAAATAATGATAATAATAATAATAATAATAATAATAATAATAATAATAATAATAATAATAAACAATCATATGACTAACACTAAATTAAAATCCACGAATGGGGGTGGGGGGGACACAACACTAACACCGCATATCAAACACACTAAAAGTGTAATCATACTGCAGGTGTTGGGAGGAGTAGTTTCTTGTAATGTGTTAGATTTGCTTATAAAGATATAAAATTACACATAATTTATAACATGTGATTAATACAATCATTCTTAATATCTATGTATACAGCATTATCAGAAAGTATCCTTTATACTAAAGCAGAGTTTATGTTGTCATAACATTTTTCATTACATTTTTCATGGTGCCTGAGGCCCATATTTAAAATTGACTCCAGCCACTCACACAGGGCCTGTTTCAGAGACGGACGCTAGTGCTGACACGGTTGCAAATTTTTGGGACTTTCAGTGGTGGTAATATGCAGTCTACCCCTTGTGTGCTAGTGTTCGTCGGACAGTGCAAGCTCTGAGATGCCCACTTTCTATGTCCATTGACAGTGCAAAACAGAGTGTGGTATAAAAGATTGACAGATTCTAGGTTGACAACAAATAGATCAGCACCAGATGGTCGACAGGCAATAGGTCGACAGGGTCAAATGGACAAAAGGGTCAAATTGGCAACATTTAAAAGGTCAACAGTGTCAAAAAGGTCAACAGAGTCAAAAGGTTGACACACAAATGGTCGATACAGAAAAGGTCAACACTTTTTTTGCTATTTTAGCCCTAACCCTCCCCCTAGTGCTTAACCCTAACCCTGGTGCTTAAACCTAACCCTCTGCCAACTGCCTAAACCTAACCGTCCCTTTCCGCAGCCTAACACTAGTCCTCCACCAAGTGCCTAACACTAACCATCATGAAAAAGCATGTGTCGACCGTTTCTCTGTCAACCATTTGTGTGTTGACCTTTTGACCCTGTCAACAATTTGATCCTGTCAACCTAAGACCATATTAAACTTTTAACAGTCGACCTTTTGACCCTGTTGACCTATTGCCTATTGAACATCTGGTGTTGACCTATTGACTGTCTATCTAGACACTGTAGATCTTCCATCCGAATCCCTGCAAAACACTCCACCATTGCATTCATCATTGGCACTTGCACCACTGGCACAGTGACTTTTACTGACATTGCTCTGGACAAGGCCTTTGTGGCTATGGCTCTTAATGTGGGAACGCAGCCACTTTAACTGCCCATGATCCTCCCATAACACGTCTATGACACTCCATTAACATGCCCATGACACTCCCATAACACGCCCATGATCCTCCCATAATACACCCATAACACTCCCATAAGATGCCTGTGACAGTCCCATAACATGTCCATTACAATCCCATAACACGCCCATGACACTCCCATAACACGCCCACAAAACCCCCATAACATGCCCATGATCCTCGCATAACACGCCCATAACACTCCCATAAAATGCTCGTGACACTCCCATAACACATATGTGACACTCCCATAACACACCCATGATCCTCCCATAATACGCCTATAACACTCCCAAAAAATGCCCCTGACACTCGCATAACATGTCCATGATCTTCCCATAATACGCCCATAACACTCCCGTGACACTCCCATAACACATCCATTACACTCCCATAACACGCCTGTGACACACCCATAACACTCCCATAACATGCTTGTTACACTCCCATAACACGCCCATAACACTCCCATAATACTACTGTGACACTCAAATAACAAGCCCATGACATTCCCATAACATGCCCATGATCTTCCCATAGTACGCCCATAACACTCCCGTGATACTCCAATAACACGTCCATTACACTCACATAACACGCCTCTGACACTCCCATAACATGCCTATGACACTCCCATAACACGCCCATGATCTCCCATAATACGCCCATAACACTCCCATAAGATGCCTGTGACACTCCCATAACACGTCCATTACACTCCCATAACACGCCCATAATACTCCCATAACACACCTGTGACATGCCCAAGATCTTCCTATAATACGCCCATAACACTCCCATAACATGCATATGACACTCTCATAACACATCCATTACACTCCCATAACACGCCTGTGACACTCCCATAACATGACCGTGACACTCCCTAAACATGCCTGTGACACTCCCATAACACACCTGTGACACTCCTGTAACACGCCTGTAACACTCCCATAACGCGCCTGTGACACTCCCATAATACGCCCATAACAATTCCATAAAATGTCCGTGACACTCCCACAACACGCCTGTGAAACTCCCGTAACATGCCTGTGACACTCCTGTAACATGCCTGAGACACTCCCATAATACGCCCATAACACTCCCATAAAATGCCCGCTACACTCCCATAATACGCCGTGACACTCCCATAACATGTACATGACACTCCCATAACACACCCATGATCCTCCCATAATTCACCAATAACACTCCCATAACACGCCCATGACACTCCCATAACACACCCATGACACTCCCATAACACACCCAAGATCCTCCCATAACATGCCTGTGACACTTCCATAACACGCACATAACACTCCCATAAAATGCCCGTGACACTCCCATAATATGCCCGTCACACTCCCATAACACGCCCATGACACTCCCATAACACGCCCATGATCCTCCCATAATACGCCCATAACACTCCCGTAATACGTCTGTGACACTCCCATAACACACCCATGATCTTCCCATAACACGCCTGTGACACTCCCATAACAGTCCCATAACAGTCCCATAACACGCCTGTGACACTCCCATAAAATGCCCATATGCCCATGATCTTCCCATAATACGCCCATAACATGCCCATGACACTCCCATAACACATCCATTATACTCCTATAACACGCCTGTGACACTCCCATAACACGCCTGTGACACTCCCATAACACGCCCATAACATGCCCATGACACTCCCATAACACAACTATGACACTCCCATAACACACCCATGATCCTCCCATAATATCTCCATAACACACCCATGACCCTCCCATAATACGCCCATAACACTCCCATAATACGTCTGTGACACTCCCATAAGACACCCATGACACTCCCACAACACACCCATGATCTTCCCATAACACACCTGTGACACTCCCATAACAGTCCCATAACACTCCCATAACATGCCTGTGACACTCCCATAAAACGCCAATGACACTCCCATAACACGGCCATGATCTTCCCATAATATGCCCATAACATGCCCGTGACACTCCCATAACACATCCATTATACTCCTATAACACGCCTGTGACACTCCCATAACACGCCTGTGACACTCCCATAACACGCCCATAACACTCCCATAACACGCCCATGACACTCCCATAACACGAACGTGACACTCCCATAACACGCTTGTGACACTCCCATAACATGCCTGTGACACTCCCATAATATGCCGATAACGCTCCCATAAAATGCTGGTGACAATCCCATAACATGCCTGTGACACTCTCGTAACACGCCTGTGACACTCCCGTAACAAGCCTGAGACACGCCCGTAACACGCCTGTGACGGAATCAGTATGAAATACCGCCGGCCCTGTGGCCGACAGTTCGAATCCCGTCAGCGCCTGGCCGACAAAAGCAGAAATCCCAGCAGCGGAAGCCCTACAGCGCTGGAAATCCCGATCGTGGATAGGTAAGTATCTACTAACCTAACCTAACCCCCTAATCCTAACCCTCCTCAGGGGTGCCTAACCCTAACCTCCCCCACCAAGTGCCTAACCCTAATCCCCCCTCTAAGTGCCTAACCCTAACCCCCCCCTTCTCCGCTCCCTAAACCTAAGTCCCCTGGGGGGGTGCCTAACCCTAAGTCCCCCCCGGGGGTGCCTAACCCTAACCCTCCCTCCCCCTAGCCTAACCCTAACCCTCCAGGGGGTGTGCCTAACCCTAAGTCCCCCCCGGGTGCCCTAAACCTAACCCTCTACCCCCATGGCTGTCCGCTGGCGGCGCCCAGCATCTCTTTGATCGGGATGCCGGGCGCCGGTCTCCCAGCATCGGGTAAATGACAGGCGTCTAGATATAGACACCGGTCATTTATCCCACGCTGGGATAAAGCAATCAGGAAGCCGGCTGTCGGGATTAAGACAGTCGGTTTTCCGATTGCATCCCCCTGTGACACTTCCATAATACATCCATACCACTCCCATAAAATGCCCATGACACTCCCATAATACGCCCGTGACACTCTCATAACACGCCCATGACACTCCCATGACACTCCCATAACACACCCATGATTCTCCCATAATATGCCCATGACACTCCCATAACATCCCAATGATCCTCCCATAATATGCCCATAACACTCCCATAAAATGCCTGTGACACTCCCGTAACACACCCGTGACACTCCCGTAACATGCCCGTGACACTCCTATAACACACCTGTGACACTCACATAACATGCCCATGTGAGACAACCTTTTATTGCTTTCACTCCAGACCATTTCCCAGTCACCTCCTTGGAACACCCATGTATTTCCCTCACCGGTTCTAATGCTAATATTTCCGTACACAATAGTGGACTCTGCATACACTCAGAGGTGCACAATGCACCATTTGGGATTTCAGGACTTTTTGTGCATGTGCTGCAGTCAAATAATTGTTCAAATGTGCAAGCATCAGCATTCCGTCCACCTCTGAACCATACACTCAGGGCCTCATTTCTCAACGAGTGTTGTCATTCACAACGAGTGATAAAACTCATTTCATATGATAGAGGTGCTCTAGCCAATCAGCTTCCAACTGTCATCTGTTAGAAAAATGACAGTTGGGAGCTGATTGGCTGGAGCACCATTTATTCATATACAACACGTTGTATCACTAATTTTGAATGATAACACTCGCTGATAATTATGCCTTAATTGTGCGTACACACGCAGTGATTTTTTGGACGACTGAACAATAACGATATCATTATATTTCAGTCGTCAAAAAAAATCATTCAGTTTTTACCCCAAAACAATGAATGATAACGACCAATGCATGCTCCCGTTTGTAGTTGGTAGTTAATGTTCATCGCCTGAACCTCCTGTCCAACCTGACGATAATGTCAGGTTGAACATGTTCGGGGATGAAGGAGGGAACCCGGCACTGAACGAAATCACTCTTGAACGAACGAAATCATGGTAACAAGCTCTGGAGCGACAGAGTTTCTCTGTCGCTCCGGGGCTTGCACACACGCAGTGCGACCACTGCACGTGCGTAGGACTAACCATCGAGTCGGTTACGAGTGCATCGGTGCTTGCGACCGACTCTGAATGAGGTCCAATGTGTCATACCGACTATTGTCAAGAAAGTTTAGATTTATTAACAGAGTTAATTCTTCTAACAAGATGGAATAGTGCTAATTATTTCACCATGACAATGGTTAAAAAGGATAGTACATTTATATGCATCTCCAGGTAAGTAACATACACATGACAATATAATGATTTATTGTACTGGAATTCAGCGGGATCATCCTCCGATGACCACCCATTGGATTTGTCTGACCCGGAACACCAAACTGATTCAGCTATGCAAAGGTTAATATTCTTGCAACACACTTTTACATTACCCAGTACAATATGGCTATTATTCAAACTAGGGATGTGCAGGCTCGCATAAATGAACTAAAACTGTGCTTAACACCCTATGCAAAGTATATAATAACCTAAACACTTTAAAGACAAGTACTTGTAACAGATTATGGGGTCTATTTACTAAGCAGTGTTAGGAGACAGAGGGTCTGATTCAGAGCCGGACGCTATTTGCGGAAGGTCGTTCTGAAAAAGGGGCCGGATATTTAAATTGAGCGTCCGAAAAATGCGCTCGCTATATTGTAAAGACGCCCCGCCGTTCGCATCACACATCATCTCCGCTATTTATTTGATTAATCGGGAACATCGAAAGGCATCTGAACTGCTCGCAGTGCTTGTGGTAGGATTTACTTCCCGCAATCACTGCGAGCAGTTCAGGCTAAAAGACAACCAAGTGATGTGGCTGATGACGCTGCTTTGTTAATTATGCACACCAATTAAACGCCGTTTTGACCGTTTGGCACGCCTGCGTTCAGATCTCCACTCCCCCGTTTTCAAGCACCTTCCCCTGTTACACCCACAAACGGTACATTCTGTCAATCAAATTAGCAGCCCTTCGTGGTTATACGAGCGTACAATTTCCGACCGCAGTGACTGGTTGGCGCATGCGCATTATGACCCATAAGCATGCGCAGTTGTAACAACATCGCTCGGAGTGAACGAGCGGCTCTGAATCAGGCCCAGAGTGAATAGTGATAAGGTGCCAGCCAATCAGCTCCCAACTGTCATTTTTCAAACACAGCCTGTGAGATGGCAGTTAGGAGCTGATTGGCTGGAACCTTATCACTTTTCACTCTGTCTCCTAACACTGCTTAGTAAATAGATCCCTATATCACTACATTACACTTTGGAAATATATTAGTACATTTAATACATCCTTATCCAGCTGGGTCTGTAGAGGTGGTGCACATATGATGGTTTACTAATTCTTCTATAATATTTTAGTATTTTTAAAAATCCTAAGGGAAGTGGTTGCTCTAACACACTTAATCCAGTTTGTAGCTTAACCCTGCATCGGGCGCAGCTGGCCTGACAGGCGCCACAAAGCTGTTCTCGCTCACCTCTCCACCGCAAGGGGGCGCAGGGGCCTGCCCCTCCTAGTACTTTCCTATCTTTAGGTGCTGTTTGAATCCCCCCTAGTCAGTTTTCCGGCCCCTGCGTGGAGTGCAGTAGTGACCTTCCTGGCCTCTCAGGCTCATTGCACCCGAACTCGTCCGACTTTTGAAGGTACGTATTTCTTTTTTTTTTCTCACTATTTTGTATATTTTGCTCATTTTATGAATGAGAATTACAAAGGTTGTGGGTATTTTGCAGAAATATGTAGGTTTGTCCAGGGTGGCCTCTTAGACACAGCGCGACCAAACTTGTTCTCATGTTCGTGTTTTCTCTTTTTTGCTTCACATTTTCTGCCGAAATGGCCCATAAAATCTACAATTTGACTATCCAGAGTCACCTTGAAGAAATAAGAGATTTGCTGCAGAATGACGACGAGGGAGACCCATCAGTCACTGAGGATATGGGGGACGAGAGTGACATTGATTCTCAAGATGAGGTGGAGGAATGAGAAGGTGAATCAGGAACGGAGCAAGATTGTAAGGAGTCTAGTGAAGAAGATGATGATGATGATGAAGAAGAAACAGGTGATACCTTTTTTTGGGGAAAACATAAGAAGATCAAATGGTCCAAAAGGCCGCCCAGGAAAGTTTGTCGTATGGGAGCTCACAACATTATCACTCACCTTCCTGGAGTCAGAGGAAATGCTAAGAATGCTCAAACTGCAGTCGATTGTTGGAATAATTTATTCACTGACGATATCCTTGACACAATTGTTAGCTTTACAAACCAGTACATTGACATTATCAAGGACCAATTTGCCAGAGAGAGGGACATCAGACCCATGGATGTCATTGAACGAAACGGCTGTCATTGGTTTGTTGTACCTAGCAGGAGCGTACAAAGGAAATCATCTGGAGGAACTTTGGGGGAGAGAAGGTGACAGCGTAGGAAAATTCAGTCTTGTAATGAATCTGAAACTGTTCAAGACCCTCATATGTTGCCTTCATTTTGACGACCGAACTACCCGAACCCAGCGAAAAGAATGTGACCGGCTTCCTCCAATTCGTCACGTTTTTACAAAATTCATGGATAATTGTCAGAAGAGCTACTGCGTTGGGGAGAATGTCACTATAGACTAAATGCTTCCTGGTTTTTGAGGTATATGTTCTTTTCAACAATACATACCCTTAAAACCAAACAAATATGGTCTAAAATGTTTTGACTAGTTGATGCCAGGATGATTTACAAAGTCAATATTGAAATTTATGCTGGAAAGCAGCCAGCAGGACCTTACTGTGTCAGCAACAAGCCAAGTGATGTGGTGAAGAGAATGGCCGAGACCATATTTGGATCTGGTCACAACATTACAGCTGAAAACTGGTTTACTGATATAAATCTCATAGATGATTTGAAAAAAAAAAAAAGCTGTCCTACGTTGGAACTATTAGAAAAAATAAAAAAGAGTTGCCACCAGATTTTGTGAATGTGAAAGGAAAAACACAATACAGCAGTATGTTCTGCTTCAATAATGGGAAGGTTCTGGTTACCTACGTCCCGCGTGAGAAGAAAAACGTCATTCTTGTATCTACGCTTCATGATGACTATGCCATTGATGCTGATTCTGGAGAGCAAAGGAAACCAGAGGTGATCACTTTCTATAATACATCCAAAAGTGGAGTTGATACTGCAGATCGAATGTGCGCTACTTACAACGTAAGCCGAAACATTAAGCACTGGCCAATGGTCATCTTCTTCGCAATGCTCAATGTGGGTGGCATCAATTCTCAAATCATTTACCTCGGCAATAAACTCAAACCACTTTGTAGAAGAGTGTACCTGAAAAGGTTGGCTCATGAACTGATGATTGGAGAGCTAAGCCGAAGAAGTTTGAATATGTCTGGAATCCCCTGCAGCCTGCAAACACGCTTGAAAAGATTTTACCCCATCGATGATCGAGAGAAATCCCCCCACTCCATCCTCCAAAAAGACATAGATGCATCACCTGTACTGCAGAAACGGGCCACAGAAGGATGTCGAATTATGAATGCCATAAATGTCACAAAGCGATCTGCCTGCCCCAATGCAAATATGGTCTGCCAAACTTGCACTTCACTGTGCCAATGCATCTATATTGTTGACCTTTCCAACAGTGATTACGAGTGAGACTTACTCTACTGTGCCTATATTTCGAGTTTTATTAGTAATTTTAATGTTCATTTGATTTTTTGTCATGAAAACTGAAGGCAATGTCTTGGTGGGTCTTAAATTTTAGTATTTTTGGTTTTACTTGCTTTAAGGTTAATAAATGTGGTTTTGTGAATCAGATTTCCATATATTCTCTCTTTGTACATCCTAATGAAGGTCACTGATCACTTTAAGAGAGTTAGAATTTAGTTAATTTGGTGCTAATGACGATAATATAACAGGTGCCTGTCAGGCGCACTGCGCCCGAACCTGGGAGTCCCAGAGGTGTGCCCGACACAGGGTTAAGGGTTAAGCGATATACAGTGTATGATGGCCTGTTATCACACTATTATACAGTCTGTTGTGATATGTAATTCTCAGCTGGTTCTATAGGGTTAATGCACTGAGGCAGGATGATGTGTAACTTGGTCCTGCTCAGTATAAGTCTATAGCACACCTGTTGTGAAGGTATGCAGTTCTTAGCTGAAAGCCCTAAACTGCTGCTATAGGGAGGGCTGAGGGTTACTTTAGGCTCTTTACCTATCTTGTGCAGTTTTTATATGCATGTGTCTGCAGTTTATAACCTGGAGGTGGGGCGGTAACAGAAGGGTTACTACAGACCTGACAGTCTGGACCTCAGGTGATCAGTGAACACTGGCTCTCTCTGCTTGGAAATGCTGATTACAGGGCAGAGGAAGGCCAAAGTTCTCTACTATTTACATTCAGTCCATGTTAGAGGGGCTGCAGCCATCCTCCTTCATTGTCACACTGCTCGCACAGCTCCATTGCCTCAAACAGACCTCTGCACTAACCTGTCACGGACTGAGGAACTTGGAGTTGTGTACCCGAACTGGGGTGTTGGACAGAGACACCAGGATCAGTAGATGGTTTGAAACTGGATGGTTTAATATCATTTCTGCCCATACAGTAGAAATAAGAGAGGATGCAACACAGGAGGAAATACTAGAGTCCTCTGGGCAGAGATAGCGCAACTAGAAGATGCTGAATAGAACTGTAGGTCAAAGTATCTGAATAGTCTCTGTACTGAGAAAAGGAACTGTAGTCTTGGAACTGGATGAACTAGTAATTGACTCTGGACTGGAGTAACGTGGATTGAATTGGAGAACTGGTAATTGACATTGGACTGGAGTAACGTGGATTGAACTGAAGAATTGGTAATTGACTCCGGACTGGAGTAACATGGATTGAACTGAAGACTCTGTAATTGTCTCCGGACTGGAGTAACATGGATTGAACTGAAGAATCTGTAATTGTCTCCGGACTGGAGTAACATGGATTGAACTGAAGAATCTGTAATTGCTTTGTTATGCTGGGAAGCATAGGTTTCACACAGGAAGCTCAGGAACATAGGTCACGCTGCAGCAATGGACATTGTTGCACTGGCAACCAGCATGTGTTACAGGAAGGTCTTTTATACCATCAGGCTGAAGCGGATTGGCTGAAGCAACTTGAGACTGCTGCTGACTGGATGCACGAGTATCACCTGACCTGGCCCAAGATGGCAGCACCCATGTTTCAGAGAACTTGTATGCTGGCGCGCCGTGCGCGCATGGATCTGCGGCAGAGAGACTCAAGCAACAGCGGGGATGCTGCAGACGATCCTCAAGCAGAGGCCCGCTTCAAAAATCACTGGAACAGCAGGGTGATGGCTCAGCTGGCAGAGATGGCACAGACATATGGGAAGATGCAGGGGTCTGAGGCAGATGTCTCTAGCATGGTTTGTGACATCCCCTAACTGAGGTGCCAGCTCCAGCACTCAGATATGGCTCCACACTTGTAGTTAGCTGTCCCTCTGCAGCCTGGACTGTCTCTTCAGCGAGCACCTCAGGACACAGGTACCGTGCCTCAGCGCAGGTCCACTTACTCACACCTTCTCTCACAGAGTCCTTTGCACAGGTCTGCTCCCTCAGACTGCCGCCTCAGGACTCCCTGTAACTGCCCTAACTGTCCACCTCAGCCACCTGCCGCTGGTTCTAGCTTGTTCCGTCATGTGACCTGCTACTGCTCACCACTGCATTACTCACACCTTCTCTCTTCCTCTTTTGGCATTGGGTCACCCCAACATAGTAAATATGCAACAACAATTTATATACATAAATCTATATATATCTCACATAGGATCCAGCATCAGTAGGCACACCTAGGGTCTGGGGTACCACAATTGCTCTATAGTAAATTCCACAGCTAACCACTGATAAAATAGGTGTGAAGGAGGTGAGTTGCCATTGTAATTGTTTACAGCTGCAGCAGGGGTTTGGGGTATCCTGTACCTTCAAGGGAAATATTGTAATGGTAGTAGGCCAGTGCAGTTGGCTATAGCAGGTAGGATACATAATATGGCACTGATTTAACAGGTCCCAATAGTGGCCCTGATTCAGACCCACTCGCGAGCGGCTGTCCGCTCGCAAGTGGGTCGATGTTCATGCACTGAGCATGCGCACGACGGAGGGAGCTCCGTCGTGCGCATGCGCCAGACGCGACGAGCGAAGGACTTTCCTTCACTCGTTGTGTCTGATCAAAGGGGGCGTGCTGTCGATGTTGATTGACAGCACGCCCTCTTTGGTGGGCGTGCCTCCCTGATGGGGGCGTTCCTAAGGGAACACCTCCCGTCTGAAGCCGGCCCACTGACATCACTAGTGATGTCAGTGGGAGTGATTTTGGCTCTGATAGAGCCAAAATCACTCCGGGGCTTGCGGTTGAAAACCTCAACCGCAGGCTCCGGCTCGCAGTTTCGATGGTCGCGATGGTCAAGACCATCGCGGCCATCAAACTCCACGCTCGTATAAGCTGTGGGTGGTGACCCACAGCTATACGAGCATCCAGGAGGACGCTCCATAGTTATGGAGGCCGGCCCTCATTCAGAGCGTGCGGTCTGCTCAGAGCGTACGGCTCTGAATGAGGGCCAGTGTTGGCAGTGAAATTATGGGGCAGATGCTTTACAAAACAGTGTTTTTTGTTTTTATTGCAATAATATGAGTGTGGTAATGGCTGTTGACAATTTATCTTCATCATTAAATATTGCAGTGCAGCATGGTTTTACCAATGTACAGTTATTTACTCTTTTTTGCTTCACTCCTAACTCAGAACCAGGTCCTCTGTATTGCCTGTTACTTCTGGACATTATCTATATGACTCTAATGAGTAATACTGTTTTCCTGTGTACGATACTGACTGCATCCCCTCATGCAGTAGATTTTAGTTAGTATACTTGGAATTTAATTTTTGTTTATTGAAAAATATAAAGTTGTATTTCCCTAACGGGACTCTAGTAACCTGCTCACACCCAATCCATAATTTGTACATACTGCATACACGGTGTATGGAATTGTGTAGTACAGATAACCCAGATAACCTATGTAACATATCCCATCAGTTTTGCTACCATGAAATGTATTTTGCCTTCAGCAGGTAGATAAAAGAAGGAAAGCCCACTTCTATAAAAATTATGTAATTTAGGAAGAATATAAATATAATGTCACTTTCATATCTAAACAATTCATGTTGTGTATGGTATATATTGTAGTAATAGTATAATTTGTACCTTGTTCACTGATGACTTGGATACGTTTTTCACTGACACCATGTCTGTTCCATGCAAAGCACCTGTAGGTATCAGCCTCTGAGGATGTTACTTTCACCACTTCCTGACCAATCGAGTTGTTCAAGTCTACAGTAACGTCTCCCTTTATCCATCTCACAGTAGCTGCTGGGTTACTGTCCACTGTGCAGTTTAGAGTCAGAGTCTCCCCCTCATTTATAGTCACAGACAGACTTGCTTCAACTGTTCTATCTAGAAACATATGAAATAAAAAAAATAAAATATAAAATATGATGGCAACAGAAACGACAAAAACACTTCAGATTGTTTTATGCAATTATACAGATCAGAGTGTGAACGTTAGTTTATTAAAAAGTCTTCTCTGAGCTCACACTATGGCCCGTAGTCAATTTGAGGCGAAAAGTCCAGACTTTTCGCCTGCTGGACTTTTCGCTTCCTTCGCCTGTTTTCCAGGCGGAAAAGTATCACGCACGTGCCCGCTATTCCTCGTATTCAGTTTCAAAGTAGGCGAAATCGGGAAATGGCGAAACTTGGATCGGCGAAAAAATACGTGAATTTTCGGGAAATAATCCTAGGACCCCCCCTAAGGATGTGCAGACATGGGGGATCACTATGGGTACCCCCGTTTTTGCCTGCAGAAGGAAGATGGGTTTTTAAATAGCCGCTGCAGGTGCATACATGCGGCTTTGAAGAAGGTGATGCAGAAGAGCATTTAGAAAGGTTTTTTTTAAAAAAAATAACTATGGTCATCAAATTTGGGGTACTTGAAAATGGATGCAAGCATATTTTTAAGTCCCTGAAATTATTTTTAAAAATTCAGCAAAAATGCACCTGCCGCTACTCCTGCAATGAAGAAAACCCCTGCCGCTACTCCTGCAATGAAGAAAACCCCTGCCGCATATAAGGGAACCCCTCTGGACTCAATTCCGCTAATTTAGAAGTGTCTTCCCTATTGATTTTTTTTAAACCCCAAATTGAAATACATTTTTTGTGGGTGTCCTTATTTTTATTTTTGTTTTGTTTTAACACAGATCGTTTTAGGGGGGCATTCCCAAGGGTGCAGGCTACTTTTTTTAAGTCTGCAACCATAAACCCCAATTCTGCACTTTTTTTCACCAGGAAAAGGCTGGTGAAAAATTATCCCCGTTTTTTAACATTGACTTTTCGTACCAGCGAAAAGTCAATGTAATTGAATACGGGGATATTGGAAATAGGTGAAAATTACAGACTTTTCGCCCCATATTTAATATGGCCCTTAATCTTCTTGTAATGGTGCTCCACTCTAAGGATGAAATGCAAAAGAATGTTTACTGCCATAGCTGACTATAGTATTTGCCCATTATATTATCAGATGTTAAGCCCAGATATTTGGAAGGTTAAACCCTAAACTTATAGGAACAAACCCAAACCTAGGGGGTCAATGGATGTCCAGAGTCGCATATCACAATGCTTGGCTACAAAGTTCAATCAAGTCAGTCAAACTCAGCAGGAAAACAAAGTCCAGCAACAAACTCCTTATCCAGCCAATTGAATGCTCAGCAAAGCCTATATTCCAGCAGCGCTGTAATGCAGGGTAACCTCAAATGCAATCTTGTACACCTGATATACTCCCTATTCACATGTAAACCATGTCTCACAGTAATACCCATCACTGACCAACAGTTCATGGCACCATACATCATCCACTAAAATACACTTAACTCACCACTGCTCCCTGGCACCACACATTATCCTCTAATGTCCCCATCACCCATCAATTCTCCTTGTTACTATAACTCACCCACAAAATCAGACAAAACTAGAAAACACAAAAAGAAAATAATATAATGCACATTAAAAATCTGTAAGGGACAAGTGAAGGAGTTTAATGGTACAGTCAGGTGCATAAATATTGGGACATTGACAGAATTTTCATATTTTGGCCTCTATTTACCACCACAATGGCTTTGAAATAAAACAAACAAGATGTGCTTTAACTGCAGACTTTCAGATTTAATTTGAGGGTAATTACATCCAAATCAGGTTCACCTGATTTGGATGTAATTACCCTCAAATTAAATCTGAAAGTCTGCAGTTAAAGCACATCTTATTTGTTTCATTTCAAAGCCATTGTGGTGGTGAATAGAGACCATAATATGAAAATTTTGTCAATGTCCCAATATTTATGCACCTGACTGTATATGAGGGGAATCTGTAAGGGTCTGATGATGACACATAAGGAACATGTGGAGGAGTCTGACGTATATATGGAGCATGTGAAGGGGTCTCATGGAATATATGAAACATGTCAAATGAGTCTGATGGCATATAATGGGCTTGTGGAGGGACTAATGGCATTTAAGGAGCACCGGAGTCTAAAATCACTATATATATGTATACATGGGGCAGCACAGATGGTGTAATGGTTAGCATTACTGCCTCACAGCACTGAGGTCGTTGGTTCGATTCCCACAACGGCCCTAACTGTGTGGAGTTTGTATATTCTCCCTGTGCTTGCGTGGGTTTCCTCTGGGTGCTCCGGTTTCCTCCCACACTCCAAAAATATACTGGTAGGTTTATTGGCTCCCAAAAAAAATTAACCCTAGTGTGTATGTGTGTGAGCATGTTATAGGGAATATAGATTGCAAGCTCCACTAGGGCAGGGACTGATGTGAATGGACAAATATTCTCTGTAAAGTGCTTCAGAATATGTGTGCGCTATATAAATAACTGGTAATAAAATAAATATAAATATATATATATATATATATATACATATTTATAACCTCTCTTTAAGAACAGGCTGCCTGTGAGCTCAAGACTTGCCCTTGCTCCCCTGATTGAGATTTGAGGATTAATTATCTACTGCTATTCAGTTATTGACCCCAGAGATTAACACCCTCATTAACAAGTCTTAACATTATAGCGAGTACATGGGGGATGCTTAGCAACCACCACGTGATCCCGCAGCTCGTTGTGATTGAGAATAGAGCGGCTATGATGACACGCACGCGTGCGTTCCAACTGATAGGAAGTGGGAAGTCAGTGGAACGCATGCTGACAGTCTCCATTGCACTCCCAGAACAGCGGGGAGGATGGATCCACCGTATAGAGACTGCTGAATTTAGACTAGGTAAGGAGTCTCTCCTTTACTCACACAGGAGCCTGTAATATAGATATTTGTATAATGTGTATTGTAGGGTCAGCAACTGATGTATATCCTGATAGGTACACTCCCACCGCAGGTGGGTGGATTTAGCAATCAGTAAGGAGGGTACATAAGGGGTGTTAGTTGCTTGTATTGTTATCTTGACAAAGGTCCAAGGTTGGGACCGAAACGTTGATCCTGTATCTACTTTTAATTGTTGGAATAAAGGACTTTTTTTAGAAGACTGGTGAGTGCACCCCTTTTTTCAAAGGTTATATATAATTCATTCTTGAAAACTGGAGTGCTTATACAGTATATGAAATAAAGGTGTATACTTACTAAGCATCAGTTTTACTGAAAACAGAGAAACTGTAGTAAGATTAAAAAAAGTTATAATATCGTTCTTTGCAGGTGGACTACAAGTTTCATCAAACCTGCCCGGACATGATGGCACTTGTCAAACCACAAGTGACAGCATGACTGGACATCAAGGGCTTGCTGGCATCTGAACTCCTGGTTACCTGGCAGGGCATACTGGAATATATAGTTCCACAGCAGCTCGAGGGTCACATGTTGAATACCCCTTGATTTAAATGTTTAAATGAATAAGGGATGCAGAATGGTTTTGATGAATAGGCGTGCTCCTGGGATATAAAGGGCCCTATTCTATATTAGACGCATTTGCGTCTGTCTTTGCATCTTTTGCCCAAGTTGCGTCTGTGACTTTATGCTAGTGCCACTACAAAGCCCCTCCCAGGTGTACAAATGTGCGTCCGCTTGTGCTATCAGTCACACCATTGAAACCTTGCACCAGCCTTATAGTACTGTAGGTGAAGTTTCTCCATCTGAGTATGGCCTCCTAGGTCAGCGTCTGTGTGTCTCTGTATGGAGCCGGTTTCAGAGACAAGACTACGACGCTCCCATAAAGTGCAACATCTGTGTCTGTCTGATTAGCCTCACGCCTGTTACCTCCTAGTCATTCCCAGGAATGCTCAATATAATTCATAGACCTTGTACCCAAATCTGTACTGTGTCTCTGTACAAACAGCAATCTGCACTGTGTCTCTGTACAAACAGTAATCTGTACTGTGTCTTTGTACAAACAGCAATCTGTACTGTGTCTCTGTACAAACAGTAATCTGTACTGTGTCTCTGTACAAACAGTAATCAGTAATCTGTACTGTGTCTCTGTACAAACAGTACTCTGTACTGTGTCTCTGTACAAACAGCAATCTGTACTGCGTCTCTGTACAAACAGCAATCTGTACTGCGTCTCTGTACAAACAGCAATCTGTACTGCGTCTCTGTACAAACAGTAATCTGTACTGTGTCTCTGTACAAACAGTAATCTGTACTGTGTCTCTGTACAAACAGTAATCTGTACTGCGTCTCTGTACAAACAGCAATCTGTACTGTGTCTCTGTACAAACAGCATTCTGTACTGTGTCTCTGTACAAACAGCAATCTGTACTGTGTCTCTGTACAAACAGCAATCTGTACTGTGTCTCTGTACAAACAGTAATCTGTACTGCGTCTCTGTACAAACAGCAATCTGTACTGTGTCTCTGTACAAACAGCAATCTGTACTGCGTCTCTGTACAAACAGCAATCTGTACTGTGTCTCTGTACAAACAGTAATCTGTACTGCGTCTCTGTACAAACAGCAATCTGTACTGTGTCTCTGTACAAACAGTAATCTGTACTGCGTCTCTGTACAAACAGCAATCTGTACTGCGTCTCTGTACAAACAGCAATCTGTACTGTGTCTCTGTACAAACAGCAATCTGTACTGCGTCTCTGTACAAACAGCAATCTGTACTGCGTCTCTGTACAAACAGCAATCTGTACTGCGTCTCTGTACAAACAGCAATCTGTACTGTGTCTCTGTACAAACAGCAATCTGTACTGTGTCTCTGTACAAACAGCAATCTGTACTGTGTCTCTGTACAAACAGTAATCTGTACTGCGTCTCTGTACAAACAGCAATCTGTACTGTGTCTCTGTACAAACAGTAATCTGTACTGCGTCTCTGTACAAACAGCAATCTGTACTGCGTCTCTGTACAAACAGCATTCTGTACTGTGTCTCTGTACAAACAGCAATCTGTACTGTGTCTCTGTACAAACAGCAATCTGTACTGCGTCTCTGTACAAACAGCAATCTGTACTGCGTCTCTGTACAAACAGCAATCTGTACTGCGTCTCTGTACAAACAGCAATCTGTACTGTGTCTCTGTACAAACAGCAATCTGTACTGTGTCTCTGTACAAACAGCAATCTGTACTGTGTCTCTGTACAAACAGCAATCTGTACTGTGTCTCTGTACAAACAGCAATCTGTACTGTGTCTCTGTACAAACAGCAATCTGTACTGTGTCTCTGTACGGGCACCATCAGGGCGCCTATGCTGTGCGTCTCAATGCATGCACTTGTGAAAAAAAAATGTCTGTTTGCGCATATATCAGCATAACATGCGATTCACAATCAAGCCCAATAGGCAATCATGCAGACACAGACCTATGAGGTTGGATATTTTTTTTTCATTATGTTGTGGTCTTTTAAAGGTTGTATGAAAAAAAAAAGTATTTCATTATTCTGTTTTGTTACTTTAATTAATCATCTGTTAAGTTGTTGACAGGACAACATTCATTAATGCAGATAAGGTCTATTTGTGGTACATTTCACCTCAAAAGTGATTTTTTTTTTTTGTATTCGCTGGACCTGAATGTATAAACAAATGACTGGGGTGTATGTCAGGTTTGGGAGGCCATCTTTAGTGATGGGCTAAGATTTGAGTTATGTACAGTGGGCCTGATTCAGTGCTTTCGGCTCTGATAGAGCACTCTAGGGCTTGTGGCAACGAGACCCTACCACAAGGGTCTCGTCGCAAGCCCGATGGTCGTGATGGTCTTGACCATCGCGACCATCTTCCTGGCCGCTCACACCCACCCACAGCTATGCGAGCGGCCAGGAGGCTGTTCTAAAAAAAAAAAAAGAACTGCCCTGATTCAGAGCGAGCGCTCTATCAGAGCGTCCGGCTCTAAATCAGGGCCAGTATCCCTTCAACTCTAGGAAAGCCCTGGAACTCAGAGACAAGGAGAAGCCAATAACTGTGCAGTGAATGTGGAATGTAGTTTAAAATGATTATTACATTATTAAAGCTGTATAAAAACAAATATATCACAATACACCATACAGTACCTAGAGATGATGAAATGATGACATCTGGTTGTCTAGGTGGGTCTGTAATGAAACAACATCGGTGGAATATTTATAAAATGTAATTTTTTTTCCTTTTTTAATTATTTTACAGTACTTATAATAAAGAAGATAACTAGTGGACAAAATAATAGACAACAGATCCTTTTATAAGGCCCGCAGACACCAATCAGATCAAACTTATGAAAGTGCTAAAGGTTTATGGATGATAATTAAGTGCATGATTTAAAATTGGTGATAAAAAATTATGTACAATATCACATTTTATGAGTCCAAAAGTCTAGGACTGGGTACCACTAAATCAGGGGAGAAATGGCTGTTGGTTCACATTAAATAAACCAATAGCCAGTGCCAGGAGGTGTCAGGCTGGGCTGGTCACATTATAGCAGGTAGACATGGAACATAGGGACATTCTGTCATAACGTAAATACAACAGCTTGGTCAGTAGAGGGTTGAAATCCCTAACGAGTATCCATTGGCCTAACGCAGAGGTGTACGCTATTGCTGATGCAGCAGCAACCGGGACTTGTACTGAGACGCCCACCAAAGCCATCGCAGCTGTTTGCAACTTCGTACACATACGCAGCATCGGATGCAGATCCGGCAAATATTGACTTCACTTGATTTGATTCACTTGATTGGTGAGAACATTGGCATTGCGCATAACTCTAAATGATACCCCACGTTTGGTGGGTTACTTGGCAATACTTGTATGTGAAACATATATTGCGTACTATTGTGGGACAACAAAATCCCAGCAAGGCTTGGCATGCAAGGAATGAGATGTCAGTCAGGACCACTAAAACCTACTCTTCAGTCATAGGGCCACTGGCTTCAGCATACCCAGAAAACGGGACCTAACATACCCAGGGGCAAAAGCAGGATTTCTAAGTGCTTAATTTTAGAGCGAGTGTGACTAGCCCATCAAGAGGGCATAATTAGCACTTAAACAACTATAATATATGTCATACAAAGTTCAGTGTGTGTCATAATTCCAGCATATACAGGACCAGCGATCACAGCAACCCATTATATGTGTCATACATAGTGTACTGTGGGCCTAATTTAGACCCGCTCGCGAGCGTAGGATGCTCGCAAGCGGGTCGATGGTGCCCTAATGTGCATGCGCATGATGGAGGGAGCTCCGTCGTGCACATGTGCGAGACCCGGCGAGCGACAGCCAAGCTGTCGCTCCGGGTCTCGCACCAAAGGGGGCGTGCTGTCGATGGTGACTGACAGCACTCCCCCTTTGGTGGGCGTGCCGGAGGCGTGGCTGCCAGACGGAGGCGTTCCCATGGGAACGCCTACCGTCTGGGTCCGGCCCCACTGACATCAGTAGTGATGTCAGTGGGAGTGATTTTGGCCAAAATCACTCCTGGGCTCCTGGGCTTGCGGCAGCGAGACCCTACCGCAGGGTCTCGTCGCAAGCCGATGGTCGCGATGGTCTTGACCATCGCGACCATCATCATGGACGCTCGCTAAAGCTGTGGGTGGTAACCCACAGCTATGCGAGCGTCCAAGAGGCCGCTCCATTTTTAGGTAGGAGGGCACCGATTCAGAGCGAGCGCTCTGGTCAGAGCGTTCGTCTCTGAATCAGGCCCTCTGGCCCTGATTCAGAGCTGGACGCTCTGACAGAGCGCTCACTCTGAATCAGGGCCGGCCCTCTGGTTTTTTAGAGCGGCCTCCTGGCCGCTCGCATAGCTGTGGGTGACCACCCGCAGCTATAGCGAGTGGCCAGAAAGATGGTTGCGATGGTCAAAACCATCACGACCATCGGGTTTGCGACGAGACCCTTGTGGTAGGGTCTCGTTGCCGCAAGCCCTAGAGTGCTCTATCAGAGCCGAAAGCACTCCCACTGACATCACTTGTGATGTCAGTGGGGCCTGCCCCAGATGGTAGGCGTTCCCATGGGAACGCCTCCGTCTGGCCAGCCACGCCCCCGGGCCACCCACCAAAGGGGGCGTGCTGTCACTCAACATCGACAGCACGCCCCCTTTGGTACGACACCCAGAGCGACGGCTTGCCCGTCGCTATCCGGGTCTCGCGCATGTGCACGACGGAGCCAGCTCCATCGTGCGCATGCGCACTGGGCCAACATCGACTCGCTTGCGAGCGCACAGCGCTCGCGAGCGGGTCTGAATAAGGCCCTGTGTGTCATACATAATTACAGCATATACAGGACTAGCGATCACAGTAAGCCATTAGATGCGGCAGTAGGACCGTCTGAGCTGATTGTTTTTATTTTCAGTGATGTGCGGTCAGGTGAGTCTTTCCTGTCATACTTCAGTATACTCCAGAGTTTTCACTATAAATATTATAATAAAAAATAATTGTATTATTTTAATAATTTTTATAGTCAAATCTCTGGAGTAAAAAGCGTATGGCAGGTGAGGCACTGCCACCCTTGTCTACCTTTTCCATACATACCTATTTAAAACTCACCAAATTTCCAGCACTATATACTGCTGCACCTTTGTATAATGCTCACATGAACCCTCGGGTTCATATATGTGTGTGTAACTCTGGCTCTGATACTAGCCAGTGCCACCCCAGCCATTTACCTCACAGCACGTCACTGTATGTTTCAACTGTGGGCACCATTCCAGAGCATTGGAGCAAGTCCAAGAGTTTGGGGGAGTGGCAAAATAACCTAAAACTGCCCTGGACATATATTTATACTGTATGTAGATAATGTATGTTATAAAGGAATTATAATTATCCCTATAGATCAGGGATGGGGAACCTTTTTTCTGCTAAGTGCCATTTTGATTTATATAACATTATTTGCGGGCCCAGTGCAGGCCACGCCCTCTCCACATGATGTCACACGGGGCATGGCTACAATCGCCGGTGATTACAGCAATGCCTGGAGCATCCTCAGGAGTTATAAGGGCAGCGGTGTGACTGTTTGCAGCATCCTAAGGATGCTCCAGGCGGCACTGCAGCATAGATTCTGGCTGTAGGGTGCCATTCTAGGCACCCTGCTAGCCAGATGAGGTTAGCAGAAAAAATCTCAGAGGGACAGACCAAATGATTCCCCGGACAGGAGGTTCCCCATCCCTGCTATAGATAGTAGTGCACCCCAAACAGAGCATGTTTTCTAGATCTCATAGTTGGTGCACAGGTGTAATCATTACTGGCTGTGGTAATTATTTCACTTGTGTTACTGATTTCTTTAAAACAAGCAGCTCTAGAATAAAATAATTATATAACAGTTGTGTGGTGTTTGGTTTTTTAAATGGGAATTTCAGGCAGATGTTCTATATAATAGGAGTGATTGCCGTAATTAGCATCATCATGTAAAATATACAATGTTATTTGTGAGTGGAGTACATCTTAAAGAATCCATGTGTTAGTAAACAATATGTAAGGCATTAATTGGAGCAGTAGTACATGTGAGAATAAATGTATATACATACAGTACACATCTAGGCGTATAGTTTCCTGTGTAGAAGTATTTGCAGGTGGGAGGATCATTTTACAAGTTATTGATTGCTGGTGATCGCTCGGAGATGGGGTGAATGTCACATTTGCTGAGGTTTTCCAAATTCCATCCTGGTCGCTCTTTGTCCATTGGAAAACTAGAGAAACTCCAGAGCAGTTATCAGTAGGAGAACAGGTCAGTGTCACCTCTCGACCTGAAAATAACTTCCCGGGATTTGATATTTGTGGCTTCCATGTCAGACCTGAATGATAAACTGAATTAATACTGCACACAATTTTCTTCTAAAACATAAGAAAGTTTAGAAATAAATACAATTAACTCTGATAACTATTTGTAAAAATGTTCTATTTAAATTTAAAGTTGTCATCTTGCTGTATTAACATTACAATATACTGTCAATCAAAGGCAGAACATTTCAGTTGCTTTGTTTGCTCTAGAATTCTCAATAATGTTCTCATCTTGGACTGTTACTCTGGTATTTTCAAATTGCAAATTCACCACATTCACTTCCTACAATTAACTGATATTACTACATACATTGGTCCCCACTGTAACTCAATGCAATATTCTGTAGTGTTTATAAGGGAATGGGATTGAAATACTGGCGGCTCAAGATCCCGACAGTGACAGGCCGACAGCTGAAGATCCCGATGGCTGGTGGTAAGTATGCTAACCCTCCCCTCTCCCCCCTCTGACTCTAACCCTTCCTTAGGGGTGTCTAAACCTAACCCCCCCTCTCCTCACCCTAAACCTAACCCTCCCGGGGGCTGCCTAACCATAATCCCCCCTTCCACTAGCCTAACCCTAACCTTCCCTGGGAGGTGACTAAGCATAAATACCCCTGGGGGTCCTTAATCCTAACCTCCCCATCTCCGGACTAAGGGCCTGATTCAAAACCGGACGCTCTTTCAGAGAGCTCGCTCTGAATCAGGGTATTTTTTGTTTTGTTCTATTTCGGCCTCCTGGCCGCACGCATAGCTGTGGGTGACCACCCACATCTTTTGTGAGCGGCAAGGTGATGGTCGCGATGGTCGCAACCATCACGACCATCGGGGCTTGCGACGAGACCCTTGTGGTAGGGTCTCGTTCCCCCAAGCCCCAGTGAGCTTCCGTCTCTAAATAGAGCCGGAAGCTCACCACTGACATCACTGATGATGTCAGTGGTGCCTCCCACAAATGGCAGGCGTTCCTTCCTGAACTCCTCCGTTTGTGTAGCCACCCCCACTGCCCGCCTCCAAACGGGGCGAGCTGTCAATCATAATCGACAGCCGCCTGCTTTGGTGCGAGACCCGTAGCGACGGAGCACCTGTCGCTGGGCAGGTCTCGCGCATGCGCATGCCGGAGCCGGCTCCGGCATGCGCAGTGTGGGACCATCAACCCTCTTGCGAGCGCTGTTGAATCAGTTAGAATGCGAGCGGGTCTGAATCAGGCCCTAAGTGTATACTTACCTGGCAGAGAGGACAATCGGTCCGGAGTCTTCGGTATTTTGACGCCTATGTTAAATCCCTTGCCGGGATTACGCTGTCGGGATTTAGACCGGTGCCCATGCTGCCGCCGGCCTCATAACTACAGCCCATTTAGAAGGTTATCTCTAGTTGTATAGCCTGTGGCAAAACCAGATATTACTGGAAAATGGAACCTCAATAATTCCCCAACAGAGATAATTTAGCTATGGATGGAAGCTGCTGGACAAAAAGATGAAATAAAGACCCTTAATGGATCACGGGGGTGATTTACTAAGCAGCAATTATGTGTGGTTTGCAAATAAACCATATGTGGTTTTCAGAGCCTCGAACAGTTTAGAAGCTGAAAAATAAAACTTTATGCAATGTTAAAAACCTTTATGCAATATAAAAAAGGTTGATACAAATTTTAATACAGTCACATAGAGATGTGCAGGCTTGGATTGGTTTGGATTTTCCCGCCAAGCTCAGATTTTTCTTGCCAAATATTGGGTCTCAGAAAGAAGCAAAACATCATCTTTCATGGACAACATCAACTTTCATGGCCAAAAGTCCATGAAAGATGTCTTTTGTCCATGAAAGATGATGTTTGTTCATGAAAGATGACGTTTTGCCTCTTTCTGAGACCCGATATTTGGCGGGAAAAATCCGAACTTGGTGGGAAAATCCAAACCGATCCGAGCCTGCACATCCCTACATTCATGTGATATTTCCTAAATTCGCAATGTGAATTTAGACAAATATATCACACCACTAAGCATTTTAAATGCGTATTGTGGTAAATAGGCCCCTCTCTATGATATATCTCTCACACCTTTGAAAATTGCCATATACCAGTTAGAAGTGTTTTGAACTTAATGCCAAAATAAATATATTACTCTATCTACTCTGGTTAAAGGCCTTTTTAAAGGAGCAATTGAATGCACTGGAGACTGTAATATCTAGCAGCAGTGTGGTGTCTAGGGTGTCTATTTACTAAGCCTTGGATGAAGATAACGTCAACGGACATAAAGTCCCAACCAACCAGCTCCTAACTGCCATGTCACAGGCTGTGTTTGAAAAATAGTAATAGTGTAGTATCTATTGCACTTCCCCTTGTGGTGTAGTAATGGTGTCTAGTGGTTAATGGATATTCAACCCCTGGTGGTGTATGGATATATTCTTACCATATGTTGAATGAGGTACTACATAAATTGAGCTCCATTGAGCAATATGACAAATGTTTAATAGGGTATATACATAAATGTAAATCAGCTTCACAATACACACAATGGTATGCTGTGATGTGGTTTTAACAGCACAAACACTATGGATGGTTACACACAGTGGGATACAGTACAATCTAAAAAATAGTGGTATGAAAGAGTTCAGACACTGATAAGAAGTGACAGGTGGCGTCCCAACCTGTGTAAGTCATTCTTGGTGGCTTCCTCTTCAAAAAACAAGTCTTTTACAGTGGATGCTGGCACTTGGTGATGTGGGTCACAAGTGCAGATTACCTGGTATGTGGGGACTTCTGCTTGCTGGCCGTTTGGAGTAGTTTGGGCTTCTCGCCAGGGATGCAGCAAACGGCTCACCTGGTCCTGGTGGTTCGCTGGGCGTCTACCTGAAACGTTGGTCCATGGTCGGTACAGCAGGGTTGGCGGTGTTCCCGGCAGGGGTATGGAAGGGCTAAGGGCTGAAACGCGTTGGGACCATAAAATACTGAACACTTGTGCCTAACACTGTATGGTTATTGTTCATCCACTGATCACGTGACCACACCATCCATAGTGTTTGTGCTGTTAAAACCACATTGCAGCATACCATTGTGTGTATTGTGAAGCTGATTTACATTTATGTTTATACCCTATTAAACATTTGTCATATCGCTCAGTGGAGCTCAATTTATGTAGTACCTCATTCAACTTAGGGTAAGAATATATCCATACACCACCAGGGGATGAATATCCATTAACCACTAGAAACCATCACTACACCACAAGGGGAAGCACAATAGATACTACACTATTAATATTATCCCCCAAGAGGGCTGGCACCCTCTTATCTAAGTACTGCATACCCCGGCCACTAAACTCCAGTGCACAGGAATACCAAACTTTTGTGTTTGAAAAATGACAGTTAGGAGCTGATTTGCTGGTACTTAATCTCCATTCACTTTATCTACATCCAAGGCTTAGTAAATAGACCCCTCAATTTGAAACACCATTTGTTCTGACTGTAAACTCTTATTTTGTATAATTTGCTGCCACAATAATTGTTGCAATATTATTTTAAATAAAGCAAATAAAAGTAAAATTTTAAATGTATTCATCTAGCTCAGTGTTTCCCAACTCCAGCCTCAGGGACGCAGAGTACATGTTTTACGGATCTCTTTGTTGGATCAGACTTTAAAAGAGCCACAGACGATGCTAATTATTTCACTGAGGAGATCTGTAAAAAATTCAATATTACGGGTCCCTGAGGATTGGAGTTGGAAAATACTGATCTAGCCGTATATATTGTATACTGTGCATTGTTCGTGAAAAGTTTCAACTTGGTTTCTTCTATCTTTTATGAAATAAACAGCCTAATCTATTGGTGGCTTTAGTTTTATCATTCTCTTCCACTTCCAGCTTTAACAGTAATTATAGTATGTTTTATATAACAGTTATATAAGACACTCACCTGTCACAGTCAGAACGGTTTTGTTTGTTACATAATTACATTTGATTGGACTTTCTATTGATTCTTCAAATCTAAAGTAATACGTCCCAGCATCTTTTCTCCTGGCAGCAGTTATGGTCAGTGAGCAGTCTCCGGTGTCTGGATTTCCTGTCAGATGGAAGTTTGGTTTTACCACCTTAGCAGATTTATTATTAGAGGCTACAATCTCCTTATCACTTGTCTTCCAGTATCCTGTGGAATGTGTGAATGTCCTCGTATTGTCAGCAGTAAAAGTACAAGGGATGGTGACACACAGACCCTCCTGTACAGTGACGTCACCATTCAGCTGGACTGAATAACCAGGCGGCTCCTTACATGTGGTATCTATGGAGAGATGTACTAAGTGATTACTCACATACTGACATAATACATTGCAGTACAGCATAATATACACAATGAGAGACATATATAAAGTGACAGACTCGCCTAGATGTAGTATTATAGAACTTTCAGGAACTGACATGTATAATGTTTGTGTATCTTACCTGCCGCAGGCTATATGCATGTTTCATGGCCTTATATGACATCATAGGCCCCAGAATTGGGGTGGGGGGCAAGTGGGTGCCCCTGTATGACATTATTTATTTTTAAAGCCCCCCAAGTGTCCCCATATTGTTATTTTTGCTGGGTCTTTCCAATGAGATCCCTGCTTTTTGCTTAATTTAGCAGGGACATAAAGTTAACAAGTGTAACGACCATCTGGTCAGTTTTGCTACCATTGCATAGTCTATGCTGTGTGTACTGTATTCTCCATGCATTAAGTTAGGGTTACACACCAAAATGCATATTTCATACAGTATGTCTTATATTTTATCATGGCTAACCACAAGTTTGCTGTTAATTAATAATAAACACATGAGGTCATTATTGAAAGCAAAATGTACACTGAGTAGTGGATGCTGAGATACAGTAAAATATATTTAAAGTAATCAATGATCAATTAATGAACTGGCAGCATCTGTGCTCTAATCAGCACCAGTGGCATAACTTAATCCCAGGTGCCCGGAGGCAAGATAAATGTTGGTGCCCCCCACCCAAAAATTAAAATTACCCCCCCAGCACCTATGCCAGCCCCAGCTGCCACAGCCGCCCCCCTATGCAGTTCCCCCAGTAGTGGTCCCCCTGTGCAGTGCCCTCTGTAGAGGTCCCCGTATGCAGTGCCCGCCTATGTAGTGCCCCCCAGAAATGGTCCCCCCAGTAATTGTTCCCTATGCAGTGCCCCAGTAGTAAGGGCCCCTGTAGTGCCCAGTTGTAATGCCCTTGTAGTGCCCACAGTAGTAATGCTCCCTGCACTGCCCCAGTAGTAATACCCCTTGAAGTGCCCCCAGTAGTAGTACACCCAATAGTGCCCCCAGTAGTAGGCCCCCTGTAATGCCCCCTGTAGTAAGCCCCTGTAGTGCCCCCAGTAAAGCCCCCTGTAGTGAGCACCCCCCCCCCCGCACGCGCACACACACACAAAAAAAATAAATAAAACCCTTATCTTAAACCCCGCTCCAGTGCTGCTGCCGTCCATCCCCGGCGCCCACTCCTAGTGCATTGCGGACCCGGAAGCCGGAGCTCAGGAGTGAGCTCCGGCTGCCGATGGCGCCATGGAGTGGGAGGGAGGGAAGAAGGAGCGTGCACCCGCTGGTAACACACTCAGCGGGCGCCCGGCAAATAGAGGGTGCAGGGGGTGCGACTGCACCCCCTGCACCGCCTGTAGTTATGCCACTGGAGGTGGAGCGCCGATCACCGGCACTCCTTCTCCATGCAGCTCCTCAGCAGTGCCCAGAACGGCCGGGGGACAACGGAACCAGGTGCCCCCTTCAGGGCTGGCGCCCGGCGGCAATTGACTCCAATGTCTCTGGGAGTTCCGCCGCTGATCATTACAGCAATATTCCTGGAAATCAGCATGGTGAATGAGTGTTTGTGGCAGAAACATTTCAAAGATTACTCCAATAAGGTGAAAAGATCTGTGGTGACAGAATCCCTGGTCACCATCAGCAAACACTACCACAGGTCAGCTGATGCCGAGCGGGTCAAGAAAAAAATCCAAAATTTTAGGACCGTCTTCATGAAAGAACACAAAAAGTCAAAGGCATCCAGGAGATCGGGAGCAGGAGCGGATGATTTGCATGTGCCAACCCTGTGGTACTACAATATGATGACCTTCACTTTGGATCAGGAGCCACAGAGGGCATCTTTGAGCTTGTTAAATCCAGAACTATGTGAAGATGAGCATGATGACAAGGAAGAATATAGCAGCAATGATTTGGTAAGTGGAAACACCAAGCACACACCTTGCAGAATGTTCAAGAGTACATATTGTATAAAATATTGCAGTTTTTTTAACTTAATGAAATTATCCAGCCATGACACCATTAAAATATGTAAGCAACTCCTGCTGCCTCCAATGTCCATCTATCCATTTCGTCTGCGTACTCTGGCTCATCTGGCAAAACTGTGCATGTTGGAATTTGCTGGTGGGTTATCCGCCATGGAAGATTATGCAGTACACAGCATGCCATGATGACTCAGTCAATCTTGTCAGTATACAGATTGATAGCCACATGTAAGATCCTGCATCTGTTACTTAAAATCCCAAAGGCACTTTCCACAATCCGGCATGCACATGAAAGGTCTGTAATTGTAAGTTTGCCTCTCTTTTGTGAGTGCCTTTTATAGATATGGCTTCATGATGTTCTCATGTAGTGCAAAGTCCTCATCAGCCACAAAGACAAAATTTAGGCCGTGCTTCGTTTCCTCAGAAGACAGTATATTGAGGGTTTTGGACATCAGCTTCTGGTAGAAAGTAGTCTGCTTAAAGGAGCCACCAACAGAAGATCTACAATTCTTAAGGGGGTATCCACTAGACAATTTAGTTGAACGATTGAATGATAACGAGCATTTGATCGTTCAATCGTTTGAAAATCATTTGCAAAAGTGTCTAAAACGACCAGCGATGCGCGTGCCCGCTGGTCGTTTAGACATCTATCGTCTTTCCAACATGCTGGTCATCCTGACGATATCGTCAGGTTTAGCATGTTTCCAGATGATTGAAGACCTTGCACTGAACAACTGCTCATTCAGTGCAGACTTATCACACGACTGACAAACGACTGAACGATTACGTCGTAATCGTGCAGTCGTTTTCAGACGTTGTAGTGGATACCCACCTTCACCAATGTCCAGAAAAATTAATTCTTAGTTAGCATTGACCACAGCCATTAGTACAATGCTAAAGAATCTCTTGTAATTAAAATAAAAGGATCCGCTGTTGGCAGGTGGGATTAACCACACATCTTTGCCATCTATGGCTCCCTCATAGTTTGGTGGCTCCCTCGTAGTTTGGGAAGTTCCATTGTCCATCAAAATCTTCAGCAATACTTTGCCATTCCTCCACAGTTGTAGGGAATTAGAGCTAAAAGAATACATGTCAACTATTGTAAAATCATCATGTGAACATATTTTTAATATTTTACAGACTACAGCACCTGAACTACCTATCAACTTTTTGCCAGAAGCAAGCTGACTAACCAGCAGCTGGATTGTGAAGCTACAGTCGATGCGAAACCAGTGCCACCAAAGAAGGCTAAATCAATAAGAAGAAAACTGTGGTTGAGGATAAAAAGGATGAAAACTACCAGAGCACAACCCAAGTCCTAACAAGTGCACATGAAGTATTGCGAAAGCCCCCAGATGAGAGGGATGTTTTTGGTTCTAGTATGGCATTTAAGATGTGGCGTGTGAGTCTAGAGCAGAGGGTGCACACTGAGCGCAATGTTTATGACACAATGTCAAAGGGTCTAGCTGGGCACCTTGAAGAAAAAAGTCAGGTAATAATCATCTCTGAGCCTGATACAAATAGTCCAATACAGCCTCCCTACACAAAAACAAGCAATGCTGCATACCCCACACAGCTATGGTGGCCAGTCTTCCACACCCAATCATAGTACCATCTACAGTAGCATGATACATTATGTACCAACTACTCCATCACATTAGGTTAGCCCTACTGACTTAAAATACTACCATTATAGTGACAGTTATATTATATTTTTTAAATAAAAAAATGTTATTGTTTAATATTGTAAAAATGGTGTTACACTGTTATTTAACCAAATTTATACTTTTCAACATTTTGCTGGTTGGTTTAACCAAAACCAAAGTACATGAAAAAGTATAATATGTTATTAAACTGTATCGATATGTTGCAGTGATTTACAGTATGAACGGGTCATGTTGGAGGGTACACACAACTCCTATGATAGTTTTTTTTACTGTAAGTGCCCTCGTTTTTACCTAGTGAATATTTATTAAGCAAACAGGTATAAGCTTGGGCAGGAGTTCAAGGGTTCACTAGGACAAACAGGAACAGAATGATTACAACCAGCAAAGACTGGTCAGAGAGGAAGCCCAATAAAGTCTGAGCAGCCCAATCACTAATAGCTGAGCCCAGCTGCAAGAGGGCCCCTGATCAGGAATCACACTGCAGCCCAGAGATGCCTAGTTTGAAAAGCTTGCTGGCTGCCAGGAATCTGACTGAAGCAACCAGAGCTAACATTAACAGAGAATGGGATCGAAATACCGGTGGCTGTTCAAATCCCGACAGCGGAAGCCCAACCTGAAGAATCCCGACTGGAGCTTGTAAGTAGTTTAACCCTCCCCTCTCCCCACCTTACCCTAACCCTCCCTTAGGGGTGCCTAACCCTAACCCTCCCCGGGGGTGTCTAACCCTAAGTCCCCCTGGGGGTGCCTAACCATAACCCTCCCTTAGGGGTGCCTAACCCTAACCCTCCCCGGAGGTGCCTAACACTAAGTCCCTCTGGGGGCACCTAAACCTATCCCCCCCTTCCCGCACCCTAAACCTATCCCTCCCAGGAGGTGTCTAACCTTAACCTCCCCCCCAGTGGCACCTAACCCAACCCCCCTTTCCCTAACCCAACCCTAACCTCCCCAGGGAGTGCCTAACCATAAGTCCCACCAGGGGTGCCTAAACCTAACCCCCCCTCCATGGCTAACAGCTAGTCTGGCCGGTCTTACCTCGTTCGGGATTTCAGCTAGCTGGATCCCATCATTGGCATTTGTTATGGAAAAGTGTCTCACCAGATAAGGCAGGAAAACTTGGTTTGTAGAGTAGCCTGTGAGGAGGGCAGGATAACTTGGTTAGATGAGTTACCTGCCAGGAGGGCAGGATTTCTTGGCTAGATGAGTTGCCTGCCAGGAGGGCAGGGTTTCTTGGCTAGATGATTTGCCTGCCGGGAGGGCAGGATTTCTTGGCTAGATGAGTTGCCTGCCGGAAGGGCAGGATTTCTTGGCTAGATGAGTTGCCTGCCAGGAGGGCAGGATTACTTGGCTAGATGAGTTGCCTGCCGGGAGGGCAGGATTTCTTGGCTAGATGAGTTGCCTGCCAGGAGGGCAGGGTTTCTTGGCTAGATGAGTTGCCTGCCAGGAGGGCAGGATAACTTGGCTAGATGAGTTGCCTGCCAGGAGGGCAGGATTTCTTGGCTAGATGAGTTGCCTGCCAGGAGTGTAGGATTTCTTGGCTAGATGAGTTGCCTGTCAGGAGGGCAGGATTTCTTGGCTAGATGAGTTCCAGGAGGGCAGGATAACTTGGCTGAAAATAGCTCAGGTGGAAATGTACAGTTTGGTTACACACAGTAGGGCTGAGAAAACTGTAGCTGCTGATTATACAGAGGAAGCACAGACCCAAAGGCTTGGGCCTGCATACACTGAGCACAGCATGTGGATGGTGAATAGTTCAGGTTTAAATGTACAGTTTGATTACACACAGTAGGGCTGAGAAAGCTGTAGCTGCTGATTACACAGAGGAACCACGGACCCAAAGGCTTGGGCCTGCATACACTGAGCACAGCATGTGGATGGTGAAAACAGACAGCAAGCTAACAGCATTCAGCAGATTGGAACAACAGTCTTGAATAATTGAGCTATCTGCTGAAGCCTGGAAGGCAGTATGGAGGGAGACGGAGAATGGTAAATAGAAGCAGCGGCTGAAGTGTAGACAATCATGGAGGATAGCTTGAACAACCAGACCGAGCTGTAGGAGGAAACTCTATAACCGGCGAGGGGGAATGAATCTGGAAGCTACAAATAGGAGGAGCAGCCATTCAGCAGCATATGGAGTATGAGTCACTCTCTGCACAATCCCCGGTGCTTGGTAATCAGCGGAAACGGATTCTGAGTCAGTGTAGGTCCTGAGCCGGTGGGAAACAAGCCGCTCCCATGGCTTGTGACAGGATTAAGATAAGCGTCGGTATTTCGATGCCTATTTTAATACGCGCGCCCGGCATTCACTGTCGGGATTTAGACTGTCGGTCACCTAACTACATCCCATTACCAGGTGTTTCTTAAGTGTGCTTAATCCAGATTCTAAAACCTTGGTAGGGGCACAGAGAGGGGAGAAATGGGTGCAAAGTGCCTGGGCCTTTCCATAGTCCCGGGAGTACAGATGGGGTGTAGTCACGCTCTCTGACAGATTCTACTGACACACTCCCCATCTAGCAAGCAACAGACCAAGGAGAACGCTCATTGACTCTGACATTTTGTAGGAATCTAAGGAAACTTGTGCAAAAACTGATAGGTACATGATATTACAAAACACCATTTTGGCACTTGTGTGTTCAGAAATTAAGCCCAATGTATTTATTACAGTATTATATACTGGAGGAGGTTGCATGCACTGTGGACAATTCTTTGTCAATATGTCACACTTACCTTTACAGAGCAGGGACAGGATGATGATCACATGACAGACGCACATGACGCAGCCTTTTCTCAGCTACTTCCTGATATTTAGTTGAACACAGTGTTTGCCATATATATGATCTGTGAACTCCTGAAATGTAAATGTTAAGAACTGAGAATAATCCTACACATATATATTTGCTCACTCTACGGTACATGCTTCATGGTCAAATCATAGTAATTAGGGGCCAATTTCAGAAAAGTCCAATTGTTAGAGACCTATGTATGGGCAGTTCTCTATCTGGGAGTACGCTCACAGTCCCCCCTAAGCTACCGTAGGATTGACATGCTGCCGCTGTTTGGGGGTGGGGAGTTGGGGGGGTTGGCCAGTTTTTTAAAATTTTACAGATATTTTCAAAATAAAATGTCTTTACCTGACATAGGGCTGCTTCATTAAACTGCGTCTCTAATTTAGCAAAGGACAGCTGAGTATCCCAATTCATGCCCCACTGCACCTGAACAATCCTGGGTTTGGTCCGGGAGCATTAGGCTAAACCCTTATTATTATTATTATTATTATTATTATTATTATTATTATTAATAATAACTAGCTGAAGTACCCGGCCTTGCCTGAGTTTAAATCTTCAAGTTATTAAGTTTTATTATGTGATGTTGTCCAAATCATCCAGTAGAAGGCCCAGAACTGGTTCCCTGGGTCAAAATTCTGCCTAGCACACTCTGCTGTGAAGACCCCACCACTCCATTAGGCATCACAGACAAACAAACAAACAGACCAATGAATTTTATATATTAGATAATCTCTATTTACAAAGTCCGACTTCAAGTTCTAGGCAGGACACATATAATATAATTTGTATTGCAATCGCAGTTATGTTTCACTTTCCTGCACTCACCACTAAATCATGTAAGACCTAAAGTAACCTTATTTCTATTTATAGAGGGATTCGGTACAAAATGCCGACACTCGGGATTCTGGCAGTCATAATCCTAATGCCGGTCTCCTGACAGGGTTAGGATACTGACACCTGTCAGTAAGTATCTTAACCCTAACCGCCTCCCCGCACCCTAAACCTGACCTCCCCCTAGTGCCTAAACCTAACCCTCCCCCTTGTGCATAATTCTAACCCCTAACCCTTCCCCTAACCCCACTAATTACCTCTGGATGCCGGTGCCGGAATTCTTACTGGTGTTGGGATTCTGGCTGCGACATTCTGAGTGTCGGCATCCTGACAGCCGGCATCCTGACAGCCGGCATCCTGACAGCTGGGATTTCAACTACCTCCCTGTTAGAGATGCCATTTGCTTAGTAAACTACTCAAAATATAATGTTCATTGTAATTACCAATTTTAATCCAATCTTAAGGAGATAGATATCACCTACTCTGTATTTATTTACTTTTATTGTACTTTCCATTTTTTATTACTAATAACTTACAATTACAAGAGCTGAAGTTCCTCACTCATTGATTATATAGAAGCTATCTTTACCACATTACTTCCTATTTTCTTTTATTCTTGTAATTCTTGACCTGTTGTACATTCACAACATTTCATGTGTTATAAACTATGTTATTTCTTTCTGTCCACTTCCTATTTTTTGCCATTTTGTTCATATTCTATATTCAATGAATTGTGACCTTAGTAACGCTATCATTGCATAGGGTAGGCTGGTAATGGGCTACTATCACTGCTAGAAGCATGACCTACTCTTTTCAGTCTTGGGGCCATGGAGATGACTTGCATGAGTTAGTCTAGGTGCAAGGAAATTGTGCAAGGTAACAGGTCTACTGTTTGACATGACAGAATTATGTGCGGGAGCTGTCACAGGAAGTATTTAGGTACTGATTGAGCAAATGCAACAGTAAAACTTTTCACCAGTTTCGCTCCCTTCTCTATTTTTCATGGTTATATTCTACTTCCTCAATAATTATAAAATTTTTACTTGTCGCTAATACCCCAAATACTAAGAATTTGATAAAAAGCTGTTATTAAAACTTTTCCCATTATTGTAATTCCTGTATTATCGTGGCAATACAGACTGAAATTTACCAAACATGGGCTTTTTTTGGAGCTCGACAGAATCCCTGACCAGACAGGCATATCTTTAATGGGTGCAAGGTGGGGGACCCATACCACACACCTTGCACCCATACATTATACTTACCCCTCCGGAGTCTGGCACTGGAACTGTAGAAGTCACATTATGCGGGCGCCATGTTGCCAAAGACCTGTGCTTGCATAGTAGAGAAATCACCAGTAAACATGGTGCATGCGCCATGATTCTGGAGACCTGTGCATGCACAGTAGACTCTGGCACAATGCCAGTCTACCTTGCCAGTCTGTGCTGTCGAGAGAGGGAAGGGCCATATGGAGACTGTAAACAGGCCTGCTCCTCTTTTAAACCATCCCTTTACACCTGGAAGGGATTAGGCTGAGTTTTTCCAGCTTCACACATGCCACATTGCTGTTTATAGCTAACACCATCTGAAGAGAACATTACATAGCGGCAGACAGCTTTGCTTCTGAATGCTTGTTAAATTGAGCAGTACACAGCAGAAATACAGGGACTGCAAGATAAATCATTGATTTCCCTGTGGTATACTTGTTCTTATAGAGTTGGAAGCGATGATAACTCTCTTTTATTTTTTTTTATTTTTTTTTTGGGGGGGGGTTGCATATGGATTGAGGAATAAAAGCTTATTTTTTCCTATAAAAACATTTATGGTTCATCAGAGTCTCCAATAATAATATTGAAGCATCATAAATACAGAACAGTCATTCTTAAGTAGGGATGTGCAGGCTCGGATAGGTTCGAGTTTGCACATTGAGTTCGGATTGTTCCCTCCAAAAAAACGGAACTCAGAAAGAGGCAAAATGTCATTTTGCATGGACGAACATCATCATTCCTGGACAAAAGTCCAGGAATGATGATGTTCGTCCATGCAAGATGACGTTTTGCCTCTTTCTGAGTTCCGTTTTTTTGGAGGGAAAAATCCGAACTCAACGTGCAAACTCGAACCTATCCGAGCCTGCACATCCCTATTCTTAAGTATCCATTAGATTAACCTCCTAATTGCCCCACTTCCTAAGGGCCCAACTCTTCCTCTAGTGGTCAAAATCAGTGGCGTAACCAGGGCAGGGCGAGCGAGGCATGTGCCCTGGCGCCGATTTGAGCCCTGTATTTAATGGCTTCAAGTACCCAGTGTGTGTACTGTGGCGTGTGTACTGTAGTGACGCAGTGCACTGTGACCGGATTGGCGCTAGACTTCCCTGTGCCAAGTGGTGGTCCTGTGCTACACAGCTGAGCCCCTTCCCTCCCCCTGAGCGCTTACCCAATAGTGCCAGGTGGAGGGTCGGAGGTGGGCTCAGGCTGTGTATTTACACACACATCACCGCCAGCATGGCGGCGATGTGCGTGTTAATCAGCTGCCAATGAGAGTCAGACAGACTCTCATTGACTGCCGCGGCGCCCACTGCAAGAACCAGGCTGGAGCTCAATCATGAGCTCCCGTCTTCCAGCTCCTACAGTGGGTAATGGGAGAGACGTCATGACGTCTCTCCCATAATGCAGAGCGCGCCATCCCGGAAGGACACAGAGCGTGGATTCAGGTAAGGGTATTTTTTTCTTTTATTTACTTCTGTGTTTGTTGGGGACAGGATGGAGACTACTACTGGGAGCACTGCATCGGGGGGGTAGACTACTACTGGGGGCACTACTGGGGGGTACCTCTACAGGGGGCACTACTGGGAGCACTGCATCGGGGGGGTTGACTACTACTGGGGGCACTACTGGGGGGTACCTCTACAGGGGGCACTACTGGGGAGAACCTATACTGGGGGCACTGCATCGGGGGGGTGGACTACTATGTCGAAGCTGGATAATTGCCTGAAACAGAATCTGTTTAAAATCAAGATCTGCAAGACGCCATTTTGTGACTGGTCGCAAAACACCATTTTAGCTACAACTAAAAAATTCCTTACATTAAATATTCAGTGATGACAAGACAGGTTTTGTAGATTTGTCTGTAACAAATATTTAAGAATACACAAAGACACTAATATACTCAGACAGTGAATTTGGAAACAATTGTTAGGCATTTAAGCTATTGTTAGCCATTGTAGGCCTGGTATCTGATGTGGTTAAGCTAAATAAACCATTATATTTAAGTCTGAGGCTTAAACAAATTAGCCTTACCTATGTGATCTCATCAAGCATCTTTTGATCACATGTGTAAACACATTGCCTGTCATTGTTGTAGTCCAGACAAGTAATACCAAAATATGTAAAGTAAAGCATAAAGAAATATATATATATATATATATATTAATTCATGATAAATACATGCATGCACATAGACAATCACATGTGTATTCACAATGCGTGCAAATATACACACAATTACATTAAAAGGTTCCGCAGTATTATAGGTTAATATTCAGGGTTTTATTTATATCAGCAATGTTGTGAAGTGCATGTTATATGATATCTATGGTTTAGTACATGATAAGCAGACCATGTTTGGTGCCATTCTGATCCGCTGTTTATTTGCAGATCTCCGGTTCTATCGGTGGGGAGATCGCTAAATGCATCTGCAAATTATGAAATATTGAGAGATATCCATTGAAATGCTGTAATGAAGTAGCTAGATTAGATTTGTTTACAGGACACAAAGAGCTGTTGGGAGGCTGAACTACTCAAGTACAAACAGACCAATGAACTATCGTAACAGAAGATTCAAGAAGAAGAACCAATGAAATTATGCAAGCTCATGTCCATTGTATTGCTTATCTCTGTTCGGGTATACAGTCAGGCTCAGCTAGTCAGTCATTTTCTTTTCTTGACGGAGGCTTCATCTTTGATCCAGGATCTGGATCCAGAGAGCCTACGTATGTATGGTATCGACTGTACCTATATTGAATGTAACCTTTGCATATTGTAACCTTTGGATATTGTCATGTGCATTTAAGTACCTTTTTCTTTTATGCTGAATAATAACTTTTTGTGCGTTGGAACAACAACCAAAGTCTGAAAGTGTTTATTGCTGTGTGCGACTATTCATAATGCTATTTAGCGTCATCTAAGGTTTAGAAGTTATAGGCAGGATTCTATAGAGGTTTAAATAGGATTCCATAGTTGGGGGCTCAGAGTGAAATCACGTTACCACTTACACGGTAACACACGGTTAGCGATCTCTCATCAAAAGAGTGGAAAGGCGCCATAAGCGGGAAAGAACGCTTTGCCTTCAAAAACCTGCTACCACTTGGTTGCTGAGAGAGTGCTACTGTCACCGTGTAAGATCAAGGAGTGCTGATTAGAACCAGGGACGAAGAAGGAAAAGTGTGTTTTCCTTCGGTGTTAAAACAGTGTGTTAGGGGGTAAGTCGCACATTAGCGTCTGCATGTTTTCTGTATTGCTGCTGCATGTTCAAAAAGGTCATTGTGTTTTGTAGTGTGATTACATGTCCAAACTTCTGAATTGTACTACTGTGTTTTGGGAAAAGGTTTTATTGTTCTGCGCAGAAGTAGGGTATGTGATTGAAGTGTGTATGTGTGTGAGGGCTACTGTCTAGTTAAGCCCAAAAAGCTAAAGCTACTGTTTAGTTAAGCCGAGCGGAGGTTACTGTCTGGTCAAACCTCAAAGTGTAAACTCAGTAAGTGCCTGACAAGGCCGAGCAAACTACTGGGCAACTGTACAAAGCAGGTACATCGTGGTTTTGGGAAACAAGGTCTTCCCGGTCCGAACACCCATTAATTGCAAAGTCCATTGATCGGTTAGGTTCCTTGGCAAAGCGATTGAACCACATAGTTTGTGTAAACAGTGATTGTGAAGTGGGTGTCATGGGAGTGAAACTGTTGGCAAGGTTAGGGGTTATTGGAATTTCTAAATGCTACCAACGGGAGTAAACTCGAAGTAGGAAGCGATGTGGTAAAGCTTGAGGTGATTTATCATGAGGAAAAAGAAATAACTCACAAAGCAAGTTGTTTTCTTTCCTCACGTTTTGGCTATACAAATGGGCAGGAAAGCGGTGTATAAGCTTGCAGAAGCGAGCGGCTGAAGCTTGGTAATACAGCCGCAAGTAGGGTAAGTACAATAGGTGTTTATTCTGCTGCTCGTTGTGCAAAGCTGACTGTGAACTTTAGAAAGGTTGGCTGTGCATAACGGGAGGGAGCGTGTGAACGTAGCTCTTTCAAAATCGTTCACAGGTCGACGTTTTCCGGAAATTGCATAGCATTGTTCTTAATATGGGTACTAAGCAGTCTCTAGTAATGATCGATGAAGTGCTCCTGATGGAAGGGCCGCAGGGGTCGGCAAGGTATGTAATGTTTAAAAAATATGGTGCTTATGCTACGGCTTATTGTAACATATGGGTCAAAATTACCAAGAAATGTAGAAAGCCTTTTCCCAAGATAGGTAGCTTTGATGTGGAAGTCTTGAACAATGTTGGAGACAGTATTTGCTTGGCGAGGTCTCTAAACAAAAGGGTAAAGTTCAATGATTGTTTGAAGTTGTGGCAGTGTGAAGGGAATATGTGCAAAGCGGAGTGCATGCAATGCAAATCAGCGCCGCGTGCACGGCGGAAGGGAGTGCTGGCACAATGCAAAACAGCATGCATGCACTGCAAAGTAGCGTTGCCAAAAGTACTGTTAATGCACATGCACCACTGCCGCCCTATGAGGATAGTGGTGTAGGTACAGTCGATCACAAAAATCATAAAAATGTAACAAGCAATTTGCACCCTCTTCTGAGTAACTATAAGAAACATGTTTATGATGCAGATAACGAACATGTTGTAATGTCCGCTCTTTCCCATGTTGTAACTTCCGCAGCTACAGAAACTGCTAATCCCATATGTAGTATTCAGAGGCTGAACCCTACACAAGGTAATAAAATCACAGGTAGTGGTGCATTAGGCATTCACCCTGTCCGGACAATAACTGTTCCCAATGGGAATCCGGACACACAGGGTGTAGTGGTCACAAGGGATGTAGCAATGCATTGTCCATGGACAAGGGCGGAGTTACATTCCATAATGATAGACCCTAGGAAGGATTTAACAAGTTGCCAAAAATTTGTAAAGGATTGGGTAATGTTCATGAGCCAACCAACAAGGATTGGCGAGTAGTATTACGGGCATGTCTTCCACACAATACCAATGTGAAAAAGTTTGTCACAGCCTGTGTATTGGATGGAGAATGTCCCATAACTGATGAAGGCAACCAAAATAGTATAACTCATATTGTAGATCAACTGGCCATATTTTCCCCTTTAGTAGTTAATTCAAGTAAAATTTTTACAATTAAACAGAAGGAGAGTGAGTCTGCAGGAGACTATTTTAACCGAGCCCTGCAGACTATTACCCAATATACAGGCATAAAAGATATTAAAGATAACACCCATTACAGGGAAATGACAGTCACAGTACTTATGGATGGTCTTAAAGACGTCCTTAAGAGCAGGGTTCAGACCTCAGGGAAGCTGCAATTGAGCATGACAAAAACATCCTTAAGAAGAGAGAAATGCAGAGTGAGAAACTAATGGCCATTAGTATTCAAGCACTAGGAGTAATACAACAACCACCGCAATGCTTCTAACACACACGGCCAAAATACACAACCCCACACAACTTTCAAACTCATATCCTCATACTCAACCTCAATCTTTTCAACCTCAATCTTTTCATAATTCTTCCCCCACACAACAATAACCTTTCAACACATGTCACATACGGAGGTGTTTTAGATGTAACAGGGAGGGTCACATAATTAGGTTTTGTAAAGTAGGTCAGGGAATCCCTATGTACAAACAGGAGGGACACCCACAACATTCACCTGCTAGCACCATGACCATGAATGCTATCTTAGAAGAAGACAATCAGCTCTAGGGGTTAGGTCACACCTGTAGTCTACAGCCAGCCAGGTTAATTGGGGATACTAGGGAAGAACCGGTAATGGTAATTAATGTAGCTGATACCCAATCTCTGTTCTGCTTTCTTCCCTGTTCCCTAATACCCTGACTGTAGTACCTCTTTGCTTTCACATAGGGGGAGGTGTACAGTACACATGGACATGAGTGCCCCATGGTTTCATAGACAACCCCAGTATCTTCTCCCAGGCCTTATACAACTGTTTACAATCTTTTCAATCTGCCAATGGATCTGTTCTGATACAATATGTGGACAATTTATTGTTGTGCCCTGATTCATTTATGCCATGTTTAAATGATACTAAACTGTTGTGCTTCATCTCTCACACACAGGACACAAGGTTGCTAAGGACAAATGCAGCCATGCCAAGCTAAGGTCAAGTACTTGGGATACTGTCCAAACCAAGGGGCTAAGTCACTAACTAGAGCAGTAGCTATTAATGACAGTGTTTAATTGTACAGAGGGTTGTATACAGATACGGTATCCATAGAGTATAGGGATACTCATTTCACAGGTGATGTCTTTTAAAAAAAAATCATGTGTAAGTTGGTGGGTATTAATAATATCAAGATCACCCCAGACCATTTTTTTATCTGTCCTCCTTTGAGATACTGTTTGACAGGCAGCCTCATGTGAAAATATGATAATGAGGGTACTGTGCAGTGTCTCACGAAGATGAGTAAGAACAACAGAAATTGAAAGTGTTATTATCTAACATGTCTGATGCAAACTGTCATGATGTCAAACCTGGAGAATTTGTTATGATCAGAAATTTCTTGCATTCAGGTTGTCTGATTGATCGGTGGGAAGGTCCATACCAGGTGTTGTTGACGAGTACCACATCCTTGAAGGTGGCCGAGAGAGATACCTGGGTCCATTCCACTCACTGCAGGAAGGTCAACTAACCAGTTGAGATAAAAGGCGGAGACGAGGCTGATAACATGGACCTGTTGATCGCGAGCTTGTTCCGGGAGGATTAAAAGGTTGCAGTGAGATATCTGAGGTAAAGAAATTTGTAGATCCTTGATACAGCAATGGACTGGTCTGCTGTGTTCATTCTTGTATTCTCTTCCAGAGTTTCCATCATCCTGGTTTGTTCGGGGATTTCTGGGTTCTGTGACGGAGGACAGATAAAGGAGATGGGAGCTGATGGCAATATTGATGGAGTGGAGTCGAGAGGAGGAGTGCTATGCCAAACAGGGGAGTGTCTGACCAATCTTAGTACAGTAATTGTTAAGAGATCTGTGATACCTGAAACTCGGGGATAGTGTGAAGGTTTATTTTCTGAAGATTTCTGTATTTGTGAACTTTGTGGGTCCCTAGTTGATGAAAAATGTATCCAACGGTGCCAGCCTAAATATAACCCGTATTGGGCTGGGTATCCTTTAGAGGTTTATCATAACATGGTAGGCAAAGTTTTAAATCAAACTGATTGTTGGGTGTGCTCACACGTGCCTCAGGGACAGCATAATGTAGGGTTGGTGCCATTTCCATTGAATGTTTCAGAAGTTTTAGAATTGCAAAAAGGGAAAACGCTGGATGGAAAATTCCTCTCATCCAAGCCGCCTCATTTTAAACTCCATCAATTTCAAGTAGATAGATCACTTTTATGTTTGAACATAACCAACCCCAATAAACCAGGGAGTTGGGAAGTGATGAGGAATAACCAGACGATGACCTTCTCGCTAAGAGCTGATAATGAGCCAATGGATTATGAACTGTTACGCACAATTAGATCAAACGGGAGACACTTTAGCTATCGGTATACACTTTGTGATACTAAAGAGATGGTTGGTATGGTACCAGAAGGGTATTGTGCCAAGATTATACAACCAGAGACATGTCTTGACCAGATGGGAGAACCTGAAGTAGGGTTATATGCAAGAGAAATGTGTTTAATGACTATGATGTTTTCAATCCCTTATGTTCTCCCTGTCGATGTATATTTTATATGTGGAAGAAAAGCATATAAGTGGCTCTCCCCGAGTTCAGAAGGTTTATGTTATTTGGGAAGAATACTTCCAGAAATTATGACCCTTACACATGGTGAAATGCTTGGTATCCACAAAATCACCCCATCTCCATATCTTCATACACATTATGAACATCGTGACAGAAGAAACATGATACCTGGTGACATACATGCAGCTACACAGTTGATTAGTGATAGAACTGGCTTCCAAGTGTTGGTAGCGCTAGATCCCACCAGGATCACTCGGGGTGCTTTAAATTTTAGATATATCCAAGAAAATTAATAGATAATATCACCGAGATGTATGATGACACATTTAGGTATACAGGTAAAGAGTTAAAAACCTATAAGAAAGGACTTGTGCAACATAGACTAGTGTTAAATTACTTAACAGCTGTCACAGGAGGCCACCCAGTTTGGTGTAAAGTGTTGCACGTACTTTCCAAATAACACCTGTGATCCCAAGGAGGTGATAGACCGGAAGATGGACGAAATTCTGCAGTTAAAATGGGAATTCTGAAAGAACCATAATGCTTCATTGACTGAAGTTGAGGAACAGGTAGAGGAGTGGTTCACATGGTTGAACCCTTTGAAATGGTTCTCGGTCTAGGAGAGTGGGTCCAGAAATTGGTTGCTACAGTGGGTAAACTTCTGATCCTCATAATCAGTGTCATCTTAGTAATTGGCTTGTGTGTCAGATGTGTTCCTAATGTGTTGATGTGCAGGAAATGTACTAGGGCGGACCGAGAAATTGAGATGTTGGTGGTAAGTGATGGAGATATGGATACCAAGGTTAAGGAAGAGCTGTATTACAACCCTGAATTAGAATGTACCTTATGATAATGTAATCCAGATTTTGTATGGTTGTGCATGAATATATATCGATAATGTTATTTTAAAACATCCTAGGTAGTACTGTCCCAATTCCTCCTCAAAACTTCCTTTATAGGTTAGATGAATTCCCACATCCTGCCAATGATCCCTTAAGGATCCACAGATGGCGTATAAGGTTTGTTTTACCCTCCTTGAGATGCATTATCTAATGGTTCAAATGACCAACCTGTGTCATACCATAATAACATTAAACGGTATATTCTCATGCATGGCTAAACAGATTCAAAATAGGTTGTTATAGCGTTTGACTGGCTATCAAAGGGTGGACTGTCGAAGCTGGATAATTGGCTGAGACAGAATCTGTTTAAAATCAAGATCTGCAAGACGCCATTTTGCGACTGGTCGCAAAACACCATTTTAGCTACAACTAAAAAAATCCTTACATTAAATATTCAGTGATGACAAGACAGGTTTTGTAGATTTGTCTGTAACAAATATTTAAGAATACAAAAAGACACTAATATACTCAGACAGAGTGAATTTGGAAACAATTGTTAGGCATTAAAGCTATCGTTAGCCATTGTAGGCCTGGTATCTGATGTGGTTAAGCTAAATAAACCATTGTATTTAAGTCTGAGGCTTAAACAAATTAGCCTTACCTATGTGATCTCATCAAGCATCTTTTGAACACATGTGTAAACACATTGCCTGTCATTGTTGTAGTCCAGACAAGTAATACCAAAATATGTCAAGTAAAGCATAGAGAGAAAAAAATAAAATATATATATATATATATATCAATGAAAATGAACCGCACACAAAACATCAGTCAAAATGCCATATGGGTGCAGGGCAAAAAAACGTAACAGATATATAACCACTACCTAAACGGAAATGGAATCCAGCCAGCACACCGTTTGAAAAAGAATATTATTTATTTTTAATATCCCATAGCGGGGTGAAAAGCCATCAAATAACACTCAAAAAGTATAATGGTACTTAGCATCAGGTATCGATATGCATAGGGGGTGCCATGCTCTGAACCCCAACATTCAGAAGCCCCAACAGCTGTTTCGGATCCTCCTTCCCCAGGGGACTGCTGTAAAATGCCCTTACAAACCAACAGCAAATATACCCAAAAATCATTACCAAAATAGACAACACATGAGCACTGAGACTCACCAAATAATCGCGTCACCTGGCACAAAGGAAACCCGCTCCCAACAGACACAAAGTCTGGACACAGCAGCCGCTCATCGCCATGCTGGACGCCGGCGGGCGGAACCAATGTGACCACGACCAAGTTCCGGGGAAGGCAACAAGGTTCCTAGTAACCGGAAGTGACGCGGCGCCACTATTCCAAAAAAATCAATAACAAACAGATCAAACATACATTATTATCAAACAAAATAAATGGTGATTGAAGCTGGGTCTTCTATCCGGCGCTAACACTCGTGTATATATTTAAAGAATACCAGGCGTACTAGAACATATCATCATAAATTACTGGTCTGTAGCCATGACAACCATTTTTAAATGTATCTCTTTATCACACACTGGGCTTAGTCAGAGCCAATTGCAAGTGTAAGTGGAGTCATTTTTCTGTCTCAACTTCCAACATTTTGCACTAGGCATGTACCTCTTTCCCCTGTGTTTTTATTCGGTCTCTGAGGTGGACGCAAGAGCGGTGTTTGCGCAGTTGGCTGATTTTTTTTGTACTGTATATGCTACTGATTTACACAGCGCATGCATCCCGACAGCTTAGAGATGACAATCACAGTGAGGATTTAGACACTGATTGATTGATATTAAGGGGTATATGTACTAAAATGTGGGTTTTTACAAGTGGAGTTGTTGCCTATAGCAACCAAACAGGTTCTAGCTATTATATTCTAGAAGGTGCTACCTAAAGGATAAGTAAAATCTGATTAGTTACTATGGGCAACATCTCCACTGTTAAAAACCCGCTCTTTAGTAAATATACCCCGAAGTTACCGTTAGTGAGAGTTAATGGGGGAGGGGGAAGTGGGGAGATTCAACTCAGGTGTATCGCAGTCAGTGACAGTGTTCTTGAATGCAGCTTCACTGGCCCCGGTGTCTTACTTCAGGTGGACATTCTGTGGAAGCATAGGGGTGCTCAGAAGTTCTATTGTGTGACCGATGGTGCACCTCTGTACACAGGTGGTGTTTTTGAGATGCTGCTAGTGGGAGTCTCAATACAAACCCCAGAGGCTGAGATATTTTCTCACAGCCACTGTGTACAGTGATGACAGGACTTGCAACCACCTCTGAATCAAGCCCTCAAGCCTCACTCATGACTTTCTGTGACTAAGGGAATTTGATCAGGACTGGAAGGGTCATGTAATTAAAGGGAGTGGGAGTGAATGCTAATGTTAGCACTCATTTGTAAATGCTGTGAAAGATGCTAGTTTCCCTCACTCATCAATACTGAACTTTACTCACCTAGATTTTAACAAGAATTATATATATATATATATTATATATTATATTATATATTATATATATATTATATATGTATATATATATTAGGGATGTGCGCCGGACCATTTTTGCCGGATTTGGATTTGGTTCTAATTCGTCGTCTGGCTTTGGATTTGGATTTTGATTTTTTTACAAAAATTGACAAAAAAAGCTAAAATCACATAAATTGGTCTTTTTTTTCTTCCTAGAGTATTATTAACCTCAATTTCCAGTCAATTTAGACCACCTCACAGCTTATAATATTGTTTTCAACATTATTGGCCAAAGGTTGCAGTGAGCTGACTGGTTACTAAGCGACAAAGCAGCGGCATAATGACACAGACACCACAGTATAAAGCACATCTATGACACATTGCCACACAGCAGTGGCAGAAATTAAAAGTAGTGCACCCACCCAGTGGGGTACGGCCAGCAGAATCACAGTATTTGTTTACAAAGTGGGCTATGGCCCAAGGAGTCACAGTGCACAATCTTATTCACATTACACCACACATAGTGCCCCTGATTCACATTACACCATAAAGTAGTGTATATTATTTATGTTATGACACACAGTAGTTCCCCTTTTACACAATGCCCACAGTAGTGCCCCTTTTACACAATGCCTACAGTAGTGACCCTTATACACAAAACCCACAGTAGTAATGCCCCTTATACAATGCCCACAGCAGTAGTGCCACTTATACAATGCCCACAGCAATAGTGTCCCTTACACAATGCCCCCAGCAGTGGTGTCCCTTACACAATGCCCCCAGCACTGGTGTCCCTTACACAATGCCCCCAGCATTATCAGTCCCCTTAGTAGTAGGGTCCCCTATGCAGTGTCCCCCCCTAGTAGTAGTATGCCGGCCAGTAGTATGCCCCCCATTATCAGGCCCCCCCAGTAGTATGCCCCCCATTATCAGGCCCCCCCATTAGCAGGCCCCCCATTAGCAGGCCCCCCAATAGTATGCCCCTCCAGTAGTATGCCCCCCATTAGCAGGCCCCCAGTAGTATGCCCCCCCAGTAGTATGCCCCCCATTAGCAGGCCCCAAGTAGTATGCCCCCCAGTAGTATGCCCCCCATTAGCAGGCACCCAGTAGTATGCCCCCCATTAGCAGGCCCCCCAGTAGTATGCCCCCCATTAGCAGGCCCCCAGTAGTATGTCCCCCATTAGCAGGCCCCCAGTAGTATTCTCCCCAGTAGTAGGCCCCCAGTAGTATGCCCCCCATTAGCAGGCCCCCCCAGTAGTATGCCCCCCATTAGCAGGCCCCCCAGTAGTAGGCCACCCCAGTAGTAGGCCCCCCCAGTAGTAGGCCCCCATACACACATACAAAAAAAACATACCTGTATCCCCGCTCCAGCCACCGTCCGCTCTGCTGCCACGCGACGAGGAGGGAGCCGGAAGACGGAGCTCCAGAGTGAGCTCCAGCCGGCTCCCTCCATGCAGCAGCCAATGAGAGTCTGTGTGACTCTCATTGGCTGCTGTAACAAACACACAGCTGCCGCTGGCGGCTGTGTGTTTGTTCTGTGTAGGGCAGACCGCTATCACAGCGGTCTGGCCTACACTCGAGGAGCCCTGATGTCGGATTCTCTAGCGAGAATCCAACATCAGGCGGCCGCCGTTCGGCCCCGAACGGGGATCCGAGTCAGGTGGGGAACACCCGAACAGGGTTTGGGTGGACTCGGATCCCCTATGTTCAGAGCGGTTCAGATTCCACAGAATCCGAACTGCTCATCTCTAATATATATATATATATATATATATATATATAAATTATGAGCAGTTTATGGATAGGATGAAACGCGTCAGCAGACTAATGGGCTTAATTATAACCAGCTGTGAGGAGGTATTTTTCTACAAATCTCCCTATGAACAAAATGTTTGAAAAAGCCTTTAATAGATGAAACGCGTTGGGGCCAGACATGCTGTCACCGGCCTATCAGACTATTATTACATTGAAGGTAATCAGAGAGCCGGTGCCGCACATATTTCTGCTGCTGCCCACACACTGGCGTACATGGAGATCAAGTAACATCTGCAGGTCTTCAAAGGGATCAATTGTACTGTAAGAAGGAACCACACACCAGCCGCACCACCGCTCATATTTACTTGAGAAATGGAAGCTGGCAGTCGGCAGATGGATGACAGTTAAAAGGGTAAGATAGTAGGCAGAGCTAACCTGCATGGACCAGCAGGCACCAGTTATTAAAAATAGATCTATAAGCATTATTCATTATTGCTGCTTTGTTTATGTTTATTTTCATATTCAGTTTTATTTTTATTTTATTGCTGCTTATACATTTTATTTACATATACACATTCAGGATATTAGCGCTTCCACTTTATATAGTAATCTATTTCTAGAAACCTTGATTGCAATCTTGAGTGTAAAAATGTATAAAAATGGAAAGGAATGTAAGTGTTTACAAACTATGAATAGCTAATTGTATACTCCTTCCACCATGATCTGTATTGTCAATGTGAAAATACTGTATATGTGATCCAAAGCACCGCTGAGTGACAGTGCTACCCACAGAACATACAGTAATTCTGATATCATAAATTGTATACTCTATGCATTAAAAGAGTAAGGGCCTGATTCAGAGCCGCTCGTAAGCGGCCGCTCGTTCGTTCCGAGCGATGTTCGCACAACTGCGCATGCGTACGGATTGTAATACGCATGCGCGAACCAGTCAGTGCGGCCGAAAATCGTGTGCTCGCTAAATAGCGAATGCCTGCTATTTTGAGTAACAGGATGAGGCGTATGTGGGTGGTAACAGGGGAAGGTGCTTGAAAACGGGGAGTGGAGATCAGAACGCAGGCGTGCCTAAATGTCAAAACGGGTGTTTTAAGGGTGTGCATAATTAATAAAGCAGCGTCATCGACCACGTCACTTGGTTGTTTTATAGTCAGAACTGCTCGCATGATTGCGGTAGGAAAAACAAACCACAAGAATAGCGAGCAGTTCATACGCTGTCCGATGTACTCGATTAATCTAATAAATAGCGGACATGATGTATGATGCGAGCGGCCAGGGGGCGTTTTTTCAAAATTACGTTCGCATGTTTTGTTCGCTCGTTCAGACATAGAGGCGTGAACAGACTGCAAAGAATGGACGGTTAATTTAAATAGGCACCCCCTTTTTCTGAACGAGCGAGCGCAAATAGCGTCCGGCTCTGAATCAGGCCCTAAGTCCTATCTGCTATACAGTAGCACCATAACATCTAGTGGGAGAATGTACTAGTACAACTTCACCTTACTGGCTTTTAACTGATTTTTAACTACAGTACGTATGATTGTAAATAAATACATTTATGCACTCTAGAGCGCACCCTCCTTATCTTTGTTTGACAGATTTCACTTCTTCTGTGAGATTAAAGGAAGTGTGAAAGAAGGGAAGCAGCGGTTCTTATAAAGAAAATGGATTCTAGTGCTGGGCAAAATCCACAAGTGACTGTGTATCAGTCTGTGTGAGCTGGACTGTATATACAGTATTCAAGCACCCTACCTACATTTGTCCTCTGATGAAGTCTAAGGACGAAATGCATCAGGGTCTGGCTTGTTCAAGTTGTGTTTGAGTGATCCGGCTTTCCCTTTGCTCTTGTGTAATTTGGTGGACCCGGCATGATGCGGCTACCGTGAGATGATCAGCGGTGCAGGTTTTGTGCTCGGAAGTGTGGGAGAGACCTGATGGAGTTTGCCTAGATTTGATTGTAATTTACCATGTGGCAACCAACCCACAACAGTTTGCTGTTTGGTATGAGTTCACCTTACTGGCTGTTAACTGTGTTTTAACCATTATATGAATGTGAATGAATACACTTATGCACTATAGAGTATATATATATATACTAGCTGGAGTACCCGGCGTTGCCCGGGATTTTAAGAATGTTTGTTTACACATCATCCTCCAACAAACCTCTCCTTAGGCAGGCCTCATGAAAAGTGTGACAAACTTCCCCATCAACAGTTCTAAGGTCTTCGAAGGAAGCAGGACCTGTAACAGTGTAAAGCAAACTTTGGAGATAGAAGCATTCAAAATTTGTTGGATGTACAGTATAAACAAGGCCAAGAGCTTCTGTTGCTCTGATACCAGGATGACCATCTACAGCGACTCCCTGTTTTCAGTGCATAAAAACTTTTCGAGAACCATTCCATGTGTAATATTTTGGCAGCTCACAGTACAGCAGGGTCCTTGCAAAGTAATAATTTTGACACAGTTCTAAGAAAGAAGTCAATGTTGTTGCGTAATTTGGTATAGTCAGAGAGCTGAGAATGCTGGCAAAACCTGCAAAAGCTCTCTTCGATAATAAACATTAAGATCATGACAAAACATGACAACACAAAACGCTCGCTCCAAGGCCCTACCCATATGCTGTGAGGCCTCACAATGAGCGTACAGCAAAAATTGTGTTTTTTAATGAATTAAAAATTAACAGTAATTAATTTCGATTTTAAAATTTTTTAGTTGCCTCCGCCGTGTTTTAATACGCTCGTATGTAAAATTTCACGATCTTCGCTTGTACACTGTGGATTTGTATAGAAAGACAAAAGGACAAAGTTTTGCTTTTATATAGTAAAAGAAGAGATAGAAGATAGATAAGCTAAATTCTTTTCTAATTCCGTACCTGACCTATAGATGGCGAATGCTATTCCCAATGCAGTCACTGTAAGCAAAAATTATGTTTTTTAATTAATTAAAAATGAACAGAAATTAATTTCGATTTCAAATTTTTTTAGTTGCCTCGGCCGTGTTTTATTACGCTCGCATGTAAAATTTCACGATCTTCGCTTGTAAACTGTGGATTTTTATAGAAAGACAGATGGATAAATATTCGCCTTTATATAGTAGAGAATCAGGATGTATTTGTAATGTGTGTGGTCCTGATGACGGGGCTGAGGCCCTGAAAAAGTTTGATCTAATATACACTACTTATTTTGCCTACTTGCTATTTCTGAGTGCCGTTACTCTGCAGGTTGTATATATAGTGCCTTGCAAAAGTATTCACCCCCTTTCAATTTTTCATGTTTTGTTGCCTCACAACCTGGAATTAAAATGGATTGTTTGAAGGTGTGCATCATTTCATTCACATAACATGCCTACTTCTGTGAAGTTGTGTTTTTTTATATTGTGAATTAAACAACATTTAGGACAACATAACAGAAAACTTCAGCGTGCATAACTATTCATCCCCCTAAAGTCAGTACTTTGTCAAGCCACCTTTTGCGGCAATTACAGCTACAAGTCGCTTTGGATAAGTCTCTATGAGCTTGCCACATCTTGCCCCTGGGATTTTTGCCCATTCCTCAAGGCAAAACTGCTCCAGCTCCTTCATGTCAGATGGTTTCCGCTTGTGAACAGCAATCTTCAAGTATGACCACACATTCTCAATTGGATTGAGATCTGGGCTTTGACTAGGCCATTCCAACACATTTAAATGTTTCCCCTTAAACCACTTGAGTGTTGCTTTAGCAGTATGCTTCGGGTCCTTGTCCTGCTGGAAGGTGAACCTCTGTCCCAGTCTCAAAACACAGGCAGACTGAAACAGGTTTTGCTCAAGAATATCCCTGTATTTAGCACCATCCATCTTTCCCTCAACTCAAATCAGTTTCCCAGTCCCTGCTGCTGAAAAACATCCACACAGCATGATGCTGCCACCACCATGTTTCACTGTGGGGATGGTGTTCTTGGGGTGATGGGATGTGTTGGGTTTGCACCAGACATAGCATTTTCCTTGGTGGCGGAAAAGTACAATTTTAGTCTAATCTAACCAGAGCACCTTCCTCTATACATTTGGGGAGTCGCCCACATGCCTTTTGGCAAACTCAAATCATGTCTTCTTATTTTTATCACTAAGTAATGGCTTTTTTCTGGCCACTCTAACAGGGGATGGTGTGGTGGTTGGTGTGGTAGAGACTGGGGAGGTTGGTAGACCCTTTCAGGGGGCTCCTTTCGTGCGGTTCAATAGACCGGTACTTTGCCCCTGCTGGACCTTTGGTCAACAGTCTTAGGGAGTCTCAGGTAGTGGGAGGGTGGTGATGGGAGGGCAGCAGGTATAACAGGTGGGGGTGTGCACCCTGGGGGCATCCCATGTGGTGGTAAGAGTCTCGGAGTCAGGTACCTACTGGTAGGCTTTGGGGTGTTGTTGGTGTGGCTGTAGAGGTATGAATGTTGCTGTAGGTAGTGCTGCTTGAAGTGAGCTTCTGCAGTTGCCAGGGGGCTGGATGAGGTACACTCTAGGGAATGCTGAGCTAGTGCAGAGCCGGACCGGGTGTAGGGGTCTCCGAAGTGTTTCAGCAGGGGTTCTGCCTTCTTCAAGGAGGTGAGGGGCCTCACCTCCTTGAAGAAAGCAGAACCCCTACCGAAACGCATCAGCGACCCCTACACTCCTTACCACGGCTTGCCTCCACCAATGCTCCCCATCCCCACGGGGACCACCGGTGTCCACAGCCATTCTTAGCTCCCTGCCCCTACACACACTGTTTCCAGCACCGAGCACACCATCCTGTCCGGCTCTGCACTAGCTCAGCATTCCCTAGAGTGTACCTCATCCAGCCCATCCCATGCGGACCACCCCCTGGTGCAGGGGTGGCATCCACCCAGCCACCTGTACACCCACCTCTGGCTCCCACAGCAGTCCCCCCACCAGCTCAGTGGTCCGGCAGCAGCAGCAGACTCCACAGCCGCAGTAGACCCAGCACCCCACGCGCACCACTCGGTCGCTGACCTCCACGGGCCACGTGTCCTCCACGATCAGCAGCTACCTACCTCTGCAACCGCAGCAGTTCACTTCAAGCAGCACCACCTGCAGCAACTTTCATACCTCTTTGGCCACACCAACATCACCCCAAAGCCCACTGGTAGGTACCTGACTCCGATACTCTTACCACCACGTGGGACGCAGCCAGGTTGCACACCCCCACTCGTTACACCTGCTGCCCTCCCATCACCACCCTCCCACTATCTGAGACTCCCTAACACTGTTGACCAAAGGTCCAGCAGGGGCAATGTGCCGGTTTATTGAACCCCACAGAAGGAGCCCCATGAAAGGGTCTACCAACCTCCCCAGTCTCTCCCACACCCACCATCACTCCATCCCCTTGTGCCCGGGACTATACAGGAGAAGCACTGTGACTACTCCATTAAAGTATTTGCCCCCCCCATACTTGTCTGCTTCTTCTTTTCCCACACCTCACCGCACTACACCCAGCGCGCTAGCAACCACTAACATATTCCAAGACACTCACATAACCACTGCACCCACAGGGAGAGTGCACCTTCCAACCCCCCCTCTCTATTTAGATTTTAAAAATTAATAAATTACAGGTTGTAATGTAACAAAAAAGGTAAAAAGCCAAGGGGGGTGAATACTTTTGCAAGGCACTGTATATATATATATATATATATATATATATATATATAGCAAACAAATCTTCCGAGGACAGAAGGAGGCGGCACTCTTCTGGACTCATGTAAAAAATAAGGTGCATATTTAATTAGCCGACGTTTCAAAGCTGGAATGGCCTTGTTATCAGGGTGTAAAATATAACAGCGTACAGTGAAAGGAGCTTACCTTATATAGGTTATTAACAATAATAAGGTGCAGTGATTCTCGTGTTCCCTCTAGCCAGGTGGTGTGGGACTCCGACGTCATCAACCCGGGACCTAGCGCAGAGCACTCTGGACTGGTTGCCAAGGACGCTGTCGGGTCCCGATACTGCCACTGCTGCATAGCAACACTGGCCGGTGCCACGGCTGTGGGATAAGAGAAATAAAAATATAGATGTGACTAAAACCTGAATACTGTATACACTAATTCATAACAAAAATTCATGACAGTGACAATAATAAAACATGAAGCAATACATAAGAATCACACACATATATCACACTTGCATTGCTCTAAGAGGACCCATAGATACAAATTTTCTTATAACAGTTTTGTGGGACATAACACCTCAAGTATGGGTGACTTCAATCTACAGCGCTAGAGAAAATGTACAAACTATAAAAAGATTATCGCACTAATGGTTGTGTATAAGTATTTCTAACTTGTTCTTTACAATGAAGGGAGGGTCTGGAAGATCAGACCCCTTGTCATTTATAAACCTAGAATTGCCTAAAGGAGAGACTTTATCATTTACAGACGCCCAAATCTCTGCTATCCTTTTTAAAGATGCAGAGAACCCCACATTGGAATACAATACCGTAGAAGATATCTATAATGGCTTAATGAAGCTAAAGAGATAGAGATAGATTATCTCCTTCATGGGAGCACCCTCTCGGATTACTTTCGATCAAAAATGGTACCACGGGGGTTTAGGGTAAAAAATTGCCCTACAATAGGCAGAAACAATGCTGATTTCTGTAGGCGCTGGATAGCGATTTTAAATAAGTGCAGCCTGGACTTAATGATCCTTGTAATAGAACAAGCAGGTAAAGAATTGTAACGTGTCAGGTCTAAGATTGAGGCATACACTATGACTCACGAAAATATGCTAGAGGACACAACCTATCAACAGTATTGGAACAAACTTTCCAACCAATGTGAACAATACAAAAAAAACCTGTTAAAATTTAAGAAAAATATTGGAACAAACTTTCCAACCAATATGAACAATACAAAAAAATTAAATTTTAAGAAAAATAAACTAGATAAAGTTGATAATGACTATGAGACCAATACAGTCTATAGATGGTTGAGTGGTGCAGAGGGGAACAGTACCCAGCCAATAAGATCTCAGAGAGCAACTCATAAGGAGGGATCTACTTCTTATAGTGACAGTGATTTCCATGTTGTGGACTGATGACCCCTCCTCCAGAAGACAAGTCCCTTTAGGGGTTGCCACCAGAGCGCGTTTGGATACCCCACCTGTAGACCTACAAGACATGGGGGCCAAATTAAAAGGAACAACAATGGCAAACAAAAAGAAAACTTAGTGTATAACCTGTCTTCTAAACCATTAACCGAATCTGAATTGGCTTTTTTAAACAAAGGATTAACATTCCTTCCTACAAATAAACACAAAGAGTTTGAGTGGAAAGTAGAAAATTACAAGTTTGCCAGACAATTAAGATTAAAGGAATTTTTCCAATATAAAACAATAGCCAGTGTTCTAGACCCTACACTGCTTAACTCCAAGATTGGAGCTTCATCAACTTTTGATCCTTCATCAGTGAACTCATCCATAAAAACGTTTTCCCGTCTCATGGACGATTCAGTGTATAGGTACAACCAGGCACAAACGAAGATATTCCATAACTTGCTCCCTAAAGAACAGATAGCTCTCAAAAATGTATCCAAACGCACGGATATAATCATTCGCCCCGCCGACAAAGGCGGGGCAGTAGTAGTACAAGATATGTTAGATTACAAAGAAGAACTTGACTGACAACTATCAGATACTTCCACATACGAGAAACTAACAGAGGATCCAACCGGGATATATAAAAAAGAATTAGAGGATACATTAAATAGGATGGAATTAAATAAACACTTGGATGCAAAAACATCAAAGGCACTTCGCACAGAGCATCCTAGAGTTCCTCTTATATATACAGTACCTAAAGTACATAAAGACCAAAAAAGCCCCCTGGAAGGCCAATCATCTCTGCCAGGGGTTCTCTGTTCAAACCAGTTTCAAAGTTTTTAGACTTATTAATCCAGCCGTATGTGATGAAACAAACTACGTTTTTAAAGGACACCACATCCTTTTTATTAAAACTTAAAAATCTTACTGATATCCTGCACCAAGCACTTCTATACACTTTAGATGTTAAAAGCTTATACACGGTGATCCCCCAACAAGAAGGTCTTCAAACAGTGGTACGTTTCCTTGAGGTCAATTCATTTCATGAGTGTGACAGAGATATTTTTGTGCAGCTATTACGTCTCACACTCATCCGTAATCACTTCTATTATAATGGGTCATTTTATAGACAATGAACGGGATGTGTGATGGGTTCGAATGTAGCCCCGAACTTTGCAAACATTTATATGTTTGATCAAGAGCAAACATTCTTCTTTTTAGATACAAATATTACACAACATATCCTAACATATACTCACTATATAGATGATATTTTCCTGATATGGACAGGCGATGAAGCCCTCCTCAACTCAACAATTGCCAATATCAACCAGATGGACTCCCCAATTAAGCTGACTTCTAAATATAGCTTGGAGGAAATACATTTTTTGGACATCAGAGTTACGTTTAAAGAAGGTAGAATTAACACTTCGTTGTATTCAAAGGAAACCGATCGCAATATGTTACTTACTTCCAACAGTTTCCATCCCCCAGCTCTAAAAAGGAGCCTAGCCAAATCACAAATGATGAGAGCTGCCCGCATTATAAGTACACCAGAGGAAGTAGATAAAGCTTTGGACATTTTTACAATGGGGATATAATAAACAGGCATTGTTACAACAAAAACAAGAGGTATTACAAATACCAAGGGATCATCTTCTTGCCTCAAAACCAAAAGGGAACATGGATCTTAGGATTCCCTTTGTTACGGAATATACATTGGCCAGTCCAGTAGTATCTAAAGCTGCAAAAGCTTTGTGGCCCGTTATTCGGACTGACAAGGACCTGCCAATAGTCCAGGATCAATCCCCCCTTATTAGTTACAAACGGGGTAGGAATCTTAAGAACATATTAATGAAGATGGATATCACACCCATGCTCCAACATCAAACAGGAACTATTTACAAAAAAACGGCATGTTATAGATGTGCATCTTGTGTGACATGCGGATACCCGGACCCACGTTCACATTTTTACCATCCTCACACAGGCAAGAAATTTTACATCAGACACATATTGACTTGCATTTCTAGATATGTGATATACCTTTTGACATGCCTGTGTGGTTTAAGCTATGTTGGACAAACCATTAATATGTTCAAGGAGCGTATGGCTGTCCATCGCTCCTCCATAAAACTAGCTCTCCAAGGGAGAGAATCTGATCAACCCGTGGCGAGGCACTTTAAAGAAGCAAACCAACTTGCTAACCTTAGGTACAAGATCATAGACCACGTACCTCCCCTGACGTTGGGAGGGGACCGAGCCAACAGACTTCTTCGTATGGAATCTAAATGGATCTCTTTTCTAGAGACCACTTATCCGAAAGGTCTTAATGATAAAATTACATGGTCTGCTTTCTTGTGATCTACATGGACTTGAACCATTAGTGCGATAATCTTTCTTTAGTTTGTACATTTTCTCTAGCGCTGTAGATTAAAGTCACCCATATTTGAGGTGTTATGTCCCACAAAACTGTTATAAGATCATTTGTTTCTATGGGTCCTCTTAGAGCAATGCAAGTGTGATATATGTGTGTGATTCTTATGTATTGCTTCATGTTTTATTATTGTCACTGTCATTAATTTTTGTTATGAATAAGTGTATACAGTATTCAGGTTTTAGTCACATCTATATTTTTATTTCTCTTAATCCCACAGCCGTGGCACTGGCCAGTGTTGCTATGCAGCAGTGGCAGTATCGGGACCTGACAGCGTCCTTGGCAACCAGTCCAGAGAGCTCTGCGCTAGGTCCCGGGTTGATGATGTCGGAGTCCTGCGCCGCCCGGCTAGAGGGAACACGAGAATCACTGCACCTTATTATTGTTGATTGATAACCTATATAAGGTAAGCTCCTTTCACTGTACTCTGTTACATTTTACACCCTGATGACAAGGCCATTCCGGTTTTGAAACGTCGGCTTATTAAATATGCACCTTATTTTTTAAATGAGTCCGGATGAGTGCCGCCTCCTTCTGTCCTTGGAAGATTTGTTTGCTACATACTTCATATTGGAAGGCACCACGGCATTTAAACAATTATGTGGAGTGCCCATCTACATGCGATTATATATATAGTATATATACTCTGCTGCACTTTGCAATTGGACTGATATGCAATCTCAGGCATTTTGTCTTATGTGCCAAATCTTTGTATTTACTTTGTAAATAGTTGTCTCACTACCAGTGTGCAGACATTAAGACAAAACTCTCTTGTGCTTGTATTCTTGAAATGATGATGTAATGATACCTGTAAAGCACCGTGATACTGACAATAAAATAAGCATAAATAACAATATTACTCCCTGTAAATGAAAGTTTGGAGTTGTAACTATTTGTATTCTAGTATGATAGACCGGTAATGTTTGCATACACAAAAACATTCAATATGTAAATTAAGGCTGGTTTAGGATAGTCTCTTGCCCTACCCCCCCTCTCCCCCCCTCAAGAGACTATCATTGCCGTTCCTGAACCAGCCGTATAGGTCAGTTCCGGGGAACAAGTAATACACACTCATTATCACACACAAAGAGCTATAAACATGTTGCTTTAATTTATGTATTGAATGTTTTTGTGTATGCAAACATTACTATCATACTAGAATACAAATAGTTACAACTCTGTACTTTCATTTACAGGGAATAATATTTTTATTTATTCTTATTTTATTGTCAGTATCATGGTGTATTACAGATATCATTACATCATCATTTCAAGAATCCAAGCGCTTCTTTATATTTTGAAACCCTATTTGTTGGTCATCTCTTAGTGAGAAATAACACTGTACAACAAATTAATACTTTTAATTTGTTGCCTTTCTAAAAACAGTCATACATTACTAATTTGAGGTCAAAAGAAACTAAAATGATTTGATGTTTTTACTAGTTGTATTTTTTGAGCTACACTACTTGCACTATACTGTATGTACATTAGTAATATAGTCATAGTGAAAAGCTATTTTAAAATAATCTGATATTTTCTTGATAGAAAATAAATAACAGTTGTTTTATTTCAATCAATCACAAATAAAAACACAAATGAAACAAACATACAGCATACGAAACAAACATACAGCATATGAAACAAACATACAGCATAGGAAACAAACATACAGCATACGAAACAAACATACAGCATAGGAAACAAACATACAGCATAGGAAACAAACATACAGCATAGGAAACAAACATACAGCATACGAAACAAACATACAGCATAGGAAAGTACTATGTAATATAGTGGCCTATTCATGGGGGTGCTTTCTCTTTGCTTGTTGCTTGTACTCCTCTTCTGGGGCATCTCTTGTCACTGTCCAACAGTAGTGATCACCTCCCCTGATATCTTTGTGCCATTGCTGAGATGTCTTGGTGGAATCGCTCCCTATGCTGTCACTCAGTGCACCACACTTATCTTGTGTGGGTAATCCCGTGAATCGCATATATTTCAAAAGGGGAGGGGACAAATAACTGATTCATTTAATTGGGTCATTAGGCCCCACCCCCTCTGCACAGAACGCAGATTGCTGGTAAGATTCTCTCCATTCTGCCCACGTCACTAGGAATACCCCTACATCGTCATAAATGGGCTATATCTCGGAACTCAGAGCTAGCTGAGAGTTCTAAATGCATATTCATTCTTTGCATGCTGAAATCAATTAGAAGTAACTATTTTCACATCGGAAACATTTTCATTGTTGTGCAGTGTAATTTAACCTTCTCGGTGTGACTGTCACAAGACCTCTGTCCTTTCAACCAGGGGTTAATGACTGTATGGAGACACACAATTATTCTCATGTAGGAAGCTACTCAGCCTGGCAGTACAAAAGGGCAAATGACCAGTGTCCCCATACATCTTACTAACTGCTCACTCCAGAGACCCTTTGTATGACAATAAAGCTGTCTTCTGCGATAGGACACCCCCTCTGTTGCAAAGCAGATACCCTGACGCTTTTAGCTATTGATGGGTGAATATTTAATGTTATTATTTTCCACTTTTAAACAATTGTTAAACAGACATTCCAAGATAAATGACCTCTTACTACATTTTTTAAGTAACGTTATTGCACTTTGGTGTTATTCATTAGAAAGCAGCCAAAACTGTTTTGCTCACCAACATTCCTTAATATCCATTATTATGATTAATCTAAAAATATTTACAATTATAATCTTTCACTGCTTTATATAGGTGCAAGTCTGACAGATAAATAGAAGTGTGTACAGCATTGGGGACATTTCAGAAAACTGGTGCAAAGGAAATAGTGGCATTACCCAGAGCAACCAATCAATAGAGTAGTTTATAAGATGCCCCTTTTCCTATATTGGGAGTGTGTTATCAAATCTAATTATCCCAGCGATAAAAATATTGGTAATATCATTTACAGGATTTGTAAGTATTGTGTTATTGATGTAAAATTAAAGAGTTCATCTTGTTTGTGCCAATGTGTACCCAAGTGAGATATCGCCAGTGATGGCACCAACATCGGCGAGTGCATACACACTTGCCGAAGCCGCGTCCGACAGGGGGTTGGGACGTGTCATGCTGCATGTGACATCATTAGCGACATACCCTGTCAGCCATGCAGTAGGACTAATGGGTGATGTCATTAACGATCCGCGGAAGAGCGCTTATCATGGGCTCTTCCGCGGATTGTTAATGATATCACTAGACGATGTACCCGATATGTCGCCCTGATCCGCGTGATTGCACAACATATATTCTAGTGTGTATCCACCTTTACAGACCTACATTTTGCCCTGTCTGTTTGATCTAGAGATGTGCACTGACCCCCATGTTTTGGTTTTGGATCTGGATTCATCTTTCTGTTTTGGTTTGGGCTTTGGTTTTGCAAAACCACCCTCAAATCATTTGGTTTTGGATCTGGATTTTTATTTTTTTACAAAAAAAACTAATAAAAAGTTTTTATAAACAGCTAAAATCGTGTCAATTTTGCCATCCAAAACCCGAAATTTTGATTTAAAATCTGAATTCTGAACTGCTGGAAGATAAGAACCACAACTCGAATATATCTGGATTGCCTCAGGAGATTAGAACCGTGACTCAGGTCTATCCGAATTCACAAAGAACCAAACCACACATCTTTAGCTTGTTCCAAACTAATTCCTTCAACAGGACAATCGGATCCCTTCTAGCAATAAGATAATAGATTATCAGAATGATAGTTATGCTTCATATTGGGCAAGGACTAGATCAGGTTTGCTAAAGTTGCAAACACATCACTGTGATTAAATGGCACCATACTATTATGTGGAATTTGGGATTAAAAATTTAATCAGCACTACTCACAAATCAGACTCCCTTTCTTCTTCTGTACGTTGTATCTTCAGTCTGTCAGAAACATTAGCAGCTCTCATGTGTTATCCTTTGGTCATCTATTTCCCTTTTCTATTTACAGAGCCCACATCACTAATCTGCTGCAACTTTTCTTGTAACCCGTAAATCTTGGGGAATATTTGTGTGTACTTCTATGTCTGTGTATATATTAAAGATGAGCGCAGACCCCGTGTTTTGGGTTTTACAAAACCACCCTCAAGGGTCTTGGTTTTGGTTTAGTAAAACCAGCCTCAAATATTCTGGTTTTGGATCTGAATAACTTAAAAAATTGATAAAAACAGCTAAAATCATGTAATTTGAGCCTGTTTTTGTTCCTATAGTATTAAAAGCCCCAATAACATTAATTTCCAGTCATTTACAGTCAATTTTGACCACCTCACAGCACACAATATTGTTTTCAGTTTTCAACCATATTGGCCAAAGGCTGCAGCAAGCTGATGGGCTAAACTAAGCAACAGGGCAGTGGCACAAACACAAGGCAGTTTAAAAATGAATATACAGTAGAGCATCTAGGAAGCATAGTGGTACAGCAGTGACAGACAGGATGGCATACAATGCTCTAGAATGTTTTCATTAATCAAGAACTGCTGTAGATCAGAGGCCAGAACAGGCAAAAGGAGGTGGAATAATATTTAGTGGAAGCCAGGTAAATAATTGATTGATTGATTGATTAGTGTTAATAATTTAACAATAAAAGAAAGTAAACTGGAGAAATGGAAAACACTACTAAAAACATGCATCTAAGACCCCAATGAGATTGATTCTTCAGGATTTAAGTCAGAGTAACAGCCTAGTCAAATTGAATAATTAGTTATTAATTATATGATTTTATGATACTAGTCTGTATTTGCTGAGAAGCTACAGGAAATAGTGCCTATTTGCCTGGATGAGAATCTGATGATGGATGGCATTGCAAGATACAAAAGAATATAAATGCCCCAGTAAAGTAGAGTAAATACAGTACACTGCCTGTCAAACAATATTGGCAAAGTCCATGATGAAAAATGGTGCATGATGGAATTGTTCTTTGGCCCTCCCACGCACCCTTATGTTGTATATTAAAAAGGATAAGCACAGTTTAATGAACCAAGAACTTCAGCGACAGGGACTGCCACTTTTCTGGCTGAAGTGCTTTTTGTTTTAACCCCCACAAAACAAGCTACTAATGAGTTTAAGACAGCTAACGATGTTGTTATTAATCATATCTACAGTTTGAAGATGTCATTATCATCCTCATTCTTACATGCACATTCATCAGTGTTTTTAATATTATCATCACACAATATTTGTTCATCCCCATTGGAACCCACCATTATATAAGTCTGTGTACTTTGTTGTAATTGGAGACAAAGGTCTTCCTCATAAAATTTGTAGTTCATTTTTATGAACAACAGTTTTTTCACATTTTTAGTAAATAGCCTCCCAAGGTTCCTGGCTGTGCTAAACACTCTTTCAGAGTACACACTGGAGGCTGGACAGGTTAAGTAAAGCAAAACTAGTTTGTACAAATTCCCTTTCTTCCCATTATTCAAAGGGACTGTGTGACATGCTAAACTGTACAGTGTCATAAAAATAATCCTCCACCATTGTAGTGATACTTACTGTATCACGTTGAGTCATGGTAGAGGTGTCAACATTTTGGGCAATTCTTTTAATCCTGACCAGATGTCATTAATGGTGTTTCACTCTGGTGCTCTGAGTTGACTCTTCCCCCTCACCAGTGGGTCTCTTGGGAAAGGTCTTTTTTTTCCTGGCAGCAGCATTTGCCAGAGAAATTGAAGCAGGAGACATTGTTGTGTTATCTTTGAGAGAATTGTTTTTGGGTGAAGATGTTGAGGGGACACTACTGCACACACTGGGGCTGATTCAGGTTGGATCGCAGTGCTGCATTTGCACGCAACCGGCCGCTGTGAAAATATGCTAATGAATGCATTTGCACTGCCATCACAGCACTACATAATGAAGCCCCATTACCCTCCTCTCACATCCATACTAACGTGCAAGTATGTGAAATCATCGGTAACATCGGAGCTGAACGCACACTTGTGGTTGACATGACCCTGCTGCAGAAATTTCTAAACTTCCTGCACCCAGTGAATACTCAGACTGCATATGTGTTCGCTGTGACTAATTTATGCATGCCCCTGCAACGACTTTTAAACGCACTGACACGCCTGCGTTAGCACGCCCGCCCCCTCATCATCATCCACAAACTGCACTTCCTGCCGATCAATGAGTGATGGGTCTGCGTGCTGGCTGCGATCGTATTCCTGATTTCACTGCCTGGTTTGCGCACTGCGATGCATACCCATGCGCAGAATGCAAACATCGGCTGGCTGCATGCGAACGCAGCTTTGAATACCAACCTAAATCAGGCCCACTGTCTCATAGACTGCAAAGATTACACACTATGCAAATATTATTGCGCTAATGGCTTAGTTTTATAAACACTGACAATTGTTTGCATACATTGGTCTTTGTGAGAATTGTTTAACACACCGTCACTTACACTGGATGGATAATACATTATTTAAATGTTTTTGAAATAATGTCTTTGCAATTTTATGTTTTCATGCTCTTGGAAGAATAGGACTTTGTGAGAATAGTTTTGAGGTGCAGATAAAGGGGAGGCAGAACAGTAATATACTTTGTGTCACTCGTCTGAGTAAACGTCTTGAAACGCACACAATATAATTTTTAAAGTCATTTAGAAAAGAGTGCAAATATTTTTTTTTTAAACAGAAAAAAATGTATTTTTTGCTAAATTTTTTATATATAACTTGGAAAAACTCATAACAAAGAGGTCTCCCTGGGGCGCAGCAGCTTCAAACACAGTAGAGTATTTTTTGGATAGATAAACAATTTATTTTACTGCAAAAAAAAGGTCCAGTGGAAACATAATAAAGTGGGAGGAGAAGAACAGGGTAAATACATACTCTTCATTTTTGGGATCAAATCATGATGTGTAGAAGAGCAGGACCTCTGAGAGTGGCCAAGGCAGGAGGTTGGAGAGAGTCAACTGGAGGCTCGAAAATAATGCAGATAATCCACAAAGATATTGAAATCACCCATAAATATGTAAGAGAATAAAAATTGAAGGATCCAGGTAGAGAGATGTTAAAGGAATTGTGTTGTCCGAGTGGGTGTTATATGACAGCAATGTGCAGAGATAAAGGGTTAAAGATCGGGCTAGTATGTCCTTCAAAAGAGGGAAAATGAGTGATGGCTTATAGATGTGGATGAAGAGAAGACAACTACGTAAAGGGGCTAGAAGCGAGTCAGTGACTGACTGTGTAAGCCATGTTTCTGCTATTGCCGTACGTTTCAGCCAGTCAGAGAGGAGAAGTCATACAGTAGAAGAGGTTTCATTTGTTATAACTACAGTTTTGCTTCAGATACATCTTTATGCCAGATAGATGACTTATGTATATTTGCTATGGACACTATCCATATGCTTTACTTATTTCTAGCTAACGTAAGGTACATGCAACTCCTAATCTCGAAATAAAACCTCAAGTGTTGGGATACTAATACAAACTGCAGTTTTTGGAATTGTTTTTAAAAAAAGATTGCACCTGTAAATCCAGCGGCAAAATTGCTAAAGAATCATCACTTTGTCCAAATCAGAAGCAATTAATATGGACCTCTGTTGCAACATATACCGCAACTGACTCACCAATTAGCATCAGGTATGTAGATCATTATCGTGTATTATTAAAAACTGATATATGCAATTTACTATGGTGGCAATTAATGTAATAAAGTACAGGTATATTGCATTGTGTCTGTCATTTTCAGGAATTTTTTTAGTAATTTGACAATGTTTGTTTTCTTTAAAGTTGTGAAACTGCACAGTTCATCTGTGTGTGTGTGTGTGTGTGTGTGTGTGTGTGTGTATATGTGCGTGCATGCGTGTGTGCGTGCATATGTGCTTGTGTGTGTGCGTGTGTGCATGTGCTACTGTAAGTTATATTATTTCCAGAAAGAGTCCGTGATTTAGATTACAGTATGTGAAATGTGGTCACTAGGTCACTAAGACACTTCTGAAGGGAAATAATAAATCAGAATAAGAGAACAGAGTTGGCATTTAATGATGAATATTATGTACCTGCACACACTGGAGCTAACATTAGAGTTGCATCCAACTGTCCCCAATTACACTCACACTGCATGCACAGAACTAAATGTGTATATTCCCCTGTATGAAGGAGTTGTAGTTGTCTATACAGATGCACCGCTCCTATTAATCTGATTGTTCAAAGAGCTGTCATCATTATAACAATCTTAGGGGTCTATGTACTAAGCAGTGATAAGTGACAGAGTGAACAGTGATAAGTCTGCGATAAGTGCCAGCCAATCAGCTCCCAACTGTCCTCTCACAGGCTGTGTTTGAAAAATGACAGTTGGGAGCTGATTGGCTGGCACTTATCACAGACTTATCACTTTTCACTCTGTCACTTATCACTGCTTAGTACATAGACCCCATAGTCTTGGTGAAAAAGATAAACCTGAAATCGGGTGCTCCAGTTTCCTGCCAGACACCACACACATACTGCTGGGTTAATCAACTTCTGACCAAAAATTAAATGAACCTTAATGTGTATACAGTATTCTTCAATGTTGTAGGGAATATAGGGCTCGATTCAGACCCGCACGCTAGGAAGTGTTCGCACGCAGTTGGGCGTTTTTCACTATCTGCGCATGTGTACAAGGTGCGCAAACCAGTCTGAGTGATCGGGAAGCGTTCGCTCACCGCACATAGACTGCCCAGCTAAATGAGTGACAGGAGAAGCCGTTTCTGGGTGGTGACAGGGGTTGGTCTTCGAAAATGGTGGAGTGGAGGTGCGAACACAGGCGTGCCTGAGCGTCCCAACTCTGTTTCAGAGGCTTGCATAATTAAGATGGAGTGTCATAGCACACGTCACCTGGCTGAATATTACACTGAAGTGCTCGCCATGCTTGTGGTAGGTTATGGTCAACCACAAGTGCTGCATTCGCTTCTGATGGTACCCGATGGTACCAATGGTTGCATACACTTGCTGTAGATGACGTGCAAGTGGGCTTCTTAAGACAGGCTGTTGGGCGTCTGCATACACATAGCGATCGCACGCCATGACATAGTGGACGTGCTAATGCCTTGCCGTTTGATCACCTGCCTTGCTGTCACTTAGCCGAATTTGCATACGCAACTAGCGACCGGGTCTGAATCAAGCCCATAGATTGTAAGTTCCACTAGGCAGGGACTTATGTGAATTACTTAAATATTCTCTGCAAAGCACTGGGGAATATGTGTGTGCACTATATAAATAACTGTTAATAATTGTTAGTAAATAAATAATACTCACCCAGTTCTCCTCTGCATAATATATTAGCCTTTGCCAAACACATTATAATATTCCTGCCCTGTTCTCCCCACATAACATATCAATCTTTGCTCTTGAAAGAGTGCATTTGTTCTCAGCCACTGAGCTTATTAATTATACAATATATGCTTTGCTTCCTGTGGCTCTCCTCCAAGCTTCCTGCTGATAACATGTGATGCCAGAACGGACCTTCTCTAAAGGCATATTACATTGGTAGCTCTGTGACAGGGATATGTTGTTAGAAAGTGTAAGACTTCTTAAATTGGCAAATACTCACATTACTGCTCTGCTGGCTCACAGTGGGGGAGATTTATCAATGCTTGGAGAGAGATACAGTGGATGGGGATAAAGTACCAACCAATCAGTTCCTAACTGTCATTATTCAAACACAGCCTGTAACGTGACATTTAGGAGCTGATTGGTTGGTACTTTATCTCCGTCCACTTTATCTCTCAAGGCTTCGTAAAAAGGACCTTTTGTCTCTCTCCACTTTATCTCTTTCTAAGCTTTGATAAATCTCCCCCAGTATATCTTTACTGTTTCATTTTCTTTTTAATATGTTTTAAAATAGTGAGAGACTTAGGGGTAAATTTACTAAAGTGAGAGTTTTTAGAAGAGAGTTTTAAAAGTGATGTTGCCCATAGCAACCAATCAGATTCTACTTAACATTTAACTAGCACCCTCTAGAAGATAATAGCTAGAATGTGATTGGTTGCTATGGGAACATCACTTTTAAAACTCACTTCTAAAAACTCTCACTTTAGTAAATAGACCCCTTACTCTCTTTGTAGTGTAAATGTGCTATAACAGCTTGATGTCTGTTATAAATTGTTGTAAATAAGTTAATAACCTCTTCTGTACTACAGTTATGACTGACATGAACTTAGTGGTTTTCAAGGTTTAAAATCACTGTTAACTGACCGGGAACACACTCAGCCTGATGGGGCAGATGTACTAAGGTCTGGAAAGTGCTAAATTGAAGAGTGATAAACTACAACCAATCAGCTCCTGTCATTTTTCAAACATAGCCTGCAACATGACAGTTAGGAGCTGATTGGCTGGTAATTTAATGTATCACTTTCCAGAGCTTAGTACATCTCCCCCCCTCTATAGGATATGCAAAACAAGCGTTTGGTATACAGTACAAAAATAAACTTATATGAAAATAATAATCAAAAACAAACTTGACCAATGGGTAGATTTAATTACTCGCAATCACTGATCAGTACAGTAGAAGTTCAAGTATAATGATGGTAGTTTTTAGGTTTCAAGATAAAGTATTTTTTAGTGTAAAGAAAACAAACGGATATTAAGGAATGTATTGCCCACTGCGTTAAAACATAATAAAACAAAACATATATATGCCCTGAATTTTTTACAAACACATTTTAAGAAACATCACTAATTCTAGATTTAAAAAAAATGACAAATTATACAGTATGTCAGTCTATGCTCTACATGTAACACAGCTGGTGGCCGCAGCAGGGGGTCTGTGTAACTGAGGATCATAAAAATGAATGAAAATCTGAATGAAATCAATATTAATTCAGTAGCATTAGAATCAAAGCAAAACAGTGTAGCAAATTTGCTTATGACAAGAACATGTTCCAATATAGGGGATGTGATGATTTTCTTTGTATCTTTTTTGTGAATGTGGTAAAATACTGTCTACTTTTTGTATGCAAATACTGGGTAGCTTTATTTTACACTGCAATTCTATATCTGTCTGCCTATTTGTCCGGAAACAGAAGGAGATGGAATTATTATATAATAAGCATATTTATTCACTCTGCTGAAACATCCAACTTTTTGGGGAATCCCACAGACCATGCAAATTCAGAAGGAAGTGTTAAACGCATAATGTAAATGTAGAAGGAGGAATCAGACACCTTCATGCTGCATTTGTCAGCACCGTTGCAACTGATGGTCATGATGGGTGCTCTTTGGTCACGACCAGGTGCTGGTCATGTTAGATGCCAGGAATCTGGACCACCGATGTAGACCCTAGCAATGTCCCACACACCTCCATTTCCAGGAATGGTGATCATACATGCCACTGCTCCACATCACAAATGCTGCAGCATGTCATTCATGCTGTGTCTTGGAGAAGGGTCTGCAAGCATAATTGCATGGGCCAGTTCTGCACATGCACAGAATGAGTCCTGTGCAGGTGCCGGTCTTTAACTATTGGAGATATACATTAATCATCGGATGAACATACATCTCTAAGTCAAGCACACAGTGTCTTCAGTGCATAGGACTCACCATCAGTACATAGTGTTCCTTAGTGAGTGCTCACCATCAGTACATTATGTTCCTTAGTGAGTACTCACCATCAGTACATAGTATTCCTTAGTGAGTACTCACCATCAGTACATAGTGTTCCTTAGTGAGTACTCACCATCAGTACATAGTATTCCTTAGTGAGTACTCACCATCAGTACATAGTATTCCTTAGAGAGTACTCACCATCAGTACATAGTGTTCCTTAGTGAGTACTCACCATCAGTACACAGTGTTCTTCAGTACAGTGCTCACCATTGATATACAGGGAACGTAATTCATAACCCGGCAGTCAGGATGCCGGCACTCAGAATATCGGCACCAGAATCCCGACACCAGTCGAAATCCTGGTGCCAGCATCCCAACAGCCAGCATCCAAATGGTAAGTATTGAGTTTAGGGGGAGGGTTAGGGTTAGGCACTGTAGGGAGGGTTAGGTTTAGGCTGTGTGGGGAGGGTTCAGTTTAGGCTGCAGGGAGGGTTAGGATTAGGTGTTAGGGTTAAGATACTTACCTGCAGGTGTTGGCATCCTAACCCAGTTGGGATACCAGTGTTGGGAGTCTGAGTGCTGGGATTCTGAGGGCCGGCATCCCGTACCCAACCCATATACAGTGCTGCATAGCACTCGTCATTGTCTCTCTGTACTCAGGGCGCTGTGCACCACCATCCATTATCTTATTCACTACAGTGGAAACACACACTAAATATGTGCCTCAGACCTGAACTCTGTTTCTAATATCTTCCTTGATATTGTTCCCAAATTCTAGGCATGGCTTAAGTGTTATCACCATCAGGTAGCACTCCCTTGACAGCCCTAGTAGCTATCTCATTGAGTTCCCTTGTGTGTGTTCCTGTCCCAGAAAGAACATTGTATCACCCCCAAGTTGTATTTATAAAAGTCATAGAGGTCTATTTACTAAGCACTGTCAGGAGACAGAGTGAAAAGTGATAAGGTACCATCCAATCAGCTCCCAACTGTCATTTTTCAAACACAGCCTGTGAGATGACAGTTGGGAGCTGATTGGCTGGCACCTTATCTCATTTCACTTTGTCTCCTTACACTGCTTAGTAACTATACCCCATAGCCTGGCAGCCTGCTTATTGGCACTGTCTCTGGTTCAAAAACAAACACTGATTTTGACCCTCAAAGTATGAAGAGCAATCGACAATTAAGTTTTAAGTTCACCAATACTGATATTTAATTAACTATGGTATTGATTTTAGGTTTAACTTGCAGGAATTAATAAATAAAAAGGCAAATTCCTTTCATGACAATAAATTTAGCCAGTGAGATAATAAAACTGTTGGTCTCAGTCTTGTTGTTCAATGTGTCACGGGTTGGACAGTTTAACAAGGTTAAAATCTCAATAACGCAACTGTATAATTAAATTCCTGATTTTTAGAGGGAACGACCTTAAGCAAAAGCTTAATTCTAACTAACTATACACCTAACCTCAAAACCATTATCTCACTACAAAAACTTTTGTATGTTTTTTGTCACGACCAGGAGATTGAAATCTCTCTGGTTTTGCAAGTTACATACTATACATAAACCTAACAAATTCTCAGATGAAACTTGAAGTAAACAGTTTAGATAATATCCAGACTCCCTAAGAACTTGCAGAACATAAACAGCTGAGGCAGATGTAATGATGGCAACTTTAGAAACAAAACGACTTCAGTAGGCAGCTACATACATATGAATTTCTACCATAATTTAGAACAATAAATTGCTTTTCTTTCATGGACTATTAAATTTGAGATCTTTACTAACAAAATAATTAAAAATTGAACATGATTCTGAAAAAACAATGGTCAGGTTCACCTTCTCATGGAATAGCCCCTTACTATCACTATTTTGGAAACTGGGGTGCCAAAGAGACCGCTATGTAATGTACATGAGTAAGAGCAATGAGGCTTCCTGGCTGGGAGAGGCAATGGCCCATGTGCTATGAAGTGGCCTCGGCTTTTAGGCAAAATGGCACAAATACTTATCCTATAATATGTGTCATATTAACTCTAATTTACTACAGAACCTGGGGTGTATCTATAATGGGTGCAGGGCCCCTGGGTCCAGGGAGGCTCACACCACACACCCTGCAACCATATTTAGTTATACTTATCTTTCCACAGTCTCCAGAGTGCTGCTCTGCAGTGCAACTAAAATTACAGGGAAAATGGTGGTGGTTCACCATCGCGACCATCGGGGCTTGCAATGAGACCCTAAGGTTGGGTCTGGACACTCGCAAGCCCCAGGGAGCTTCCTGCTCTGATCGAGCAGGAATCTCCCCACTGACATCACCGATGATGTCAGTGCGGCCGCCCACAAAACGGTAGGCGCACCTAAAGGAACGCTTCCATTTTGGAAGCGGCCCGCCTACAAAAAGGGGCGAGCTGTCGATCAACATCGACAGCCGCCCCTCTTGTAGCGAGCTCCGGAGCAAAAGAGTTTCTCTCTCGCTCCAGGGCTTGCGCACGAGCAGCGCGGCCGCTGCGCATGCGCAGGGCCACCCATCGACCCGGTTTTGAGAGCGCATCGGTGCTTGCGACCGGATCTGAAAGACCCCCGTAGATCCATAGGTGTGCACATGAGTTGTGCCTGCACACCCATTAGGCAGCCCATAGTGTATCGTCTCTCAGGGTGGAGACAACTGAAATCACCTGTGTGAGTAAACTATATCCAACGGGCAGGTGTCACACTCCACTTCCCTGTAGGCTGCACACTCTGATGAATGTATCTTGAACCAATCTTTACCATAGATTTGCAGCCTGAAGTGTTTTATACTAATGATATCCTGATCCTGCTTTTTCCTTTTTTTTTTACTACAACATTAATCAGAAATTAGTAATTTTCTACCCTTGCTTTCTTAATTTATTTTACATTTGCAATAAACTGGGCTGAATAAAAAATTGATCATAAAGTTGCAATAAACTGGGCTGAATAAAAAATTGATCATAAAGTTGCAATAAACTGGGCTGAATAATAAAATTATCATAAAGTTGCTTTTAACACCAGTTAGTTTGGTTAATTCAATTTATTGAAACTGGAAGAAAAGTGTAAAACATAAAGCATAACATTATCTCTTTGTATAAGCTCAGTCTGACTTTAATAAGATTATAATAAGGTGAGCTCCTTTCACAGGTTACAGGGCAGCAGTCCGCAGACAGGCAGTGTGGAGAGGGCTGTGCCTCTAGTGTTCAGTTCTGAAGCAATGCATTCCTTTGTCATGGTACAGTAAGCAGCCTCTGCCTTCTCATCTGCTATACAACTGTAGTACATCTCCCAGCATGTATATATATACCCAGTGTGTATATTACTAGCAAGTCAGACCTGGAAAACGCTGTTGTATAATATTGGAAATTGGAGTTCCTGAGTTCCTGTGGGATCTTATCCATCTCTGGATGACTGTTATTATATATTGTTCTAGGGTAGAAATATAATGGAGCCGTGTTTATTTACAGACACTTCACAATACTACCATATACACTTTATGTATATACTGTGCAGTGCAGGGGACATAGAATACAGGTGCACACTCTTAGTACTAAGAGCAATGATAGTCAAATAATCCTGATAAACTCGACAATTAACATGGAGTATAAATGAGGTTCTTAGTACATGTTTGGCCAAAAATGTTTGACCAACCATCGTGTCAAGGTGAATCCCATAGGATGGATCCCTAACATCCCTAATACTAACACATTATGTCAATTTATCTGGGATGTACTGTATTTATAAAACTTTTGACAACATTATATTTATATGTTTATATGAAATATAATATATTATGACTCTATTTTTGCACCCATTAGGCATATAATATATATAGGTTCTAACAGTGGTCTTAAATTATTTACAGTCTGTAAGGGATTATATGGAGGGGTAGTTGCCCTGAGTAAAAGAAAGTTTAGCTCCGACCCTGCTAACTAACAAATAAAGTTGAAGAATCACAGTTTATCTTGCTGTTTAAATAAAATATATTTTTATTTCATCTTCAGATTAAATACAGCGCTGCAGTTTTTTAAAATCATTTTATTTGCCACAATTTTGATAATGAGCGCTAACATATACGTACATATTGAGAAACAGTTACAGGGGGGAGATTGAATGTTTATCAATAGGCATGCTTATCTTGTGCTAACAATTAACTGTACCCTGTGCCCCAGGTTTACTCTTTGAAAAAGTAATGCTGGGTACACACTGGCAGATATATTGGCCACTCAATTGTGCGCCCAATATATTGTCTACACATTGGCCAGTGTGTACCAGCGATACGTCTACGAATGATGTTCACAGACATACTGTATCGTGTCGGCTGTGCAATACAGCTGATGGCAGACATATCTGAAGATATATCTGTGCATCGTGCTGTGTGTATGGGTGGTCAGCCGACCGCCTGTACACTTGCTGCACAGGCCATAGAGGAAGGGAGCGTGATGCAACCCCCAGCAAGGGGGACACCCAGCCAGATGGCAGTGATGGTTGCTCAGTGTGTATGAACAACCATCGTCTGCAGATATATCCAGGTGTGTACCCAGCTTAACTATTTTAGACAAAATGCATCACAGGCTTGTCGTTTAATCATATGTTGCAAACTACTAATATTGTTTCCCTAACGGACCCTTGGATGCAATGGTTTTATTGATATTTGGATTGGTTTTATTACAGTATAAACGCTGGAGGTGGCCACCTAATTGTAGCAGGATAGCGCGGATATCTAGACACATCTGGGGATGACTGAAGCCAACTATTGTGTTTCATGATCATAAATCTGGACAAATCTAATGCTGTTCACATTCATGGGACACTGGCCCTGATTCAGAGCCGGACGCTCTGACCAGAGCGCTCGCTCTGAATCAGGGCCTACCTCCATTAATATGGAGCGTCCTCCTGGAAGCTCGTATAGCTGTGGATCACCACCCACAGCATATACGAGCGTGCAGGATGATGGTCGCGATGGTCTTGACCATCGCGACCATCGAAACTGCGAGCAAAAGCCTGCGGTTGAGTTTTTCAACCGCAAGGCCAGGAGTGATTTTGGCTCTATCAGAGCCAAAATCACTCCCACTGACATCACTAGTGATGTCAGTGGGGCTGGCTTGAGACGGTAGGCGTTCCCTTGGGAACACCTCCGTCTGGCAGGCATGCTCCCGACACGCCCACCAAAGGGGGCGTGCTGTCAGTCAACATCGACAGCACGCCCCCTTTGATGAGACACTCCGAGCGAAGGAAAGTCCTTCGCTCGTCGTGTCTCGCACATGCGCACGACGGAGCTCCCTCCGTCGTGCGCATGCGCAGTGCAGACCATCGACCCACTTGCGAGCGGACAGCCGCTCGCGAGTGGGTCTGAATGAGGGCCACTGTGTTCTGAAGTTATTGCATTTGAACGTCTTCTAGTATTTCTTTACAACAAGTTATTACAGCTATCTAGTCTAGTCATGATAACTTCACTATGATTCACCATTCCACCATTCATCAATTTAATATGCCTGGGTGTTTTATCTAAAGCGCAGATGTACCGATATTATTTTGCTGCTTTAAAACATATTGGGAAGCATTACACATGGCCCCCTTTAGATCATTCAACTTGTAGATTAATTTCACTTCCGAAAATTGTATATATAATTTCTAATAGGGAAACTTATTTACTGTTATCAGAGCCTGAATTGATTTTTTTAGTATCTATTGTTATTGGCCTTTTAAATCTAGTGTTAAAAGTCACCTAGAACTAGGGGCTGTTTAGTAAATATACCTCCATGTCTCTGCCCAACCTCTATTATTAATAACTACACTCATTATCAACCAGTGCACAACTATTTTTAGTCTTCAAAATTTTAATGAGTACCAAGGGAAAAAAATAAAATTGACAACAGTTAAAAAAGTGATTCCCTGCCCTAAAGTTATTATGTAAATAAAGAAATTCTCAGCATTCTTAGTCTTGATAAAATAAAAAAATCTGATTTATGTGTTGTTATTGTATTGAGAATTTGCTTCACTACAAAATGAAAAAAGAGGAATATCTCCAGCGCTGTAGGAGGGCATAGCAATAATCTTGGATATAACCTGATAATATGTGCTGTGACACAGAGCTGTAACTAGACTATCACTTAAGCTGGGTACGTACTTTTTCGATTGCAGGCTGATCGGGTAAAACTGTTCCAATCAGCCGTGCAGTCTGTCCCCAGTGTGACCCTCTGTCAGCTGCCTGCGAGCCACGTACACATCGTGCAGACACAGCACAGTGTGTGGAATCGAGAGGTCGACCTGATAAATATTAAGCAGTACATAAGATGCGACCACCCAATCCCGACCATTGCAGGAGCGTTAAAAGCCATTTATCGGCTAAAGTTCCTGCATTGGGACAGCGTACACACCTATACAATCCAACGGCTGTTCTCTCGATATTGAAAGAACGGCACGACGATTGTATAGGTGTGTACCCAGCTTTACTCTCCTAAAAGGAGAGCCATATAGTGTTCTGGGACTATCCTGGTAATTGTCTCAGCTACAACCAATATAATGACCAATGAACAAAGGGTTCAACTGCCTGAGGAAGCAACTGGATATCACAATATGTTTAAAAATTTAAGTTATATTTTGTACCTTTTAATGCATGCTTTATTTTTAGGTAAACTAATTATTATGTCCTATTTTATCATGTTATACTGTTTTAAATTTGTTTAAAAAAAATTTTTTACATTTTATTTAATTTTTTTTATGTAAGTTTTGAATCAATTATTTTCTGCACTAGAGAAAAAGTTTTATTATGCAATTCATTTATCCAGGATACTTTGTTTTTTGATTCCATTAATAAGTGAACATTTATTATTATTTATTTATACTTGTTCACTCTCTTTTGGTCATTCCTACTTTATATTATAGCTAACTGTGTTTGTAAAAGTTAGATCATTAATGTTGGTTAAAGCGGAGACAATCATGAGGACAGTCCCAGAACACTGTATGGGGTATATGTACTAGAAGTGGGGATGTTGCCCATAGCAACCAATCAGATTCTACTTCTAGAAGATAATAGCTAGAATCTGATTGGTTGCTAGAGGCAATCTCTCCACTTCTAAAAACTCTCACTTTAGTAAATATACCCCTATATCTCTCTTTTTAGGCGAGTAAGGGACAGTCTAGTCACAGCACTGTGTCACAGATACATTTTTTTAACAGGTTATAACCAAGAATGTTGATATCCCCTCCCCCTGCATAGGAGAGATATTTCTCTCTTTTTTTTGCTATTCTAATGGGGTTTGATGGGAATTCCTCTTCTCTCCTTAGGCTGCAGAAGTTAAGGGTTTCCTATGGGGTGCCACCCAAACATCTCCCATTCCCATCAGTACACTGTGCTCTACATTAAAAGAATAGCAATAATATAGTATTAAAAACACATTGATCACAATAATAATAATGTTAATTATAATAAAAAAATAAGTACAATAATAAATTAAAATGTACAGTTGCAACTATTGAAAAATAGTTTCCATAGACATTTTGCAGCTGAGCGATGTACCTCAACACAACATGGTGGAAGTAAACAAACCTTGCAGCACTCTAATTCCTGCTATGTCATATTTATTTATATAGCATACTTTTTGAAATTTTAATATTCCTCTTAAATAGTTTTTTAAGTCCAAAAATAAGGACATATTGTGAGAATTGAGCCTAACTTACAGAAAAATAATAATTTTATTAAGCATCTTTTGTTTTGAAAAATGGGACATTTGTAGGACCAAATATTTCCAGAAACCTGCATTATATTTACTGGGACAGCATAGGTGCACAGTGATTGGTACTGGGGCCATGAGCACGATTCCTGGCCAGGGTTGTCACTATGTAGACCTGTGAGTGTGTGAATTGACATTGTAAATGCCGATAGGGCCGTGACTGATGTGATTGACACAGACAGTACCCTCTGTACAGCACTGCGTATATGGTGGTGCTATAAGCAAAAAGTAATCTTTAACGACCTGGGTTTGTTCCTGGAAATTAGGAAGGATTGATAACTATAATAAAGTATTGTCTGCAAGATAACATCATTCTCTTACCACATTTTCTCATCATTTCCATTGCAGCCTTATTATTTAATTGATTTGTTTGTTTTTGAATTTTTAAACTTTGTAGTTATATTTATCAAACTTACAGGGGTATTCAATATGGGTGCGATAACATCGCGTTTTTGCGTTAATATCAGAGCTATGACGTCATTATCGCAGGTTTTACTTTTACACCGTATTCAATATCAAAAACTTATCGCAGTTTTGAAAAGTCTTTGATAAAAAAACGGAGATAACTTTTCACCATTGAATAGGTGTTGAAAAAAAGTGCAGAATTGGGGTTTAGGGGTGCAGGCTTAAAGAAAATAGCCTGCACCGCTGGGACTGACATTTAAAAAAGAACTGTGTCAAAAAATGTTAAAAAAAAAATAGGGACACCCCAAAAAATTAATTTAAAAATTGGGGTGAACAAAAAAAAATGGGAAAAAATTGTTTAACAATAGGGAAATAGGTTCAGGGCTATTCTGCAAGTGTGCGGCAGGTGTTTTGTAGACTAGATTTATAGCGGCAGGTGCACAAATGCAGAATTTTTAAACACTTACTTTATGGATATCAAAATATGCTAGTACCCATTTTCATGTACCCCAACGTTGATGGGACCACTTAAAAAAACGAAAAAAAGAACCTAAGTGCTCTTCTGCAACACTTCTTCAATGTCGGGAAAAAAACACTTACTGCGGCTATTTAAATCCCCGAATTTCAATTAAAGGCTAAAACGGGGGTACCCATAGTGTTCCCCATGTTTCTACAACTTTAGGGGGGTCTTACAATTATTTTAAGGAAAAATTCGTAACTTTACGCAAATCCAACTTCGGAGTTTCCCGTTTTCGTTAATTTTATATTGAATATGGGGATAAGCGGGAGCGCGCACCATACTTTAATGCAGGTAAAAACTCCGATATGAAACGTTAACTTCGACAGTGAAGTTAACGTTTCATATTGAATACCCCTCGTAATGGGATGTTGCTATGCATCATAAACATTTTGAAAAACATAGTTATTCATTTGTTTTAAAGCATGTTCACCATTTGGTGATGGCATATATAAATAATAAATGACAGGTGTAAAAAAAAAAAACAGTAAGAGATCCCGTCATTATGGAGGCTGAGAAGGGTCATGCGCCATGGATCCCTCGCACAATCCATTGACTTTTATCTCTGCATATTCTATGTGTGGTTGACTTGAGGAGACTCCAGAAGGGGCATCAGTGAAATCTATGGTGGAGTAATGCAGCTCTTCTTGGTCGGCTATGAGGCTATTAGAATCCATCTGTATATTTGAATCTTTAATCTACAGAGCAAATAAAATATTTTAGAAATATAAAATAATAATACAGTACATGAAACAATAAATTAAAAGAACAAGAAATGAAGCTCTACATCTATTGCCAAACTGCCATCAGATGTGCTGTATGTGGCCCTCAAATGCTTTTAGTGGTTTTTGTGGCTCTGATCACACCGACTCTGTTGTTTGAGATCATTTTATTGTATACAGTATTTATGGCTCATGTGTTACTGTATATCAGATTGTTATATCACAAGGGAGGCCCTCTTCATATGAAAGCTAGTAAAGCACTGCTCTATGGGACCTACGCATACTTTCCTACCCTCCGGAGTTGGTCTGGAGCCTCCTGAAAATCGGGTGCTGCTCCGACCTCCCGGGAAGGCAGGCAATCCTTCCGGCTGCCGCCCACCCCTCCTATTCCACCGCAATAACCCCTGCAACCCCCCCAGTGGGGGGGGGTTTGCGGTGACACAATTCACATCATTTTGTTCCCCCCCCTGCTTCACAATGCCTATATTATCGGCATTGTGTAGCGGGGGCGGGGACAAACTGACGCGATCACGTGGCCCCACCTTCACCATGCCCACAAGTGCCTGTCACCCGCCCAGCCACTCCCCCTTGTTCTGGCCACGCCCCCCCCCTGCTTGCCGAACTAGCTGCTCCCTCCAGGAAGGAGCAGCCAGAAAGTCAGCAGGTATGGACCTACGTAATCTAGTACATCTCTAATGCTTATAATTCATTCATTTATTTTATTCTTTAGCTTACATTTGCAGTTGTCCTCTTATCTGAAAACTGTACATTGCTATGTGTGATACATGAATTGAATGCAAAATGACGTATTTTACAGATCTGGCAGATAAAGGTGGTTGATACCATCTAAATAGAGGAACCAGGTGTAACCTATTGTGGTGTAGCCACCTTTACATGCAGGTTCTGTGCTGCAGGTTTGACACATGGGGTACAAACGCACCTTTAGGATGCTAGCTGTATAACAAATACACTGACATTCTAATTACGGGAAATAATGGGCCTGGGCAGCACAAATGCTCAGTCCCAATCCCCACTTTTATACATTTAATAAATGAATATCAAAAGAGAACAAATACTGAAAAATATTTAATATTATTTTTTAACAGATCTCCCTGTCTGGATCAATTTATATCTATGTACATTTTGACATATGAAAATTATTATTATTCGAACCATATAGAAATATTACACCACCAGGTACAGTATATTACATATATATTACACCACCAGGTACAGTATATTACATATATATTACACAACCAGCTACAGTATATTACAGTCAGTGAATAGTGAGTGCAACCAGTCGAGTTCTGCAGATGCTTTTGCTGATAACCTTTTAGTGGACATAACTTTACTGAATAAATATAAAGCATATGGTATCCGCTGTTGTTCCTCTGAGCAGGCAGATTAATATGATAGAAATCGGAATGTATGTTTTTATTTCATATCTTTGCGATGATATTTCTATTTCTTCATTATATATTCCTCATTACTAATTTTTACAAAAAAAGTTGGTGATTAATGTATATTTCCATACCTGCACTGGTCTTTTCTCAAATTCTTCAATATTCATATACACCTGGTTGGTGTCATCATTTGGCTCCTCGGTGGGAGGTGGTTCTTCAGGGGGCTCATATGTTGTTTTGTTAGACACCTTCTTCCTACCAATAACAGGAATGGTGCATTAGAACATACAGTCTCAATCAAATTATTTTTTTTCCAACTATTTGTCATGCAAGTTAATCTGTATTAAAACTAACCGGCTGAGATACATTGCAGTTAAAATACAGTTTTGTTTTCTTTTTATTTTAATTTGTGTTAATATGAATTTCCCTACAGCACAAAACCTTTTCTGCCAAGGCTTCCAGTTTAGGAATAGCAGCACCCATAACCATATAAGGAAAACTAAATATGGTAGGTGGCAACAATGCTCAGTTAATGTCCTTATCCCTATATCGCAGAGTCTTATCAAAGAATGAAGAAAATATTTAAGCATTGTAACCATAGATGTCAGAACAGGGGGGCAAGGGCATGACTTGTCTCCCCCCAACTTTGCAAGAGGTGCCAGGGGCACACTGAGGGCCTGATTCAGAGCCGGACGCTCTTTCAGAGCACTCGCTCTGAATCAGTGCCCTCCTTGTCTTTTTTAGAGCAGCCTCCTGACGGCCCGCATAGCTGTGGGTGACCACCCACAGCTATAGCGAGCGGCCAAAAAGATGGTCGCGATGGTCAAGACCATCGCGACCATAGGGCTTGCGACGAGACCCTTGTGGTAGGGTCTCGTCTGCCGCAAGCCCAGTAGTGCTTTTGGCTCTATCAGAGCCAAAAGCACTTCCACTGACATCACTTGTGATGCCAGTGGGGCCGGCCCCAGACGGTAGGCGTTCCCATGGGAACGCCTCCATCTGGCCAGCCACGCCCCCGGCACGCCCACCAAAGGGAGCGTGCTGTCACTCACCATCAACAGCACGCCCCCTTTGTAGCGAGACCCATAGCGACGGCTTGCCCGTCGCTATGTGGGTCTCGCGCATGCGCACGACAGAGCGGGCTCCCTCGTGCGCATGCGCACTGGCCCAACATCGACCCGCTTGCGAGTGCTCGGCGCTCAAGAGCGGGTCTGAATCAGGCCCTGAGTGCACTGCACAAGTAGAGTGCATTACTGGGAGCTGCGTAAGTTCCTTGAGACAACAAAAAAGGTCAGAGAGGCATCTGCTGAGCTCTGATTTGTGGAACTCATCACATGCTTCTCTGACCCATGGAGGAGATCAGCCGCAGCCTCATAGGAGGATTCAACAGAGGCAGAAAGCAGTTCCTGCTGGGTATGTGTTTGCTGTATGCTGAAAAGAATGGAGCCCCCCTAAAGAACTGAAGCAGTAAGGTATTTAAGGATTTGTATAATCGCAGTTACTCTCTGCATCATTATTAACTAGAGATGAGCAGTTTGGTTTCCTTGGAAACCGAACAACTCAGAACTTCGGGGATATGAGTTATTCCTGTCCTGGTTTAGCTCTTCCCGTTAAGTTCAGATACCAAAATGCCATCTTCCCAGCATCAGACCTAGCATGTTTTGAAATGCATATAAAAGTCCCACCCTTGTGATCAGGCGCCATTTCACACAGGAGAGTGGAGGGAGAGGATGTGGGACTGTAGGCTGGATGCCATTAGGACTAAAAATAGGTATGAATGCAAATAGTTTTTTGAGTAGTAGCTAGAGTACATGCCTTGTGCTAAAGGGTGACTGCAGGCATCCTCATTGTCAGTGTGTTTTTATGACTGCACACTCACACACTGCAGTGAAATTAAAAAGGCTACTGTTTGTGTGTGGTGGTGGTATTGTTGATTGCTTTTTTTCTGAACCTGCACCTTTTTTTCTCCAGGAAATCTAGCACTGCAGTATACTATTATATTTTATATATTGTTTATTTGTCCAAATCCTCAACTGTGTTTGAGGCTGCTGCACCCCAAGAAGACCTCTTTGTTTTGAGCTTTTCCCAGTTATATAAAAAGAATTGCAAAAGAAAAAACATTTTTATTCCTGTTGTCTAAAACAAAAAACTGCAGTATTTTCTAATTGAATATAAAAATGATATTGTGTATTTTCAGTGTGTGTTCAGATGAGTGAAACATCATATATTTTGTTCTGTGTGTGGTGGTATCCCTCAACCATCTGCACCTGAAAACAATTCTCACAAAAGAGACCTATTCCTCCTTGTGTGTAAAAACAATTGGCAGTGTTGTTTGTGTATAAAAAAATAAATGAGTACAAAAAAATTGCATAGTGTGTTTTCCTACTAGTGTAAGTGATGTTGTGTGCTGTGGCATCCCACCATCATCTTGCACCCCAAAACATTTCTCCGAAGTAATAAAAAATATTTTTTGGCTGGTGTCAAGGATAAAACCAATCATGAATCACTTGATAGAAGAGCAAGAGCAGCAACCCAATACTAGTGCTGTAGCTACTGCCAGTCATGACATTACAACATCTACTAAAGGTGGTCAGGGGAAAAGAAGGTTTATTAAAAAGTCACCTAAAATCTAAACAATATTTCACATTGTTAAAGAAAAAACATCACCTCTAACAATGTCAGAAAAAATTTACTGCCATAAAATGTAAAATTGCCAGCATGCCATTCACCACATGCAGTGGCAAGAATAGGTTCAGACCATGGCCTTCTTTTGTGAGTGGTGGTCCTGCTACTGCTGTTTCATACCCTAGAATGCTTATTGCGGAGGCTAGGGCCAAACACAGTCAGGCATTTTCTGCAACCTTGCATGCAACAGTTTCACGCTCTGAGTCTAGAGGTGCCACCTGTCACTTTGCATATCAGGACACAGAATCAACAATAAGGTTGAAGAACAAACTATGCAATTACAATCTTTACAGATCACTCAGAGTTCATGAGTGCTATGTGTGAGTGTGTCATTTCTGAAACTGTAACTGTAGAGAAGCCACATTCCACCATTTCTGCACTCCCTGAATATGTGATGAGTAGTAGTAAAATTAATGATGGGGACATAGAAATTGAGGATGCTACAGTGGAAATGCGACAGGATAAAGTGAATATTTGTCTTTATGAATATTTGTCTATATGATGCAAATGAGGATTTTGATGGTGAATTTGGAGGACAAGAAGATGATGATAAAATTTAGGAGTAGGATGTTGTTTGTGTCAGAGTAAGGCAGTCATGCTTGGACAAAAGTCCAAAAAAAAACACCTCTTTCATGTGGAATTGTTTTTATCCAAATCCTGGCAACATTTGTCAAGCCATTTTATTTGGAAAAATCTCAAATATCCTGTAAAATAACGACAAGCAGTTCAGAATCAGCTGGAAGCAACAAGGATAGATCCCAGCACATGCAATCTCCACCGCCAACACCTTCATCATCAATCTCTTCATTAATGTTTGGAGGTTTAGTCCTGCATCCAATTTGTAAAGGCAGGATTCCCAAAAAGATTCCTCACATGCTACGGCTGCTGGGGGTGAATCTCCATCACAGATGGGGACCAAGAAGACTAGTAGTTTAAAACAATTGACTGTGAAACAATCATTTGCAAGAGGAAGCAAATATGAAAGTTACTATCCAGTTGCACAGCAGATCACTGAAAACATGATGTCATCTGCTTTTAGACAATTACTGTAGTTGAGGTTCTGTGTCCCTTGTACCAAATTCCATCTTGAAGCCATTTTACTAGAACAGTAATTTATTGCCTGTATTGGGAAGTTAAAAAAAATTCCCTTATTCTTGGCCTAGAAACTGCAGATCCAAAACCTAAACCAAAACACTTGGGGTGGTTTTGGAAAAAGAAAACCAAAACCTTTGAGGTTGGATTTGACAAACTAAAACTTGGGATCCATGCACATCTCTATTATCAATCTGATTTTGCTTTATAAATTATTGAAACTTTACATCTATGGAATTACTTCGCAAAATCCCAACAGTTCCCAGAAATCGCACCCTTCTCCACGCTCATGCGTGAGCCGTGGGTACATTGGGAGGATTCCTATTGGATCCCTCTCAGGGAACTCTCTGGTAATAAGTCCATAGGCTTCTATTAGGCAACATCAAAGTTAAAACAGAAAATAAGTTGGAAAAGATTGCCTGACTACTCAATATTCTCAAAGCCTATGACTTCTTGAGATTTTTGTGGGGAAGAAAGAAAAAAATTGGGAGAGAAGATGGACGAGATTGTGCATAGTTTTCAATCCAAATTTTTTGCAACCTCATTATTCTCTGTACTGATTTTGTGACTATTCTATATTAGGGGTGTAGAAGGACAATTTTAAAAGCAAGAAGAGGATATACAAACTATACTAATGTTTATGATTATACTTATCCCGTAGGTACCAATATTGTAATTTGTTTGCATGCTGTATTTTCTGTAATTTGGGATAATTACTCACTACAATTAGCTTATGCTTGTTTGGGAGAATGCTGGAAAACAGTGCACTCTTTTTACACAAATTTGGGTTAAGTTCTCATCAATTAATGATCAACTAACAATTTACTGTAGTTATTAAACTTCAATAACCAGGGGTATGCTATAGTCGAAGGAGTTGATTAATTTTTTATATCAATTAATTAAGAAAAATAATATTTTTTATATTATATCTTTGACAGTGCATGGAAATAAATGGAGCAACCAGTTTTGATCAAAGCAATCTTGCACCCAAAATATATTTACTTATTGATTCCAGATATATCAATACCATATATTTGTCATATTCATGTAATTATGGTATATAATGATCTTACTAGTATAGTACACACATACAATATTACCATGCTGCATAGAAACTCTTACCTTGCAATTAATTTTGAAATTAAAAGTACAATAACAACCACGCCAATTCCACACACGACCCCAATCATTATATCACGGATAGTGTATTCCGCAGCTTTAAAAGAAAGATAACAAAGTTGAAAATTGCAAAACATATTCACTCTAATATTTAACAAAATGAATATTATTTTGGTTCATTATTTATGTACAATTTCAATAATATAGTTGTTGAAGATTATGGATTCCCAACATGTTATTTAATAAATAAATTATTTTCTACGCCAAGAACTTTGGACAATTTAAAAAAATTAATAGAACTTCATCAGCTGCATCAGAATATTTGTCATGGTTGGCCAAAGCCATGCCAGCATTAGAGGTATGTGGTATGAAGAGGGCATCCCTGGATTAAAAGTAGATGACACATGAACAGTTGATATCCAAGCCTGGGATGTCCTGCTGCCGCCATACCTCCTGCTCACTCACAATAAAAATGTTTGGCTTATAAAATGTGGATTCTACAGCCTTAGTTAGAGCAATGTCATATCTTGATTCAGGATGCTGTTGATTTCCAATCAGAAAACAGTAATGTACTGGAGGGATATAACACCCCACTCAGGGCCTGATTCTGTAAGGAACGTAATAGCAAAGCTACAGGCTATAGATGTATGCACTCAAGCAGCTTTGCAATTGCGATCCTTTGCAAATATCATAATGCACAAGAGGCATCATGCCTCCTGTGCATTACTTAACCGAGCTGCGTTGTTCAACGCAGCATCGGTTAATCTGCGTACCATCAGCCGGCTGCGGTGACCCATGGGGTCTTGCAGCCGGCCGCTGCAGTTTACAGGAAGAGGCCAGGAAATCTGCATCACCCGATGGAGATCCTGGTTTCTTCTCTCCCCCACAAAGGCGGTGTTTTTGGAAAAAGAGGGCATCGCCGCCCCCTCCCCGCCCACAAATGGCAGCGGATTGTCAATCATTCACAGTCTGGTGCCAGTTTGCGTGCAGCCTCGCAGACCCATTTTGTACATGCGCAGAACAGGTCTGGCTCCTGCACAGATTCCCAATCATCAGGAATCTGCGATCAGCAGTGTACTAACCTGCACTGCTGAATTAGGCCCTCAGTGTACTATCTCATGGGAGGAGAGTTTGATATATGCAGATGTTTTTCCTAAACCCTTAGTCACCGACTAACCACTAATAAATAACCCTGTTAGTAGAACTATATGGTGCAGCAGATATTTTTTACTTGTTAAAATATTAAACTGTTTCAGAAACTTGCAATCAGAGAAAATATTAATCTTTACCCCCTTTCAGTAAACTCATTATAGCTCTCACCACGCCATTCAGGTGATTTTGCAACGGCTATTAATCAGTACAAAAGCAAATTTATACTTATATATGTATGAATTATAACTGTAAAGCAAAATTTAAATAAGTGCTTTAACAGTTAATAGTTAATTTCACAAGAACTAGAAAGCAAGCTCTGCAGGGGATTCATAGGAGAAGAATGCCTATGTGCAATCTCCATGAAGGCCCACTTACCCTCGTGCCAGAAATTGCACAGTTAAGATTACTGCACATGACTCCAGGAAAATGGCGCTGGTGACATTTTCCCAGATTCTTTTTATCTACTGGGATGCTTGGGCCATTTTCCCAGAGATGAAACAGTAAGGTAAGTACATTGAATGAGTGAAGGGTGTGTTATGTGACCCCCCTTGTCTCAGCAGAGCAGTGCACAGCCTGGACCCATTACAGATATGCCAGTGAAACTCTGACAGTCATGGAATCATAGACTGAACTGAACAGTTTACCCATATTTACGAATTACAAAAAAAATTGAAAGCAATAATTATAATAATATCATTCGAATGACAAACTACAAAATAATAGTCCAAAAGTTTGTGTGTGGGGGAAACATAAATGTGCAATAAGAAAAACCTAAAAAGAAAATGAAATATACCTCTGGAAGATGTCCCGGTAGTCTCTGGCTTAGTACCTGCGAAGATATTACATGGATCACATGACACATAATACATCACTCATTATTAACAGAATTCTTAAAAATCATACCTTGTATCTACATATTGTCTTTATTAGAAAATGTATTCTAAAACTGAATATGTTTTAGCTAAATAAGATTTTTTTTTTAATATTTATGCTGCCCCCAGGCCGGCATTGAAATTTTATGCGAATCCCCTCGGGGGGGGTTTCAATTTTTAGAGGTTTTAAAAATATCATACATTAAAGATGGTTTTCACCCCGAAACTGCCCATCTAAATGCTGTCACTATTAGTACTACAAAGGAGAACTTTAAATGGTGTATTTACAATGATACAATAACTGTTGTCCTTGTCATGAATAATTATTGTTCCCATTCACAATCTACAATGTTAAAATAATATTGATCCCTTTATATTATGGGGCAAAATTAATGTCTGATTTTATTTTCATGAAATAATTTTGCTCTTATAAAATAATTATTATATTTGTGTCCATTAAGCCCCCAAAATAATGATTGCTGTCATTGTATGTTTTGAGTGGTCAGATAGCATCTTCAGAGGCTTTATCTAGTAATTTGTCAAACCCATGTAAAAAAAAAAAATTATTGGGACATGAATGTTTATTTTATTGCTTTGAAAAACTGCAATTATCTGATATTTTTTAAGTTGATTTTCCTTTATTAAATCTTACATAAAAAAAACACCAATAAATTCCCTAAAATACTGGTGGTTTTATTAAACTGCACTTTAGAAATTTCCTTACCTTACCTCCTGGTCTCTTTTTCTCTTTGAAAACCAGTGGTCACCACATGAGGGTGCATATTAAGAGGTTCCTTTTCACTTTATAAGGACATCCTTATTCCAGGAAGATCTGCTGCTAATGGGTAGCTCCCATTGACTCCAGGTGGAGTTGCAGAGATTGAACATTTCCTTCCTTGGAAACCGGGTGTTTAGTTTATGACTATTATGCTGATTGTCAAGTACTTACATCATATGTGGAATTAATACCTATTCATTAATTCTATTTTACCACACTAAAAGTCAATTTTGCCTGTTTAGTGCTGGGTTGTTATCCAGATTTGGACACCATTAAAGTGAAAGGAAGTACCATAGGAGTGGACATTGCCTTCACACCCCAAAGTGTAATAATATATGATGTTTTAGGTCGTATTTCTGATACTGGGCAGCCTAGGACCACACAGGAGAAGCTGCTGTTTTTTAATCTACATTAATGGTCTGAAACCAATTAACGCATTGAGGGTGTTATATATATATATATATATATATATATATATATATATATATATATATATATAGAAAAAACATCAGTTTATCCACCAGTTTATCCACCATTTGTGGAAGACATGTCTCTGAGCATGATACAGACATCACTCTGTTTTCCTCCGGTGCTCTGACCAGCTAACCAGATGTACTGTCTTTTCTTTTCAAGTATGCATATTTTCTAAACTATGCTCATCTTGATAAAGGTTCTTGAGTTGAACCGAAACGTCAATGCTTATTATGGTGGATTATAAATCAAAGCCATTCGAGGCGAATTTCTAATTTCTAGTTATTTTTAATAAATATTGGTTGTTTAAACCTTATTGGTGAGTGCTTCCTTCCACAAATGGTGGATAAACTGATGATCATTGATCTTGGTAAGCACCCCAAAGTTGTCTGTTTAAGAGATGTGAGTGCAGTACTCTCTGTTGCCTATATATATATATATTTATATATATATATATATATATATGTATATATATATATCAATATATATATATATATATATATAGACAATAATGGACGGCCCTCCACAGGATTTATCAACATTGACTACTGCAGCTTTCTGGATAAATCCGAGTCACAGTTCTGATCATTTTCTGGGTTTTGAATCTGAATTCACGTTTTGAATTGCATAAATTGCATGGTTTTAGCTGTTTTTAAAAACGTTTTATTGATTTAAAAAAATTAAAAAAAAACAGATCCAAAACACTTGAGGATGGTTTTGCAAAACCAAAACCAAAACATGGAGATGAATCCAGATTCAAAACCAAAACATGGGGGTCAGCACATGTACTTTATCTATAATTTATACAATCAAAGTAATGGCCCTACGTTGATTACCTTGATTGCTGGTGAATTTGATACGATTTTCAATAACACCATGTCTGTTCCATGCAAAGCATCTGTAAGTGTCTGCTTCTGAGGCTGTTATATTAATCAGTGGTCCCAATAATCTTCTACCAACCATGTTATTCAAGTCTACGTGAACTTCTCCCTTTATCCATCGCGCAGTAGCTGCTGGGTTACTGTCCGCAGTGCAGTTTAGAGTCAGAGACTCTCCCTCATTTATAGTCACAGACAGACTTGCTTCAACTGTTCTACCTAGAAAGTTTCATAAGATATATATCAATTATCTGGGAATGGCACAACAATATACATAGAACATAAATCTTTATTTATTAAAAGTCCAGTGAATGCTGTTATTTTCGACTATCTATCTATCTATCTATCTATCTATCTATCTATCTCATATCTATCTATCTATCTATCTATCTATCTATCTATCTATCTATCGTACAGGGCATGAAAGATCAGTCCTGGGATCATATCAAGGGGTGACGCATTGTGATGTGCAGACTTTGAACCCATATCTTCTTTTATCTTTCTGAACACCATTGGACATTTTAAATAAGCTTTTTAACACCTCTTGTGTGTGCATAATGGTTGTAAAACATATTACAATTTGGGCAGGATGGATCAAAATCGACCCCTATCAGCATGCATAACAACATCATTTTTTATTGCCAGCTTGCAGCTATATTTATCCACTGGGACAGCTCTACTCATATAGATCTGACCCAGCAAAGTATTGACTCCAGGTTTATGACCTGGGAATCAAGGACGTAATCATCTTAGGTTCAACGAGTTCAGTTGCTATTGGGCCAACATCTGAGCCTTACCATAACCTCCATTCTAACTACTCCTACCTATCCCCCTAGTGCCTAACCATAACCTTCCTTCTCATAGCCTAAGCCTAACCTCCCTTCCTGTAGTCTTACCCTCCCATCCCATAGCCTACCCCTACCTATCCCCCTAGTGCCTAACCCTAACCTTCGCTCCCATAACCTAGTCCTAACCTCCCCTCCTGTAGCCTTACCCTCCCATACCATAGCCTAACCACCCTCATCCCCCAGTGTCCAACCCTAAATTTCCCTCCCATAGCCTAACTCTAATCTCCCTTCCTGTAGCCTTACCCTCCAATCCTATAGCATAAAACTATCCCCCTGTAGCCTAAACCTACCCATCTACCTAGTATGTACCCCTAACCACCTCTCCTGTAGCCTAGCAATAACCCTCCCCTCCTATAGTGTAACCCTTACCTTACCCTCCCATAGCCTAATCCTAACCCTCCCCTCTTGTAGCCCAACCCTACCAATCCCCCTAGTGCCTAACCCTAACCTCCCCTCCCTTAGTCGAGCCCTCCCCTCCCGTAGTGTAACCCTAACCTCCCCTCCCATAGTTTAGCCCTCCCCTCCTGTAGTGTAACACTAACCTCTTCTCCTATAGTCTAGCCCTCCCCTCCTGTAGTGTAACCCTAACCTCCCCTCCCGTAGCCTAACCCTCTCCTCCTGTAGTGTAACCCTAACCTTCCCTACCATAGCCTAATCCTCCCCTCTTGTAGTCTAACCCTAAACCTCCCCTCCCTTAGCCTAACCCTAACCCTCTCTCTAGTGTATAACCCTATCCCTCTCCTCCCATACCCTAACCCTCCCTCCCTTCTCATAGCCTAACCATAACTGTCAACATTATAAATGCCAACATTGAAAATGTCAAAACTATGAATATACCCTGATTACATCAGCATAAAAAATAAATCATCATGCCTTTAGAAGAGGAAATTCTGACATCTGGTTTTCTTGGTGGATCTGTAATGAAACAACATTGATGGAACATTTACTATATTGAATTTCCATATTATTATGTTAACTCTAACTAATTTTATTTTATTAAAGCTAATTAGCTGATGCAAACATTAATGCACAATAGACCCACCTACACCAGCGATGCTGATACCTATCATATGAAGTGTTCCCAAACCATCTACTGGTGAATACTGAAACACAGGGGTATTTTTACTAAGCAAAGGGTTTTCATAGGGTAAATTTACTAAAGTGAGAGTTTTTAGAAATGAGTTTAGAAGAAATGGTGCCCATAGCAACCAATCATATTCTAGCTATTATCTTCTAGAAGGTGCTAGTTAAATGATAAGTAGAAAATGGTCTTCAGACTGCACACCCCGAACATATAAATATATAATTGGAGGTGCTACCTGTGGAGACCATGGATATATACACAAAAAGAAGAAATACAAGTACACAGTTCCAAATTAACAGAATATATATAAATAAATACATTTTGCAGTAAATAGAGGTTTTTGGCATAATCTTGGCCAAGGTTATGGGCCTACCCACCACATCCGGGTAACCTCTGAAGGGTAGGTCCCTGACATACTAGGGTTCAAATCCAGAGCACAGGACATCCCCAAACTAGCCCAGCTAAGCCACCCCAAGGCACCACTCTAATAAGAAAAGTGAACTGTAAAGGAAATAGTAAATGTTAAGTAGAATCTGATCAGTTGCTATGGGCAACATCTCTTCTAAAACTCTCTACTAAAAACTCTCACTTTAGTAAATTTACCCCATAACCTCAGATTTTTAGAGATTTTGCTTGTGGCATTAATGTCAAAGGCAAAATTAGGCTGGTTTTCCATTCAATTTTATTGTCATTTTAAATATTGCTGGCAAAACCACAGACAATCTTGTTTTGAAAACAGGCCGCTTATTAAATATATCTATTAGTGTTTAGAGAGTTTATAGAGAACCTGATCACCAGCCTGTTGCTTTTTTAAGCCCTAGCATATTTATTATGCATCTGACAATTGTGGATTGTCATTGTACTTGGAGATGGCAAATTGTACTATAGGACTGTTAATGAGAGTTGATTCTTCTACGGACCAAGAGCCAGATTCAGCTTAGGATGGAATCGCAAAGCTGCACGCAAGCAGATTTGCAGATCCGTCCTTGCAATCATGGTAATGCAGTAGGTGGAATCGTGCCCCCTGCATGTATTACTTATCCGAGTTGCGTTACTTATTCAAGCTGGCTTGCGTGATCATGCCGCCACAGATGGGAGAAAGAGGTCAGGAAATCTCCATCAGTCGAGACCCTGAACTCTTCCCTCCCCAATGGCGACGACACGTCTCTGTTTTGGGAAACAGAGGCCATCGCTCAGATGGCAGCAGAGTGCCAATCACTGACATGCTGCTGTCGCTCTACATGCGATCACGCACGACCCCTACTGTACATGTGCAGTATGGGTCCAGCACCTGCGCAGAATCGTGAATTGCACTGTTGAATCAGGCCCCAAGTTATCCTATACCCAGTTAACTGGTCAGTATTTGTCTGGCTTTTAAATGAAACTCTGTAGATGAATTATATTATATTAAGTATAAAATAATTTTCTATTATAGATAAATAAAACATCTGCTGTTGGTACACTGTGTGATTTAGGATTTAATATAGTAAACACAGTATGAGAAACATTAAAACAGGTCGAACTGGGAGAAATCTTTATGATCCACTAACAAAGCATCACTTAAAACTTATAATTATTATTAATATGCTGGGGTTCCTATTTGTTGATGTTAGCAAGACAGATCCCTTTTTTCATCTAAAATATTTACCTTACAATTCTAATTTGCCCAAATAGTAAATCCCAGATAAATCCAAATTAACTGGAAAAGTTGGAATAAGTTATTGTAACTGTTTTACCTTATTTGAAACCTTAAAGGGGGAATGGGGTCAATTTTTCATGCAGAAAAAACTTCAAGTTAATTAGGCGTAAACATATTCACTTCAATATTATTAAATATATGAGGTTTTAGTTGTTCTTTATTATTCTGTAACAAAACCTACATTGTAAAGTTATGGTGATATTTTTATTCATTCTCCAATATTCATTCCATGCTACGCAGTAATATGTATCAGTGTCATTAGCTGTTATGTTTGTCAGACTGAGCTCCAGCTCTTGTCCAATCACATTACTGGTAACATTCTCCCCTCCCTTCATCCAGGTCACATTAACTGCCGGGTTACTGTCTGCCGAGCAGATTAATCTCAGTGAGTCTCCTTCCAGCACTATCAAAGTTTCCATTTCCATGTTTTTATTTCCTAGGAAAACATAAAACTATGATTATCAAATTTACAATTACATGAAATGAGCTCATGTTATAAGGAAAAGACATTTGATCCATGCATTGCCTATTTCAGTGATTTTCAACCTTTTTTATCTCGCGGCACACTACACAAGATTTTAAAATTGCCAAGGCACACTATCCGACGATGCGGTGTGCGCGGACTATGAAAAAACACACTACATTAGTTCCCACAGGAACAAAACACACTACATTGGCCCCCACAAGAATAAAAAACACACTACATTGGCCCCCACAAGAATAAAACAAACCCATTGGCTGGCCTAACAGAAAAAAAAAACCACATTGCTCCCCACAAAAAAAACAACCATACCACATTGCGCCCCACAGAATTGCTCCCCACAGAAAAAGAAACCTATGGCTGGCCCCACAGAAACAAAAAACAAAACAAAACACATTGTTCCCCACTAAATAGGCAAATATATGGCTGGATAACATATGGCTGGTTCTCACTAAAAAAAATGACATGACTGGTTCCCACGAAAAAATAAACTATGGCTGGTACCCACGAAGAAGAAAAAAATGTCTGGTCCCCACAAAACCCACATTTCTTCCCCCCTTGTCACTCACACTGCAGCAGGATCGCGTGCGGGCGGGCTTCCAGGCAGGCTGCAGAGCGGGCTGGCTGATTGGCGCAGGGCGTTGGCTGGCAGAGTGGGCTGGAGGGCAGTGGACAACGTGGCGTGCGTGACCTGTGATGTCACGCCGCCGCATCTTTGTAGGTCACTACCCGGTCGCGCCAGAGTCTCCCAGAGGAGCTCAGCGGCCCGGGATGCTGAAGTACAGTAAAATGTGCCCGGTGGCTCTGACAGCCCCGCGGCACACTTCACAACCGGCCACGGCACACTTGTGTGCCGCGGCACACCGGTTGAAAACCTCTGGCCTATTTATTACACTATTCCCAGTGTGATTTTACAGGTGAAGTATCACAGGGTGTGTGCATAGTGACTCAGACTACTACCGTGAACAAGACTAGTAGGAGAACAAAATAGAGGAAAGTGATGGTTTTAAAAATGACGTTGTCAAACATGTTGAATAAAGTCAATTTTAACTTTTTTTCAAATGAAAGCTGTCACTATTCACAGTGTTAGGAATTGATAGACAGTAGACACATGTGTATGGAATACCCTGTCGACAGCAGAATATCAACATGGTCAGTATGTGAACATTTGACATGTTGACATTCGCAATGTCAACACTGACATAATGCCGACATGTTCAAAATGTTGACATTCTGCACGTAGAAGGTACTATTTCAACCTCACCTTAACCACAGCCTAACCCTAATGCTCGTAGTGTAGACATGCATAAAGTTAAAGCTTTGAACAAGGCGACATGTTGAATGTTGACATGTTGGACACCAGCGTTATGAACATGTCGACATTCTAACCAATTATTCTATATTCTGAATGTCGACATTCCAGTTACAGTACACCACATTTGTAGCTGCCATGATTATAGCCTAAGCAGAATATTTACAAAAGAAAATATATATGTTGTCATGATCTATCCTATAATCAGACATTACTGTACTTTAGATACTGTAAAATGGTTTTTTGCAAATTAGTTGTGGTCAAAATTAAAAAAGCACCATATTTGTTCACTGTATAATTTGCATGGGAAACATAAAGTATCAGATCAGTTTATGTAGTACTGTACATAACAAGGGATCAAAATTATGTTATCATGTTTCATATGTATATGTGTGAAAAAATCATGACATGTTATTATTATTATTATTATTATTAATAATATTATTATTATTGTTATCATCATTTATTTAAATGGCACCACAAGTGTTCCGCAGCACCTTACAAAGTACATAGGCAAATAGATTGACTTACAGTGACTTACAGTACAATACAATACAGAACATGGATAATATACATTGCTACATTCACGACCATAACACCCAGATAAGCAACAGAGCAAAGCAACCAAGTGTTAGGTGCCCTTGTGGGGAGTAAGAAGTAGATGAAAGTAGATTTAGGAGAAGCATAAGAGGGTAGAGGGCCCTGCTTATAACAGCTTACATGGAAATACAGTAATTGCATATCTCTACTAAATTTCAGAAGACATTCTATGTATATTTGTATAATCCACTACAAGAATTGTTCTTGGACAAAAGATCAATAACATGTTTGTAAAATAAATTAGCATCCCAGCACACCTATATCACTGGAGGATGGGGGATTTGGGGCAGAAATAACAAGATAAAAAAGTTGCATCTCTACTTTTCAGCCTTCTCAAGGCAGCTGATCGTGCAAAAATGTATGTGCGTGTTCCATTTCTTTGTTTTATTTCTTTTTTATTTTATTGAAAAAGTTAATTTGTTAAGCATTGTGTTTATTTATGTATATATGCCACATAAATTTTCAAAGCAATTATTGTAAAAATTATAATTAGGTTGAGACATAAACTAGACCTGAGGCATAAGACTGACTTGTAAGTCAAGGACCATTGTAAACCTTAGGGTTGAGTTGTGGGTTGCTCCCCTTTAAGAAATATTTGATTGACAGTTGTATGTGGCCATGTTTCTTTGCCTAGCGATTAGGGAACCTATTGTGCATGAAGAGTGATGGGATATTATGGTTTGTTAGTCATTTTTTATTTGTTATGTGGTGGAAACACTGTTTGTTTAGTTATGAAGATGCTGCATTTATTAGTTGGGTGTGCTCTCCCCGCAAATAATGAGATATTAGACCTTTATTGTCCTGTCTGGGAATTTGGAATGTGTCTGCCTGGGTGTGCTTTGTGGATTGGAGCAGATTTTAACACCAATGATTGAGTTGGTTGCAAATTATTGTCTTGATTTTGTTCTTTTGTCTGCCACCATACTTACATTTTAATAAAAAATAATTTCGATATCAGAAAATATATTTGATCAATTTTTTAAATGCCAATTTCCAGTTGGTATGTGTCACTAATTTAGGTAAAGATTAGTTGTTGTATATGTATTGAAGGAAGGGAGCTGAGCAACAGACTTCAACCGTTAGAGGGGGTTTAATGTTTAAATATGATTGTCCTAAAATATATTACTGTCACATAGTAAATAAAACGAGCAAATATGGTAGAATGGACAAGGAAATGTAGAGGAAATAATTACTTAATTTAAGTATCAGGTAATGTAATAAATATATACCTGAACATAGGAACTATAATTATTTATGAAATCACTGTTGTACCTCAAACATTACAGTATATACTCTTGTAACATTAATAATATCTGACTGTATCAGTGACATGACACAGTGATATGTTATTTCACAAATGAGGCCGCAAAATATCCATAAAAATAAATGTTCATTTAGGCCAAGTGCAACCTTAACAAATGTTCATACATTCTGTTATTTCAATTTAGGCTTCAACTGTATATCATTTCATATTTATGAAATGTAGTATTACCATTGATCTCTCCTGTAATAATGATGGATGGGGGATCTGTAACAAAAACAGAGAATACACTATGAAATTAGGAGTGTCCAATATTTTTATGTATATTAGTCAATGACAGATAATAGTGATATAAAATAAATTATTCCCATTTAGGTTTTTGCTTCCTGCTTCAGAGTGAAAAGCTGCTTTCTTTCTGATATAATAGTTTAAATCTTACCTAATTTTATTTAAAAAAAAGAGACTGCAGTGATAATAAAAATAAATTAGGATAGACATATAAAAGCAAAAATAAAAACAACTTTTAATTTACATGTGCAAAAAAGTCTTCATGTTCATGGTCCCTGTGATTAATCATTTGGAAGGTAGTTGTGTTGCCCATTTTAGCTGGTCATGGGGTGAGTTTTAAGTAAAAAGAAAAAAGAAACTAAGTTAAAAACGGAATTAAACCTTTTATTGTTTTAATTAGATATTATTGATTTAAAATAAAACAAAAGATGGATATAAGATGCCCACAAAAATGAGTTAAAATTGGTTGAAATAGAGCTGATATTTTTATAACTGACAAAGCTGTTGCTGAAATCTACCATTTAATGACTTATAGATGCTGTATGCTAAAGCATATTTTAAAATTTTAGTTTTTATCCTTTTCCAGTTTTGTGAAATGGCACTCTTTTCTATGTTTTTGTGAAATCTTAATTTAGTGTACATAATATTTTCAGGCTAAAATTTTACTCTGTGAGAAACCTGTTTGGGTGGAATGCGTTGCAGTGTTTTGAGAATTTGTTGTGGGAAATTATTTATAAACATCCCCATTTTTTTAAGATAGGTATTTCTGAGATGTTGTACATGTCTACAAGAGGTCTCTGATGTGGAAAAAAATATAATACTAAATTATTCACTACCAGAAGGAGCTGGGAGAAGGGAATTTAAAAAGTGCTTTTTGCTATGGTTCATGCACTGGTCACATGGAGGAGTACATGAACTGACAGAGATATGTCAGTCATCATCATTCACTCAAAATGATGACCATCATTTTATTGATCTATATTTTGTTATTAAATAAACTAGTAAAAATACTGTACATTCACAATCTAGATATGTAATCCCCCCAAAAAAGGTCCAATAGGCATCGTGCTCTAAGAAAGTGGGCTGTGACACTATACTACCTGCACAGTGGGCTTCGTATGGTATAATGTAACATAGCGGTAGCCTGTAAGTACAAAGGGTCTTCCCGATTGATGAGTGTGGGGTGATAAAGAGTTCATTAATATACCTTTAATATTTTATTGAAGCTAATTAACTGATGCAAACATTAAAGCACAATACACCTACCTACACCAAACAAAACACAGGAGTATTTTTACTAAGCAAGGGGTTTACATAACCTAAGATTTTCAGAGATGTTGCTTGTGGCATTAATATCGAAGGCAAAATAAGCCTGGTTTCCATTTATTGTCATTTAAAATTTTGCAGGCAAAACCACAGAAAACCTGGTTTTGAAAACATGGTGCTTAGTAAATATATCTATTAGTGTTTAAAGAGTTTAAAGAGCCTGTTGCTTTTTTAAGCCATAGCAAGTTGACTATGCTTCTGACAATTGTGGATTGTCATTATTCTAATAGATAGCAAATTTTATTAACATTTGATTTGTGTGATAAATTCACCCCAGGTCCAACAGTGAAGCGCCAGAGGTACCACTATTGTTTTAACTTGAATCATATACAGGGAAGATGAAAGTGAATCCCTGTTAACTTCTTAGACGGCATCCCTAACGGACCAAGCAAGTCCTTAGTGGAGCCGTCATATATATCTAATTATGCAAATTGTACTACAGGACTGTAAATGAGAGTTGATTCTTCTACAAACCAAGGGCCTGATTCAGCTTAGGACGAAATTGTAAAACTGCACACAAGCAGTTTTGCAATTGCATCCTTGCAATTATGGTAATGCAGCAGGTGGCAGTAATCATCCTGCACGCATTACTTATCCGAGCTGCATTGTACAACGCTGCATTCGATAATCTGCGAGAACATCGTCTGGCTAAGTGACCCATGGGCTCACACAAGCCAGCCGCCACAGATGAGAGTAAGAGGCTGGGAACCTCCATCAGCCGACAGAGATCCTGGACTCTCCCCCAACCAATGGAGGCGACAGCAGGTGGCATCACGCATCCTGCATGCATTACTTATCTGAGCAGTATTGTTCAACGCAGCATCCGATAATCTGTGAGAATATCGGCTGGCTAAGTGACCCATGGGCTCATGCAAGCCAGCCGCCGCAGATGAGAGTAAGAGGCTAAGAAATCTCCATCAGCCGACAGAGATCCTGGACTCTCCCCTAACCAATGGAGACGACAGCAGGGGGCATCACGCATCCTGCATGCATTACTTATCTGAGCAGCATTGTTCAACGCAGCATCCAATAATCTGTGAGAATATCGGCTGGCTAAGTGACCCATGGGCTCATGCATGCCGGCCGCCGCAGATGAGAGTAAGAGGCTAAGAAATCTCTTCCAGCTGACGGAGATCCTGCCCTCTTTCCTCCCCCCGAACATCACTCCTTCTCCCGTCCACAAATTTCAGCAGACTGTCAATCACTGACAGTCCACTGCCAGTCTGCGTGCGATCACGCACGACCCATACTGCACATGCGTAATACGGGTCCGGAGCCTGCACAGATTCCCGACCATTGGGAATTTGCGTTCGGCAATTTACTTGCGTGCACTGCTGCATCAGGCCCCAAATTATCCTATACCCAGTTCACTGGTCAGTATTTGTCTGGATTTTAAATGAAACACTGTATATGAATTATATTATATTAATAAGTAGTGTATAAATAATTTTCTATTATAGATAAACATCAGCTCAAATTGGGAGAAATGTCCAGGATCAACTAACAAAGCATCACTTAAAGCTTATAATTATTATTAATTTTGATGTTAGCAAGACAGATCCCTTTTTTCATCTAAAATATTTACCTTACAATTCTAATTTTCCCAAATAGTAAATCCCGGATAAATCCAAATGAACTGGAAAAGTTATAATAAGTTATTGTAACTGTTTTACCTTATTTGAAACCTTAAAGGGGGTACATTTTTCATGCAGAAAAAAACTTCAAGTTAATTACACATTTTCACTTCAAAATTATGGGAACCCTAAATATAAGCAATATTAATTGTTCCTTATTATTCTGTAACAAAACCTACATTGTAAAGATATGGTAATTTTTTTAGTTTTTCTCCAGATTTCATTCCATGCTACGCAGTAATATGTATCAGTATCGTTAGCTGTTATGTTTGTCAGACTGAGCTCCAACCCTTGTCCAATCACATTACTGGTAACATTCTCTCCTTCCTTCATCCAGGTCACATGAGCTGCCGGGTTACTGTCTGCCGAGCAGATTAATCTCAGCGAGTCTCCTTCCAGCACTATCACAGCTTCCTTTTCTATGATCTTATTTCCTAGAAAAACATAAAAATATGTTTATTTATTAAATTACAATTATATGAAATATATTCATGTTTTAAGGAAAGGACATGCATTGCCAATTTATCACACTATCCCAGTGTGATTTTACAGGTGAAGTATATCAGGGTGTGTGTATAGCGACTCAGACTACTACAGGCAACTGGACTAGTGGGACAACAAAAAAGAGGAAAGTGATGGTTTTAAAAATTATGGTTTCAATCAAGTTAATTTTAACTTAAAAAAAAAGTATTTTAAAATACTTAAAATAGCTATTAATAAACACTGTGTACTCACTTATATTATTGAAATGAGAGCTGTCCCTATTCACAGTTTTAGCAAACGATATACAGTAGACACACATGTGTGGTATACCATGTCTACACCAGAATATTAACATGGTCAGAATGTTGACGTTCAGGATGTCGACATGGTGAATATTTGACATATTGACATCCACAATGTTGACACTGACATAATGCCGACATGTTCAAAATGTTGACATACTATTTCAACTTCATTCTAACAACAGCTTAACCCTAACATTAGTGCTCGTAATATAGACATGCATAAAGTTAAAAGTTTGAACAAGGTAACATGTTGAACGCCAACACTATGAACATGTCGACATTCTGACAAAATCTGTCTATATTCTGAATGTTGCCAATCCAGTTACAGTACATCACATTTGTAGCTGTCATGATTATAGCCTAAGCGGGATAATTGCAAAAAATATATAAATGTTGTCATGGTCTATCCTAAAGTCTGACATTACTGTACTTTAGATAAAATGTTTCTTCAAATCACTGTGGCCAAAATTGGAAAGCACCATATTTGTTCACTGTATAATTTGCATGGGAAACATAAAGGATCAAAGCAGTTTATTTGGCACTGTACATACCAAAGGATCAAAATACTGTTATCATGTTTCATATGTATATGTGTGAAAAAAATGACATGTTTAGTACTAATGGCGTAACTCTACTACAATAATTGTTCTTCAAGAAAAGAGTAATAAGATGTTTGTAAAATAAATTAGCATGCCAGCACACCAACTTCACTGGAGGATGGGTTTTTGGGGACAGAAATAACAAGATATAAAAGTAGCATCTCTACTCTTTAGCCTTCCCAAGGCAGCTGATTGTGCACAAATGTATGTGAGTGTTCCATTTCTTTGTTTTAATTTTTTATTTTATTGCAAAAGGTATTTTGCTAAGCATTGAATTTATTTAAGTATATTCCACAGTAATTTTCAAATAAATTATTGGAAAACCTATTATTAGGTTGTGACATAAACTAGACATGAGGCATAAGATTGACTTGTAAGCCATTGTAAACCTTAGGGTTGAGTTGTTGGTCACTCCTTTTAAGAATTATTTCATTGACAACTGTATGTGGCCAAGTTTCTTTGCCTAATAATTAGGGAACCTATAATGTGAGAGGAGTGGAGTTTTGATCAGATATTAATGTTTGTTAGTAATATTTTGTTGTGTTGTTGTTATCTGATGGAAAGAATGTTTGTTTAGTTTGTAGATTTGAGGAGATTTGAACACCAATTACTGAGTTGTTGTTTGCAAGTTATTGTCTTGTTTTCATTCTTTTGTCTGCTACCACACTTACCTTTTTATAAAAAAATGTGATACATTTTTTAAATGCCAATTTCCAGTTGGCATGTGCCACTAATTTAGGTAAATAATAGTTGTTGGATATGTATTGAAAGAAGGGTGGGTAAGGGGGGCAAGCAACAGACTTTAACCATTAGGGAGTTTAATGTTTAAACATGATTGTCCTTAAATATATTACTGTCACATTGTAAATGCAATGTGTAAATATCATAGAAAGGACAAGGACATTTAGAGGAAATAATGCTTATTTTAAATATTAGGTAATGTAATAAATATATACATAGTATGAAATCACTGTTGTACCTCAAACATTACAGTATATCATCTTGTAACATTAATAATATCTAATTGTATCAGTGACATCACACAGTGTTATGTTATTTAACAAATGAGGCCACAAAATATCAAGGAATATGAATGTTAATTAAGGCCGACCGGATCCTTAACAAATGTTCCTGTTTCTGTTGGTTCAATTTAGGCTTCAGCTGTTTAACCTTTTATATTTATGAAATATAGTATTACCATTGATCTCTCCTGTGATAGTGATGGATGGTGGATCTGCAACAAAAAGAGAGAATACACTTTGAAATAATTAGAAGTTTTTAATGTTTTATTATGTATATTAGCAAATGACAGATAATGGTTTTATAAAATAAATTATTCCAATGTACTTTTTGGTTTTCTCTTTCAAAGTGAAAAAAACTGATGTGTTCCTTATGTAATAGTTTAAATCTTATTATACAATGTTTTTTATTTTTAAAAAATTAGACTGCAATGCTAATAAAAATCATTAAGAATAAACATGTAAAAACAAACTAAAAAATTACTTTTAATTTATACAGCATGTGCAAAAAGTATTCATGTTCATGGCACCTGTGAGTGGCATTAAGCACTAATGTTAATGTTTATGGAAAAGGTAGTTGTGTGTCTCATTTTTAGCTTGTGATGGGGTGATTTTTAAATAAAAAAAATAAAGAGAAAAAATAACTAACTCAAAAGGGCATTAAACCTTTTCTTGTTTTAATTAGATTTTTTTGATTTAAAATACAACAAAAGATGGATATCAGATACCCACAAAATTAGTTCAAATTGGCTGAAATAGAGCTTACATTTTCATAACTGGCAAGTCTGTAGCTGAAATTCACCATTTAAATGGAGGATAACTTGTAGATGCTGTATGCTTAAGCATATTTTAAAATTTTAGTTGATCTCATCTTTCGGTTTTGTGAAATGCCACTTTTTCATATAGTATGTTTTTTTGTGAATGCCTAAGTTAGTGTACAAAATGTTTTTCAGACTAAATTTTTTTTCTATGAGAAACCTGTTTAGGTGGAATGCGATGGAGTGTTTTGAGAATTTGTCTTGAGGAAATTATTTATAAACAACCACATTTCTTAAGATGGGTAATTCTGAGATGTTGTACGTGCCAACTAGAGATCTCTGATGTGGGGAAAAATATATAACACCTTATTTATTCACTACCAGAAGGAGCTGGTAGCAGGACATATAAACAGTGTAGTTTTCTATGGTTCATGCACTGGTCAGATGGAGTAGTGCATGTACTAGAAGAGCTATGTCAGTTAAAATCATTCACACAAAAATGATCACCTTCATTTCGTTGATCTATATTTTGTGATTACACAAATAAGTATTTATATATTCACAGCCTAGGCAGGTAATACCGTTCATCCCTCCAAAAAGCTGTAACAAATACTAGGCTAAGAGAGTGGGCTGGTGAGACAAGACTGGGGAAACCTGCACAGTGTGGTCCCCTTGTTATAATGTCACACAGCACTAGCCTGTAAACACAAAGGGACTTAATGACTTGTGAGTATGGTGTGATAAAGAGCTAATTGATATAACAGTATAATTTAATAGTACGTTACTGGCAGCCCAAGCTGCTTAGGTATATTGACAGACTATCCATGTTTTGGAGCATGCTGACAATTCTAGAACAAAAATAACCAGCATTATCTGACACCTTGGGATCTGTAGTGCACTTGTAAAAAATGCACCTAAATAGACAAACCATTCCATGAAAATAAGGGAGATATGTATCAAAGCTTGGAGAGAGATAAAGTAGATGGAGATAAAGTACCAACCAAACAGCTCCCACCTTGTAATTTTTCAAACACAGCCTGTTACATGGCAGTTAGAAGCTTTATCTCACTCCACTTCATTTATCTCCAAGGCATAGAACATTTCCCACTAAGTCCCACTTATTTAAATAAAAGCTCTCAGGCACATTCTCACAATAACACCACTTTAAGTACTCACAGGGCTGGATTAAGGTTTGTGCAGGGCCCCTCAATAAAAATGTCAATAAGGTATTCTAGCAATGTAAAAAGTAACCTGTATAAATACTCCCAGCACCACAAATGTGTTAAACACACTGTAGATCCCCAATTTCACATTGTGCCACACCAAAGTCAAGCTTATGTGTGCCACAGCCCCCCATGGTGGTGTGGTAGCTATGATATATGTGGGTTCTCCCCAGTTTGTGGGGGCCCCTGCTACTATGTAGTTAATAAGCTCTGCGTAGTCACTATTGAGCATGATAATTGCCTATATCTCATCAGCTAATGTATCTTACGATGTCATTATGATATACCAGGTGATGTACAGTATATGGTGCAGTGTAGCTGAAGGATAATCATGTCAGAGGTAGGGTTAATGTGGGAGACACTGAGAGCATGTAGGGAATAATCTGACAAGGAAAGGGTATATAAGTGAATTTCTGGAGGGCAGAGGGGCATGAGATGATAAAGCTTATGGGCAGGCGGCATTCAGGGGAAGACCTTGTAAGCAGAGGGTGGCACATTATAGAAAACTGGATTGCCATGTGTGAGAAAAGCTTGTGGGCAAAGGGGTGGCATTTGATAGAAAAGAGCTATTGAGCAAGGAGGGTATGTATGAGAAATGCTGGTAGTTATCTGGGATACAGTCTGTTAAATTATATGTTTGTAACTCTGTAACAACACAGACATTATATGCCTTCACATGTAACATAATACAAGATGCGGGGTCCCTACCTCCACAAAATAGTAACCAGCACTAGTCCTTTAAGCCTAGGCTGGTAAATTTAAGGAGCAAAATGTCCCCCCAAACATTTTTCACTAACCAGCACTAGTTCTCACCAACATTTGGGAGATAGAGTGTAAAGTCCTCCTGCCTTAGAGCCAACCATCCCTAGGCCAGTAAGCAGGAGGCTGTAATTCATAGGGGTATGGATAAAAAAGCAGTAGGGATATTCCCAACACCCCTGGACTGTGAGTATTGGGTTAATAATAATAACTGAAAAATAGAAAAATATTTTCATTTACTAGCACAGTGAAGGTCCTAAGAAGCCCAATCATGTCCATGCAATACACCTGAAAAAAAGACACACACATATATTATATTATAAATACACCCCACATACCTGTATCCCTCACTTAAATCCTTTTGAATGGCTCTCATTGGTTCATGTAGACATCCAAGAACTTGATAAAAATAAAAATAGATGTAGCTGAACTTTTACCACTAGGGGTTGCCTTGCGAATGACAGGTAATTGTTGGTCAAAGAATGGATGTTCCCATGCTTTGACCATTGGCAATAACCAGCAATTACCTGTCATTCACAACGCAGGCTCCAATGGTACAAATTCACCAACATCTGTGTGTGTGTTTTTTTTTTTTTTCAATTTCATTGATTTTTTTTTCAAGTTATAAATATAAAATAAGATGAATAGTATGTAAAAAAGTGTGTATACTTACAGTAAACATCTAGGACTATAGTTATATGTGGAGAAGAGATCACAGTTGGCAATATCACTTTACAGGTTATATCTATCTTGTGATCACTCTGAGATGGGGCAAATGTCACAGTTGATGAGTTTTTCCAAATTCCATCCTGATCACTCTTTGACCATTGAAAAACTGGGATTGTTCCAGGGCAATCCATAGGAAAATCACATGTGAGCGTCACCTCCTGACCTGAAATGATCTTCTCAGGAATGGAGATTTCTGGCTTTTGTGTAAGATCTGAATGACAGATTAGAAATAGAGAGTAAAAGTGATTTTCTATTTCTGATGTGAGTCACAAGGAAGTAATTAAAAAAATATTCTCCTAAAAGAGAACAAAGTTTTTATATAAGATATATATCCTGAACTTACCACTTCTCTCTTTGCTATGATTTTCTATTTCTATTTAATAATTCTGGATACTTAATGTAGAAAGTTAATATCAACACTGAAAATCTATTAGTAATTATTCTCAAGTAGCACTGTTATTTGGTGGGGAAATGTTTGTACATTGTCTGTGATGTAGAGGAGAGAGGGAGGGGGCAGTGATATAGATAAATAGTGTGGGGGGGAGTTGGGGAGAATGTGTCAGGAGGAGAGAGTGTATCAGGATAAAACACGTTGCTAACATGGTGGCCATTGTCTTCTACCACATTCAGATGCGTGATTATTTAGGTGTCCTTATTTTTTTTGTTTTGCAACAGAGGGAATAAATATACTTACATCTCACATACGTACATTCATTAAGCATCTAAGAAATATTGGCCTATCATCCAAACAGATCCTAGTTTAAACCTATCATACACTAGACTTAGGTTGGCTTATTCTCAAGGAAGGAACCTCAGAGACATATTGGTCCAGACAGACTTATCCAATTTGGGTAAAAAAGTTACTATACATTCCTTAAACCATAACCATCAGGGTTGTTGCAAATGTACTTGTGTTACCTGCCAGACAGGCAACACATTTTCACATCCTCAGACAGGCAAAACCCTGTGTATTAGATATGCGCTCAATTGTAATTCCACATTTGCTATTTATCAAATACTATGCCTGTGTGTTAACTTAGATATATATATATATATATATATATATATAAACATATATATATATATATATATATATACATATATACTGTGCAGTCCACTCTTCCACTCTTCAATACCATTTGAGATAGGCATTATTGTGATTAATGAAAGTCTCTCAAAATATCCCAATCTGGTTCCAGAGAAACTAGAGTTTTATTAAAAAGCTTTACATTTATAATGGGACATCATTTCTTTAATATTTGGGGATCACTTTTATGTTCAACAACTGGGGACAGCCATGGGCACAACATTATCCCCTGCTTATGTGAACATCCTGATACATGATTGGTGAATCTGAGGAGATTTTTGTCTGTAGTATCAAGTTTGAGGTGGAGAATATAACATTTATTTTGAAATTTAAGTTATGTTAATTATATGGAAATATCATGTTACCAGCATTATATATTTTATTGAGACTATCAATCATATGATTTCAATTTAAAATGTACTTTTAAGCAACACATGTCCGATGTTGAATATGTACTGTAGATATCTGGTTGGAGATTAATAGTGATAATAAGATCAATGCTAGCACATATTTTAAATATACCCATGCTAACAGTTACATTCATCTTCCAACTGTTATATTATGGAACTATGGAAGGATAATTATTATTCTCAAAATATTTGTAAGTGAGAACATTTTTAGAGCAATCTAAGATATTGACCAAGAGATTCATAGACAGAGGCTATCAAAAGAAAAATTTGTTGAGGCAAATTTGAAAGCTTTTAGTAGGAGTAGAAGCATCTCTTAAAAGTGAAGGTTCTGCAGGATTTTGATATAAAGGATTCTGTAAGGTTTTTTTATAACACAGTTCAATAAGCTAAGTAGGACAATAGAAGTTATTTTGAGACGTCATTGGAGTGTTTTGCCCAGAGACCTCATTCTGGGGCCATTATCCCCCATAACTAGTTCATAGAAGGGCAAATGCTTAAAAAAAATTTGCCAACTCTAGCAGAATTGCTGGAAAGAGCTGGTTGTGCACACGGCCATTCAGAAGAGTGGACAAGTCTTTCAGGAGACCGCCACCCCCGCCACCATCCACATTTTTTCTTAACATTGTGTTTTGGGAATGGGGGCGTGATGATGCGGTTTTGCAGTCATGTCCCCGCTCCGTCTCCAATCATGCATTACACCCCCTGGAGTGGGCAGTCAGTATGTTGGCAAGCATATTTAAAATGTTCCTTTAAGTTAAAGCAATGTACTGTAACACACATAATAGGTGGCTCTAATTACTAAATAGCTGTCCATGAAAAGATGTAGGTAGCTTCAATATTGCTTTGATTGTTGCCTGTACATTGAAAAGTAAAGGTAAAGTAAGTGGCCAGTGGGGTCATGGGAGAGGAAAGCTGATTGGTAGACGACAAGTTATTCTCCTTTCCATCTGCCCATGTGGTGGCTGGCCCGACACCACTTCAAGTAACTGGCAATGTCTATTCAGCTTGGGGTCAGCACCCTAAAGTGGGAGCCTATCATTGCAATCAGCCTGTGGGTCATTCATGCCCAGTCTGACAATGCCAGGACCATTGGAATGCTTTGCTGGAGCTTTGAGGGAGCATGCAACCCTGGGCATACATCACTCTTATGTGCAGCAGTTGGAAATATAAGAATGTTTATTACTGAATAGTTAACAGCCCACATATCAGCCTCCCATGAGACCCATTGTTGTTAAACCATCACATTCTGATGATATTGGGGTATACAACAGGGAAATGTTACTTCTAACATGAGTCAATAATCCCATTGTTAAGCAAATAATAGAAACGATGAAGGACTTTAGTTATCATATAGCCATTTGTTTTGTATATCTGCTTCTCACACATTTTGTTACAGTACCTCTTGTTTTCATAAATCTTTACCCGTCCCCTGATGTTTCCGTCCTAAGCTGTTTGCGTCTCTCCATCACTGGCAACATTAGGCTTATGGTCAATGTAAAACATGCATGCACGGCTGCCATTTTTAAACACAGTAAACACACTGTGAAGTGACAGGAGCAGATTGGTTGGTACTTTATCTCCATCCGATTTATCTCTCTCCAAGGCTTAGTACATAGACCCCTGAGTTTTTAATCTTGCTGGGATACAGCATAGGCTTTGCTTGTCCCCATTGCAGGGTTTAGCTAACACCATCTCAAGGCTCTCCAATGCTTGATAAATTGCCTGATTCTACCATTCTAATTGAGGCCTATGGGGACGGCAGTAACTGATTGTAAATCTCTCATATTTCCAGTGTCAACCCTTTGATAAATTACATGAAGCAGGGAAGAGCCTATTTTCCAGCACAAATAGAGCCCTACATCTGATAAGAAATCAATGACTTCTCCAGCTTTAGGATTGTTATTCATAGAACTCATATATTTATAGTGTTTCTCAGCTCACACATACACATATATACCGACTGTCTGAGTTGACTCACTGGGGAGAGCATTAAGCTGAATATTAGTTCTTTATTATTCATTTTAATTCATAGAGTGCAATAAAATCACAATTTACCTGTTACTGACACATATATACTACGATAGTTATATTTGATGACACTCAGTGGACTTTCTTCAAACCTGAAGAAATAAAACCCATTATCTTCTTTCCTGACATCGGTTATTGTCAGTGTGCATTCTCCATTATCTGGGTTTCCTGTCATGCGGAAGTTTTGTTTTCCTTCTTTCAATTTATCATTAGAGGCCACAATTTTGCTATTGCTCACTTTCCTCCAGATTCCAATGGAATTTGTGAATCTGTTCCTATTATCAGCAATAAATGTACAATGGATGGTGACACATAGGCCTTCCTCTACAGGGACAGTACTTTTCACCTGCATAGAATATTCATCCGCTATGGTATCTGTGGAGAGATATATTGGATGAGAGATGATACAGTACAATGCAGAACAACATAATATACATTATGGGGAAGATGTATCAAATGTTCTAAAGACTTAAGTGATCCAAAGCAACCAATCGGTTTCTAACTGGCATTTAACATTGTACATTCTATAAAACGATAGATAGCAGTTGATGAGTTGCTATGGGTAACATCTCCACCTGTCCAGTTCTCCACTCTTTAGAAGGTTTGATACATACAGTGGGCCTGATTCAGACACGCTCGCAGCGCTATGCGCTCACAAGCGGGTCGATGGTGGCCCAGTGCGCATGCGCGAGACCCGGATAGCGACGGGCAAACCGTCGCTCCGGGTCTTGTACCAAAGGGGGCGTGCTGTCAATGTTGAGTGACAGCATGCCCTCATGGGAACGCCTACCGTCTGGGGCCAGCACCACTGACATCACAAGTGATGTCAGTGGGAGTGTTATCGGCTCTGTTTGAGCCGAAAGCACTCTTGGGCTTGCGGCAACGAGACCCTACCACAAGGGTCTCGTCGCAAGCCCGATGGCCGCGATGGTCTTGATTATCGCGACCATCATCATGGCCGCTCGCTATAGCTGTGGGTGGTCACCCACAGCTATGCAAGCGGCCAGGAGGCCGTCTGCAAAACCAGAGCATCCGGCTCTGAATCAGGCCCAGTATCCCTTCATGAGAGAAAGAAATGCAAACACCAGAAAATACTTCTCCTAATATTCTTATGTTATACACTGCACTCAGCAGAGGGCTGTATGCTAAATGTCCAATTGATGATACTAATATTTGCTGTGCATATGAAATATAAATGAACATATAGTGTGTTGATGAAAACCAATTCACATGTCACTGTACTAAAATTTTTTTATTTGTATATAAAAATGATGATTCTTATTATACTGAACTGGTAGTGGATCAAATCAAAATACTAAATAAATGAAACATAGGAAAATGTATAAAAAAAAGGAAAAAATTGTTTGAAAAAATATATATATAGAAAAAATAGAAATAATAAAAAATTATTGTAAAAAGTAGTTCAAGTTCTCAAAGTCACTGGAATAAGCTACTATATGTAACAGTCTTAGATAAATAATGATGGCGGCGTCCCGCTAAGCATAAACAATGTGATGTTGTTATGGGTCGATAGTGATGGTGATGATCTTTCTTCCTGGAGTAGGAGTGCGGTGGGGAAGCTGACAGGAGGCTGGGCTCTCAGGCCGGTACCCGTCACTGCTGGTGGATAGCGGCCGCGCGCCCGAGTGACCGGTCGGACGTCCTCTCCCGCCTTGCAGTGGAGGTCGAGGCCTATGGCGGGGATAAGCGGTTGTGGCTTACACCAGATGCCGCAATCCCCTCCAGTGTGAGATGCACTTACCTCCTTGGATCCGTCAGCTTCACCGTTCCTTCTCCTTGCCAGCTGGTGTTCTCCTCGAAACTGCTTCCGACTCCGACTTCCGGGTGTGGTCACGTGATCGCGGCTGCGTTGAATAGAGTTCCGTGTGGATATATAGTAGCAAATTCCTTTCTCCTAATATAGCTTTTACTCTAAGGCCCGTTTTCAATTTGGGAGCGAAAAGTCCATGCTGGACTTTTTGCTCCACATCGGATGTTTCATCGGAGGTTTTGCAGGGGTAAAGCATCAGGCCCATGCCCATTTTATCCCTGCATTCATTTAGGAACTTGCGAAAACGGGACCCAGCGGAAAGGTAAGTATTGAAAAAATTGGGGAATATTCGGGAATTCATCCTGGGACCCCTTTAATAATTTCCTGACATGGAGGATCACTATGGATACCTCAGTTTTTCCCTGCTGAAGGTAATTAGGGTTTTTAAATAGCCGTGGCAGGTGCTTTTTTGTGCCTGTGAAGAAGTGATGAAGAATAGCACTTAGGGTTTTTTTTGGTAAAAAATAAGTATGCCCATCAAATTTGAGGTACATGACAATGGGTGCAAGCATATTTTTAAGTCCCTAGAGAGCATTTTTAAAATTCTTCAAAAATGCACCTGCCGCTGCTACCCGCAATGAAGAAAACACCTGCCGCAAACTTGGGAACCTATCTGGAATCTATTTCGCTACTTTAGGATTTTGTCCCCCAGATTTTTTTTTTTTAACCCCAAAATTCAAGTTCATTTTTTGGGGTGTTCCGATTTTTTTTACTTTTTTTTTTAAGCCTGCACTCCTAAACCCCAATTCTGCACTTTTTTCTTCACCTATTGCGTGGTGAAAAGTTATCGCCGTTTTTTTACAATGACTTTTCGCACGGGCGAAAAGTCTTTGAAATTGAATATGGGGATAGTGAAAACAGATGAAAATGACATCGCCGATAACAGCTTTTCAACTTATCGCCAGTAACGGCTTTTCAGCTTATCGCCAATAACGGCTCTTTGCAGCCAAATTGAATACCCCTCTAATGCTGGCCATACACTCTGCAATTATCGGGACGATCCGCCCGTTATCGGCAGATCGCCGCGATAATTGCAGCTTGTATGCGGGCGACCGAGGGTTAAATATTGCTCGGTAGGGCATGCTGGATTGTCCAGCATGCCCGTCCGATGCGATATTTACCCGGGAAACTGTTGGCCGCATCGGGCAGTGTATGCCCAGCGCGGCCGACAGACAGACATTTCCTGTGTTCCTTCCTACGGAAGGAACAGGGAAATGTCTCCTCCCCCGGGGGCGGAGCGCGGATGTCAAGCTATACACTGTGAGATTTCTCTCACAGTGTATGCCGGCGACATCTGCGGCTGGCAGGCAGCCAGATAAAATGTCTGTCGGTCTGACAGACATTTTATCTGGCAGTGTATGCCCAGCATTAGTGATACTTTCCAAAAAATACTGAAAAAAGGTGTGAAAAAGTAAAACACAAGATGGAAAAATATGAGTAATGTGTAACTGTATACCCCCCAGATTTGTCATAGGTTCTTTTATCTGATAATCCCCAAATTTTGCATACAGAATCCAGAGATGGTACTGTGATGACATGCCAAATTTTAGGTTAATGAACAACATTGACCAGCCATTCAGAACTAAGCCATTCATAACCAAGTCACTTTAATTGATCTTGTATTAACTTCTGCATTCTTGCCGAGGCTTCACTGGGAACAAGATACATTCCTCTTTTATTTATTTGATATCCCTGCAGACTACTTCATGAAAGAATAAAAGAAAATGTCCTCTGTATTTAGGAGTGTAATACCAATGTAAACAAGGTGTCAGGGGGAGTTCTTTTATTTAAATTAAAATGCTTTTCTAAGATATGTGTTTTTTCTATAGAGTACTATTGTGGAGCTACATGCTCCAGCACACCTTGAGTGATAAGGTTTGCTGATGATTGGAGTTCCACAAGATCTTGCATACTCTGGTAGCCAACTGCATTCATATTAAACTCTATTAGAGTATGACCAGCTTATTTTGGCCTCGTCTGATGCTACAGTATTTATACTTTTTTCAGTAGGACACCATGCACGATTTCCTTCTGCTTCAATGGTAATCAGTGCTGGCGATAGTACTGGTTCTTGGTACTCATATAATAGGGGAGGGATGTCTTTATTTATTTAGGATTTATTTTGAAACTGCGTGACCTAATTACAATAGGCTACACCACCTAAATGACGTTATTTGGGGGGGTGCCCGCATGGCATGCCTCAAGTTTAACGTCCGGCTGTGGGGAGCCCAGCACTTTGTCACTAGCTGGGCGTTCCCCAGCCCTCTCCCGGCACTGAATGGATGTCCCACGCATGTACGCAGCATCCATTCAGACTCTGCGGCGGTGGAGGTGCCCAACCTCCCGACCAGACCACCCGTGGGACACTTCGGGGTGTTGGGGGGGGGGTGTGCCCTCTATGGGGTGGTGCCCCTGTTCAACCACACTGGTCAAACACCCCAAGAGCCGGCCTTGTATGTATCTCTGCATGGGTGACACCTACATATTACTGCACATGTGAAGCTTCATATACACCCTGCTAAAACACTTGCAATCTTGCACCATGGTCCTGCTTGTTGAATCTCTGGGCCTGATGCATACCCGCTCGCGAGCGCACAGCGCTCGAAAGCGGGTCGATGGTCCCCTACTGCGCATATGCACGCCGAAGCCGGCTCCAGCATGCGGATGCGCGAAACCCGGCCAGCGACGGGCGCTCCGTCGCTACGGGTCTTGCACCAAAAAGGGGTAGCTGTCGATTTTGACAGCTCGCCCCGTTTTGGAGGTGGGCAGGGGGGGTGGCTACACAAACTGAGGCGTTCCCAAAGGAATGCCTGCCGTTTGTGGGAGGCACCACCGACATCACCAGTGATGTCAGTGGTGAGCTTCCAGCTCTATTTAGAGCCGGAAGCTCACTAGGGCTTGTGGGAACGAGACCCTACCACAAGGGTCTCGTCGCAAGCCCCGATGGTTGCGATGGTCGCAACCATCGCGACCATCACCTGGCCGCTCACATAAGCTGTTGGTGGTCACCCACAGCTATGCGAGCGGCCAGGAGGCCAAAACAAAAAAAAACACCCAGATTCAGAGCGAGCGCTCTGAAAGAGAATCCGGCTCTGAATCAGGGCCTGTGTGCCTGATTCAGAGCCGCTCGCAAAAAGCGAGCGCTCGCTCTGAATCAGGGCGTGTGCATTTTTTTTTTTGCGGCCTCTTGGCCGCTTGCATAGCTGTGGGTTACCACCCACAGCTTATGCGAGCGGCCATGATGATGGTCGCGATGGTCAAGACCATCACGACCATCGGGCTTGCGACGAGACCCTTGCGGTAGGGTCTCGTTGCTGCAAGCCCCAGTGGACTTCCTGCACTATTAGAGGGCCGCCCACAAACGGCAGGTGTTCGCATGGGAATGCCTCCGTTTGTGAAGCCACCCCCCCGCCACGCCTACAAAATGGGACGAGCTGTCGATCAACATCGACAGCCGCCCCTTTTGTAGTGAGTTCCAGAGCGAGTCGCTCCGGGACTCGCGTGTGCGCACTTGGGCACCATCGACCCGCTTGCGAGCGCATAGCGCTTGCGAGCAGGTCTGAATCAGGCCCTCTGTTCATTAGAGTTTGGACTTAATAAATAGAAATATTTTGTTCATTTTTGATGCATACAGTATGTCATGTTGATCCTTCCCTTAGTAATGAGTATTGTTTGTTGATTTTTTTGAGGTACTCCTGCTTAGCACACCCCAAAGCTGTTCTTGCACAATCAGTTACATTCTTTGATGCCTTATTTGCCATTCAATTTATAAGACCTTAATGAACCCAGAACAAAACCTAGTTTAAGTGGAGTTCATTACAATTTGGAGAAAAAAATAGGGCTATACTTACCTTTAATGTAACAGTCTCCTGATTCATATTAGAGACGTGGAGGTCCGGTTCTCTGAACCGACAACAACTGAATTTAGGGGTTTTGAGTCAAACCGAGTCTGAGCTCGGATTCACTTTGGGGTATCAAGTCAAACTGAGGGCCTGATTCAGACCCTCTCGCAAACGCTATGGGCTCGCAAGCAGGTCGATGGCCGGGCAGTGTGTATGTGATGTCAGTAGAGAGCTTCCGACTCTATTATAGCCAGAAGCTCACCGGGCCTTGCGATGGATGAAACCCTACCACAAGGGTCTCGTTGCAAGCCCGATGGTCGCGACCATTGCGACCATCACCTGGCCGCTCGCAAAAGCTTAGCGAGCGGTCAGGAGGCCATCTCTAAAAAAAAAAGGGGCCGCCCTCATTTAGAGCGAGCACTCGCTTTTTGCGAGCGCCTCTGAATCAGGCCCACAGTCCCCGTTTGAATCTTCCTGTGGTTCGAACTCGGGTTTTGTATTGAAAAAAAATTTTTTTAGCTGTTTTCTTTCTTTTAAATACAGATCCAAGAACAAAACCAAAACACATTTGGATGATTTTGCAAAACTAAAACCAAAACATGAAGATGAATTTGCATCTAAAACCAGAACTCGGGGGTCGGCGCACATCTCTAATTCATATTATCACTTTGAGGGCCTGATTCAGAGCCGGACGCTATTTGCGGACGCTCGTTCTGAAAAAGAGGCCGGATATTTAAATTGAAAGCTCGCTCTTTGCGGTCTGTTGACTCTTTTTATGTCTGAGCGTGCATCCGAAACATGCGCTCGCTATTTTTTAAACACACACCTTGGCCGCTCGCATCATACGTCATCTCCGCTATTTATTAATTAATCGAGTACATCGAAAGGCGTCTGAACTGGTCGCAATTCTTGTGGTAGGATTTTCCTACCGCTATCACTGCGAGCAGTTCAAGCTAAAAGACAACCAAGTGACGTGGTCGATGATGCTGCTTTGTTAATTATGCACACCCATTAAACGCCCGTTTTGACCGTTTGGCACGCTTGCGTTCGGATCTCCACTCCCCGTTTTCAAGCAGCTTCCCCTGTTACCACTCACAAACGCCTCATTCTGTCACTCAAATTAGCAGGCCCTCGCTGTTTTACAAGCACACGATTTCCGACCGCAATGGCTGGTTGGCGCATGCGCATTATGACCCATACGCATGCGCAGATGTTTGAACATCGCTCGGAGCAAACGAGCAGCTCTGAATCAGGCCCTGAATGTGCCAATTGTCAAACACTACACCTACCAGTATACACTATATTTGTTTTCCTCTTTTTTTGGTAGAATAACCCTTACATCTTGAAACTAAAGGTTGGAGAAGTGCTGGGACACCCATTTAATCCCACAAAATTTAGAACTTGACAACATTCTGGTGTTAACATTCTGACTGTCGACAAACTCTACTTGACTCAACTTTAAGAGTAAATAAAGTTGTCTGAGACTTTAGGCTTTAGTAAGTTTGGAGGACTAGATCCAAAGACTAACAATATCTTTTATTTTTTTCTGTTATGTTGTGGACCTTTCAAATTAAGAGATTTTAATGGAAGCGGTTCCATCAAATGTAACATTTTGTAAAAGGAATCTTTCTCCCCCAGTGCAAAATCTCACAAATAAAAACATTGTGTGGTTGTTGCAGAGTTGAATGCAAGGTGGTGCTAACTGCTTCTGCATTACATGCATGGAGCTAATTTCAGGTATTTATCAATATACAGACTTGTACGCATTTCTGTAAATGAACTGCCCAAATTTGTACACCGGGCTTGATAGCTATCATCATTAGCAGTGCACACTTTGTACATCAGCCTTTTCTCTGGTTCAATTATCTGTTTTTGAAAAAGTTCCTGTGTTAATAGGAATGAAACGCGTTGATGTTACAGTATTTTGTCATTACTAGGGAGCAACTTGGACGCTAACACTGACTGCTGTCAGTTATATCTTTGCATACTGTATTTCTAATTAAACATGAATTGGTGTAAGTACAGTGGTCCTTAATTATAGCCTGCACTGGATGGGCAGTATGCATGGAGGTGCAGAAATAAAGCCATGTTTCACACATTACAATATACTGGAGATCATTACACTAGCCTCAGACACTTACCTTGCCAGAGCATGGACAGGATGATGAGCACAGGATAGACCCACATTCCGCAGCCTGTTCCAGCTAATATTTATCTTGGGTATGATCTGTGGACTAATGAAACAAGATGTTGAGAAATGAGAACACTCCTACATCTCTTTAATACACCTGTACATGTTACTGTACATGCTTGTTATGCGAACTTCCCAAATGATGAGGATGGGACAGTCCAGGATCTGCTGGACTTTTTGGACATCTAATTATACAGTATCTTGAACGATAACAGGTATTTCCAGATTAGCAAAATTATGTACTGATATAGTATGCCTAGTTTTATGAGGAACTGGTACTGTGGTTAATAGTAAAAGCTACTGTAACACCTTAATGATGGTAAAATAAGATGGGGCTGCTGGAATTAGATAATGGGGTTTATTTATCATTATTCATAGTTTTTTGACACTACATGACTTGTTATTTTGCTGCATTTCACAGAACCCTTTAGTGGATACTTATCGAAATTGAATCCACGGTAGAGGTTTTGTATAATGGCCCTGATTCACTATGGATTGCTACTGTGAATGCAATTGCGATTACGCACGCAGTTCAACTTCAATAGTATGCTAATCCATTGTGATCGCTATTCCCTCACAGCACTACACAAGGACGCCCACTTTACCTTACACACATCCGTAATGTTTAGCAAGACTGCAAAACCATTGGTACAGGTGAGAACCATCGCAGCCTCATGCTCACTTTCACAAGATCTGACCTTACTCAGAAACTGGTAACTTCCACGCACACTATGAGACCTCAACCTGCGTAGGCCATCGCAGTGGGTATTTTATGCACGGCCCTGTAACGGCGTTCAAATACACTGGCGCGCCTGTGTTTTGCCGATCACCCCCCCTGTCATCACCCTCAAACGGAACTTCCTGTCAATCACTCTGCGAAGAGTGTGCATAGTCACTGCAATGATTTCTCAAGCTTTATATGTCTAAGACTGAGCTGATTGTCTTCCCACCCTCCCACATAACCTAAAATCCCACTATTTATCAATAGATGGCATAACTATCTCATCTAGTCCCAGAGTGTGTTGGACTCTTCCCTCTCCTCAAACCACATATTCAGAATCTCTCACAGTCTTGTCGTTTCCATCTCAAGAATATTTCCAAGATCAGACCCTTTCTCACCCAGGATGCCACCAAAACCCTCATACATTCACTGGTCATCTCAAGATTGGACTACTGTAACCTCCTCCTATCTGGCCTCTCCAATTCCCATCTCTCTCCTCTCCAGTCTGTGCTCAATGCTGCTGCTCGGCTCATCTTCCTCTCCAAATGCTCTACATCTGCCTCCCCTCTCCTACAAGCCCGTTAACTGGCTCCCCTTCCCTTTCAGAACCCAATTCAAGGTTCTCACACTCACTTACAAAGTCCTCACCCATTCCTCTCCCATTACACACATCGCCTTTCATGACAATTGATTACTTCCTCCCACTCCCGTCTCCAAGATTTTGCCTGCACTGCTCCCCACCTTTGGAACTCCCTCCCTCTCCCAATCAGACTCTGCACCTTTCTACAATCATTCAAACAAGCTCTTATGACCCACTACTTCATTAAAGCCTTCCAGCTCTCAGCCTAACTTGCTGCTACATCTTCCATGCTCCCTGCCTACCCCATCTGTGTCATATAAGCTCTTTCGAGCAGGGCCCTCTACCCTCTTGGGATTCCCCCTACTGTAATTTAATTTATCTCTTACTCCCCACTAGGGCAACTAACACTTGGCTGCTTATGTCCGGGTAAAGGTTGCTAATATAACAATGTTTATTATCCATGTCCTGCTTTGTATTGTAAGTTGCTGGTTACTTATTTGTTTATGTACTATGTAAGGCGCTGCGGAACACTTGTGGCACCATATAAATAAATAATAATAATAATAATAATCGCAGTCCCGGTCATAGTGGCTAGTTTGAGCACATACACTGCGATGCATATGCATGTGCAGAACTCAACAATCGGCCGATTGTGTGTTTAATCGCAGTTGCGTATGGTAGTGAATTATGCCCAATGTATTTTACCTTGTTCACAATTCTAATGTGATTTTCTTTATGTTTCTGCAGCCAAATTGAACATTGTTCTAGTTGGCAATGCTGAGGGGAGACGGGAGCCCCTAGGGGTTATATTTACTCAAATTTAATAGCAAACGATTTTGACTGATTGAGCTGTATCTTTCAGCTGCGTGCTAAGCCATGTAGATGTGTTGTGTCTTTTTGTTTTCATCAGGTGCAACAAATCTACCAAAAAAAGTTAAATGCAATGCAAAGTTAGTTAAATGTTTTCTTATTCTTAGGGGTACATTTACGAAGAATGGTGTTTGGTCGAGATTGCAATCTCGGGTGAGTTTAGGCATTTTTTTCAACTTGCAAATTTACTAAAGATAAACCGGGCCCGAGGTGTAATACCGCAGCCAGGGGACCCTTTCACTGGGTCTCCCCAGCCAAAGCATTATCATCCCAAGCTGGTCATCCCAAGCAGAGGCTCTCAGGGGAGGTGAGGACCCCTCAATAAAGGGGTCCCACAACTACCGAGCACCCCAGGCTTAAGCTGAAGACTGGGGCTCTTCCTCGCACCCCTGGGCTGTGGATGTGGGAGTAATAGCGGTGAAAATAGATATAAACTATTGCTTCTTATCAAGGAACTACAGGTGCCAGCACGCCTGCCCTTTGGCACTTGTGGAACTAGAAGTGCCAGCGGGTGGCCGGCACCTGTAACCCCGCTGTAAAAAAAATAGTTAAAAAAATACAAGACACACACATCATAGATTGGACAATTTTATTGCACACCTACTACACTCACACATACTTACCTACTGCCAGCTGTTTGGTCCCCTTCTCCAAGTAGTAATCCAATGGGTTACCTGTAAAAAAAAATTCAATACTCACCTACTTTCTGGCACAGGTCGATCCGCTTCTCTGGTAGCATCCAAAGGGTCTTAGAAAAACAAAAAAATGTCTGTCTAGCTCCAGCTTGGACAAGTATAGGTATACTATACTACATACTACACGGAATGCCAGAAGACGCAACTCTTCTGAAATTTACACGCCCACCAGCCAATCAGAGGCCGCTCAATAGCACGTAGAACCAGGACTGACTGAGGAGCCTGGGGCTGGTTATGCTCTTTTTGGGGGGAACCTTCATCTTTTTTTCTAACATTTAACCCTTTTTTAACAGTAAAAACACACAAGCAGCCTTCACATATCTCACTGATACTGTATGTGCAGGCTGCTTGTTCCGGAGATTTTGGCTGCAGTCAGATACTGCAAACTCGGGTGAGAAATCTCGATTAGATACACCATCGGAAAACACACTCTCAGCAAAACACGATTCTTGGTAAATTTGAGTGTTACAGAAGCCTAAAATCACCCGAGTTTCAACTAGTCAAATCAAGTTTAAAAACAGCAAAACTCAACCAAACACGATTCTTAGTAAATGTACCCCTTAGTGTGTTATTACATTTTTCTTTATGTCACTGGGTCATACAATCATTTGTTTTCTCAAATATTTTTCTAATATAGTGTATATAAAGATACCACATCATATGAATAATACTAATAAAATTAAAAAATATATATATTTTAAATGTTTATTGACTGATGTTGTGGTTTATATAGTATATTGGCAAGATTGAATTAGCCTTGTTTTTTTTTGCTGGAAGTGGAAAAGGGTAGTAGCCTCAGACTTTTATGTATGAGGCTATTCAATTAGAAGACCCTTTCCTCATTTTGCAAATCTGTGGCTAATGCACATTAACCCATAGATTCTGGGATATGTACACAAAGCTGTACGTTAAAGTGTTAGCGGCGGCTGTGATAAGAGTAAAAAATACTACTGAATTCAGATTTCTGTTCGAGCCTCAGAAAGAGGTGAACAGAAATACGTGTTATGGGTGTCGAAGCTGGATTATTGGGTGAGACAAGATCAGTTTAAAATTGAATCTCAGAGACGCCATCTTGGAAATGAGATCGCAAGACGCTATTTTGCGAATGGCCGCCTAAGCGCCATTTTAGATAAACTCACACTTTAGTACATGTGGCGATATTACTATTAGCATCATGCGATTGCATCTGTGACCATCGCCATAAGTTACGGCGATTCAGCAAAAGCCCATTTCATGGCTTTACGTAGTTTGGGTGCTCTGGATAAAGTGTATATTATTATAATTCCCCTAAAGGATATATTTCAGAAATGGCTGTACAGTATGTCAAAATTGGATTGCATTAGCTAAACAGAGCAAATGGCCACGTGACAACTAGCCTGTGTAGACAAGCTTCATGGACATAACGTCTGCTCTCACTCCAGGTGGCCCTGCTCGAATACAGCAAGAGGGTCGTTTGTAGCACCTTACATTAGCAGGCTTCCTACAATAAAATACCTTCAAAGCCAAGAGTGTTATCTGAGGTTTGGGTCTTGTAGCTGTGCTAATTTGCATCCACACAGGCCCTGGGAGAACAAAGACCAGTATTTTGGAGCCTGAAAAGGGTGGGAGCTGCTGGGGCATGAGCAAGTCATGGAACTATAAGGCTCAGCATTCCACACTGCTAGGTGTTCACTTAGTTTAAATGAGATTTAAGTGCACCATTTCTCATACACCCATTAATACGCACAATTGCGCTGTTAACTAATCGCATATTAGCGAATGCATACGATTCTGTATGAAAACACTGTTTATTAGCTTCATGCACACGCATCTGCCCCAAGTTAACTAGCGTCTTTACATCATACCCCGCATACTTACACATTACATATTCACATAAAAGGTTTAATAAGCTTTAAAATATAAGATTTAAGTTTGTTCATTCTGTGAAATAAAGATTATTTGGTAACTAAGGTTTTATACATGATAAGTAAGCCGTGATTGGTATTGTACTGATGCGTACTCTTTCAACAGTATTCCGGTCTCATCGATGTGGAGATCGCATCATGCATTCTCAACTTATGGACCGCAGAGACGTCAAGCAACAAAATGTACATTATATGAACAACTGTTAGGATGTTGCATGAGGCAGGAAACCAGAGACCCCCAGTTGTTAGAGGCTGGGTTGTGTCTATTTGAATCAACCTGTTAAATGCCTTGTAACATATACCCTCTCCTTTAGGACCAATGGTATTAGCAACAAACTTCTCTATTGTGTTGTTTATTTCTGGGGGGTATAAATATGTGTGCTCTGACCCTGGGTTTCTAGTCTTTGCGCTGAATGCTGATTGACGAGGGGTTTCTTGCTGATGCCTAACATCTGGACCAGAGAGCGCTGCATATGTATAATTGTACTTGGGTCTGTATAATCTCTTTGCGCTAAGATTATATGAGGGTCATAGCGTGTAACTACTGTACTTTTACTTGAATAATACTTTGTGCTTTGGAACCACAGGTTCTAGGTCTGGAGTCTTTATTTACTTTATGACTGCGTACGCAAATTAGCGTCATCCTTAGAGGTTTATAGGAAGGATATTAGAAGGTATAGGCAGGGGTATATAGAGGTTCAAAAGCAGTATCCTTAGTTAGGGGCTCATAGTGAAGTCACTTACCTACTCACACGGCACATACGGTTATCGATATGTCAGCAAAGGGTGGAGTGTCCACATGCAGGGTTTACCTGCAACCGCTTTGTGCTGAAAGATCGCTATCCATTTTCGTGTGAGACAAGGAAGCTGACTAGAATCCAGGTACAAGAGAGGAAAAAGTTTGTTTTCCTTTGTTGATAGAATCTAACGTTTAAAGGGGTGCCGCAGTATTGAGCACGTGGCTGAGTCGCAGTTTTGCGAACAGTAAAGACGCACTTTTGCGTACGCAGCTAAAAAGTTGTCATACGGTTGTGTGGTAGTTGCATTATTGTGTATGTGACTGGTCGCACAATAGTGTATATGTACTTCCGGTTGTGCTGCCACTGTTTAAATAAAGCCGTTGAGGTTTACATTTTTCAATTGTTATCAATATCTGGGTTAACGTGTATTTTTCTGTGCAGGAAAAAGTGTGTAACAGTGAGTATTTGTTGTGTGTATTTGTTGGTAGGGGTGACTTGTTCCCTACAGTTAGAGGTACCGTATGACCTTTAAGGGCTAAGTGCTAGTCGCTCGGTAAGCAGCTTACCGTTCTATACACAGTAGCATGTGTACATGTTGTCTTTGTTGTTGAGAGGTGCATGGAAGTAGCCGACTTAAACTTCCATAGGTGTGGAAGTTTCCTTACTAAATCTTATCCGGGTGTGGAAGTTGCCTTTTTCAAATCTTATCCAGGTGTGTTGGCGCTGCCGTTTAAATCGTCCACAGGTAAGTGAAAGTATCTTGATTGTCTTTCACCAGTTTAAATCTTTATTGAAAAGCATAGGAGTTGTCTCAGAATGGGGGCCATGCAAACAATAGAGATGTTAGACAATGATGTGCTGCTAATGGATCGCCACTTGGATTGGCCCGTCGTATTATGCATACTAAGTACGGTACTTATGCGATAAGGTATTGTGATGTATGGTTTAAAATGACGATTAAGAGTGTTAGACCATTTCCCAGAATTGGTAGTTTTGACAAAAATGTACTAGATAATGTCCGGGATCACATCAGTCTGATGCGCTCCCGAGAGAAAAATGTCAAATATTATGAATGTTTAAAGTTGTGGCAGCATGAAGGGGATGCGTGGCTTAAAAATGTGCAAGCAACGCAAACTAGCGTTGCGAGCGCATTGCCAGAGAATACATCCACGACGCTGAATTGCAATACGGGCGAGCCGCAAAATGGCGCGCATGTGCAGCAAGGTAGCATTGTGGAGAGTATTGCCAGCAGTTCACGCTCACCACCCCCACCGTATGTGGATGGAGGTGCAAGTACAGTTACCAAAAATACCCCAAAAAATGTAACAAGCAATTTGTACCCTCTCTTAAGCAACTATAAAGAAAATGTTCATGATGTGGATGATGAGCCTATTGTAATGTCTGCCATTTCCCATGCTGTACAGATGATAGATGGTGCATCACAACAATCATGAGTGGTTCCCGTCATCTCCATCAGTAACAGTAAGGGAAGTGCTAACACCCTCTGCACCCGTAGAGGAAGTTGTTAATACCATACGTAGCAGCAACAGATTAAACCCCCAGCCAGATAACAAGGTCAAAGGTCAGTGATAAAATCTCCCGTTAATTTACAGGTGACCAACGAGACAGTACCAACAATGGGTGTAACAGGTAAAGTGGGACATTATCCTTTAACAAAGTCTACAGAGGTTACTATTGGGCTGTTTCATACCAGGCATTCTTTCCTTCTACTAACCTGCTGGGTAGAGACTTGTTATGTAAGATGGGATGTGTTATATATTGCACCCCTTATTGTGTATTTTTAGATATCCCAGAGAGAGTTGCACACGAGGTGCAGGATATGTTGGACACTCCCCAAAGGATAATGTATCACTCTACAAGTTTAAATGAAAATCCATCTCAGGTAGATGAAATGTCCCAAATTCCAGATTCCCTTTGGACTAAGGATGGACAGGACACTGGACTAATGGCAAACGTAAGCCCTGTAATAGTAAATTTAAAAAGCGGTAGGCAAGGGCCAAAAATTTCCCAGTACCCACTAAAACAGGAGGTAGAATTAGGGGTTTTTCCAATAATGGAGCGATTATTGCAACAGGGAATTTTAGTTTGTACAGCTAGTGTAGCCAACAGTCCCATCTTCCCGGTGAAGAAGAGTGGTGGGAGGGGTTATAGGCTTGTACAAGACCTTAGAGGTGTTAATAAGGTAGTAGAGAGCCAATTCCCTGTAGTGCCAAATCCAGCTGTCATCCTGATGCAGATCCCACCAAATGCAACCCATTTCACTGTCATTGTCCTCTGTTCTACTTTCTTCTCTGTGCCTCTCCACCCTGACTGTCAGTATCTATTCACATTTACATACAGAGGTGTACAATACACATGGACACAGTTACCCCAAGGTTTCATAGACAGCCCCAATATCTTCTCCCAGGCATTGCACGACTGTTTACAATCTTTTCAACCTGCCAATGGATCTGTTCTAATTCAATATGTGGATGATTTATTGCTATGTTCTGACTTGTTTATGTCATGTTTGAATGATACTAAACTTTTGTTGCTTCATCTCTTGCATACAGGACACAAGGTGGGTAAGGACAAACTACAGCCATGCCAATCCAGAGTAAAATATTTGGGACACTGCCTAACCCAGGGGTTATGACATCTTACAAATGATAGAATCCAGGCCATACAGAACATGACACCGCAGCAGAATCAACAGCAAATTCGTACCTTCTTGGGAATGTGTGGATACTGTAGAATGTGGATCCCAGGTTTTTCTATTTTGGCCTTGCCTTTACAGGAATTAGTCTCTTGCTCAAAGCCCAATCGTGTCATACACACAGAGGTAACAGAGCAGGCTTTTCTTCATTTTAAGGATAGTCTGACAAAAGCTCCTGCATTGGGAATACCTGATTATGAAAAACCTTTTGATTTTTATTGTACGGAAGCCGATGGTTGTGCTGCAGGTGTCCTTACACAAAAACATGGTGATGCCAGTAGGCCCATAGCATACTACAGTGCCCAATTGGACACTGTGCCAATATCACTCCCCACTTGTTTGAGAAGTGTAGCAGCTACCGCTTTTTTGGTGAGTAAAAGTGAGGACGTAGTATTGGGTCATGATATGATTGTCTGCACTCCCCATGCTGTATCTGCTCTGTTGAACTCAGCTCAAATCAGACATGTCTCTTCGGCTAGGTTTACCAAATGAGAACTAGCTCTAATCGCACCCGCAAACATCACTGTTAAACGTTGCAGCATGCTGAATCCAGCAACGTATTTACCATATGTACAACATGATGTACAAAGGATGGAAGGAGGTGAGTTGCTGGCGGGATGTGAGTTCAGCGGACATAATGATACGATTGTATGGAATATCTGAATCAGACCTTTACTGCTAGACCTGACATACACAACACACCTTTAGAGAATGTGGATGTGACTTTTTATATGGATGGGAGTTGTCATAGACAAACAGACACTGGTGAATTATGTACAGGTTATGCTGTTGTAAATGACACAGACATCATAGAAGCTAAACCTCTTGGTCCTCCTCACTCAGCCCAGGTGGCAGAGTTAGTAGCACTAACTAGAGCATGTGAACTGGCAGCAGGCAAATCTGCTAACATTTACACTGACTCGAGGTACGCGTTCGGGGTGGTGCACGATTTTGGGGCTCTATGGCGTCTGAGAAATTTTATGACAGCAGCAGGCACACCAGTTGCACATTCCCGACACATAAAACATCTTTTAGAAGCAATCCAACTGCCCAAAGCAGTGGCAGTAATTAAATGTAAAGCCCATACATGTGAGGATGATCCGGTGTCACTGGGTAACAACAGAGCCGATGAAGCTGCAAAATGGGCAGCAGGGTTAAAAATGTTTTCTCCCACTGAAAAAATTATGTCTTTCCAAACAATTGATATGCTGAAATTAATTGAGATGCAAAATTTGTGTTCAATTCAGGAAAAGTCCATTTGGAAGTCCAAGGGATGTGGGCAAGAGTCTTCTGGGCTCTGGAGGGACGGACAAGGTAGACCAGTAGCCCCCAAGGCATATTACCCCAGCCTGGCTGAGGCAGCACATGGTCTGACTCATCTGGGAAAACAAGGTATGTGCAAGTTGGTGAGAGCATACTGGTGTGCACCAGGTTTTTCTTCACAAGCAGAAAAGATAGCAATGTCCTGTCTGACCTGCTTGAGGAAGAACTTAGGGAAAGTGATCCCTACTGAACCATCGCACATTCCACCGACTGATGGACCTTTCCAGGTGATACAAATTGATTTCATCCAATTACCACCCTGCTGGAATCTTAAGTATATATTAGTGTGCACTGATGTATTTTCTAATTGGGTTGAGGCCTACCCAGTGGCCACTAATACTGCTGCGTTTACTGCCAAGAAAATAGTTCAGGAATTTGTATGCAGATACGGTATCCCTAAAATCATTGAGAGTGACAGGGGTACTCATTTCACAGGTGATGTTTTTCAAAATATGTGTAAGCTGATGGGTATTAATAGCCGACTTCACACCCCCTACCGACCGCAAGCCAGTGCCAAGGTAGAGAGGATGAACGGGACTATTAAAAATAAGTTAAGTAAAATCATGGCAGAGACTGGACTAGGATGGCCAGAAGCATTACCTTTGGTCCTACATAGCATAAGGACCACTCCTAGACCCCCTCTAAATCTGTCCCCATTTGAAATACTGTCCAGTAGACAACCTCATTTGATTATAAGTCCAATGGAAGACTTGAAGGGTAACAACGAGGTAACTGTAAAGTATCTTATATCAATGAGTAAGCAGTTAAAGCAACAGCAGCAGAAACTGAAATTGTTGTCCCATGATATGCCTGAAACTAACTGTCATGATGTTGAACCAGGAGAATATGTTATGATCAGAAATTTCTTGCGTTCAGGTTGTTTGACTGGCCGGTGGGAAGGTCCTTACCAGGTGCTGCTGACAAGTTCTACATCTTTGAAGGTGGCTGAGAGAGATACCTGGGTCCATTCTACTCACTGCAAAAAGGTCAATCAACCGGTGGAGAAACAAGTCAGAGACAAGGCTGATATTGTGGACCTGTCGCTCGCGAGCTTGTTCCGGGAGGATTGAAAAGGTCGTATTTAGATACCTGAACTAAGAGAAATTTGCAGGTCTTGTTGTGACAATGGACGGGACTTCTGTGTTCATTTTCATATTCTCTTTTAGAGTGTTCACCATCCTGTTCGGTTCGGGAATATCCAGTTTCTGTGATGGGAGACTGATTGAGGAAATCGGAGCTGATGGCAGTGCTGATGGAGTGGAGTCAGGAGGAGTGCAATGCCAATCAGGGGAGTGTCTGACCAATCTTAGTACTGTTATTGTTAAGAGAGCTGTCATTCCGGATACTCGGGGACGGTGTGGAGGTTTATCGTCTGAAGATTCCTGTATTTGTGAGCTTTGTGGGTCCCTAGTTGATGAGAACTGTATCCAACGGTGCCAACCTAAATATAACCCGTAATGGGGTGGGTATCCTTTAGAGGATTATCATAGCATGGTAGGCAAAGTGTTAAATCAAACTGATTGCTGGGTGTGTTCACATGTGCCACAGGGACAGCATAATGTAGGGTTGGTGCCATTTCCGCTGAATATCACGGAAATTTTAGAATTACAAAAAGGGAAAACATTGGATGGAAAATTTCTCTCATCCAAACCACCTAATTTCAAACTATATCAATTCCAAGTAGATAGATCACTTTTGTGTTTAAACATAAGCAACTCTAATAAACCCGAGAGTTGGGAAGTGACGGGGAATAATCAGATGATGACCTTCTCACAAAGAGCTGATAATGAGTCCATAAACCATGATCTGTTACGCTCAATTAAATCTAGTGGGAAACATTTTAGGTATCAGTATACATTGAGTTTCAACAAAGAAATTATTGGTAAGGTGCCAGATGGTTATTGTGCTAAAATAATACAGCCAGAAACTTGCATGTACCAGATGGAAGACCCAGAAATAGGATTGTTTGCAAGGGAAATGTGCTTAATGATAATGATGCATACCATTCCTTATGTTCTCTCTGATAATGTATATTTTATATGTGGAAGAAAAGCATATCAGTGGCTCTCCCCGAGTTCCGAAGGTGTGTGTTACCTGGGAAGAGTAGTCCCAGAAGTTATGACCCTCACACATGTTGAAATGCTTGGTATACATAAAAACACACCGTCACCATATCTTCACACACAATATGAACACAGAGGCAAACGAAATATGATACCTGGTGATGTGCACAAAGCCACAAACAACTGGCTTTCAAGTTTTAGTCGCATTGGATCCCACCAGGATCACTCAGGGTACATTAAACTTTAGATATATTCAGGAACTTGCTAAATTGATAGATAATATCACCGAGATGTACGATGACATATTCAGGTATACAAGGAGAGAATTGCAAGCGTACAGGAAAGAACTGGTGCAACACAGGCTAGTGTTAAATTATTTAACTGCTGTTACTGGAGGGTATTGCGTAACATTGGCCACCCAATTTGGAGTAAAATGTTGCACCTATGTCACCAATGATACCAACGACCCCAAGGAGGTGATAGACCGGAAGATGGATGAAATTCTGCAGCAAAAATGGGAGTTTCGTAAGAACCATAATGCTTCAGTGGCTGAAGTAAGGGAGAAGATAGAAGGATGGGTTTCATGGCTGAACCCAGTGAAATGGTTCTCAGGTCTAGGGGAATGGGTCCAGGAAATGATCACCAATATAGGCAAATTCTTAATCCTTACACTGATTGTCATCATAATAATTGGCATATGTGTCCAGTGTGTTCCTATTGTGTTGAAGTGTGGAAAATGTAAAAATAGAGTAAAACGAAAGAACGAAATTATGATGGTGGTCAGTATGAATACCGAGGTAAATACAGAACTGCATTACAACCCTGAACTAGGAAATACCATCATTTAATGTATTATATTTAGACATGCATAGAATGTATTATTGAAATGTTATTTTTAAAACCACCTCAGATAATGTAAAGTCTCAATTCCCCTTCAAGACTGCCTTTATAGGACTGGTGTATCCCCACACCATTCACATGATCTTCCAAGATCCGCGGTGTGCATATAATAGTAGTTTTATGTCCCCACTCAGAGACACATTATTGATGGATTAAGAACCACCTTGTGCCATCCCATAATAACACTAAATAGTATATAAATGTAAGCCTAAATTATAGTTTAAAATCAGATTGTGATAGCACGTTGTTCGTTATCAAAGGGTGGACTGTCGAAGCTGGATTATTGGCTGACAAGATCAGTTTAAAATTGAATCGCAGAGACGCCATCTTGGAAATGAGATCGCAAGACGCCATTTTGGGAATGGCCACCTAAGCGCCATTTTAGATAAACTCACACTTTAGTACATGTGGCGATATTACTATTAGCATCATGCGATTGCATCTGTGACCATCGCCATAAGTTACGGCGATTCAGCAAAAGCCCATTTCATGACTTTAAGTAGTTTCGATGCTCTGGATAACGTGTATATTATTATAATTCCCCTAAAGGATATATTTCAGAAATGGCTGTACAGTATGTCAAAATTGGATTGCATTAGCTAAACAGAGCAAATGGCCACGTGACAACTAGCCTGTGTAGACAAGCTTCATGGACATAACGTCTGCTCTCACTCCAGGTGGCCCTGCTCGAATACAGCAAGAGGGTCGTTTGTAGCACCTTACATTAGCAGGCTTCCTACAATAAAATACCTTCAAAGCCAAGAGTGTTATCTGAGGTTTGGGTCTTGTAGCTGTGCTAATTTGCATCCACACAGGTCCTGGGAGAACAAAGACCAGTATTTTGGAGCCTGAAAAGGGTGGGGGCTGCTGGGGCATGAGCAAGTCATGGAACTATAAGGCTCAGCATTCCAGACTGCTAGGTGTTCACTTAGTTTAAGTGAGATTTAAGTCCACCATTTCTCATACACCCATTAATACGCACTATTGCGCTGTTAACTAATCGCATATTAGCGAATGCATAAGATCCTGTATGAAAACGCTGTTTATTAGCTTCATGCGCACGCATCTGCCCCAAGTTAACTAGCATCTTTACATCACACCCCGCATACTTACACATTACATATTCACATAAAAGGTTTAATAAGCTTTAAAGTATAAGATTTAAGTTTGTTCATTCTGTGAAATAAAAATTATTTGGTAACTAAGGTTTTATACATGATAAGTAAGCCGTGATTGGTATTGTACTGATGCGTACTCTTTCAACAGTATTCCGGTACCATCGATGTGGAGATCGCATCATGCATTCTCAACTTATGGACCGCAGAGACTTCAAGCAACAAAATGTACATTATATGAACAACTGTTAGGATGTTGCATGAGGCAGGAAACCAGAGACCCCCAGTTGTTAGAGGCTGGGTTGTGTCTATTTGAATCAACCTGTTAAATGCCTTGTAACATATGCCCTCTCCTTTAGGACCAATGGTATTAGCAACATTGGGGGTATAAATATGTGTGCTCTGACCCTGGGTTCCTAGTCTTTGTCCTGAATGCTGATTGATGAGGGGTTTCTTGCTGATGCCTAACATCTGGACCAGAGAGCGCTGCATATGTATAATTGTACTTGGGTCTGTATAATCTCTTTGCGCTAAGATTATATGAGGATCATAGCATGTAACTGCTGTACTTTTACTTGAATAATACTTTGTGCTTTGGAACCACAGGTTCTAGGTCTTGAGTCTTTATTTACTTTATGACTGTGTACGCAAATTAGCGTCATCCTTAGAGGTTTATAAGAAGGATATTAGAAGGTATAGGCAGGGGTATATAGAGGTTCAAAGGTAGTATCCTTAAGTAGCTGCCATGGGCTGTAATTAAATAGCCACGGACACTGCATTATGGCTAAATAGCCCTTCAAATTATTTGAATTTGGCCCTTTGTGTCTTATTTTCATATTTAGATTATAATGATGTTGAGTGTTCGCATACTGTATCTTTTTTAATGTAGGAGTTGGATCATTTTCCTCTATTTAGCTCGATCTTATAGGCCAGGATTATCACAAGCAGTCCTGCAATAAGATGGATTTGTACCAGTCCCATAGATAAAATTATGGTTTCCTCTCTAGTATTATTATTATCACTTATTTATATGGCGCCACAAGTGTTCCGCAGCGCCTTACAAAGTACATAAACAAATTGCAGACAAGCAACTTATAGAATAATACAATACAATACAGCACCAGGACATGGATAATATTTATTGCTACATTAGCGACCATAACACCCAGGTAAGCAACAGGGCATAAGCAACCAAGTGTTAGGTGCCCTAGTGATGAGTGAGAAGTAGATGAAACTAAAGTAGGGAGAAGCACAAGAGGGTAGAGGGCCCTGCTCGTAAGAGCTTACATTCTAGTAAAGAACCATTTGGCACTGAAGCTGAGTCCTCTTTGACATGCTAGTAGTTAGCTGGTAGTGTATGGTAGATAATGAAGGAGAATCCATCTTATTGCTGGATTTAATATTGGCCCTTTGCAAATTTACTATCTATTTAAATTGGCCTATTGCACAGTTTCCCAAACTCCACCATTATAGTCCAGGTTTTAAGGATATCCCGACATGAGCAGAGGTGACTTAATTAGTACCTTAGTCAATTTGATGTAACATCTGGACTTAAGCATGAATATACTTTAAACCTGGACTGTAATGGTAGAGTTTGGGAAACTGGCATATTGACATTGGTGGGTGTATTTATTAAGGGTTCATTGTGGTGTTGATTTGTATGTCGATTTATTTGGACTGAAATCGACTCAGAATTGACTGTGTAATACACTACCAAATTCTCTCATTTCCTAACATTCAATTTTGAAAATCGATGTTAGTCAGTTTTGGCTTTGAACTTTAGAATCAAAAACGAATGCATATAGAACCTAAATATTGACATTAAAAACATGAGAGTTTAGAGAAGGGTGACAAAACCGATGCATGCAGACTTATAGGAATGTCGCGCCGGGTCATTGAAAGCAGCTGCATAGAGACGCACAACTGTTGATATTGAAGGGCAGTCAGATAAAAAAAACTGCACCTGCCATAGGGGTGATGCAAGTTTAGATGGTGTGACCAATGCTGTGCCAACGTCTGAGTCCCTGCACATTCATATGCATGAATGTACGCCAGGGAAGGGCTTTGTAGTGGCATTATCATGAAGATGAAGCCACGACTGTGTCTGTATCCAACTCATAAAAAATTCCCTACTGAACACATCAAGTAGCTAGTCCTCCAAAACAAAAAAACACCACAAAGTATTTTACTTGGCTGTATGCAATGAGAATAAATCCCCGACTTCTATAGACCCAAAGTTTGGATATTGGAAGCAGGGGCCTTGCAGCAGCAGCAGAAGTGACTGCCCCAATACAGAAGGAAGGGGGCCCAAGATCATCACAGGGTTGGCCATAAAACATAATGCAATGCTTCAAACTCTGACTGAATTAATATTTTTTTTAGGGTTGATCCATATTGACGCACAAGCCAGGGCCCGTCT